>OZ025267.1:19185184-19855184 GCA_964019165.1 Mastigias papua | reverse complement strand
CTTGGCATTTTTAGAACAGAAAATTAAAAAGGTTGTTAACAGAAAAGCACATTTGGAGATTTGCTGAGGGAGGTATGACACCCCTCAGTTCCTTTAGGTAGAGGCAAGCCTAGACTTTAATTTATAGAAACTAATTAAAAGTGCTACTTCCATTCTCCATTGACAATTTAGGGCTATTGGGTTGCCCCATAATCCCATGATTTTTAGCTGAATGCGCTGTCGCTCGCCTGCCAATATATTTTGACTTAAACTTCGCCGGCAGCCTTATTTCAATTAGCCTTTGCTTGACTAGGTTTTTCGTTTTAGACCATGTTATGGATATGAAGGACTTTCAAAATAGGTGCACGAAAGCATTCCTTCGAGAAGGTGGAAAGAAGGCTTCTGTCGAGGAAAAGCATGACCTGGTTATTGAAAGGTAATTATTTCTGCATACAGTTTCAAGTTTTTCCAACATGGTTCTTGGAAATACATGAGCCAAATTTTCCTGACTTCTCTCCGACTGATAGTCAGAAATGCTCTCTGTTTCCATGAGCCCCATTTCACATATTTACAAACATAGCTAAAGGGGCATAGTAGACTATTGATACGAAGAGATGAAATATGGAAAGCAAATTTATGTACCTATACTATACAAAATGATAAAGTTCACACTTCTTAACAACAAATGGAACAATTAATTTGTGCAAAAAGGTTTACGAGAGATAATACTTCATGGACTAAGCATTTAGTTTTCCAGACTCTTCCCTGGACTGGATAAATGTTGAAGAATATTCCCTTACTAATCAAGGTTTTCCTTAACTTTTCCTAAAAATCCCTTGTTTTGCAGGTTTTCCACGTTCGCTATGAACCCTGTTCAATTTTTATCATTAGACTTGACGTTCTAGTTTTTCCACTTTCTAGGTCATTTATCTAAGTTTTAGCTGGGCTTCATTTGGGCGGTACTAGACTTTAAGAAAGCTCTATTCTCATTGTCTATTGAGACAGCGCGTAAGGTCCGACATTTTTAGAGATCCTCATTTCTGTTTTAAAGTGGGTCTGGTCTTCTTTTTGAATTTTGTAATGGACGTGGTAGTAAAATGAAACCTAGGAAGCTGCAAAAAATAAATGAATAAATCTTAATATGAAGAGCCACAAACGCATTAAATATATGATAATAGATAGAGAAGTCACTCAGAATATATTCCAGTAGTCAGTTTCAAATGCTTCGATATAAGTTTTCATCAGTGCTAACTTATTGTTAACTTAGCACTGATGAAGATTTATATCGAAACTTTTGAAACTGAACAGTGGAATATGTTTTGAATGATTTCTCTCTCTATATATATTTTTGTATGTATTTAGCACTGATAACAAACAAAATGCGCATAAAAACCAAAATGATGCCTATTTAGAGTTGTTGCTGCCTTCTTCCTGTGTTCAAATACATTTTTATGCATTACATATATATATATATATATATATATATATATATATATATATATATATATATATATATATATATATATATATATATATATATATATATATATATATATCTATATATATATATATATATATATATATATATATATATATATATATATATATATATATATATATATATATATATATATATATATATATATATATATATATATATATATATATATATATATATATATAGAAATATAAGATATAATAATAAAGTTATACCATACTGTCACAAAGTTGTTTATACTATATATATTTATGTATGTATATATCTATTTGTATCATATAATAGTTTCAGTTAGTCATGACGACCTACTGCAGATATGCTCCACTTACTAATCCATATTTTCCATAACAATAAGACCCGCAGTTTCCATTTACAATTCCACAAAGTGGTAAGTCAGATCCTCATTTGCTTAGGCTCTGTGTTGGGAAAAACACCAATGAACTACTTGATAAAAGCAATCGACATATTGAACTGAACCAAGGAAATTAAGCTTATTAAATACAAAGTCAACGGCACGTCAACATGACAGCACGTAATCTATACTCAGTTATTGATACATAGACATCCGGCAGTCACGAATTCATTGTAAAACGCTTATAATTGTATCTTGTAGGACAGACAGCATTTTGAAGTCTGTTATAGAAATAGAAGAAAGGATGGAGGCTGAATTCACCAAGCTTTCAAGAAACCTCCCAAAGACTGCTACTAAAGTCTTAAGTAATTCCTAGTGTTCCTTTGTACAACTATTCCGCAACTGGAAGATGCTCGAGTTACTAGAAAGTATGAACCCTCTAAAATACTCATCATACTAGCATCCAGGTTTTTATATTCTATTTTTATTACACTATTGATATATTTCTTATTTCTTTGCAAGAACTTATTGTACCAATTGCACATAAACACGATCTACATGCTCGCTGATATATAACCTGCACTAAAATTATGGATTTTTCAGTTCAGTGCTTGTGACCTTGATGACACCCACAGTGATAGAAGTTTCACTTTTTTCACCTGACTACATATTTTTTCTATAAGAAACCCGACTCAAGGCCTGGTAGTAAAAGCGTCGCAATTTCTAACCACATTTTAGTTCTAGAACTCTTTTACGTTTCTTATTTTACTGAGAAAAAACTTTAGTGAAAACAAAAAGAAAAGCGTAAAAAACATTGTCCTTTGTACTCCCCATAAAGCTTATTGGCCTTTAAGCACATAAAACATACAGTAGTGGACACTTTCAGATTCTTGGAGAAAAATGTGTTCCGAAACTGTGAAAGATCGCAGAGAAATCTTTGACATCCCCTTGTGACGTCTTTGGCTCTCACAGAGGTATTGATGAATGCTGACCACAGTAATCAAGGGCTGCTTAGTGCAAGGAAAGCGAGACATAGATCGAAAGGCTACGTCACAAACCGTTGCCAAAGTTCTTGTGCTCACAACACTAATGGCATACTGTTTGATACTAGTGACTATGATCGATGGTGAGCCGTGATATCTGATTAAACAATAAATGATTGATGGTGACTGATGGTGATTGACGGTGACTGATGGTGATTGATGGTGACTGATGGTGACTGACGGTGATTGATGATGACTGATGGTGATTGCAACAATAGAAAATGATAATGATGATTCATAATGATTGGTGGAAATAAAAGAAACAATGGAAGTAATAATTTTGATAGCTATTGATTGCTAATTATGACTGAAGATTGATTAATGATGGCCAGGATGACAGGATGATAAAATAACAAAATGAATATAAAGACATACAAAATGAATATAAAGACATTATGCATATTTGATTATAGTAGCCACTGATTTCTTTCATATGGTGGAAAAATTGGCAATTTTATGATACCAGCAAATCCTGTATTATTAGAACTGTGGCAGCCATCGCAATCTAACCTTGGCATTAAATTTCCTGCAGACATAGCAAAGAGTAGTTAAATCCAAAACTATTCAAACTATGTTAACTATATATCAGTTTTACAGTTTCCATGAAATGATCGTTATAATTTAGATAAGATTGAGGAAAACGCTGGTTATAGTTGTGAACCTTTCTACTCTCAATGAGTGTTTAAGTAAATATTTTTAGGAAGAAATACCTCAACCAATATCCAGACTAATTTCTGTCACTTTAATTTCTAAAGATTGTACTAGACAAGAGACTAAGATAAGAAAGTCTGCAGAAGTCAAATCTAGATATATTATGCATTCATTGATCAAAGACGTGTTCAAATTATTCCATTTCATCGCCATATTTATTTCTTCTTGGATGATCTGAAATGTCAAGAACATGTATTAACGATTCGGCCAATGCTCTCAAACAAAAAATACTGTAATTAAAGCAACTTAATTTACAACATTGTAGAACGACACATCTATGACCGGAAGCAAACTTCCAAATCTACAAAGTATATTATATAATAATATATAGTATAATAAAACATGATGTAGTATATAGTATTATATAATATATAATGCAATATAAGAGACAAGATACCATGGTGTAAAAGCTACTTTGTTCAAGACCGCAAATCTTTGAATTAGCCCCCCAAGGGCATATTTATTTCCTATACTTTCTGGATGGGGGCTTATTCGAGGGGAGGGCATATTCGAAGAGGGTTGTCAAGTTTTCTGACACATGGAACATAGAAAAACCCACTTTCAAAACTCTTTCTCTCCATTATATGAAAAGAGCAGTTGAAATATAAGCACAAGTTTATAACAAGGTGCTCATCATCTTCTTTGATGGGGGTTTAATCGAGGGACGCTTTTTTGAGGGGGTGAGGGCTTAAGGTATATCTAATTTGCGATGGCATTTTATGATCAATCAAATTATACATAAAGATTGCATGGTAAGAGGGCTAGCAGGTAGTCATGTGGATTAGCAACAGAAGTCCTATATGCAGCTTAAATCTACATATTTCATCTCATTGTCCACGTTTTCTGCAGTATGTGTAGTGACACGTAAACATTGTAGCTTAGGCCATTTCTCAGTCAATGCCGATTTTCCTTCGTTTCATTCATTCGCATTCACAACATCGCACACCTTGGACATCACCATACGTCACTCCTGTCATCAAACACCTGGTCATTCCTCTTCTGTTGTTTTCTGTGCAATCATCACACCATGAACCTATTCAACAATCTCCTAACAACAACCTAACCCTTCCTTTACGTAAATCATGTTTATTTCGGTTGTTCAATGTTTATGTATATATTCATGTTACCTGTAAAGTAATGTTTAGTCAGAGTAGAGTCAGAGTACAGTCAACAACATCGTCTCCTCTCTCTGCCTCCGTGTTCTCAGCACGTTAAATAATGATACGCAACAACTTGGATCAACGAAGGATGTCACTGAACGAGCATAGCAGTCTATAGGAAGCAACAAATTCACGTTCCTATATATGTGCATTTGTGATATTCTTTAAAATTGACATTTCACTAGAACCTACTTAAGTAATATAAATCATTTGCAGTTCCGAACCTCCTTGCTGACATACCTTGCCTCGTTTGTGGCCATTGTTGCAGTCTACTTTTACCCTTGTCATCATATGATGTTTGGGGCTCGCTGCTATCCCATGGAGAGCCAGGCGAGTATGTTTCCCGTCGATCGTATGTTGTATCCGGGTCATAGGTATCACTATCAACAGTAGTATCTGCCTGTAAAGTATGACTTGGTGGAATAAGAAACGATAAGCATAAGTACGTCGCACATATTACCACGATGGGTAGTTAGACATAGATAGAGAGGAGATAAGATATCTCCGCAACTTATGATCTATCGTGACAACTCAATACTTTGCGACGAGTGGCAAAAATGATTGTTCTCATTAGGGTGGTTTGACGCATAGATGCACGAAGAAAGGGCGTTGCCTGCTTGATGAAAGGGCTTCTCATGCCTTAAAAAAGGGAAACTGAGTCAGAAGATAGGTGCAAAAACTATGAAACATTTATTCTGTCTATCTTCCATCAATTTCATATCAAGCTGTTACAAAACCAGGGATGATAGAGCGACATAGGCTGAATGAAGTTCTCCACACCAGTAGCTGACAATTGTCAGCAAAAACGTTTTTCCAACATAGGGTAGAATGAAATTGAAACGTCATTTAACTCTAAATGCAAGATGTAAGGAAATTGATCTCACAGTTTTCCTACGGTTATGGAGTTGACATTCTAAATATTTTCTTGGGAATTTTCCTAGGGATTCTTCGCATAAACAACCTCCATATCGACCCTGGAATGCTATTACCTTAAGAACATTAAACAGAAATGTTTTCATCTGATACCATGCGTATAAAACAGATAAACGAATTACTCGACATAATGCTGATATTGTAATACTATGATAAATACAAACCCAATTATGTCTAAATCTTGTAAAGTATCAGTAATGTTGACATACTAGTTATAAAACAGACAAAATAAAGAAAGAAACAAAGACCACAAGAGGCACCTATCAGAATAGGAGCACAAACGTTATTTTACCTCTTGTTGCGGTAATTTCGGTAGCCTCTTCGGTCCCTGCATTCTACTTTCGCGGTGTCTCTTACGCAATTCTTCATAGCTTGTAGGCTGCAATTCGTTTTCTTCATCATCTTGCAAATCCTTTGAGCGATAGCTGCTCCCAAATGAACGACGATCGTTTCCCAAATGTGGCTGGAATAATGGTGGACTAGTTTGTGATTGTTGCTGCTGTGACGTGAAGGCATGGTCAGATTCAAATTCTGAGCCTACCAAGGAAAAAGATCAAATAACTTACCAAATTTGCAATCATGAGCAGACATATCTTCTTTGCTCTCCCAAACTAAATTTGGTCTAAAAATCTACCTCTTTTATCAAAAACATCAACATGGCTACAATTCTTCTTCATCTTCCGCTATTTAGCACCTTGTATCAGGACCTTTATGGACAAATAATGAATCTTGGCATATAAGGCGATCCATGCACTACGTATATAATGCTTTCAAGCCTTTTGCCATACAGGTTTATTTCGGTATATCTTATTTATTCTATATTTAATTATCTAGCTCCTTCTTGCAAAAATATAGATACATACAAAGCCACTGATTTGCAGAACAGACACGAAGACCAGTGGAGGCTTCTAGGGGGAGATCGAGGGGGGGGGGGGCAAATTCCCTCTCTTAAATAAATTAACTGGCAATTTGGCATATGGCAGGGACTCTAAGAACTAAAATACAGATGGTTGCCAGAATTTGACAGATCTACCACTGACAAAGATGCGTTATAATTACCTAGTTTTCCACTTGCATGACCATGCACACTGTGAAGTAAAATAAGAAAGTCTTCATCATAGAGAGTAGCTATATCCTTATCACATAGATGACATAATAACAGAAATTAAACTTTTATTCATAATACTGTTGGTTCATGCAGAAAAGAACAGTAAAACAATGCAAATGTATTTTTAACAGTCAAAATATAGTTCATACAGCATAGCCATCAAATGTTTGAGAACTCTGCTAAGGTCTATTTTCTCCCAACCTAATTGACCAATCATCTCACAAAATAGGCCTAACCCTAGCATGTGTGGTCAAAAGCCTGCATGATGATTAGTCAATTTGGTGTGGGGAAAATAGACATGACAGCTCTCAAATATTTGGCAGCTATGCAAGTTCATATAGTATTCTCACTTACAAGTAATGGGTAGTCTAAATCAAATTTAATTAAATAAGCTGGACATTGGATTTCAAAAATCACATGATATGTGAAATACTAGCTCAACTATTAATTCTCTATAAATTATGGAGATCAAATACAATGCATAAAACCATCAAAGTAAGAACCTGGCTTGATACTTGCGGACTTCATCTGCCAGCCGTGAATTGTCTAGACTCATGATCTTCTCCATACATTTATTCCTGTATGATGAAACACCAGCAATCATTCCAAATGCAAGTGCACCTGAAAAGAAATGGTGAATGATGAAAAATTACCTTCATATTTACCTCTGCTGTTCATTCTAATATAATTTAATTCTACTCTTTTTATGTCTATCTACTTTGCCACCTATCTGCTTCAGGCAGTAAATCAGTCCATCAATCAAAAATCTCAAAATGGATTTATTCATTGCATCTAGAATACAAGAAATGAGGTAGATATAAATAAATATATTCACAAAATAAAATGGATAAAGAATGATCAAGTTACGTGTAGCATGCCATGCAGGGATGCCATGTAAGATCTCTGTTGTATCCTCTGTGTAAATCAACAATATACCTTTTCCTTTCAGGTGATAATGATATTATGATGATAGCAATGCACCATTTCAACATTTCCAGCCACTTTTGCATCTAAGAGCTTGGGGCGAGTTTGGGGGTGAAAATTTCTAAGCTATGAAGAGGGCCTAGAGTATTTTGATATAGTTTGATGCAGAAGACCTATCTTGTTGTTGATAATCATTTACATACTTACTCAGTTTTATAGTCTGTTATGACAGGAACAACTTTTTGAAACAACTTACAAGTACGTTTATATGAACTTTAGAACTAGAATTGTGAAAAATAACAAGGACATTTCTTTTTCTTTAGAGGTGTTTCACTTTATGACATATACCATTAGACTAGTAACATAATCAATGCTAGACTTAAACAAGCGACATATCCAATGTAGATGTTCTAACTCGAACATGAGCCATCATTGGCAAGGGATGAGAATAAGGAAAGTAAGGTATTATAGGGTGGGCACAAAAGGAAATATCAAACTACTAGAAATGCTAATGAATGTGAGTAAAATCATGTGCATATGGTAGGATGACATCAGAATGTTATGCAACATGCATGTTACTTCATACACACAATTTGTTCATATTCAAAGAATGGAGATTCCAAGATCTAACAAACCCACCAAATGTCAAATTTAGCAACTTGAATTATCTATTGCCACTGTGATCATGTTATCAAATGTATATGATACAGGGATTTCAGCGGGGGGCGAGCGATAGCGCGCGCGCGCAGGCACGCGCCCAAGGCTACATTTGGGAGCGATTAATCGTGCGCCCAGTAATAAACATTTCCCTTGTGAAGAGCGACATCCGGAATCCGACAATCGCTATGATCCATTGCTGAGTAGCAGGCTCGCCCATTTGAGAAACTCCTTTTCGAAACGGACACTTTGATACTGATTTTTATTGGACTGACACATGCTTGTCACTTTTAATTTGTTGGTAGGGCGGGGGTGCTTCTTCGTTTCAATTTGCTAACGCTCTCTTCGCTTGTTTGTCTTCAACTTTTCTGACAAGCATTAAAACCGCCGTCTACATTTTCAAGTCACTGAAACCCTTCATATGCTCAAATTCAAAGGTTGAGAGAGCGTTTAGCACCGTGAGCAACATACTCTCTGACACACGCCTCTCTATGTCACACAGTACCCTAAATTCTGATATTTTATGGAAATCACTCTCTTTTGAGTAAAGATGAGAGGGAAGAACTCACTGAGAGAGCTCTCGATACGTTCTTCAAGTCGAAAAGGTGAGTGAAAATAAATAGTCTTCCAGGCATTCAAACTTAAACAGAAATTGATGCTCCCTTATCAGACGATTGATCAGAGTCAGACAGTGATATTGATGAAGTTGAGGAACTTGGCCTTTTTGAATCCGAACTTGAACTTTAGCAGACAAGGCAACGTGGGATTTGGTTACTTCTATTTGAAACATTTAACATGGGCTGATAACATTATTTTGATTAAGTACATTTATCGTTTTGAAATAAGAGCCAATTTTTTCTATCAGTGCCAAATCGCGCTATCATTTGAAGTTCAATGCTAGAAGAATATAGAGCGAAAACGAATGTAGGTCCTTTAAAGCCACGTAATATTTTCCAAACTAGATAATTACAGGAAATCTTTACGATAGGTAAAGCTCTAGGCTATGGCTTACTTGTAGAAAAATGAAAGGGAAACGCTGTTAAGTTCAATTTTTCAGAAAAAAACTTCGCTATGTCGTGTTCTCAAATAATTTTCAATCGCTCGCCCCACTCTGTTCACGCAAGTTTTCGGTCGCGCGCCTCAATTTCAGAGCGCGAAAGCCTTGTATATGGGAAATTTCTTAATGTATCAAGCTTTTCATATTTAAATAAAACAAGTATGACTTGATTTCACGTGTTCAACCATGATGGTAACATTTAAGCAATGCAACTGAAACAGATTGGGAACATAGTCCTTGCTATAAAACATCGGTTGTCACCAACTAAATGTGGTAACAAAATGACACTGATGGCTATTCAGTTAGTACGTATGCACCAAAATGGCAAAAACCTGACCCTACTTCCCCCCTTGCATATACATTATGCTTACTAGGAACCCTCCTTCTTGTGTATATACTTCTACCCATCTGACCCCCCCTTCCATCTCTAACAGGAAAGTTTTAAATATCATTTACACAAATTATTCCATTCATTCATTAATACCTGACTGAGAATCCTAAAAGATTTGTAAATAAACAGAATTAAAGAGGACCAATTTATTGTTTTACTAACACCATTAGTGGTGTGCAGAATCAATCTTGTTGACAGAAAAGATGGAATCTTCTTGCAAATAGGAATACTACAGAGTACATGCACAAAAAGTGATTAATTTTCATTTTGCTTATGTAAATGGAAGTATCAATCATTTGTAATTAATTGTGTGTATATATATATATATATATATATATATATATATATATATATATATATATATATATATATATATATATATATATATATATATATATATATATATATATATATATATATATATATATATATTTGATCAGACCATATGATTTGGAAGAGTGATTCTGAGTAATACCAGAGTATCTGACAAATTGACCCCCCTCCCCTTTGGTGTACATGTACTAAAATGACCCCTGCACCAAAAAGACAAACAATTACCTGTATATAAGAATCCTGAATACCTTTTCATGCTAGGATAATGGTCTGCAAACATTAGAAAGACAAGGATTACCACATAGTTGTCACTACTGCCTTAATCACATGCTACTTTCCTTATGACAGAATTAAGATGCACTTTCACATTACAAAATGTCTCAAGCAATGCAATCTGATTCTGGGTGGAAATGCATCTTTCATTGATCACAGAGAATATATATAGATGTGGCAAATGCCTAGGAGTTCACACTGTCAACAGATTGTTTCTACTGATAACCAAAAGCTAGGAAACACTAAAGTGAGGATATAGTGCTTATGTGATAAGACTTCTACAATGTAGATAAGACTAAGAGGAATAAGAGATGTCATATATAACATCAAGACAGAATCAAAACATCGCCTGGTAACAAATCTGGAAAGCCAATATACAACACATTCACATACTATGGGCTAAGTATCTTGCAGCAATTAGTGACAATACACCAGCTGGCACACCTGCGGAAAAAAATCAAAATGTTGCAGCCTCTCATAAAAAATCTGCAGACATGTACATCAAGATGAGGTGACTAGTTTAGAATACCAATAAATAAAGTAAAAACATCCTGGTATTTAGTACTTTGAAATGGAAACTATCAATCTAACTCAAAAATTATTAGTTATGAGACAATATCATCTGTGCAAAGAAAACTACAAAGTGAAGACTGATTCTACTCAATATGTTAATCTACTACAATGTTTTACTCCAAAATGTAAAGTTCCAAAGATTGCTTACCATGGTATTATACACACCAGATATTCCTAAAGCACCCAAAAGAACTGTTTTTTTCCAATCACAAAGCTAGAATTGAGTTATCTTACCTTCTCTTCTCCAAAAAGTTGTGATTCAATCAAAGAGAATAAAAAGTAAGCAGAGTATCAACACGATAATTGACAGTGTATCTGGGCTTACCTCTGAAATAAAAGCTATGGGTTCTGCAGCCTCTAAGTACTTGCAGCTCTTCATCTGTAAGCTGAATACATTTTAAAAAACTCACATTTGAAGTAGATATTGCATAACTGTTTCGATGTGACGACTATCTTTGGCGTAAAAAAGTGTCCGATCCAACTCTGGTAAAAGTTGCTCTACAATGGCTCCTATACAAACTACATGGCATAATCTATAATGGTCAAAATAGTGCAGGCCTATATTTTGGTCATTCCCACTTGGCTCTGGCATCACTACTACCTAAATTGAAATTGAAGGATGGGATCCTAGAGGATAGGCATCGATCAAATTACCTGCAAGTCCTGGAATCTTAGCCTCGGCGATCTGGGAGCATCACTATTCTGTCCAGAGAATTCTGTACCTTCGTCAGCCATTTCAAATTCCGTGCAAGCAACTCTGCAACTGCAATCGAGCTGTTGTTGCTGTAGCGTACCTTACTGCATCAACAACGATTTGTGTGGGTCGTATCGAAGGCAGCTGGAAAATGGCCGCCTCAACTTTTAGAAAAATATGGATTAAATATGTAAAGGACAAACATGAGCCAGACGGTAGGATATTAGCCCGTTATAGATAGGGCTGTATAGTATACTCATAACCGTTAGATTTGTATTTTGGTGCGATTTTCTAACATTTTTTTTCATTTTATTCAAAATTCAACTAAACTAAACTAACTAACAATATTGAAATACAATTTTAATCATAACAACAATTCAACTAATTAAACGTATTTACAGAAGATAAACATAAATATAAATATAAAAATATTTAGCATAAATTGTAAGTTTGTTGAATTTCTAAGGAGGAGCTCACTCAATAGGTAGACTAATCAAGGAGCAAGCCCCCCCTTGGTTTGGTTATTTTGGATTAAGAGACATGATTGAAAGGAAAAAATGCTTCATTTTCTGGAGTTGCAGATTATCTTAGATTGAATTTGAAACAATTGTTTGCAAAATTTTGAAATTAAAGTTTCACATTGTGTTATAAAGGTGCTTTTTTAATTTTTTCCTAAATAAAAATTTGGAAGATGAAAATCTTACTTCCCTTGGTAACTCATTCCATAGCTTAGCCCCCATATATCGAATTGAGCCTAACCCGTATCGAAGCGTATTTTTGCCAATTAAGTAAAGATCGCCACGGTGAGATTGCCTTGTTGAATAGTTATGTATTACAGAATTAAAAGAGAAATAACCATGAAAACAAGATGGTGTTAGTAAGTTTGTTGATTCATATACAAATGTTAAGAGTTTGAATTTGAAAATGTCTGATAATCTAAGTAGGTGTAAATCTTTAAATAAGGGCAAGGAATGGGAACGAGATGTCTGGTTTGATATGATCCTGATGGCTTTTTTTTGCAGCTTAAATATTGGTTCCTTGTACAATTCATAAGTTTGACCCCTGACAGTAATACCATATTGTAGGAATGACATGAATAAAGAATTGTATATGCATTTCATTGTATCAATAGTAAGATACTTTCTGATTTTCAAAAGGATTCCACATGTTCTAGATAATTTTTTAACAGTTTTAGGAGGTTTGCATTCAGAAGCTGACAACCAACTTTCCGGGGATTTCAGCGATCAAAGATTTATTTGAGATTGTATCGGTTCCTTTTTAGCTTTTGAAATGAAAGAAGTTACTATTAGTGATGATTTGACAACAAAGGCAATCAAGGCTGTGAGTATATGTTACTAATTATATGTGATTACAAACTTTCATGCTCATATAATTATGGCAGTCCTTTTTACTCCAGTGGGATTTTGAGAATGATTTGGCAGTTTGTGATTTCAAAATGAAAATGGCTTGGATTTAGGAAAGATTTAAAGTGGGGTATCATACCTATGTGCATTCCATGTAGCCTAAGCTTGAGATATCCGGCGTGGGCTGCTCTCTTTCTTGGCTTACTGGCGTGAGATATTTTGTTTTTAGCGGGAACGTGTGGCGATACGTGCTGTAGTAAAGTGATCCATTTTTGTGTTACCTTGGCATGAAAGCAAAATTAATTGAATTAACCTCCAGCGTGAGTTTTGCATGGGATGCACACTGGGTATCATAGAAACCAACTGACTGAAAGAAATTCATATTATCTTAAAAGTATTTCGGAATGGCAACAGAATTTATATAATTGACTGTGCATGTTTCTTCTACTGAAATGGTCTATATTAGTTTACTTATGTTACATACCCAGACACTACTGGAACTTTTCGATATAAGTCAAGAAAACCAAGTTGTAAAGGTATGGTGATTTGTTTTAATTGATTCTTGCAAACAACAAAAATAGTTAATGCGTGTTTAGTGATATTCTGTTTGCCATATATGTTTCTTTTTCAGACAGAAGTATTATGTATAGTTCTTCAATTGAGCAGAAGATCAGTAGCTTTTGAGCTTTGGAGACCACATACATACACACATACTTGCATATGTAAAAGCATACATGCAAATATTTTTATAAGTAAGCCACTTTTACTTGGGCCTCAATTTTCTCAACTTTTCCTGGGCTGAGATTTTCTTAAGATGTTCTTAACTTTTACTGAAGTAAACTGACTTAGAGAGGTTACTATTATTTGCTATCAAAAATTAATTTTCATATAGACTTTTTCTTATATAAAAACATTCTGCAAAAACATACTTACATACCTAATTTTTGGTGAGGCAGGTCTGATTGAGTCAAACAAGATTTGGTTGGTTTTGACCTACCATTTGGATAGATCACAAGTTTGCAAAATTTCATGATAAAATTTTCCTTGATGAAACTTGATGATAATGTAAAAAGTAGATACATAATAGATTATGGTTAAAATCTAAAAAGTATAGCAAATCTGCACCATTTGTTTGCTGGCATTCCTTGACAACTTATAATGTGAGCATTTTCTATGAAAATAACATCTTTGGATATATAGACAACAGATGTAAAAGTATTATTTGCAAAGTATAGCATGTAGGAGTGAAATTAGGCTAAAAGTTTGAGCTATAGCCAAATGCTTTGAGATTTATGTAATGAATGACTGCTGATCAAGGGACTCTTATTGAGTAAAACAATTTATTGAACAAAATGAAGCTGAAGATTGTGAATTGCCTGAAATTATGGGAGATGTCACCAGGGGTACCAATCTACAAAGTAAAGAAGGGGGCTGTGATATAGGCCACCTATACAAGTCATGTACATGATCACACTGTTGTTTAGTTCAAAATGTTCCAATTTGAATACTTCAAAGTTATACATAAGGTGGATATGATGGACATAAAATGTACATAAATTTGCAGCAAAGGGTTGGCTGATACTTTCTAGTTAGGAACTCACAGGACTATCATAAACCTGTTGGGAAAGTTCCTAACCTGCCAAATTTCTTTTCATGTTAGCAAGTGGGCTGGCCCCCTGTTTTCCCTTCATGGCACCCTAGGCATTACACCCATACAGTCTGCAGTATATTTATCAATGGTTGCTTCAGAATCCATCATGATCAATACAAGAAGAATCAGTATAAGTTGTGAAAGACAAAATTACTACTGGCAATGTCTATAGTCCAGTTTCTGTCATGTGTATCGTGTTTTCCTTTCTGAATTTTTTTTGGATTTTAAAAGCAGTATCACTTTTTGAAAGTTGGTAATAGTAGTAACAATTTGAAATAGTGTGTCACCTTCCAAATTTGTTTCATCCTCTTACATACTGCTGACTGTTAAATTTGAAATTACTTTATAGTTGAGAAATCACAGAGGCAGCCTCATACCCATTGGTAGTAGTTTAGCTGCAAATTCACCAAAGAAGTAAGAATATATGGCATGTTACTATGTATGCACTGTAGCTGGCTTGTTCCTCAAGGGTGTTTATTCGCAATACGGTGTTGTAATTTCTAGCTCATGGAACTGTTTTTCCATACATTATTTGATTTTGTAATAGCCTTCTATTGAACACCTGTATTTTATTACATGACAGCAATCTACTTTTTGTAGATTGCTTTGACACAAATTTTATGGTGTGAAACCCAAATTTTTGGAGCTCTGCACAGACAATAAAGTTTTATTTGCAATACCTGTTGATTTTCAGGGCGTATTTACTAGAAGTATGCAGATTCTACAATGCAGGTAACATTTGACTTATATACCTGAAGTCATAGTATAGAGTACCATTTGACCACATAACTTCAGAATTGCTAGGTGACCTTCAATGGCATTCCTGATCGGCAAGACTAATCTTCTGTCTTCTGATAGTGAGGATACTACATAGAATTCAAGAAAAATCTTCAACTTTTTTAAACGTTTCAACTTGTGCCTTCATCACTTATTCACTTATTTTGTGTGTATATATATATATATATATATATATATATATGTGTGTGTGTGTGTGTGTGTGTGTGTGTGTGTGTGTGTGCGTGCGTGCGTGCGTGCGTGCGTGTGTGCGTGCGTGCATGCGTGCGTGTGTGCGTGTGTGTGTGTGTGTGTAACACTTTATCAAAATCATAACTGTTATTAGTGTTTGCCCAGTACATTAAATGGTCAGGCCTGGCCATAAGAATTTCAGTAGGTGGGCAATAGATCACCCTCCTCATTTTTGTCAGGCAAGCGATTTTTACAGGCATAAAACTGGTTTGGAAATGCCTTGAAGCATTTTAGAAAGAAAGCACTCATATGTATGAACTAAGATAAAAGGGGTTTAGTAACACAAAAGATATCCGCATCTGGCTACATACATCGTTTCACTTTTCGGTCGTTATCCGACATTTCATACTCTGATGACTGTCCTACGACCAACGCTTTTCAGCATGTCTAGAAAGTTTTTCCGCATTGTCGACCCACAGTGAAGTACTGTAATGGAAATAGGCAACTAGGTGGGTGATGCATTGCTCACCTCGGGTGATCGAAGAGGGGAGTGGAGACGCACGTGGGCGATCGCCCGCATTAAACTGCCAGGCCTAAATGATGTTCATGAAATTTTCCTAGTTCATTAGATATTTTCCTAGTTCATTAGATATTTTCCTAGTTCATTAGATATTTTCCTAGTTCATTATATAGCGCTTACTTGACAAAGCAGTTTCTCAGCCACTTGGTAAATTCTCATTATAGCAGTCTGTCGTATCTTTTCAATGCATTGCAATGCACTATTCATATGCAGTGTGGGAGAATGTACATAAATATGAAATTTCCTTACTTTTTGAATTGAGAACAGATGAATGTATTTGTTAGGAGGTACAATTTTGTTAATAACTTCAACCCTTAACTCTCTTTTTAGTGACTCCGCGACCTAGAACTGTCAGCTTGCCGACATATCAGCAGTTATTACGAAGAAGATTACAAAATATTGATGAGAGGGTATTTACTATACATTTACTAGAACGTCTTGTCTCATTACATATTTAATTAGACTATTAACTTTTGCATAACAATTGTATTTCATTTTAGAAGCGGATTCTAGATGTAGAGTACAACAATCCCTTGCATCTTAGTGAATATTACTTTATTGACACAGCAAAGTAGAACCAATTTATCTCTAGCTAAATTCCAAACATATACCAGATAGGTTTATATGATAAAGAGACGTTCCCCTATGACGTCACAGTGCTTCGTGGCTCTGAAGGTTCCGGGTGTGATGGTTGCTATTATATGTTGTTATATTTGTATGCTTTACAGCTCATTTTCACCAACATTATACTATTGGCATTAAAGGAAAGATCTAAAAGCAGTTGTTGTTCCATCCTTGCTTCATTATTCAAATTCTTCTATAGCTCCTGAAGCTGGAACAGACAATTCCGAGATTGCCAACAATGCGTAGGGAAGCTATTCAGAAAGTGAGTTACTGATATTTGCTAGCTATTGCTCCCATGTTTCCACAACATAGCTGCTTTTGCATTATATCAAATACTACTTTGATCTTGATCTCAGAATCATTGGAAGAATTTTATCAATGAACGATATTAAGTCTTTCTATGAAATGAATTCGAAACTTAAAATGGCCGGCTTAAGTTACATTCGTAGATGTATGAAGCATTTGGAGAGTTGAGAGGACATGAGTTGAAAGGCACTCATGCCATACCCAAAATTTTAAGAGCCACACCCTAGTGTACCATAATTTCGTGTTGAACTAATCTATTGATTGATAGAAGGGAAAGACAGGGAGGTTCTAGCCAGGATAATAAACTGTAGGACAATTTGAGTAGCTTAAAAACATTGATAAGATGGAGGGCCATCTCTGTGATTTTGTTAGAGCTTCCCTCATAATCTTGTCTTGAGGTAGAGTACGCATTATTAAATTGTGGAAGCCCTTTTTTACTTTTACAGGCATTGGGGGGGGGGGTATATGCCCTGAATGCACCTACACTATCTATTTCAATCTGCAATTTATTGTCTTATGTGTGATATACATAATAAACATATAAGCTTTTTATGAGCTTAAATGTTCGATATCATAGTCATGCGATTAGTAATGCCATGTACTTTTGTTGTGTTTCCATTTGATATGAATATCATAGAAAATACAGTCAAAATAAACTCTTCAGAAAGCTTAGTTCCAATTCAGTTCAATATTTTTTCCTTAAAAAACTTATCTCCAAACTTTCTGCTTATCTCGAAACAAAAGTGCTTGTCTTGTCGTCGGTTTTACTTGTTTTCATATCTTAAAGACTTGATGATGGTGACCTCTGTCGTAGTGATTTTACTTTGTAGATCTCTTTGGCAATTGTCATCCTTCCGTTGGGTATCACAGACTCGCACGCTGAAACCCTAAAGTTTACTATACGAGCGGCATATTCCTTGTTTCCCCGAAGGAATTTTTGCTTTGTAAGGGCGTTGTTTGTGTCTAGTGTTGGGTTATCAAATCAATGCCCACTATCAATAGTGGCACTTGAGAAAACAAGGTAGTCATTACTTAAGGCATATGTCTGCACTAAACATCTTATCTTTTTCGCACTGCCTATATTGTAAAATAGGCAATCATTAGTCAGCATATAACATAGTGAATGAAGATTGTTAGTGTTTGAAATTTATTTCAAGGGTACATTCCTTCAGATTCAGCGGCTATGAAGTGTGGAAAGGCCACTAAAGTTAGATAAATCTTCTCTTGCAGGATCTAAAAGAATTGTCTATGAAGATGGATTTTCTAAGTCAAAAAATAAAGGTATTGATTTTCTTCTCTTTACATGATCATTAGATAAAGATTGTTCCTTCGCATCTGTAGATGAAGCTTTTATGCGCCTGTCTCCCATAGACTTGTGGTATCGAAAGATTCATAAGATTACGCTCGATAGTCGCGAATTCCATAGGCCAGCTTTCATAGCAAGTTTTCAATCTATGGCTTTCTATCTTCTCCTTGCTGTGTGGTATGTTTTTGTTTGTTATTAGCCGATTGTATTCCTTATTACTCATTATAATTTTAGGTCGTAGATGATTTTCAGTGGAAGGGGATGTTCGAGAGGAACCCACTTTGGTAAAGATGCCACTGGTGGCTCCTGTTTGATGCACAGAGTTACGGGATTGGCTAAAGACAAAATAGAGATAGGTTTCTTCCACAAATTGAATGGCTCTCTTTTGATTCCTTTTCATATATGCCCACGCCATTTGAATTATGCTTGATTTACTAAGCACATTTTGAAGTGTGGAGTTAAGTTATAGAACGCATAATTTTGACTTATTTATGCACCATCATTATGGATGAAATTACGTTTCTAGGGATTGAGTGACTAGTGTTGTTGTTGAGCATAGTTTTAATTGTAGCTAGAGTTGTTCTTTACGAAAAATTGAAAATAGCACTGTATATTATTGGAAGTTTCCTTTTGGATAATAACCTCTGGTATAGAAACGGAGGAAAGGGTATTACTGTGTTATCATTACCATGTTCATCTAGCCAGTTGTGCATTGTCGGTAAAAGACGCTGAACTTTCCTTTGGAGACTGGAAGCACATTTTCTTAGATGACTTTGATGAATGCAACCTCTGGATTTGATGATGTCTTCCGAACCAATTATGTATTATGAAAGTTGTAGGCTTTAATCATAACAAACAAGCTTGTTATTATGAAAGTGACTGAGAGGATGAGACCCCCTTATTTAGAAAGGACAGAGCACTATGTTCTTCTTGGCTGGTGCTTACCGAAAGGGGTCTGGGTGAGAGTCACTGATATCCAATTGCATATCACCCGGAGACTGCAGTGGCAGACATCGTGCCACTTATGGTATATGTGTGTACAACTACACTTTCTTCGCGTTGAAGAATCCTATTGAGCTTGTTACTATCGCAGGAGCATTGAAGATTCCCTTTTAGTGGTATCGCCTTTGGCCCAAATTGCTTCGTTGTTTAAACAGGCTTTGTAGTTATACAGGGGGCTGTTATCCCTTCTTCTCATTCGTGATATCAATTTCCTTTGGCCTTTGACTTGAATAGCTGACATTAAGCGTTAGGAGTCATGCTGTGCAATATTTAAATTTTCGTGATATCTGATTGGATGTCAAGGTCAAGTGAAAAAGCTCTCGAGCAAAAGTAGAATAAATACGACTTCTCCGCCTGAGCTTGAGACTAAAATCGCGTGGGTCAGCGGCAATTGGAAAGTATTGCGCATGCGACTACGAGGAGTACCCTTACACTCATTCTTGGCACCAAACGAATTTGACGTCTCTACTGAATCATTCCATTTGGATTGCACGTAATTTGTTGAATAATGGCTCCTCGAAAAAAGATTGCATTGAAATCGAAACCTAGAAAATCTGTTTCTGTTGAAAGAAGGTCAATAGGAAAGCCGTTGATATCTGGCGTACAAGTCCAGTCAAAGCGGTTGATAGCAATGCAGACTGCGATTGTTGTTACTTTGTCATCCGTTAAACCACACCGCTCAGCTGTCGCTTCTGTCAAAGGAAAAAGAAAGAGAGAAAGAAGTGCTCACTGGTTGATGAAGTGAGAGAAATCGGAGGAGTATTTGCACATTCAAGTAGATATGAAGAGACAGCGTGACAGAACTGAGAGGAACAGAAAAAGTTAGCTATAAGTATAAAGTGGTCATAGACAATGGACGCTTTCTTGCTCGATTAGCGTGAAAGCTGTCACTTCGATATTTTGCTTTTAGATGACTACTTTATAAACTAGAAGTAGTTGTAGATTTTATGAACCATATGAAAGCCTTCTGATTTCATTGCTAATTTATTGTCAAGTTTTCTCCTGTTCTTTGTGGTTGCGATCAGTTATGTGGGGCTTACCCTTCGATTTCGCCATGCTGTTTTGAAAAGTATTTCACAGTTTTTATTGCCAATCAGGAAGAGTTGCACACAGCGTTTTCAATGTTTTGCTATCTGATGCTTTTTAAGTTTTTATAATGGTGCGGAAGTTTTAGCCTAGATATTAAAAAATGATACTTATATAACCATAATTATCCTTTGGCGTTTTATTCTTTGTACTGTTCTTGCTATCACAGTATTGTAGCCACCTATCTAGGGATTTCGTCTTTGATCGTAGTTTTTGCATTGATACTGTCATCATATGCTTTCTTGCTCATACTTACCTGTTAGGTTGACTTTTTGAAATGGATCATTTCGTCCAATTTATCTTCAGGAATGCGTACAGCAATAAGAACTATTTTCTTGGAAGTCATTTGTGAGTTTTACCCTGTACATTTTATTGTTGGTGCGCTATGCTGCGGTGCATCGCGTCGTTGCCTGCTCACTTATAGTGTACGATGATGCATTTTTATCAAAACAAAGCTGAGATGACTTGTTGCGTTGGATTTACAAGACCAGTTAATTTCTGCTGTTTTGCGTATAAGAAACATAACAACATCGTGTTTGAGTTGGACGATTGTGAAGGATTCGAAACCAACAGGGGCAGTACTTTTGTTTATTAGCAGAGATGAAACTGCAAGGCCATGCGATACATCTGAATTATCGATAATTCTCACATTGTGTCCCCCCTCGAATAAGCCCCCATCCTAGAATTACAAATTATTATCAAACCCCTCAGATATGCCCCCATCATAGATGCTGAAAACCTTGTTATAGACAAGTTTTACGTTTAGGCTCTTCTTTTGTACCATGAAAAATAAGTTTTTAGAGCAAGCTTTTATGTGGCGTGCTTCAGGTAATTTCCAAAACCCCTTAAGTATAGGAATAGTAGCAAGCCCCCTTATTAGCCCCTATCCAAAAATATCAAAGCCAAATAAACCCTAGGCGGTTAATTCGAGGATTTACGTTACAACGCTTCAAAGCTTCTTTGTTTTCCACTTGCTTTGTGCTAGCAGCAGTAAATTTAGACCTAGAAGCATGTATTGTAAGAGTACACTTCTCCCTGTAGTTCCTCAGTATGTGAATGAGACGCTCATCTTCAAATAGGATATGGAGTGACTATAGAATACTACGTGAACATGAGCCATCGATGTGAGAAGTGTATCAGTTCTTTCTATTGCAAATGGAATGATAAGGGGTAAAAGTTGATAGCTTAGTGCGGTGACAATAATAAAAATCAAAAGGAAAAACATTTGTGCTAACTCCAGTGCAAATTATCACTGCTCAATCTTACGGCATTTAGATATTGCTAGTATGAGAAAGCACCAAACAAAGTCTAATTCCCCAGTACTTAATAGACGGAGAGACGCTTAATGATTGTGAAACTTTTCTCTTGTTAGGGGATCCATTTATTAATTTTCGATAATCTCTTATCCCTCCTTGCAAGCCCTTTATATGACATGCAATCGAAAAGAATGCTTTTTACATTCTATCACCTGCTTCTTGATGGATGCCATACGAGACAAACAGGAACTATCGGAATATCTTTTGGTTTAGCAAAGTTCTAAGCCCCTCCCAGTTTAGTAGAACTCCCCATTTACTGGGTGTTAAAGAAAAGTCTAATGCCCCGTATTATGAAGTGCGCCTTCTATTATGAACCCAAGAGTATACTCTGTCGTTTACCTCTGATTATTTATAATACACAACTTTTTACAGCAGAGCCGCGGAAGGGAAAGCAGGGGGGAATTGCTCCGGATCCTCAGGGCTTAGGGACCTGGTAATTCCCAATGCTTCAAGGTCTAGGAGACCTCTCAAAGTAAGACTAGCAGTATTTTCCCGGAATTAATTGCCAGATCCTCAGATTTTTCTTTTTGCTTCACTCGCAGGGCTGGGGGCCGTATGTTTTTTCCTTGCCCCTGGGCCGCTGAAATCTCTCGGCGGCCCTGTTCTACAGTAGTAACTGTGCCATAATTGCAATTTGTTTTGAGCCATATACAGATATGTGCTCCTCATTAATATAATAAGATTCTTACATAAATACTCAAAAGTTGAGCTCTATAGAATTTTCTGATGAAACTCGCATGTGTATGATTGTGCCGATAAATATAAATGTGATGCTAGTATGGCAGGGATGCTACAAGCACTACATGAGGTGTCGGTAGTGTTTTTGGTCCTCTTTGAAAGGGCTGTTATATGGTCCCAATGACGTAGCTATTTATTCTAGAAACTTGCAGACTCTAGTGCTTGAGCTACTGAACCCTACAGCGAGGCAGAATTGTTCGCTGATGCTGGACTTTTTCTATGAAAGTATAAACTAATTCAATTTATCTTTATAAAATTTTTAATGCTGCCTTAAAGTAGAACAACTGGATATTAAAATAACGGCATTGTCTTTCGTGGTAGCACTTCATGAAGTTCTTGTGTCCCATTTGTAACATTTACCGGAGGAGTAAAGCCAAGAGAATAAACAGTGTTCTTCGTTTCGTTACTCACACTAACTGATCCCAAAACTAAAGCATCTTTTTATCAATAATCATAATTGTATGTATTAATTAACTGAGAGATACCGACACTGTAAACAGGACATTACAGAGACACCACCTACGATTTACAACATAACACGTTACAACTCAATTAGCCACACACTTCAAATTAACCACACACACATCAAATCAATACATTCATTATAATCATATGCAATGCAGAATGTTACAAGTTTACACTAGAACGAATCTAAATGGATCCGTGCCAATTGTACCACAGATAGGCTTTGCGTTTACACTAGACCTGCTGGATGTGTACTCATTTTGATCTGCTATCTGGACTCATTTGGGATCACTTTCCAAGGTGTATTCATCTGGATCTATTCCCGTTTACCCATGGAATTTTCTATTAGAAGGCCACTTTTCAGCACCAAACCTACTGAAATATTGAAAGAACTCATCATCATCAATGGGAAGTCGAATAGCCGAAACAGTACGTATCCGTGCTAGTGTGCCCGTGATCCAAAGTGGAACTTTTATTCTGCCCATCAGCCCTGTGGCTAGTCTCATGAAGATATGGAGTGCAACAGTGTAATGAACAGCTAGTCATATAGATATGCGTGAAAGTTGACATAGATAATTTGCTGATAGAAGTTTATCATGGTTAATAGACTTGTGGTTACCGCTTACTCTTCCTCCATTGGTCTTTGACAACAAGACAACGAGGAAAAGAAGTTTCTTAGTTTTCTATTGAGTCCAAAAAGTATCCCATTGTTGATACATGCTCCCAAAAATACCAATTGGATTGAACAAAAGTAAGCAAAAGCAATCCCATCTTGCAGATTTTTGTCCATTGTCACTAGAATGCTAAAAACAAGGTATGGCACGTAACGTATCGCAAGTGATGCCATTATTGCCAAGATCCCTTTAGCGAACTGCAAATCAACGCGATTGGCACTTTGTGACGTACAGTTTACTACTTCCATTGCAGCCACTCGTTTCCGCACTGACAGATACGCGTTAATATAATTGTAAATAATTGTTGTGAATAGCACTGCATTCGAGATGATGAAAGCAATAATGGCATACGAGTAAAATCCATATAACGACGCGAATATCAATAGCAGTCCAAGGAGTATGCTACCGAGCACATTACATAAGATGAAGATGTTTCCTCTTCGCCTCGTCATGTGAGCATTGTATAAATTTAGATGTTTCATGTGGAGGTACCTATCCAGTGATATCAGATGTATCATAAGCACAGAAAATTGGCAAAGTACAATTGCAGCAACCGCTATAACTATGTTAATGATTCTAGCATAGGATTTGCCTCCAAATGTGTCTGCATACACTGCAGAAAAAAGAGGCTGGATAGTTCCACCAATAAACAGCTCAGATATTGCTAGAGCAACTACAAATCGATAAAAGACACTAGTACCAAGCTTCAATTTTCTCACAGTATAGAGAAGGAATACATTTGAGGAAATGTTCATCAGTGATGATATTAGATTGATCGTTGTCAGTACTATTTTATGCTGTGTTGAAAGAGTTTGTACCAACCTGAAATGATTGTAATCATTAGCATCCATATTAGCAGCAGACATTGACAGTACTTGTAATAAGGAGTATTTCTCCGTCTTATTGAGTATTCTCGACAAGAAACTCCTCTTAAGCGCTGGTAGGAAGGTTCTAAAACAACTTTTACCTTTAATAAACGAAGATGTCTTCTCACGTTTGCTAGGCAATTTTTTAGTTTCCCATCGTTGTTGCCACTAGTAAATAGCGCCTTGTTACGTCATCCAGCAGATACCCTCTGCAATGCATCAAATTCAGCCACATTGACTAGTGATAGTATCGGCGACTTAATAGAAAAGATTGTTTATTTTAATGATTTGTTGTAGTGTAGGCACCAAGTTAAGAGTATTGTATAACCTTTCAGCATGACAGATCATTTTTTCAGGCATTTTTGCAGAACATCTTTTCATTACCCCACACTCTTCGAAAGTTACTATGGTCTGTTTCTTATATAAACCTCAAGTGTCGTAGATAGTTCAGTTTAGTAAACAGGTGCCCTTATTTGAGTAAAATTTTGTCATTTATATTCTAGAATATTACTACCAGTTGCACTCGAAACTACCTGTGGTAATGCAAGTCAAAGAGAATTATTGAGTAATTGTGTATAGAAGAATGTTCTGTACATCTTTCTGTGCATACAGTTCGTGACATATTTTCTGAATGCTGTTTTTATATGCGAAACTAGCATCCCATGTCACATTCACATTATACTTACATGTTTAAGTAAAGTCTTCTCGCAGAAAAATCATGCAGACATTAAAGTTTCATAAAATAAATGTCGTCTGACTATTATGTTGTTTGGGAGTACATTGTCTTACCGAAGGTTCGAAGTCGTGTGATAGACCTTGTGGCGCTACTGAGCTCTGCTTCGTTGAGAGAGGTCATGCACAAATGTAGAATTAACACGTATCAAACATAATATCAAGTAGAGAGTGAAGAAAATGAGGCGGAAAACCATGAGAATCAGGTGGAGAATATATAGGATAATCATACAGGGAATCAAAAGAATCAAATACAGACTCAGGAGAACCAAGTGGAGTATTAGAAGAATTAAATGACGAATGCAGTGGAGAATCAGAAGACTCAAATGGAGAATCAAGAACAATAGCCAAATAGCCAAGGGAACAGAGTGGAGAATCAAGGTAGCCCCTTAGGGAATCATTAGAATGGAATACTGAATCAAGAGAACCAAGTGGAGCATCAAGAGAATTGAATGATCAATGAAGTGGAGAATCAGAAGACTCAACTGGAGAATGAAGAACCAAACCTAAAGCTGGCATCACCATACCTCAAGAGCATACCAAGTGGGGAATCAGAGCAACTACGTACAAATTGAAGAACTATTCTTAAAGCGCAATGATCCAAGACTGTAAAACAATGAATGGGTGACTTTTCAGATTAGTTGTGCTTATATCAATTCATTTGGAAACAGTCAGTGCCTAATGTCCAATTAAATGTTACTGTGTCCTTGAGCCTTGTGACTAATTTTAAGAGGTAAGAGTGCTATAGACCACCGGGCATGCAGATATATGTTTCAGTTAAGCATGGACAATTTACTGGTATCAGTACATTCATGAGCGCCTTTCATTCCTCCTCCGTTGGCATTTGACAACGAATCCTTGATGCCGCGAAGTTTCTTAGCTTCCTGTTGAGTCCGAAGAGAATCAAGACATTTATAAATATTCCAAGAAAAACCACTTGGATTGACCAATAATAGGCAAAGATAAGGCCATAAGGCTTGTTTGTGTCCGCGTTTGCCAGAGTGGCAACGACATAGTATGGTATATAACGTATTGTAACTGATGCCATTATAATCAAGATCCCTTTAGCGAATTGCAAATCAGCACGACTAATATTTTGTGACGTGCTATTTATTACTCCCATTGCTGCCACTCGTTTCCGCACTGATAGATATGCTTTAATGTAATAGGACATGAATATATTAAATACGATTACGTTTGTGACGATGAAACCAAGGAGCACAGGTATATAAAACCCATATAGCGATGCCAATATAAAGAGGATTCCAAGAAGTGTGCAGGCCACTACATTACAGAAGATAAGGATGTTTCCTCTTCTTCTCGTCATGTGAATATTGTATAGAGTCAGGTGTTTCATATGGAGATATCTATCCAGTGATATCAGAAGTATCATCAACGCAGAAAATTGGCACGGTAGAATTGCAGCAACTTCTACAACTACATAAATGATTCTGGCGTAGGATTTGTTTGTAAATGTGTCTGCATACACAACAGAAAACAATGGCTGAGCAGTTCCACCAACAAGCAACTCAGATATTGCTAGAGCAATTATAAATCGATAAGAGATGCTAGTACCAAGCTTCAATTTTCTCACAGTATAGAGAAGAAATGCGTTTGAGAAAACATTCATCAATGATGATATCAGATTGAACGTTGTCAATGCCATTTTGTGCTGTGTAGACAGCGCGTGTAATAATCTGAAATGAGTGTAATCATTGGCATCCATGTTAACGGCTGAGAACGATAGCATTTGCAATAAAGAGTATTTTTGCAGCCTTCTCGACACTTCCAATTAAGAGTTCCTCTTTTTCACTCTGCATAGAGTGAAAGATAAATACCTTTACGAAATAGAAAAGAAATAGCTTTACGAAGTATTGCCATTAGTTTCAGCCTGCTATTTCTAGTGTTCCAATCATGATGTTAAGAACAAATGTCCATTTCTATTGTACTCCTCTAGGTATAGCCCAATGTAGAAACACCTGAGGTATGTTGCAAAGATGTGGCATCTGTAATACGCATAATTAGTGTACTTATCAATAACTAGCTGCTAGACGTGATGTTGAAAGACTGTTATGTTCCTTGTAGCTGACATGCTTCAATATGGTGCAGCTGTGTAAAATGTATATTTACTGGGCCTTGTTTTCAATATTTGGTATGTTCTGCTTCATGCATCATCCAAAACTAATGATAAATAGTAGAAGTTAGTATGCTGGTACCATTATTCGATTGCCATTTCCTTATTTGCTTTCTACCATAATGCAACCTGTTGCACCTGAAGCTTTCTTCTTAAGAACTATTGACCAATGTTGATATGATGACATTTTAGTGCACTTGTGCATATAGTTTGTGATACATATTAAGAGTGTTTTGGATACAATATCAGGATCTTATGGCACATAGACATGATGTTCGCTAAGTGCCTTGATCATGGTGACAATGGGAATTTAAAAAATAGAATCTTTTTTATTTTTACGTTTCTAAACAGTCCATTGCAAATAATAGGTCTATTGACAATTGTCCAAATAGATGTCGATTAGACGCCTTCAGCATTAAATGATACAGGTACATTTTTATGTGTTGTAGAAGCACCATTTGCCTCGAAAGGTAATGTCCTGAAGTTAGAATAGACAGTTTGTGGGATGGAAGTGATACTTTGGTTATTAAACCAAATGCTGTAACATGAGTCTAATAATATATGCTATGTCTTATATCAAATAAATCATGATATCTGCCAGTGCATTCCTGCTTCTGCTTAAATATAGCTTACACCCCTGTAATATTCCTGTGTACGTTTTTAGAACAGATTCAGAAACAACAACCTTCTTGAAACAGAACATAACAAGACTTCTAATTCAACGTATTTTCACACATACAAACATGTCACACTGCTTAGTGTCCTGGGCACTAGTCTCTAAATACTACATCATTCCCCCTTTTTAAAAGTTAGTGTCTCAACGAACAATTTGTGACGGTATTGGTACCCCTAGACGATCAGGTTCTCTACGCAGTCTGTCTGAGCGACGTGCAACAAGTCTTTGCCTTTCTCCGACATTGTCTGTCCGTTTTGCATCATTGTTATCATAATCATCATCACCATCTTTATGCTGCTTTGTTTCTGGTTCAATGTTTGCTTCATTTTCTAAGTTCGAAGGTGTTAGAATGCGCTTGAAATGAGACACGTTGCGAGTTATTTTACGTTTATCATTGTCTTCAACTGTGATACGTGATTTATTTCTATGCACAACAATTAATGGCTTCTCATTGAAACGAGGGGTCAACTTGTTCTGCTTGTCTTGCTTGATAAGAACATAGTCTCCCACTTTAATATCGCAAGGTTTAGCATGTCGCTTTTTGTCAGCATAGACTTTATTATATTCGGCCCGTAGTCGTTCATTCTCTACTGCTTCTTTGTGCCGATTTATCGTTTTGTTCTTTACTAACGTTGGGAGTTTTCCATTCACTACACGATTAAAAAGCAAGTCTGAGGGGGCGATTTTGGTTGTCGCGTGAGGTGTTGTGCGGTACTGTAGGAGGAATCGATTTAGTTCCTGCTGCCATATTCTCCCTTCAACTTTTGCTGTTATCAAAGCACGTCCAAGAGGTTGGTTAAAACGCTCTACTTCAGCATTGCCTTGTGGCCACTTGGGAGTTTCAGTGTCGTAACTAATACCTAAAGTATGGAGATACCGACGATACGCCTCACTATTGAAAGGTGGACCATTATCTGTGGTGATTGAAAGAGGAATACCGTGAGTAGCGAAAATCTTGTCAAATTTCGGGATAACAACAGATGCCTTTGTTGATCGAACAATTTCAACCTCCGGATAACGCGAATAACGATCTATAAGAACTAGCAGATATTCTCCAGATGGCAGTGGGCCATAAAAATCTGCATGCACCTTCTGCCATGGTCCATCTGGCATTGGGGTCATCCGTATAGGTTCTGGGGGGTTCGGTTGACCAGTGGCTTGGCATGGAATACAACGATCAAGAGTCTCTTTCACTAGCTTATCTATTCCAGGAAACCATACCTTCTCACGGAGGAGCGCTTTTGTCTTCACTAGACCTTGGTGGGTCTCATGCGCAATGTCTATTGCTTGTTGTTGTAATGATTCCGGTACAACGATTCGAGAACCACGAAGAACAATATTCTGTGAAGCAACGATCAGTTCGTCCTTTATAGCTCGGAAGGGTTTGACAAGATCGCAGTCCCATTTATTATGACGAATTGCTGCACGTAGACTTTGCATGGTTTTGTCTGTATCAGTGGCTTTCTGAATATCACTAATGGTCATGGCTTTTGGGACAGCTGATAAAGCCAATAGACTTACATATTCATCAGCCATGACTGCATGCTTAGAGATACTTTCTGAAGATGGGTGACGTGACAGGAAATCTGCAGGGTTGTCTTTCCCTGGTTTGTACACGACCGAAAATGAGTAGGGTTGGAGTCGAAGTACCCATCTTTCAATGCGTGCTGATGGCTTAGAATTAACGTTGCCGTAGATGACCTCAAGTGGTTTATGGTCAGTTATTAGGGTGAAATGAGAACCATATATGTATAAATGGAAATGCTCGATACCCCAAACAATCCCGAGTGCCTCCTTTTCTGTTTGCGAGTAACGTTGCTCGACTGGGGTAAGCGCGCGACTGGCATAAGCAACGACTTGTGGGGTGTCTGCATCTGACCCTTGTTGACTCAAAATGGCAGAGATGCCAACGGGACTGGCATCCACGGTTATGAACGTTTCTTTCGTTGTGTCAAAGTAGGACATAACAGGAGCGCGTGTTAATGCCTTTTTCAGGTGATCAAAAGCAGTCTGATGGCTTGAAGTCCATGTGAAACGGGCATTTTTCTTTGTAAGAACTCGCAATGGCTCCGTAATGGTCGCGTAATTGGGAATATATCTGCTACTGTAGTTCGCCATACCCAGAAAACTCCGAACTTCATGAACGTTTGTGGGAACTAAGGCATTTTGAAGATCAAGAACCCGAGCTGGATCTGGGGTTGTCCCTTCGGCAGTAAATACTTGACCGAAAAATGATAAAGAGTCAGTCAAAAGCTTACATTTTGATGCATTCAAGGTTAAACCATGGTCTGCAAGGCGTTGTAGGCAGGCAGAGAGTGCTTGATCATGGTCTTCACGTGTCTTTGCAAAAATAATAATATCGTCTGCTAAATTACGGACACCATCTAATCCGTGTAACACCGTCTGTAGTGTATGCTGAAAAAGTTTAGCTGCAGCATTTGTTCCATAGTTGAGCCGTTTGTATCTATATAACCCAACGTGAGTACTAAATGTGGTTATATATCTGCTGCGTTCATCTAACTCTAACTGATGATATGCTTGAGATAAATCAAGCTTAGAGAAAAACTTGCATCCATTTAAGGCTTGGCTAATATCCGCAACTGTAGGAATTAAGTAACGAACCCTTTGTATAGCACAATTTGCTTTCCGCATATCAACGCATATTCTTACAGTGCCGTCTTTCTTAGGAACCGCGACGATGGCGCTTATCCAAGGGGTCGCTTGGGTGTGAGGGACCTTTTCAATGATGTCATCTGCTACAAGCTGATGAATGGCGTGCTTGACCTTCTCTCTGATATGATACGGAATACGCCTTTGCGCCTCCGCAGTCGGCTGAACTGTTTCATCGATATTTAAAGTAATCTGCTGATGTTTCAGTTTGCCTAGGCCATTGAACACATTGCTGTACTTATTAACAATGCTTGTGAGTGCTTTATCCTGCTTTTGTGGTAAATTAGGTGTGTTGTTTGCCGCCAATTTGCAAAGATTAAGACTTATTAACCCTAACTCTTGTGCTGTTTGCGCGCTCAGCAAGTTGCCACTGTTGCTGCTGTTAATCACAAAGAACGTTGCAACAGCGTAGCGTTTCTTTGTTTCTATGACTGCTTGGAATTTGCCTTTGAAAGTAATAGGTTTTGATGAACTGTAGGGGAACGCTTTTGCACGAGTTTCAAGTAAATGTGCATCTTTCATACGCAGGAAGGTTCCGTGATCAATTACATTTATGCTAGCCCCTGTATCGATAAGAATATCAAAGGAATGTCCTAAGACTTTAATGGTAGCATGGGGACGTGTAGTTTTACTATCACGAACAGGATAGAGGTACTCGTCATCAGTATCAGACTGGGCATGGACAAGCTGTTTTACTTGGGTGCGTTGTCTCGAACGTGAGAAATTCTGAGAGCGCGATTGCCCTGATTTGTGACCTTTCTTTGGCTTTCCACGACAATATTTTGCGAAATGATTCATTTTCCCGCAATTATGACACTCTTTCCCTTTTGCAGGACAGGTGTTGAGATGAGGGGTAAGGCCACCACAATTTAGGCAATTTTTGGGTTTCGCGGAGAGTTTCGACATCTGTTCTTTCCCCTCTATTTCGGCAGACTGAAATTTGCTAATTTCGTCTCGACGACCATCAAGAAGCATGGCTTTAAGGTCATAACTAGGGTCACGTAAGGCCTGTTTGCGAATACGGGTTGACGTACCCCCTATTATAATCTGTTCTTCCAACTCAAAGTCTAAGTTGGTAAATTCACATGGTTCGGCTAAAGTTCTCAAACGCGTATGGTATTGATCAAGAGTTTCATCTTTTTGCTGAAAAGCTTTACGAAAAACATAAACATCATACCTGACATTTTTCTGTGGTTGAAAATGCTGTGTAAGTTTTTCTTTGGCTGTTTCAAAATCATTAGCTTCACCGGTATCAGGTAGCTGAGCAAAGATGTCGCGAACCCGTGAGCCAGCTTGGTAGAGGAGAAGAGCTCGTTTACGTGCATTACTAGTAATGCCAGATGCAGCTAGGAACATGTCAAAATCCATAAGCCATTTCCGCCATCGAGTAGCAAGACTCGCGCCAACTTCAACATCGGGGTTGAATTCGGGCATGGGATGTAGCGAAATGCTGGACATGGTGCAAAATACTACAAACGATGTGACTTAATCCTCGTCGCCAGTGTAATATTCCTGTGTACGTTTTTAGAACAGATTCAGAAACAACAACCTTCTTGAAACAGAACATAACAAGACTTCTAATTCAACGTATTTTCACACATACAAACATGTCACACTGCTTAGTGTCCTGGGCACTAGTCTCTAAATACTACAACCCCTTATACCAGAGCAGTGGTGATTTCTAAAATTTGTAAATAAGGAGATATAGATGCAACGGCATAAAGCTCTATGGGTTTGTTCGGACCACGTCCATATTCTTATAATAAACTTCAAATTTTGGCAATTTTCCTGTTATATTGGGAGATTAATGACCCCCACCAGTCAGGGAAAGTGAGGAAAAGTCAGGGAAACTTGCAAATGTCCGAGGTAATCTAGCATTTTTATGTCTGGAAAAGAAATTCATTTCTCTCATCAAAAAAGTATTGTATTTTTTAGTGTATTGTTAAATATTTTGACCGCAGTGTGCTTTCCTAAATTTGATGAGCATGATTGATGTTTTGATTAATTTCCCAAGTTGAAAAACGTAGAGAAGTTAAGTTGTTTGGCGAGCTTTAGTATTGTTGCATATATGTAATGGCATCGTTAATGAGGGATGCATGGATGCAACATTCCTTGGCATCAGAAGCTGTTGGAAACTTTGTATTATATCATTCGGCAAATCTAGAACTTTATCTTCCTTTCCAGTTTGATCGTCATTGTATATTGGTTCTATAGGAGCGCCTGGACACAGGAGGGTTTTTAGCTTGCAGGTCTGTAAAAAAATATGCTGTTCTAAACGCTCTGTGTGCTGCTGCAGTGAGAAATCTTTGCAGATTACAGTTTATATATATATATATATATATATATATATATATATATATATATATATATATATATATATATATATATATATATATATATATATATATATATATATATATATATATATATATATATATAGCAGAAATATAGAAAAGGAAAAGACCAATTCTCTGTTACTCTGAGTTTCGTGCCTAAGCACTCATCAGACAGACTATAACTGAATAACATTCCAAATACGCAGATTCGACTAATTAATAAGAATCTAAAACAAGGTTGATTAAGCGAATTGCTATCAAGGGATATATCTATTACGTATTATTGTTGATTAAATAATATTTGTTTTCATGTCTGCACTTGGAGATTAGTTCGGAGCGTTTGTTTAGGGTATTATTACTGTTGCTTTTGATTATGTGTAGCTTTTCTGATGCACAAAGGTCACATCTTCTAATACATTTTCACCTATGAAGACGCCCTAAAATCCTGCGGATTCAATCAGCCCCTTACCTACAGCAACCATGACCCAGCCGCAAGTAGAAGGAAAAATAGGCAACGGAACATCATTTGGTACAACCCTCCATATAACAAGAACATACGCACTAACATCGGCTACATATTCCGCAAGCTAATAAACAAGCATTTTCCTAAAACCCATAGATTTCACAGCATCTTTAACAAAAATAACCTGAAAATTAGTTACAGCTGTACAGAAAACATGGCCTCCATCATTAGCAAGCACAACAAGAAAATCCTCAACACCAAACCGCCCATCACCACATCAAAATCATGCAACTGCCGTATAAAAGAAGACTGCCCTTTAAACAATAACTGCCTCACCACTAACATTGTCTACAATGCCAAAGTGACCACAAACGAGGACGCAACCGGGAAAAATTACATAGGCGCGACTGAAGGGACATTCAAACAACGTTTCACCCAACATAAACTGTCATTTAAGAACAACAAATACTCCAACAGCACGGAACTCTCCAAATACATCTGGCAACTTAAGGACAACAATACAGAATACCAAATTCAATGGTCTATTATCACCGCAGCTCAACCATATAGCAACATTTCAAGAAGATGTGACCTTTGTGCATCAGAAAAGCTACACATAATCAAAAGCAACAGTAATAATACCCTAAACAAACGCTCCGAACTAATCTCCAAGTGCAGACATGAAAACAAATATTATTTAATCAACAATAATACGTAATAGATATATCCCTTGATAGCAATTCGCTTAATCAACCTTGTTTTAGATTCTTATTAATTAGTCGAATCTGCGTATTTGGAATGTTATTCAGTTATAGTCTGTCTGATGAGTGCTTAGGCACGAAACTCAGAGTAACAGAGAATTGGTCTTTTCCTTTTCTATATTTCTGCTATCAACGCTCTGTACTTTGTACATAGAGCACTATATGCTGGTGAAGACAACACCTTCTATTTGATATATATATATATATATATATATATATATATATATATATATATATATATATATATATATATATATATATATATATATATATATATATATATATATATATATATATATATATATATATATATATATATATATATATATATATATATATATATATATATATATATATATATATATAAATACTAAGTCATGAGTGGGCTACCACAATTGGAAAATTTCTTTTGGCCCCAGTGCGGATTCGAACTCACGATGTTTAGATCAGAAGACACCTGTGCTAATCAATTGCGCCATCCAGGCACAAAAGAATAGCGGTGGAATCTTAAGGTCATTCCACCGTGAGTCCCTCAACGCATCTAGGGCCTTCTCTATGTTTCGGCTATAATGCCTTCTTCAGAGCCAAGCGTACTATGTTTATCTTAATTCGGCTAAGGCTGACATAGGTAAATACTAAGTCATGAGTGGGCTACCACAATTGGAAAATTTCTTTTGGCCCCAGTGCGGATTCGAACTCACGATGTTTAGATCAGAAGACACCTGTGCTAATCAATTGCGCCATCCAGGCACAAAAGAATAGCGGTGGAATCTTAAGGTCATTCCACCGTGAGTCCCTCAACGCATCTAGGGCCTTCTCTATGTTTCGGCTATAATGCCTTCTTCAGAGCCAAGCGTACTATGTTTATCTTAATTCGGCTAAGGCTGACATAGGTAAATACTAAGTCATGAGTGGGCTACCACAATTGGAAAATTTCTTTTGGCCCCAGTGCGGATTCGAACTCACAATGTTTAGATCAGAAGACACCTGTGCTAATCAATTGCGCCATCCAGGCACAAAAGAATAGCGGTGGAATCTTAAGGTCATTCCACCGTGAGTCCCTCAACGCATCTAGGGCCTTCTCTATGTTTCGGCTATAATGCCTTCTTCAGAGCCAAGCGTACTATGTTTATCTTAATTCGGCTAAGGCTGACATAGGTAAATACTAAGTCATGAGTGGGCTACCACAATTGGAAAATTTCTTTTGGCCCCAGTGCGGATTCGAACTCACGATGTTTAGATCAGAAGACACCTGTGCTAATCAATTGCGCCATCCAGGCACAAAAGAATAGCGGTGGAATCTTAAGGTCATTCCACCGTGAGTCCCTCAACGCATCTAGGGCCTTCTCTATGTTTCGGCTATAATGCCTTCTTCAGAGCCAAGCGTACTATGTTTATCTTAATTCGGCTAAGGCTGACATAGGTAAATACTAAGTCATGAGTGGGCTACCACAATTGGAAAATTTCTTTTGGCCCCAGTGCGGATTCGAACTCACGATGTTTAGATCAGAAGACACCTGTGCTAATCAATTGCGCCATCCAGGCACAAAAGGGACTCACGGTGGAATGACCTTAAGATTCCACCGCTATTCTTTTGTGCCTGGATGGCGCAATTGATTAGCACAGGTGTCTTCTGATCTAAACATCGTGAGTTCGAATCCGCACTGGGGCCAAAAGAAATTTTCCAATTGTGGTAGCCCACTCATGACTTAGTATATATATATATATATATATATATATATATATATATATATATATATATATATATATATATATATATATATATATATATATATATATATATATATATATATATATATATATATATATATATATATATATATATATATATATATATATATATATATATATATATATATATATATATATATATATATATACATACATATATATACATATGTATTATATATAGACAAATTATGATTTTAGTGCCTGTTTGTCGAGTGAATTTTGTTCATGTATAAAAAGATCAAGGGTTATTCCTCAATATAGTAACCGCGAGACTATGTGCCACTCTAAATCTTTCTTAGAAAACTCTTGTTGGGCACTTTACTATTCCTTCAAAGCAGTTTTTACTTTAGTGTAGTTTTGGCCACACTTTGTGGTCGTAGAACTATTTGCGGCCATAAAACTTTAATACTATAACTGCATTGTGAAGTTTCTTTTATCCTGTTTGGCCAGCATTCTACATGACAGCCTTTTGCAGCACTTAATGGAATGCCAGAAAGTATGTGAAGCACCATTTAGCATAATGTCACATACTGGACAGTATTGTCACATACTTGATTTTGGAGATTCACAGGGACTTGGTGACCAGAAACTTGCCATAGCATAGTGTGGTCTCGGAAATTTTCCTTAGATTAGGCACTTCTTCAAAAGTTACTCTGGGGTGTATGTTTTTAGCCATTCTAGAGGGCAACACTTAAAACGTTTTCTGCCCCGCCTGACTCAACCATGGTGGATCGTCCTATTTCACTAGAAACTAGTACCTGAACCGCAGCTATATACTCTTGACACCGTGCATGACTTACACTAGAACGGCAGTGATTAGTGAACGTTTGGGAGGTCTTTTACTCCTCTCTTATGAGACGGATTTACCAAACTCTTTCCCACACGTGTATCTATCCTAAAAAACTTTTGGTTCAACTTAAACCGAGGCGTATTAGTTGTAAAATTACAACATTTGAATTGATTAGCATAAGAGGGCATTTGGAATTAGTGCAAAAGGCATCTTATTTAATTAAATTCCGGTTATCTTTTCCTTCATTCGATAACATTAGGAAACTAGCGAACATAGCTTATATGATTATATGGAATTGCATTGCAAGATGAAAATCTTTCCTCATTAACAGATGCTGCCAATGACCATTCGTGTCTTCCCTTTTCAGCAAATAATCAGTCTGTGAACCACACCCATTTGTAGGCAAGACTGAGCTTTGCACCCTCTCCTGAATTGAGTTCACTAGCGACGCCCCTCAAAATGTTGCTAAAATGACAAAGAAATATCTAGCTATTTGTTTACTTGGATCATTGTTGAACTTTGGGAAAGGTTGTTTATCCAGACATAGTCTTGGAAGAATATTTTCGTGCTGAACTCTCAAATTCCCCTTTCTCCAGGTGCCGGGGGGGGGGGGGCCGAGACAGTTGTCCATAGATTTAGAATCCGAATTATCAAGTCAAAATCTAGAAGGAATTAAGAAACTTAAGTAACAAAAGAGAACCGAACACACTTTCAACAGCTTTCTTCAGAGTTCACTAATCCAAAGACGATAACATACTTTTTTTATTTACTGCGATTACTGGCGCTACTAATTGGAACATAGTCAAGTATGAGGATGTTTCAAGCTCTCATTTGTTACTTTTCTATGTACCATCAAGATATCTGTGCCTTGGCAAAAGTTATTGCAGCAAAATGCCTTAATCATGTACGGCTGCAAGAGATTTACAGAATTCTGAAACTATTTGCAGAATTACAATTAAATTGGAAACATTTATTGCCCAGTGTATGACTATTCTGACTAAATGTTATAGCGCCTTTCATCCTTATGACTAATCTTAAGAAGTAAGGAATATACGAGTACAACAGTTTAACATAATTAATTTGCTGACATCACTGATTCATGAGCGGCAGTCATTCCTCCTCCATTGGCCTTTGACAGGGAATCCTTGAGGAGACAAAGTTTCTTAATTTTCTGTTGAGTACGAAGAGAATCACAACGTTTATAAATATTCCAAGAAAAACCAATTGTATTGACCAATAATATGCAAAGATAAGCCCGCAAGGCTTGTTTTTGTACACGGCTACAAGAATGGAAACAACATAGTATGGTATATAACGTAGTGTAACTGATGCCATTATAACCAAGATCCCTTTAGCGAATTGCAAATCAGCACGACTGATATTTTGTGACGTGTTGTTTACTACTTCCATTGCTACCACTCGTCTCCGCACTGATAGATATGCTTTAATGTAATAGGACAGGAATATACTAAATAATATTACGTTTGTGAAGATGAAGCCAATGGAAACTCAAAATCATTTGATTATTCTTCTTGCGCTACTAAGCTCTGCCTCGTTGGGAAGCTCGTGGGAAAATATAGGATCACATGTATTATGTGGTGAATCAAGTAGAGAATCAAAGAATCAATAGGAGAATCATGAAAATCAAACAGAGAATCAAGATAATGATGTGGAGAATCAGATAGAATATCAGAAGAATTATGTGGGAAACAAGAGAATCAGGTAGAGAGTACAGTAAAGAATGTTGCAGAGAATCAGGTAGAGAATCAAGAGAGTCAATAGGAGAATAACAAAGATTAGGTATGGAAGTGGAAGATCTAGAGAGACATATTCAAATTGAACACCTTTCCTAACAGCGCAGTGATCCAAAGACTATAACATATTAAATTTATGACATAATCAGGGCATTGGTACTACTAGCTGGAACAAAGTCAACTTAGAGAATGTTTCTAGTGAGTATCAGATGACATATATGCTTAGTTGTCTTACTGTCAAGATGTCTGTGCCAAGACGTAAATTATTGGAGCAAAATGTCAGAATCAGTACGGCAGCATGACATTTGCAGAATTCTGAAACTATTTGCAGAATTGCAATTAAATTGGAAACAGTCATTGCCCAGAGTATGATTGTTCTGACTAAGGCCCCGTTCACACTATTCCGTTTTTGAACAAAAAAGCAACTGTTTAGCTCCGTTTTTGGCTTTGTGTTCACATTAGTCTACCCCAAACACCAAATGAAAACGATGATAAAAACGGAGCTAAATGAAAACGGAGCTAAACAAAAACGCAACTTTGTAGTGTGAACACCAAAAAGGGAAAAATTTGAAAACGCTACTAATAGAGCCAACATAAAAGAAGCCGTCAAGCAGATGCGTTTTTCAGGACAAATGTGAACACCAAGTGATAGATATCCGTTTCTGTCTGAAAACGGAGTAGTGTGAACAAGGAAGAAAAGCAGTTCCGTTTTTGGGAGCAAAAACGGATCTAAATGACAACGGAGTAATGTGAACGTAGCCTTAATGTTATAGCGTCTGTCACCCTTGTGAACTAATCTTAATAAGTAAGGAATACACGGATATGATAGTTTAAGCATATTTAATTTGCTGACATCAATACATCATGAGCGCCTCTCATTCCTCCTCGGTTGGCTTCTGACAATGAATTTTTGAGGAGACGAAACTTCTTAATCTTCTGTTGAGTGCAAAGAAAATCACAACGTTTATAAATATTCCAAGACAAACCAATTGGCTTGACCAATAGTGGGCAAAGATGAGATCATTACTCTTGTATGTATCCACGCTTACCAGAATGGCAACCACAAAGTATGGTATATAACGTAATATAACTGACGCCAATACAATCAAGATCCCTTTGGCGAATTGCACATCAGCACGACTGATATTTTGTGAAGTATTGTTTGCTACTCCCATTGCTTTCACTCGTTTTCGCACTGATAGATACGCTCTCGTATAATTCAAAATACCAATCTTACATGGAACTGCATTTGAGATGACAACACCAAACACGGCATACAAGTAAAATCCATATAGCCATGCCAATATCAAGAGGATTCCAAGAAGCATGCAGGTGCACACATTACAGATGATAAGGATATTTCCTCTTCGTCTGGACATGTGAGCATTGTATAGAATGAGATATTTCATGTGGAGGTATCTATCCAATGATATCAGAAGTATCATCAACACAGAAAATTGACAAAGTACAATTGCAGCAACTTCTGAAACTACATGAATGGTTCGGGCATAGGATTTGTTTGCAAATGTGTCCGCATAAATGACGGAAAATAATGGCTGAACAGTTGCACCAAGAAGCAACTCAGATATTGCTAGAGCAACTACAAACCGATAAAAGACGCTAGTACCAAGCTTCAATTTTCTCACAGTATAGAGAAGAAATGCATTTGAGGAAACGTTCATCAGTGATGATATCAGATTGAACGTTGTCAATGCCAGTTTATGCTGTGTTGAAAGCGTGTGTAATAATCTGAAATGAGTGTAATCATTAGTATCCATGTTAGCAGCTGAAAATGATAGTTCTTACAATTATGAATATTTCTGCAACTTCCTCAACATCTCCAATTAGGAGTTTCTCTTCGCCTCTCTATACAGAGTGAAATAGCTTTACGAAGTGTTACCATTAGTTTCAACCTGCTATTTCTAGTGTTCCAATCATGATTTTAAGATCAAATATCCACTTATGTGGTACTCCACTGGATACTGTCCAATGTAGAAACACCTGAGGTATGTTGCAAATATGTGGCATCTGTAATATGCAAAATTAGTTTACGTAGTAATAACTAGCTGCTAGACGTCACGTTGAAAGACTTTTATGTTCCTTGTAGCTGACATGCTTCAATATGGTGCAGCTGTGTAATATGTATTTTACTGGGCCTTATTTTCAATGTTTGGTAAGTTCTGCTTCATGTATCATCCAAAATTAATGATAAATAGTAGAAGTTAGTATGCGGGTACCATTACTCGAGTGCGATTTCCTTATTTACCTTCTATCATAATGCAATCTGCTGCACCTGAAGTTTTCTTCCTAAAAACTATTGACCAATATTGATATGACAACCCTTTCGTACTCTTGGGCATATTGTTTGTGATATGTATTGAGAGTGTCTTGAAAACAATACCAGGATCTTATGCCACATAGACGTGATGCTCGCTGAAAGATTTGATCATGGAGACAATGAGATTTTAAAACATAGGACCTTTTGATTATTACGATTCTAAACAGTCGATTGCGAATAACAGGTCTGTTGACAAATGTTCAAATAGATATTGGCTAGAAGCCTTTCAGCTTTAAATGATACAGGTACATTTTTATGTGTTGTAGAAGCACCATTTGCTTAGAAAGTTAATGTCCCGAAATTAAGATGAACAGTTTGTGGGATGGAAGTGATCCTGTAGTTATTAAGACAAATGCTATAACACAAGTCTAGCAATATATAATTTGTTTTATATCAAGTATATCCTGATACCTACCAGTGCATGCCTGTTTCTGCTTTCATAGAACGTACAAACCTTATACTAGAGCAATGGTGATTTCTAGAATTTTTAACTAAGGAGATATAGATGCAACGGCGTAAAGTTCTATTGGTTTATTGGAACCACATCCATTCTTGTAATAAACGTCAAATTATGGCATATGTAATGGCGTCGCTAGTAAGGGTGCTTGGATGCAGCATCCCCTAGCATCAGAAGCTGTAGGCAAACTTGCAGTATACCGGTTGTATGCAGCAAATCTAGAATTTTATCTTCCTTTCTAGTTCGATCTTCATTGCCGATTTGCCCTATAGCCTCTACTTGAGACAAGGAGGGTTTTTATCTTGCATGTCTACAAAAAATGTGCAGTTCTAAAAACTCTGTGTGTAGCTGCAGAGAGAAATCTGTGCAGGTTCTAGTATATAAATATATATAAATATATATATATATGCATACATAAAGATATATAAACATACATACATACATACATATATATATATATATATATATATATATATATATATATATATATATATATATATATATTTTGTCCAAGCATATAGGAATGAGGGACTTTTCCTCAATATAGTAACCGCGAGAATAATGTGCCGCTCTAAACCTTCCTTAGGAATTTCTTGTTGAACGCTTTGCTACTCCTTCAAAGCAGTGCCTATTTTAGTGTTGTTTTCGCCACACTGTGTGGTCTTGGAATTGTAGAAAAGGTCCGTATAGCATGGGTGACTGGCTGTTATCATGAGCGGCTCTCATTCCTCCTCCATTTGCCTTTGACAACGAATCCTTGAGGAAATGAAGTTTCTTAATTTTCTGTTGAGTAGGAAGAGAGTAACGACGTTTATAGATATTCCGAAAAAAACCAATTGGATTGACCAATAATAGGCAAAGGTTAGGCCATTATGTTTGTTGTTGTCCACGCTTACCAGAATGCCAAGAATATAGTATGGTATATAACGTAATGTAACTGAAGTCATTATAACCAAGATCCCTTTAGCGAATTGCAAATCAGCACGACTAATATTTTGTGACGTGCTATTTATTACTCCCATTGATGCCACTCGTCTCCGCACTGATAGATATGCTTTAATGTAATAGGACAGGAATATATTAAATAATATTACGTTTGTGAAGATGAAACCAAGGAGTACAAGCGTATAAAATCCATATAGCGATGCCAATGTCAAGAGGGTTCCGAGAAGTATGCTGGCGAACACATTACAGAAGATAAGGATGTTTCCCCTTCGTTTCGTCATGTGAATGTTATATAGAATGAGATATTTCATATGGAGGTACCTATCCACTGCTATCACAAGTATCATCAGCACAGAAAATTGGCAAGGTACAATTGCAACAACCTCTACAATTGAATACATGGTTCTGGCATAGGATTTTTCTGCAAAAGTCTCTTCATACCCAACAGAAAACAGTGGCTGAATAGTTGCACCAAACATGAATTCAGATATTGCTAAAGCAACCACAAATCGATAAGAGATGGTATTGGCAAGTTTCAACTTTCTCAGAGTATAGAGAAGAAATGCATTTGAGAACACATTGACTAGTGACGAAATTAAATTGAACGTTGTCAATGCCATTTTATGCTGTGTTGATAGCGTATGCAATAATCTGAAATGAGTTTGCTCATTGCCATCCATGTTGGCGGCTGCCAGTGATAGCGCTTTTGATAGGGAGTATTTTTGCAACTTCCTGAACAGCCCAGATCAGGAAGTCCTCCTTGACCCTATATACAGTGTGAAGCAGGTATACGAAGTGTCACTTCTAGTTTCAAATTTGTAGTGTTTCACTCATGATGTTAAGATCAATGTTCCATGTTAGTGGCCACTAGGTACAGTTCAATGTGGAAGCACCTGAGGCATGTTGCAAGGGTGTGTCATCTGTACTGCACAAGATTGCTTTACTTATCATGAAGTTGAAGAAATGCTGGGTTCCTTTTAAGTGAGATGATTCAAGATGGTGCACCTGTGTAAGATGTAGATTTACTGGACCTTCTCTCTAGGGTTGTCTTGTTCTGCTTCACGTATCATCCTGAACTGATGACAAGTTGTAGAAGCTAGTATGCGGGAACCGTTATTCGATTTCAATTTCCTTATTTACCTTCTATCATAATGCAACCAGTTGCACCTGAAGCTTTCTTGCTTAGAACTATTGACCAATATTGATACTATGACCCTTGTGTACACTTAGGCATATTTTTGTGATATATATTGAGAGCGTTTTGAAAGCAATACCTGGATCTTATTGCACATAGACATGATGCCCGCTAAAAGATTTGATTATGGAGACAATGAGATTTTGGAAATAGAATCTTTTGATTATTTTAACTACAAATAGACTATTGAAAACAAATTATTGACAAATGTTCAAATGGAGATTTGCTAGAAGAGTAAGAGCTTTAACTGTTAGAGGTAGTTTTGTAGGCTTTGTAAAAGCACCATTTGCCAGGAAGGTTAATCTCTCGGAATTAGGACGGACAGTTTGTTGGAATAAAATAATAAGTTGTTAGTATCACAAATTCTTTTTAAGTCTTAGAATGCATCAATTGTCTTATATCAAATGTATCCTGATATCTGCCTATGCATATACTCTCTTTTATATACTCTCAAGTACACTCTTATTTAACTAGTTATGGTGTAGTGCAACACTGTTTGGATGATTTATGAAGCTCTGTAATCTATGGAGGGTACCATGAGGAAGAAAGGTCACATTTAGTTCAAAACTGCTCCAAGAAAGTCTCTTTTCATGCTCCAACAATAATTATCGGTTCTCAGGAAATTCATTAAGATAGCTGAACAAGAAATGTAGTTTGATGCTCATATTACAGTGCAGATCTTTGTACCCTGCAGGGATTTCTTTTACAAGCTCAACATAAATTTCAACATAAGTAGTGCTGAAAAATCACTAGAGATGGCCCCATGGCAAGTCACTATCGAGAGTTCAGAAAACAAACTGTCCCTTCATTCAAGTGAAACAAAGACTTTTTCATGGTTAGTGGCAAAACAGTTTTGATATTAAAGTGTAGTAACGTGGATTTTTCTCTAGTTACTCATTTAACTCAGTCTTCGTATTCTGTTCCCAAATCAAGCACAAGCGACACAGAAGACGCAAATCTTTAGTTGTAGGATTATTATGTGAATAACAAGGACTATTTACAGAATGATGAATCTCCAGTGAGACCCGAAATAGTCGCGTGACTGATCGCTTAGCAATAACCGACGAGTAAATGAAACTGCACGGAAGTACGAACTAAGATTAACCAATCAAATGTCTAATAATCTGAATTTACGTAAACACTATACGATAAAGGTGTGTGTGAGAAAATATACAGAAAATCATTAGTCAGAATAGAGTCTAGGCTTAAAAGTAGATGTAAAATGGGTAATTTCGCAAGTGAACTTGAAAATGAGACTAAACTCAATCTACAAGAAAGTTCTACAAGTAATCGAAACTGGAGACGTCATCTTCACTTTCTGTGTTGATTTGCTTTTTATCATAAGGTACATTTGATGTTGCCGTACATGATTGAAACATTCTGCCCCATTGCCATCCATCGGGTCATAGAAATTTTGACAGTATATATTTCCTTGCTATTACAACTCTTTTAGTTCAAAAATTGAATAACGTAGACATTCATCCCAACATATAATTTTCATGCTGATAGTTTCTGATATGACTTTTTGGTTAAATTTGCCTGTTTTCCTTCATATTCTGATATATCATCAAATTGTCTCCGCGTTTTCAAATATACAACTAATTGAAGTTGCCAAATCGAAGAAGAAGAAAGTAAGCTGCCTTGAAACTGGTTCCTCATCTGGTTTCAGCACTGTAAGGCCAAACAGTTTGCTGCTGGCTGCCTTTGCAATTGCCTCTTGTGCCAAGAAAAATTGACTTTGGTGGAAGAGGATATGACAGTAATTTCAAAAGATACATTTTTGTTGAAAATGATTATTTAAAAATGTTTTTTATCCCCAGACGGTATATTTTATCATTTTAGCCCAGTCCAGCCGCACTTGAAAAGTTTAAACATGATTTAAAAGGAGAATTGCCATTTTGAACTAAAATGAGACTTTTAGTGTGAAAACGTGCCTTAGAGCTCCTGAATTAGCCTGTAAAAAGGTGAGTTCCATGCACGATTCCGTACGTTGGGGGAGTGCCCGTTAGAGGGACACTTATCCTGAGCCGTCGGCATAGTGAAGTAGGGTGGCAAGCTCTTTTTCTCGCCGCCTTTAACTTCCCCAGTGTTGCTACAAGGTACCCACTTGCTGCTGGGTGGACAGTGGGCGAACATCCCAACTATGATCCTCCTTTCCTCTTTCCTTAAATAGATTGATGCCGTTTTCTTTCTGATGAGTGCCCCTTTCAAGAGTCGTTCCTCTCCAAGGAACAAAACATTTAAATCCTGCTCTTCGGTGCGCTCCCGGTCGCTCATTAGAGAGAACATGGTACATAAACGTTTATTAGTAAAATAATTATATTTTATTTTAAAGTAAATTTTAAATTGCTGCAGGGTTGCTATGTATTTCCATGCTCCCTGTAGTGTTGTCATGTATTCCGTAATGTTTTTCTATATCGTTGAATGTAATTGTAATTTTTATGAGCATATATAAAAAAAACTATGATCCGAGGGTTCGGCTCGAACCATCGATATTTGCTCAGCAGTCAAGCGCTGTAACCACTTGGCCACTAGGCCATGAATTTGCTTGTATAGCATCGATTTTCGAAATCAGCGCCCCAAAATTGACCAAGTCCACCATGTGCCATAAATTTCGCTTTTGGGGGACAATTGCCCCCTTCTCCGCCTGGTCTATAAAAGAGTTGTAATAGCACGGAATAATAAACTACTGACATTTTTGTGACCTGGTGGATAGTAATGGGGCAAAATGTTTCATTCGTGTACGGCAACATCAAAAGTACCTTATAACAAAAGAAAGTCAACACAGAAAGTGAAGATGACGTCCCCAGTTTCGATTACTTGTAAAACTCTCTTGGCACTTTCTCCGCTTACTACATTAGTCTAAACAATTATTAAAGTACTACATTGACTTCATAATTGCTTCTCCAAGCTAAGCTATGCTATCATGCAATTAAAGTATATACAGAATGACTGTAAGGTCAGAGACATTCATTGCCTCGGTCTGCTTACATGTTATAGTCTTCATCGGCACTTTGGTTTGTTTTGAGTCGTATCGAATACCAGTGTAGTAAACAGTGCATAGCATGGTATATGCTATACTGAATAATATGGTTACAAAACGGGTATAAGTTTCTTTAACTGAATAAATCCATGATAACCAGTCATTCCTCCTCAATTCGGGCCTGACAGCTAATCCTTGAGGAGACAAAGCTTCTTAATTTTCTGTTGAGCCCAAACAGAATCACGACATTAATAGATATTCCCAAAAATATCAACTGGATTGACCAAAGGTAGGCAACGATAATACCATAGTTCATGTTTTTGTCCATGCTTTTTAGAATGCCAAAAACAGAGAATGGCAAGTACCGTAGCGTAACTGACGTCACTATAATCAAGATCCCTTTAGCGAATTGCAAATCAGTACGACTGATATTTTGTGACGTGTTGTTTACTACTTCCATTGCTACCACTCGTCTCCGCACTGATAGATATGCTTTAACGTAATAGGACAGGAATATACTAAATAATATTACGTTTGTAACGATGAAGCCAATGGAAACAGGCGTATAAAACCCATATATGGATGCCAATATGAAGAGGATTCCAAGTAGCAAGCAGGCAACTACATTAGAGATGATAAGACTGTTTCCTCTTCTTCCCGTCATGTGAATGTTGTATAAAGTGAGATGTTTCATGTGGAGATACCTATCCACTGATATCAGAAGGATCATCAACACAGAAAATTGGCCAGGTACAATTGCAACAACTTCTATAACTACATGAATGGTTCGGGCATATGATTTGCTTGCAAATGTGCCTGCATACACAACAGAATACATTGGCTGACCAGTTACGCCAACAATCAACTCAGATATTGCTAGAGCAACTACAAATCGATAAAAGACACTAGTGGCAAGCTTTAATTTTCTCACAGTATAGAGAAGAAATGCATTTGAGGCAACATTGACGAGTGATGACATCAGATTGAACGTTGCCAATGCTACTTTATGCTGTTCTGAAAGCGCATGTACCAAATTGAAATGAGTGTAATCATTGGCATCCATGTTGACAGCTAATATAGACAGTACTTGCAATAATGGGTAAGTCTAGACTACGAATCCCTCTTGAATGTTATATATGGAGGAAAGCAACCATAAGAAGTTGTGCCTTGGTTCAATTAACATTGATAATGCTCCATTGATGTTGTCTAGATCACATCCCTTTCTATATACTCATCTGCTAGACACAGTCCGAAGTAGAGAATCCTAGGATATGTTGCAAAGTTGTGTCATCAGTAGGATAGGAGATTTGACTACTTATCCATAATTACTAATCAGACATCAAGAAGAAAGAATTATGCATTCCTTGTTAGCAGAATCTTTCAAGATGGTGCTACTCTGTAACATGTGCATTCCTTCGGCTGTATCTTAAAGGTTTGCTGTGTTCTCCTTCACCTATCGTCCTGAATTGCAATAAATAATGGATATTATCATGCGGGTACTATTATTTGATTTTCATTTCCTCATTTACTTTCTACCATACTTTAATGAATTGTACCTGAAACTTCCATGCTAAGGATTATTTGCCAATTGTGATTTGAGGCAATTTTAGTATATTTCCGCATGTATCTCGTGACATTGTTGTGAGCGTTTTGCATGCAATACCTTGATCGTGTGGCACATAGATGCTCGCTAAGTGAGTTGATCATGGAGACAATGGGAATTTGGGAAATTGAATCTTTTGACTATAAACGATTGCAAACAGTCCATTCAGAGCGAAATGTTTATTGGACAACGCTCAAATAGAGATTTGCCAGAAGTGCTAGAGCTTTACATAACTTATGATAAATGGAATGAATTGTAATTATGCAGATGATACTTCCATCTACGTAATTGATCGCAAGCACACACGCGATAGGTCACTACTATTGGTATACAATTAATGGTGGAAATGTTATGCATGCCTTGGTAGTAATTTATGGGATAAAAGTTATATACGCGCTGGTAAACACTAATAGGGCAAATTACTATGGATGACTTTGATGGACATTAATATAGGAACATATTACGCACACTCGGGTGGATATTAACTGGGCAATTTGTTTCAGTCAAGTACAGCAGCATCAGATGTACTTTATAATCAAAGAAGGACAGCATAGAAATTAGAGATTGGGGTGAAACATCTATTTTAGATTAAAGGCTGGTCTTTGCAAGCAGCTTCTCCATTTTTTGCTTTGGTTTAGGGGATGATTAAAAGCTACAATAGTTTCATGGTTATTTCTCCAAGTTAATCTATGTTATCCTGTAATAGAATTATGTGCAGAATGACCGTAAAGTCAGACACATTCATTATCTTAATTCTGTTTAAATATTATAGTGTCCACCATCCTTGTGACTAGTCTTAATAAGTATGGAATATAAGAGTGTAGAACGTGACTGGGTATGCATGACGTAATATTAACATGGCTAGTTCGCTGGAATCAATTTTTTTGTAATCGATGCATTCATCATTACCGTTCATTCTTCTTCAACTGGCTTTTGACAATGTATCCTTGAATACATGAAGTTTCTTAATAATCTGCTGAGTCCAAGCGGAATGACGCCGTCAATAGATATTCCCAGAAATATCAATTGGCATGACCAATAATTAGTAGGCAAAGGTAACACCATTGTGCTTGCTTGTGTCCATGCTTACTAGAGTAGCAAAAACATAGTAAGGTATATAACTTAAAGTTAGTGATAACATTATAACCAAGATCCCTTTAGCGAGTTGCATATCAGCACTACTGATATTTTGTGACCTGTTGATTACCACTTCCACTGCTGCTACTGGTCACTGCACTGATAGACACGCTCTCGCATAATTGAGACTACCAATCATACCCGGCACTACCTTTGATATGACAACACCAAAAACGGAATACAAGTAAAATCCATATAGCGATGCCAATGTGAAGAGGTTTCCAAGAAGTATGCAGGCAGCCACATTAGAGATGATAAGAAGATTTCCTCTTCGTCTGGTCATGCAAACATTGTATAGATTTTAATGCTTCATTTGAAGGTACCTATCCAGTGATATCAGAAGTATCATCAACACGAAAGATGGACAAATTACAACTGCAGCAACCTCTACAACTAAATGCAAGGTATGTCTGCATACACAACAGAAAACAGTGGCTGAATAGATGCACGAACAAACAACTCAGATATTGCTAGAGCAGCTACAAATCGATAAGAGAAGCTAATGCTAAGCTTCAATTTTCTCACAATATAGAGAAGAAATGCATTTCAGGATACATTGATCAGTGATGATATTAGATTGAATGTTGTCAATGCCACTTTATGATGTGTTGAAAGCGCATGGAATAGTCTGTAGTAAGTGTAGCCATTAGCATCCTTATCAGCAGCTGATATTGGTAGTATATGCATCAGGAGATCTAAAGCAAGTTGTACCTTTTGTGGGTAAAGGTTTCATCTGAATATGCTATTTCTCCAGTCTTTTCCACAGTTCGTTTAGGAGTCCCAGTTCGACGTTATAGATTCAGAGTTGACTAGCTATGAGAAATTTTACCTTTTTCAGCCTTCCATTAATTGTTTTCCATTCATGTTATCAAGGTCAAACGTCCATTTATGCGGTAGTTCATTGGATCGTAAGAGTGTGAAATCAGTTTGATTTCAATTTGGTACATGCTAGAACTTAAGTTTAGTCATCTGCAACTAATTACTAGGAATCACCTTGAAAGAATTTTGTGCTTCTAAATAAAAATTGTTTCTACAAAAGGAAGATTTTGCATGAGAAGATGTACCATTTTGATTTACTGCTTGAAATTTATTATGTTGTCCCAAACTTGGGCTAGTCTTTCGTGGCAGCGTTTTATGTAACTTCTCGTTCACTAAGCTCTGTTTAGATTTTATAGTATCTAACGAGTTTATGACTAACGAGTTTACGAGTTTAAATTTTATAGTATCTAACGAGTTTATGGCTAGTCTAAAGAAGACATGATGCTAAACATAGGGCTGGGATAAACGTGGTGACTGGAAAATTCCTTTCGGCTTTTCGGCACTTGGAGAAACGTTTAGTCAACAGGGGTTTAGTGAACCAATTTCAACCAGCTGGCTATACGCTATAGTGACAACAAGATTTGAACCAATTTCACTGTTTTAAATAGATGTTTATCAAAACAATATAAGTAAAGTAGTACAACATTTGGTACGTTAGGAATGCTAACTAAACTATAACAGCAAATTTTTCAGGCTATTGATGCTTCTTTTACACAATATCAAAGATGCTTCCACATCTTCCTGTACAGCAACTGTAATATTATTAGTATCTCCAATACGGCTCTTGATACGTCCTTGAGCTTCGTAAAAAGCAGCTTTCGTCTTCTTAAGTTGGAGAAATCCAACTTAACAACTTTGGAAGACAAAGCTTGTTTGTTTGGCCTCAAAAGTGGCTTTTCGTGCATATGAGAACTGTGCAGCATTCAAAGTAACTGTAGACATATTCAAGACACACTGACTGCCTAGATCAGAATCGACCTTTTTCAACTTTGCAAGGATAATTTTCCTCTATTCCCTCGTATATTGATGAAATCAAAAACATTCCGAAAGATTGTTTTGTATGGAATTATATGGCGGTAGATCGTTAAGTAGGCACCAAAGAGTAATGTGCTTCTAGTACATATAGACTTCCTTGCAACTTAATAAGGATCTGATACAGTTTTTTCCCGATTAATGCATTTATGGTTACCACTTACTCTTCGTCCATTGGCCTTCGACAACGAATCCTCAAGGATAGGAAGTTCCTTAATTTTCTGTTGAATCCAAACAGAATAACGACGTTGGTACAGGCGCCCAGAAATAGCAACTGTGTTGACCAAAAATGTGCAAAAATAATCCCATTTTGCAGATTGTTTTCTTTAGCTACTAGAATGGCAAAAATATAGTATGGTATGTAGCGTAACGCAAGTGATGCCATTATAACCAGGATCGCTTTAGCGAACTGCATATCAACGCGACTTATACCTTTTGCCGTGCCGTTTAATACTTCTGTTGCTGCCACTCGTTTCCGTACTGACAGATACGCTTTAATGTAATAGATCATTAGGGCACTAAATACGATCGCATCTGTGGAGATAACACCAATGGAAACAGGTATATAGAATTCATAAAGCGATGCCAGTATGGAGAGGATTCCAAGAAGTATAGAGACGAACACACTACAGATGATAAGGATGTTTCCTCGTCGTCTTGTCATGTAAACATTGTATAAATTTAGATGTTTCATGTGAAGGTACCTATCCACTGATATCAGAAGTATCATCAGCGTAGAAAATTGGACAGGTACAACTGCAGTAGCCTCTACGGCCACATGCAGGGTTGTAGCATGGAATTTGCTTGCAAATGTATCTGCATACACAACAGAAAACAGTGGCTGAATAGTTGCACCAACAACTAACTCAGATATTGCTAGAGCAACTACAAATCGATAAGAGACCCTAGTACCAAGCTTCAATTTTCTCACAGTATAGAGAAGAAATGCATTTGAGAAAATATTGATGAGTGATGAAATGAAATTAAACACCATCAGTGCTATTTTATGCTGTCCTGAAAGAGCATACGCCAAATTGAAATGGGTGGGATCATTAGCACCCATGTTATCAGCTGTTGTTGATAGTACTTGCAATGTATTTGACCAATCTTTCTGATATTTGCGGGTAGGAATTCCTCTTAGATGCTATGTATATGGTGGGAAGGTTCTAAAGCAAACTTTACCTTTTTCTGTCGAAGACGTATTCTGAATTGTTGCTAGGCAATGTGTCAATTTCCCACTTTTGTTGTCACAAGTAAATGCCGACTTGAGGCGTCATCCAGAAGATAGCATTTGCAGAGGATCAAATTCAAACAAATTGAGTAGTAATGGTATCGGCGATTCAGAAGACAATATTATTTATGCAAGGATTTGTTGTAAAGTACGAAGTTGAGAGAAATGTATACTCTCTGTATTCTAAGTATAATGCTTCGGCTTGACAATTCACTCTTTCAAAGTATGTGTACAGAACATCTTTCCATTGCCCCTGCTCTTCGAAAGTTAAGTTTGTATGTAATGTTTCTCATATAAAGCTCAATTGTCGTAAATAATGTCGGTTAGTACACAAGTGCTCTTGTTTGATAGAAATTCCGTCTTGTACATTCTAGAATAATGCTACCAGTTGCACTCGAAACCACTTGCATTTATACACCCTCAAATACTATTAAGTAATTGTGCTTAGAAGAGTGTTGTATACATATGCGAACAAAATTCATGACTGCCGTGTTGGTATCGAAAACCAGGACCCTATGTTCAGTTCATATGATGTTTGCATTGTTAAGTAGCTACGTTCTAACATACATGCATTGAAATTTTTTGGACATAGAAGTTGCCTGACTATTATGTTATCTTGCGGGAATATTTTCGTAAGTTTCGAACTCATTTGATCAAGCTTACAGCGCTACTTTGCCTTTGCTCGTTAGGAAGGTCATGGGTAATTGTTGATACCAAAGGAATCAAGCGGAGAATCAAATAGAGAGTGAAGAAATTAAGTGCACAATCAAGAGAATCAACTGGAGAATCAAGGAAATCAAGCGGAGAATCAAGTGGAGAGTCAAGATAATCAACTGGAGGATCAAGAGAACTGAGTAGAGTATCAAGAGAATCAACTGGAGAATCAAGAGATTCAAGAGGAGTATCAAGAGAATCAAGCAGAGAATCAGGAGAATCAATTGGAGAATCAAGAGAGTTAAGAGGAGAATCAAGACAATCCAATGGAGAATCAAAAGAATCATATGGAGAACCAAGAGAATTGAGTAGAGAATAAAGGAAATCAAGCAGAGAGTCAAGCGGAGAATCAAGCGGAGGATCAAGAGAATCAACTGGGGTATCAAGAGATTCACATGGAGAATCAAAAGAATCTAGTAGAGGACCAGGAAACTCTAGTGGAAAATTAAGAAAAGCAAGCAGAGAATTATATAAATCAAGTAGATAAGTGAAAAAGTTAAGTAGAGATACAGACCCCGTTTACACTGGAACAGATCCGTCTCGGATCCGTACCCGTTTGGATCCGTTCCATTGTAAACGGGGTCTCAATGGCTATTCTTAGAGGACAATAATCCAAAGTCGATAAAACAATGAATGAATGATATACTCATTTTAGCTGTGCTTAGATCAATTTCACTTTAAGGAACTTGCCAGACAATCCATGATGTATAATGTCCGATATAAGTTACTTACTGGAACGTATCACATTCGAGGGAATTGTAAATAAGTATCAATTGAGCTATCATTTCTTACTTGTCTATATACTGTCAAAAGTTGTGTACTCTGGTGTATTAATGGGCCAAAATAACTACCTTAGTCATTTGCGCCTTTTTTATTTTAGTAGCTCAAGGCCTAGTACTAAAACTTTCCTAATATTTGGCCTCATTCTAGTTCCAAAAGTTTCTGAAAAGTTTCTTAATTTAATGAAAAAGATTGCATTGAAAACGATGCAAAACACATGGATATAGCAAACTATTAGCATGATAGCAAACAAAACATGTTAGTGTGGTTCTAAATCTACATCAACCTCATGTCCACATCATTAATTTCGGTAAACTTTATATAATCTTCACTTTGGTCCTCGAAAAGGATACGGTATTGGTTCAGTTTTGCGTTGAACTAGGTAATGGTTCCAATGTGCCATTTCACATAAAAATGCGCATATCTGTCTCTCAACCAAAGGATCTTTCTCATACCTTCCTCAAACAATTTGATTTAATTGAGACTTGTTACATCCGTGGAGCAAATATATATTTCGCAAACCCGAAACTTTGAAATAGCACAGAAATTTCTAAGCTTCTTAACTCTTTCGTTGTAATTCTAACAGTTTCTTACCTCTTTCGTTTTAGTTCTAAAAGTTTCTTGATTTTTTGCGTGCCTAGTACTAGGTTGCTTACACTAGTTTCTTAAAACAAACGCGTACCATGGAGTCTCCTCCACTCAGTGGCCCTTGTAGTTCTAAGAACTGTACCCCCAGTTAAGAAGTCACTTACATCCTTCAGTTGCATCTTTCAATACTACACGCTTTTTTTATAAGGAACCTAGCTCAAGGCCTAGTTTCAAAAGTTCCCTTTTTTTGTTCCTCCAATGATCAAATTGTAGTACTAAAAATTCCTTAATAGTTCTTTAATTTTCACCTCACAATTAGTGCTTTAAAATTGTACTGACACGTGTAATGCATTGAACTCTTAAATTTTGCCTTTACTTTTGGCCATAACGTAAGATCAATGAAAAATGGAGGACTTAGCACAAGCACAGGAAATATTCTATACGGGTTTTGGCTGCAAGTGCATGGAACCAGCTTCCTAATTCTTGATTGTTTGGTGTTCTAAAAATTGTCCAAATTGAAAAGTTCCTTAGGGAATTTTCGTTTAGTAGTGTAAGTTCTTTAAATATTTCGGCGTTCTACATGTAAGTCCCTTATAAAGTGGTTCCTTATAAAAAAGTGCGTACACAAGACCGACCATTAAGCTGTGTTAAAAAGGCGCTCCCATAAAAACCAATGTTGAGTATTACACCCATTTCCTTACAAATCTATACGTATACGCGGACAATATGTCAAATCTATACGTATAAGCCGACAACATGTCAAATCTATACGTATACGCGGACATGTCCTGATGAATTATGTTGCATACTGCGATGTCATTTATTTCGTGGTAACTTAGTGTAGGATCCTTCGATAGAAAGTGACCATTTGTGCACTTTACATTGCTTTTGTTGTTTGTCCAATGTGTGTTAAAGCGATCAGTGAGCTGAGATGCCTAGTATGATACATATTGATTCAATTCTAAAACTAACTTCTACAGTCACTTTCATTTCCGAGTGAATTGATCCAAAGTATCATTTTGTACGATATGATTGCTGGCTTACACCAGGGTTTTGTAACGTGCAGTTCTACACAAAATGTGCAATTCTAAAAGCTGTATGTGCAGTTCCAGAGAAAGATCCGTGTAAATTACATTGTATATCAGTTAAGAGAGATTTTATTTAAAGCAGAATGTTGTCTATACATTGTCATTTCCAACAAGCATTGCAACAAACATGCATACTTTCAGTGCTTTCTCATCATGATGCACTAAAGATTTAGGACTATCCCCCTGTTATGTTTGACCCCCATATAAATATCCTCAAGACGCTCTGTAACACCTTCTCCACTTACTGCTGGAGTGTGGACAATGATTAAAATGCTACAGTACTCTCATTGCTGCTTCTCAAGGCTACAGTATGTTAACGTGCAACAAAATTGTATGCAGAACGACCGTAACATCAGGAACATTCATTGCCTTAGGTCTATTAACATTGTATAGCCTTCATCAGCATAGTGTTACGTTTTACGACGTATAGAATAGTAGTGTAGTGGACAACTGAGTATGCAATAGATAAAGGTTAACTTTGTTAAATAGGGGATATAAAGTTTTTACACTCAATACATTCATAATTACTACTCATTCTACCTTCGTTGGCTTTTTGACAATAAATCCCTGAGGAGACGAAGATTCTTAATTTTCTGGTGAGTGCAAAGAGAGCCACGGCGTTAATAAATATTCGAAGAAAACCCTCTTGGATTGACCAGCAGTAGGCAAAGGTAAGACCATTGCTCTTGTGTGTGTCCACGCTTACCAGAATGGCAACAGCAGAATATGGTATATCATGCAATACAACTGATGTCACTATCCCTTTAATCAAAATCCCTTTAGCGAATTGTAAATCAGCACGACTGATATTTTATGACATGTTGTTTTCTACCTCCATTGCTGCCACTCGTTTTCACACTGATAGAAATGCTTTAATGCAATAGGACAGGAATATATTATATAGGATTACATGTGTGAAGATGAAACCATGGAGCACAAGCGTATAAAATCCATATAGTGATGCCAATATCAAGAGGATTCCAAGAAGTATGGAGGCGAACACATTTCAGAAGATAAGGACGCCTCCTCTTTGTCTCATCATGTGAATAGTTTGTAGGGTGAGATGTTTCATGTGTGGGTATCTATCCAACGATATCAGAAGTATCATCAACACAGAAAATTGGCAAGGTAAAATTGCAACAACATGTGCAACTGAATAAATCTGTTTGCAAATATGTCTGCATACGAAGCAGACAACAGTGGCTGAATAGTTCCATCAAAATTCAACTCAGATATTGCTAGAGCAACTACAAATCGATAAGAGATGGTAGTGGCAAGTTTCAATTTTCTCACAGTATAGAGAAGAAATGCATTTGAGAAAGCACTGATTAGTGATGATATCAGATTGAATGCTGTCAATGCCATTTTATGCTGTGTTGAAAGCGCGTGTAATAATCTGAATTGAGCGTAATTATTGGCATCGAAGTTATCGTTATCAGCTGACAGTGTTTATACTTGTGAATCTTTGGTTTCAACCTCCCATTTATAGTGTTCCACTCATGATGTTTAAGAACAAATATCCATTCATGTTGTAATCGACTATGCACAATTCAATATAGAAATACCTGAGGCATATTGCAAGGGTATGACATCTGCAATATTGAAGATGTTGTTTAATTATCTATGCCTAGTTACCATACATCACGTTGAAAGAATGTTGTGTTCATTGTAAGTTGCTTCAAGATAGCGCACCTGTGTAAAATGTAGATTTGCTGGCCCTTCTTTTTAAGGTTTGCATTGTTCTGCTTCATGTATCATCCTGATTTGATGATAAACTCTAGAAGTTGGTATGCGGGTACCATTATTCGATGTTAATTTACTTATATATTTTCTACCATAATGCAACCAGTTGCACCAGATGTTTCCTTATTACGAACTATTTACCAATACTGATAGAAGACCTTTTAGTACGTTTGAGCATATTTTTCGGGATATATATCAAGAGCGTCTCAAATACCAGAATCGTATGGCACATAGGAGTGAATGCTTACTAGGTGATTTTATCATAGTCGTAATGAAACTCTGGGAAATAGAATCGTTTGATTATTATGAATACTATCAGTCAACTGTTTATTCCATCAACTGTAGACTCCTGGCATGTACAATTCACAGCAGTCCATTGAGAATAACAGGCTTATTGAAAAATGTTCGAATAGAGTTTGGCTATGGTTTTAGAGCTGCAAATGACAGGGGGTTGATTTTTATGTTCCATAAAAGCTCGATGCAACTGCAAAGTTAACCTCTCGAGATTGGGGGGGGGGGACATATTATAGGATAGAAGCAATAAGTTTGTCAGATCATTTGCGTATGGACATGCTACAACATAATGAATCCACATACACACTCTTTTGTATAAGAATACCATATTTTTCGCTGAGCCTAAATATTCTTGTATTAATATTCAGCCTAAGAATATTCTTAAGTTATTTCTAAACTGAATAATTTTGACCATTAATACTTGTGTAGACTATAGTCCTATTATCAAATATGTATTATATTCTTATTATAAACTCAGCGAAGAGTTACTGAGTCGAGTCATAGTAAAATGACTCACTAACCCGACAAGTGAAGCTCACATGTGTTGTGTTTTCTCAATGTAAACTCAAACAAGTTGAAAATCTAAGCCTTGGTGAAGCCTGATCTTTGTATTATTCCTAAATTTCAGCTCATTTCAGCCTTAATTTTCTTATAGACTATATTCTTATAAAAAGAAATGTGTGTATGGTCTATAAGTCCAAGAATATATCAATTGCCTTAAATGGAATAAGAGATTGCTTTGTTGCAGCCACACCCATATTCTTGCATCGGAAAACCTGAGTACAAGCAGTTACGTACTTCTTTTATCAACAAGAGCACACCATCAAACTTCAAATTACGAGGTATATTCTTGTTATGATGGGGGATCATTTGATGACGTCCATCACCTGTTGTGTTGTACACATAGAAGTGCTATGGTTGTACAATAGAAAGAAAAACTGCGTTTATAAAAAAATTGGTCTGTGATAATATTGCTTCGAAGATTGTCAGTGGTAATTTGGTGGTTTGAAAGCGTACATAGAAAACTGAAATGAATGACCACTGATCAGAGCTTAAAACTTCATCTCTAAAAATGGTGTCCCAAAATTCAAATAGTGATCTTCATACTGAAAATTATTAGTGCAAGGATAAATGGGTAGGGTCTGTTGGGGTAGAGTGGGTAACCCGGGGTAAATTGGTTAAATCACCATTTTGTATATTAATGACTTGTTGTCTCTCTTCCATACCTAATTTATGCGATTTCTTATAGAGAGGTATTGTGCCAAGTTTAAAAATGATACTTTGCTCTTTCATGGTCATACGGCAATAATAATGATGCAAATATTTCTTTACACATTTTACCCCTGATTGCCCACTTTACCCCTGCAGACCCTACCGAAGTTACAGTCTTTTACTGCGAAAAAAGCAAGAGCATGGAAGTATACTTCGCTAACAAGACGCTTCTTGTAGGAGGGTGTTGTGGTCCGGGGACATTTTTGTTCGGTTTATAAACACTTGTTTACTAAGTCATGTAATATTGTTGCCTTGGAAATTTCCGTTATTTTAGTTCATTGCCATTCATATTGCTAGCTGACATTGACAATTGTCCCAATGAGGATTTCAATTCAATTCAATGTTTCACTTTCCCGTTAGTGATTTCATCATCAGATGTCCATCAATAGTTTCATGTGCGGATACATGCATGGGTAGACTGAATTAAAACATTTGGAAATCGGTGGTTTACAAGACAAGATTAGTTATATATATAGACTTAATTAAATATATTCAGCATGTTGAAATCCTGGCTTATTAGTATTCTACATTGACTTCAGAAAAGAACATGTGCAAAATTTCCAGTCAACAGATACAAATGATGATACATCTAACCTGGAACTTTCAAAATAGGCTCAAATTAATTTATGTGACATGTGTTAGATGCTTTTACTAGCCCCCTCAATAAGCACTACCCTCGAATAAACCCCCATCAAAAAATATAAAAGTTAATAAGTCCACAAGGGGCTAATACGAGATACGGCTTATTGCTTTTCTTGGAACACGGGCAGCTGATCTTTGTGTGCTCAAACTTCACCATAGATTATCTTATCCTAGAATTGTAGACTGCGGTCATTCAGCTGGTTCATCTCGATCCTCTCGTCTCCCAAAGCCAAAGGTCTTTCCAACTATTAGAGCGAACGAGCATTCTCATTAGGTGGTTTCCTAGTTCACGGACCGCGAAGCTATGAGGATCGCTGGGTTAAAGCCCCACCAATAGTTTGGCCGGATTTTAGCGCAGGTAGCAGAGAAGCAGACATGACAAGAGTAGACTGAGACAATAAAAAGGAAATGAATGCTTTCTAGTAATTTAATCAATAGGAATAATCTGAATGATGAAAAATGCAGACTAATTGTCTAATTACAAAGAGTTTATCATCCGCATGTCTCAGATCCTCAATTTTAAAGTAAGAGAAAGGTTCCTGAAAGGTTTGAGGTTGGAACAGGAGGGCATTTTTTACCTCTAGAAGTTAGAGGACCGCTATCGACTGATAAATTTTGAATTTCTGGGCCTGGGTACTTTTGCTGTTCAGAACGCTTCGATCGGCCGAGTTCTATACCTTAAAAAAACCTGGGAAATTTTCTCATGCAATTTACCAAAGGCGATAATATTTCTTCTCAAATGAAGTTTGTGAAAGAAACTATGCTGATGGCATTAGGTATGAGTACTTTCTTCCTCAGCTAGAGAGACTTAAAAGCGCTAGAAAGGGGGAAAAGTGGACAGTTTCTCTGACATATGTGCCAGATAAAATGAAGGGCTTTACCCCGAATCAGTGACTACACGCTTTTCATAAGGAGCCACTTTATAAGGAACTTAAAAATAGAATGCCGAAATATTTAAAGAACTTATACTACTAAAGGAAAAGTTACTAAGGAACTTTTCAATTTGAAATAATTTTATAACAGCAAACAATAAAAAATTAGGAAGCTGGTTCCATTCATTTGCAGCCAAACCAGTATAGCTTGTTTGTTATGCTAGTGTCAAGGGGTTCATGTTTCATTGGTCTTAAGATATAACTGAAGGAAAAATTTAGAGCTTCATTGTTTACTTGTATCTGTACCATATGTATGGCACTAAATGTGGAGTGAAACATAAGCAACTATTAAGGAACTTTTAGTACTACAATTTGACAATTGGAGGTCTTAAAATAAGGAACTTTTGGAACTAAGGATTGAGGTAGGGTCCTTATAAAAAAAGCGTGTAACTTAATGGTGCAACCGACATAGGTTAGAGTTAGAGCGACTCCAAAAGGGACTCAAGCTTTTGAGGAACCAAAGGGGTCCTCGGAAGTTTTCCTTTGCATTTGTTGATGTAAAAGCAGATGATCAGTGATCAATGGAAGTGATGGACTGAAATGGGTCAACACAACAATTGAAGACATACAATGAAATGTAGTTTTGAAAATGTATTGTTAAAAACTGTTTAGATAAAAATTTCGGGATTTGCTTAACATTAACCTCGTCCTCCATCATTGAACGTCATAACATATCCCAGGTAATGTTTGTTTCTCTGAAAAATATGCCAAAATATTCCGAGAATAAATAGACTTAAATGAGTTTCCAGCGATTTCAGAAGATCTAAATCCGAACAATTTCCCGGGGGAGCATGCCCCCAGGTCCCTTAGAAATACTTACACCTTCGATGGTTGTTGGCTTGAGCATCGCAAGTTTTTGTAGCGGTATAAGCTAAAGATGCACATTATGACTATAAGTTGTTTTAAAATTCTTATCTAAACAGCTAGTGATATATCATGTCTGGGAACGTAATCTGATTGACTTTGCGAAAGATACAATTGGCTTTGTGACCCGATATCCTCATAGATACTTTTTACAAGACATCTGAGAATCAACTTCATTCAGGGGGCAGTGGGTGGTAATTTTTGGTGAGGCTAAAAGTAAAATTAAAATTCTAATTACAGTTTCTCAGATATAGTAGTTATGGCACAAAAACTTCCGAAAAACAGGGAAACAAATTTCCCAACAGGTTTTGTGCTGTGGGTGGCTGCACCCCTCACTGCACCCCTCACTGTCACTGACTGTTTGAATATTTTGCAAAGTAGTGTCACTCTGCCAGTGTCAAAAATGTACCCGACCGTGGAATAAATAATGAAAGGCACTAATGTCAAGTGATCAATGCAAAGTGTCCTGAAATACGCGGTTAAATGCAATTTTCTCTTCTTTGCAGAGTTGTTAGAGCACTGATCAGAGCCTATTCCTATTTTTTGTTGTTGTTGCTACACAAGAGGTCCAAGTCCAAAAAGAAACCATTTCCTTCATTGTCGAGAGAGGCGACAAAGTGGCAAATTGTCAGGACTTACAGGACTACTTTAACAGTTTAGGAGATCCCTTTATGTACCGGAAATTGTAGCATTGAAATCGAGCCATGAGAGATGATCTTTGTGCACTCTAATCAACTTCGGGCTAGTATCAAAGAGAGATCGTCTTAGGCCTAAAGAGAATATTGCTGACGTCAAGCTATAGAGTGAATACAATTCACGTAAACCATCACTTGTTAAGGACCAACATTACTGTAGAGCGATTCCCTGGCTAATAAGCAGTTTTGTCATTCAATGGAACTTACCAGCATGCAGGGAATTTTAGGGAGGAAACTATATATGCTTTGGTAGGAGATTAGCATTCGGACAACAATCGCTTGTTGACATGGCCTACCTGCAAGTAAATGTTTCGTGTGACAAATAGAGAACCTTGTACAGCTTTCTTTTAAAACGTGCTAGCAAAATGGAAGGTCATTTGGATAGTCCAGGTATATAAAATCTCACATTCGTACTTTCTAGCCAGTTATTTCCTTTCCTATTACTTGCTATCATCCGCATGCCTTCTTCGCTCTTACAGGTCCATTTGAAGTTGTTGTTAATGCCGTTATTGCCTTAGAGATGACTTCTAGTCAAAAAGCCGGGAAAAATTTGCCTAGTGTATTTCCTGTCTCAACATCCTGTCTCAACAGCCTTGGACATTGTACATAACGTTTGCACTTAAGCTGACCGGATGAATGACGTGCAAACTCACGAACTCGTCAATATTGATATTTTGTTCCAGTGATTAGTTTGTCGAAATTCAACTGGTATTTTGAGACAACAACGTTGTATGACCATTCTTCACCACCCCAAGCAACGTTGTTTCTCATGCAGTACATATTTTCAAATAACAAGCTGTTGCATGTGTAGCTTATATGGAACACCTTGAAGTAATTGAAGTTATGCTATGTACTTGTTTCATGTTAAAAGTCGCAGAATCTTTACTTGAATACTCTACAATCTGCTTTCTTCTCAGCTCCCAAAAAGCAAAGAGCAGAGAGTCAGGACGAGGACAGTATTGAATATCCTTGCTTGAATCTTTACACTTTGCCATGGCAGAGAAGTTTCCAAGCATCGTATGATCCTTCATCAATTGGTTATGTTAATCTTCCTCAATGTGATGACATCAACCCAGGAGAGTTTGTGTTGAGGGCTCTATTCACTGAATTCACAGTTCTTGCTGAGAGGAAAATTGAGAGGCTCCTGAAGGAACCCTTGGTGAGTTTCATTTACATACTTGTGTATTATCCAGACCACCTACCATGTACACAGTATCTATAGCACTCAGGGGAAATGGCTGATATATATCATTGCACTTTGATCCATTCTATTGTTTGCATTGTGATGAACTGTTTTGGCTAGAGATTTGGCAGTTTGTATTTACATGATTCAGAATTTATGGACCTGGGAGTTTCTATATGGTTTCAAGCTACCTAAAGTTTTCATCTTCTCATCAGGACTGAAACAATTGATTTAAATTTATCAGGGATTCTCTATGGTGTCAAATTCTTAAAACTTGAGTGAATTAGCATCCATGTAGCTGTTTCCATTGGCCTACTATGGTAGTATCCTACCATATGTGCTTTATTTCTGAAAGTAGTAAATGGAGAGGTCAGACTTGAAAAATTGCTTAGAAATTTCAAGATTGTTTGTAACAACTTATACTTCCAATTCATAACTCATGTATTCTGTGATGAGAAATTCATTTATTCTGAAAATTACTTGTTAGCACATAGTTTTTAGAGAAAGCTTCAACCTATCAATCTAATCAAATATTGAATGTCATAGCCATTTTCTCATGCTAAAAAGTATTTGCTTGGCAATGCCAGTAGAGGCCGGGTCTGGAGGCCATTGGTCTGTATATTATGTCTAATGTGAGGAATGGTTTGTGTGACATGTGACAGTGAGCCTGAGCAGGAAGTAGTAAATCCAGCCTACATATTTAAGCAAGACTTGGATATGTGGATTCAGAATATCCTTACTTGAGAATATTGTTACTTTTGATGCATAAGCTCATTTGTGGTTTGAACAGCTGGCATGCTTAGTACATATCAAATGTAGACTGGAAAAACAAATAGCTCACACTGCTTGTTGTTATTTTGCAACACAATGGCATTGGTGGAATAATGTTAATCACCAGTTCACAGGAGTTTCTTAGTGGTAGTTTAAGGGTGTATAAACTGGACTATTATTGTCTCAAATTATCAATCAAGAGATGTAACCTTGTAAGAGGAGTTTTGATAGAATGGTTGTCAGGACCTGGAGAAAAATTAGTGCACCAGGCAGACTGGGGCACAACAGCAAACATAGTCCAAGCAATGCTGGGCAGTTGGCAGATAAAGGTAGCTCAGTGTCACCTAGTTATGATAATGGTGGCAGGAGTCAAGCTTCAAGAAGGGCAGTTGCTAGAAAATTGTTTGATTCACAAACTTCTCATCAGAGGAATGTGAGTTTTGACAACACACAGGATAAAACAACTGGAGAGCTAGCTATAAAATGTCTACTGTTGGAGTTCTCAAGCTATGCTCATTGTAAAATTGAAAAGGCTCTCAAGACGGTAAAGAGTGTTGACTTCTTGTTATTTGGAAGTTCTATACTGTTTTCTGTGATGAAGAGTTCTGATAAGAGTATTGAAAGGTTTTGTTGCATTGAAGTGATGAAGTGAGCATGTGTTTTTGTGGTAAAATGAATGTTGGTTGTTGAGTAATTATTTGGGAATATATATTTTCATTGACTCAGATCTGTTCAAGCATTGTGTTTGCATATAGGTTTTCCATCTTCCCTTTTTCATTTTATCTTATACTTTGGTTGGTTTTATGTTACTTTGCTATACCATCTAACTGTTCAAGGCACCCAAGTTGTAAGATTACACCAGATAGCTGGCCCACTAATGTGTCACTATCATTATTCTACTCACTTTTTCTTTGAAGGCACTATGTACATATGATAAGCATTGGCAGTGGCAGGGCTAGAGGTTGAGTAGGCCCTTGATTTCAACCTCAGTGTAACTGTTGTGGACATGTGTTTTGTGGGTAAATTTAGTGATTGTTTATTTCACAGGAACGGCCATTGTCAAAGTCACTGCAAAGAGGAGAAGATCCTCAGTTTGATCAGGTAACAAACATAGTTTTGAATAAACAATTGTGTAATAGGTGGGATGGAAATGTGGTATTGTGCAAGTTTTTACTGATGCAATGAAGAATGCTTATGGATATCATTTTATGTAATCAATATAACTTGGCATACTTTTGATATTAAGCACATGTCCTTTTAAGATCTCTGAAAATAGAAACTCATAAACAATCTATAGTCATTTGCATAGTTAAATATCTTTTGTTTTTTGAATGGGCTTTCAAATTTTCTATCACTAGAAACCTTTTTTGAACTATATGTCTTCAAAATTCACCATTTCCATCATGGAACCTTTTGCCATGGTCACTACTGTGCCATTAACTCTGTGGGCATTCTTCCTGGCCGATTGAGAAAGCAAATGTTAAAGTTTTTGCCCTTTTTGAAAGCTTATAACTATTCCTCAGCAAGTTGGCCTGTCAGTTTGTAGCTTCTCTTTGATTAGACAGCAGAGTGTTTTTTAGGAAAATTTAGGACTCTATGTTTTTCTCATGGCTACTGTATTGAGGAATAGTGCTTGATTCATAGAGGCATGAACAACATGCACCTGGTGAGCAAGCATTGAAAGTATGCATGTTTCATTTCCATACTTGTTGGAAATTGCAATATATAGACAACACTCTACTTTAACTAAAATCTCTCTTGATAGATATACAATGTAACCTGCATTGATCTCTCTCTACAACTGTGCACTGAGATTCTGGAATTGCACATTTTTGTGTAGAACTACACATTAGAAAAACCCTGGTATATAGATCAAATTTGGCCACAGATAGAATGTGGACCTTGTATGGGCTTGGTCCACCAGTCATGTTTCCTTAAAAAATGGCTTGATATCTATTGATTTACTTAGCAAACAAACGTCTTGTATAGACATTATATGAATGGCCTTAAAAATTCCTTTACAGTTGTTGAGCTCCTTAAGTTCTGTTGCTGAACACTGTTTGCCATCATTGCTGAGAACCCTGTTCCAGTGGTATGAAAGACAGGTATGCTAGGCAAAGATTATTAGCTTTACTTGGTAGTTGCTCGGCCTGTTGGCCAGAGATTAAGATTAAAATCTGCTTACTAGATTTCATTCGGTATTAATTTTTGAGCACACCATTTTGTTTTGAAACAGTGTGAAATTTTTCTCATATTTTTCCATTGTTGTGATTCTGTTTAGAAAGGAGTGCAGGATTCCACAAATTCTTCATGTGGCGGTTTTTCTTTTATGCGACCAGTTCGCTACGTAATATCAGCTTAAATCCTATTCAACTCATCCAAAGGAAACTATTCAATAGGAAACACTTTTGATTTTTTGCGGAGATATTAGCCTGTGTACCGAATTTCTTCACTACACAATTGCCTGATGTGTGGATGTCCGACAAAGAAGTTCGATCTAAGCTGAAAAACGCTTCCATTGGACTCAGACCTACTTGATTAATGGATATTTCAGAAATATTTCAAAGCTGTAAGACAGACGTACATGTGGTACCATGTATTATGAAAGAAACTCTGTACCTAAGCTGCTTTTTGAGAACACAGATACAGGCTCTTGTACTGGTGTCAATACACAGGTTCATTTGTCCCCAGTTATGAATGCCCCACATATTGAGACCTTTCGCTTTTTGTTGCTTAGCATGTGGGTTATATAGGTGTAGTATCTGAGGGGTATATCACTGGAAAAAATCTCGTACACTTTTTGAAAATTCCGAAAAAATCACAAAAACCACGCATCACCTACGGCGATACACTCCTCAGTCATCTACGTATTGCAATAGAAATTCCTTTTGTAAATTTCGTTTGTATTGTTGCTCTTAGCATTATCTGTCTCGTTTTCTCGTTCTTATTTTCAATACTCTATAGCTCTAGACTTAGCACAAGTATGTTGAAGGCTACTTTTGATTCAGGAATGCATTATGTATTGTGGGATGTCTGGGTCTTTGAGTTCACTGTACTATTTCCCATTGATACATACAAGTCTACACGAAACATTGAGTACGCATCGTAAACATTAGCTATCCAGAATTGAAACAATTTATCATTTGGTCATTTTTTTCTGATGCTTAATCAGTTAGTTGGATTTGTCTGGAAATTTTTCTTCTTATTCCGTAACTACAAAAGTAATGAAAAATAGAGATGTTAAATTTGAGGTCTTTTTCAGACTGGTAAAGAAGCAGAAGATCTAACACGTTCAAGAAGCCCGACTCGAGCGTGGGGGTAAGATGCTATTGATTTCTTCTCATCACAGGCCCGTAGCCTGCGTGATTTTGTCAGGGGGGGATAGTTAATCTGACCGTAGCGAGTATTAGTCAGTTGGGCGGCCTGGTGTCCCCGCCAGTGGTGTTCAGAATGTATTGAATTACATGATTTGGGTTGAATTCTGACAATTGATGGAAAATGATGTAGAAACAATGTTCGAATGGTCTATTTCTAAAGGGGGCACCAAGCCACTCTTTTGAACTCCAGGGGCCTTGTCCTCAGACCATCCCCTGGCTACGGGCCTGCCTCATCAATAACTTAGTAACTTATAAACGTATTGAGTCTGAAGTTGGATCGGGAGGGGGGGAGGATAGAGAGAAGTGCGTTGCGTTATGGGATTTACCAGGACGTTACAACTTACTGATTCAAAATTTTACTGACATCTTTCATGCACCTTCATATTTCATTAGATTCTAGTTTGGAAACACCCAAATCATCTATTTTGATCTGTCTCTTATTTGACCCTAAATTTATCCTTTACACAAAGTGTAATTATCATTTCAACGTGGCTGGATTTGTTCGCCAGGCCTTCAGTAATGATTGATGTGAGTTATGTTAAGGAGCTTTCTCACATGCAATGTTAAGTAAGTCGAATGACCCAATGGATAGCTACTTATACTGTAGTCATGCTCAGCTACTGCAAATGATACATGCCCATCATATTACGTAACTAACTGTAATTCTGATTGTACATAAAGGGTTGCCCCCCCCCCCCAATGATACAAGGTTAGGTGTCTAAGAAATGCACACATATGCGGAAACAACCTGTACCTCAGGGGACGGGTTAATAATATCTCAGGAAAACTCACAGGGCCCCCTTTCATCGCTTGATTCATTCACTCTTCTGTCCCCCCCCCCGCAGAAATTTCATAGGCTGCCCAACTGAAAAGTTTTTTGCCCAGTACTGAGATTTTCTTAGCTTTTTCATAATATCATTACTGAACTTTTTTGAGAATTTTTTAGCACGAATACGGATAGATAGGCATTTCGCAAACACTGAAAGCTTTCAATTTTCATATGAAATTTTGAAGATAATTAGTTTGCGTTGAAATTGGAATTTCGAAGGTGTATCAGCATATCAACTTTCTAAGGCCTCAGGATTTCAGTACTGAGCTTTCTTAACTTTTTCCAGCAGCCGAGTATTGTTGTCGTATAAACTGCTTTCTTATAGAAACATGCATTCTCAATAAGTTTCATGGTAACTCTTTATCATGGTGCTTTTAACTGTTAATTTGTAAAGCAAACAATTTATTGTTATATTTTCGTAGCGGATCAGAATCACCACGGCCTGTTTCCAGGGCAGGAATTAAAGATAGAGAGGCGTTATGGGAAAGGCGAAATGTAAGTTGCCTGTTTAGGCACTATGTTCTTTTATTGTCAAGTAAAATTTATGCAATTTGTTAAACACGTTAATTTCAGTTGTTTTGTCACACGAAAATGTGTGATTCTGTCTTCATGAAAGGAACTATGACCTGTGGCTTAGGAACTGGAAATCAGGATTGCATCACGCTGTATTCGTGTTCCACTTTCCGCTCGGAGTATTGTTGATGTATTAGAACGCTTCTGGGATTCCATGTCCTTTGCATACTGCAGTGTTTTGTTAGATTCCCTTCCATCGCGAGAACTGCGAGATCGGAAAGGTACTTTAGCGTAATTTAATTATTTAATATTTGGCAGTCACAATATACATTAATGTGTTTGCATAACGTTACACGGATGTATTTAACGTCTCAATGTGTTACTCTTCAAATTGCTTGGCGGAACTTCACCTATAACTGGTACCTTAGATCGGTACCAATAAATGTATTAGCTTTGGGTATAAACTTGTCTTTTAAATATTTGCTTGCGTTCAATCGAAGCACCCAAAAGATTTCAGCTTGGCATATTCATTTGTCTTTATACAGAAATAATCTTTTTGCAGCTTGCTGTGGAGTTCATATTTTGTTTGGTTCTCATAGAAGTGCTCAGACAGGTTTGCCTATTTGTTATTGTGACGTACTTAGTGATGTTCTGTTTTCCTCCCGCCAATATATATTTAGGCAATTATCATTGTTTGGCTGGCCCATACTCCCTTCTGTTATACATGGAATGTAAATATATCTTGTTGCATTGGACTGAATAAGTTATGAAGCATATTTCCCAAAGATTTACATATAATATTTTCATTTGTATTCTGCATGGGACTTTATCTTGAACCCTTTTTAACACCAAGTGCTTATTTTCCCATAGCTGTCCGTTCATCCTGTCGAAGAAAGCCAAATTCAATTCATCGAAAATCATGCATTCATGCACTTCAAAAACCAAGACTCGGGATCGGGGACAACCCAGTCGCAAGTGAATCGCAGCATAGTCACGGCACTTTATGCCGAGGTTATCGGCGTGCTTGCAATGACGAGATTTCAATCGGTCAGGAGGCGGTTCATGCAAGAATACAAGGAGAATCAAAGCAATTCAAGAGCCCTTGTCAATATTATCATGGGACTGAAATTCATCAGGATTAAGGTATGTTGTACATTGTTAAGTTTGGGAAAGGAACAGCATCTGTCTTGATCGATTTACTTCACCCTGGTCTGTTGCATAGACCAGTGGCTTACCTGAGACATTTGGGGCCCCTAGGAACATAGTGAGCTGGACCCTTATGTAGGGACCACGAACTGAAATGAGCCCTTTTATGGTAGGCAATTTCACTCAGGTCATTAATTACAGGTAGTATGCAAGGATGGAATAAATGAGTTCATTGTGTTAGAAGCGCTGATCAGTAGGGGTTTCTGGGATGGCCTTAGGAGGCCTTTTTGCACAATGCGGCCAAAAAGCAGACAGCATAAAAATGTATTGGGGCCCCCTATAGCTGGGGGGCCTTATTTCCTGAACTAAAGCTCCCTTAACGGCGTTATGCCACTGGGACAGATTAATAGAAAATGACCGTTTGGCATTGCTATTTGACTAGTCATGTAGAAAGCAACTTACTAGGACTACAATGCAATTCACCTTGCAGACACGCCTTGCCTTTTGTTGATAGAGTTCTCCTCAAAATCGAACGTCATTTATTGTGAATAAGTGGGAATGGGAGTGATTTTGAAAATAAAAGAAAGGTGTATTGTAAAATGGAATATATTGTGTGGACTATATTGCGCTTCGTTTGGGAAAATTTAATTGAAATTTATTGCTTCAGAGTTTTATTGCTTTTTTTCAGCTGTTTCCTGTTGATGAGCTTGAAGAGTCATTTATATTCCTTCAGGTAATACCAATCGCCGTTATCGAGGTGGTTTACAGTCTAATATCATTTGATTCCACTTCATGTATGGTGTTGAATCTATTGAAGTCCTCATGAAATTGCAATATAGATTTGATAGTAGAAGAGGCCTTTGCATATGATGGTGCTGTTAATGTCCATTCAATGCGAAGTTGAACGGCGAGAAACAGCTGGCTCATTTGCATGCTTAGGGACATTGGCATTAGAAAATTATCGAACTGTCTCATTAATACTTAAATCGTTTTTGAATTTCTGAACAAAGAAATCAGATAAAACACATTAAGATAAACTTTTAAGAGAATCTTTTGGTGGCGAGAACATCAGGAGGATATTCCCAGTTGGCATGATCATATGTGGTTTTGCTTTGGAGACAAAATCATATTCACATTTGGTTAATATCCTTATTTACTGGTTTCGCCAGCATGTTTATTACAACTGTATGAAGCTCCCAAGCCTGTGTTTGAGTATTTGACGTGTAATAGACCCGTCTTTCATTTTACTATGATCACGAGTGTTTCTGGTTTAGAGACGATGCCATTATCGCATTTGCTTAATATCGTTGTTCATAAATTATACCAACATGTTTGTCAGAATTTTTAGAAGCCCCTCAACCTCTGATTGGGTATTTGAAACTTCTAAAAGAAACTTTTAAATCTGTTTCTTAAAACTCATTTGTTCTATGCACTTTGTTTTTATATAAGAAACAAACTCTCTACCCTGAACCGGGATGCTTCTTAGTATTTTGTCAAATCGAGGCTTGAATGTTTCTTAAACTTCTTGAAATTTTCAGTAACTGTGAGACGAGGAATAACATCTTTACTCCAAAATACACGAGAGACGGATGTTGTTTGTATTTTGTTGCCAATTGTTCCAAGTTTACTGTTGAACTTCAACCTCCACGTGTTTCTTAATTTGTCCCAGGTTTTAGTCTCATGTTTCTTATATCCTTGTTCCTTGTAAAAGAAAGAGCGTCCATTGAAGTTAAACCTGCCCGTGTTTCTTAATTGTTGCCTGATTTAATTTTCATATTTCTTATATATTTGTTTCTTATAAAAGAAAGAAACGTATACAGCTGGTACCCTAAAACTGATTGTATTACATCTTAGTATTCTTGTTTAGATACAGCACCATTAGTTCATATTGAGGCATACTTTGCATGTATAGACCAATTCGTACAGATTGAAGAAGTTTCCCAGTCATCTCTCATCGTATCTTCATTTGCCATGTTCTACTATAATTAGTTCATATTGAGGCATACTTTGCATGTATAGACCAATTCGTACAGCTTGAAGTAGTTTCCCAGTCATCTCTCATCGCATCTTCATTTGCCATGTTCTAGTATAATTGAAACTGAGGATTTTGCTTATCCTTTGAAGGAATGTGCTACGTTATTCTTGGAGAAAAACTTAGACAAAGAGGTCAGATATGCCTTTGCAAGCCTGTTCGTCGAATTGTTGATACCGGTTGCAGCCACTGCTAAGAGAGAGTATGGTATTCCAGCTGTCAAAAAGTTTGTCGACATGCTATACAAAGATGCCTTGGATCTAGCAAGAAAAGCTAAACACAGCTCAGTAAGGCATCCAAGTGGATACCTTTGGCATTCGTCGTCATTGTTTAATTGTTTTCCATTAATTTATCCTCCCTCAAATCGCATCCATAGTTTCAAGAGTTTAAGTTTATACATCATCTTCAATTTGTCTTCATCTAATCTTTCTTTTGTCTTACTGTATTATTATGGAGACCCCATTACCCATTCAGCTTGTCTCTTATTTATCATTTTGCAACACTGCTAATTGTGCTGATAACTACAAAGTACTATCCAGCATTCGTTCCAAGTCTTCCAGCTCATTCAGTGCTGATGTTAATTACAATTTTCCAGATTCTTGCCCAGCCTTTTGAACCTATCTGCTTTTGTGTGCAAAGCTATTGTCACTATCCTCTCATATCTTTTGTTATTATTAACTGTAAAGCATACAAAATTACATTTTCAGAATTTAAGATTAGTAGAGTTAGTGATCTTGCTAAACAGAAATCTCTTACTCCAAATTTGTGAGCAGTTAGCAACAACAAATATTGCTATTTATGTAATTAGTATAAGTTGTTTGTTTTGTTCATATGTTTTGTTTCCACTTTGTAAGATAGATCATTTATTGTTTTATGCTTTCTGTTTTCTAGACCATGTACCCTTTGGTTACCGCATTACTATGTATTAGCCAGAAGCAGTTCTTTCTCACAAATTGGAGCACTTTCCTGACAATGTGCTTATCTCATATTAAGGTATCATATGGTTTTCATCATTCCATTTTTGATGTATTTAAATTAGATTAAAGCAGAATTTACTATTGTATGCTGTTTGCTCATAATGCTGTTGGGAATCTCTGATTTGACCAGTAAGGTGCAACACTAATTAGTTCCTAATTGAATGACTTTGTCCAATTCTAACTGCTCTTAGGTTGTTTCGGAGGGAATTGAACAAAAGTATTTGATAGTTTTTAAACCCTCAAAGGTGGTATGAATTTTCACTTCACTCAATCTATTGTCTCAATCAGTGCACTAAATCAAGGAATCTATAACTACGATCTATAGTATTCTCCAACCGTGATTTGTATAAATATTTGCGTATGACTCTATACTACTAATTTTGCTTTTCCAAGACCACTTTCTGATATTCTAAGACCATTCCTAGTTGCTAAGGTCGCTCTTAATTAAGCACTGCTATACTGGGACCCCAGCTACTGATGGCATTAACAATAAGAGTACAATGAAGATAGCCACATGGAACGTAAGAGCCTTATATCAAAGTGGTAAATTGGAGAATATTAAACAAGAAATGTCTAGGTTACAGATAAATATCCTTGGTGTATGTGAAACAAGGTGGACAGATGCAGGCTGCTTCCAAAGTGATGATTTTAAGGTAATTTTCTCTGGTGGTAGTAAACATGAAAAGGGAGTTGGTCTGATCGTAGATAAAAAGATTTCGAAAAGCATTTTAGGGTTTTGGACAATCTCTGATAGACTGTTGTTAATGAAGCTGAAAGGACATCCATTCAATATTTCTATAATACAAGTATATGCACCAACCTCAGAGAGTGACGAAGAAGAAATTGACAGATTCTATGATATGTTAGACAAGACAAAAGAGCAATGTAAATCACAGGAAGTAGTCATCATAATGGGAGACCTAAATGCAAAAGTTGGAAGCGAAAGGTATGGTGATGTTGCGGGGAAGTATGGTTTAGGGATAAGAAATGAACGAGGACAAAGATGGATAGACTGGTGCAATGCAAATAACCAAATCATTTCAAACACATGGTTTAAAGATCATCCAAGAAGAAGATGGACCTGGAAGAGTCCTGGTGGAAACTTTCGAAATCAAATTGATTACATCACTATCAACAAAAGGTTTAGAAACGCAATAAAATATTCCAAAAGCTATCCAGGGGCAGACTGCGGAAGTGACCATAACCCAGTGATATGCAAAATAATAATAAAGCTGAGAAAATTGAAAAAAGCTCAGCAAACTCCGAAACTACAATATAGCAGCTTACAGAAAGATCAAGATATTAGAAATCAATACAGCATAGCCGTAAGAAATAAATTTGAAGTGCTAAAGAATGAAGAGTCTAAGTCAACTTGGGATTGCTTTAAAGAATCAATTGTTTCAGCAGCTGAAGAGTTTGTGCCTAAGAAAGAGAAGCAAAGCAAGAATAAATGGATGACAGGAGAAATTCTTGACCTCATGCAAGCACGTCAGAAGGTTGCCAACAAAGAATGTATCGAATACAAAAATATTGATAAACAAATAAAAGCTAAATGTACGCAGGCCAAGGAAACATGGATAAATGAGGAATGTGAAGAAATTGAACGCCTAGATAGAACAAACACGGCTTTGATGCATAAGAAAATAAAGTCGATTTCAGGCCGTAAGATGTGCATGTCAAGTGGATGCATAGAATCAAAAGATGGTACTTTAATAATGGAGAAGAATCAAATTTTAGAGCGATGGTCAGAATACATTGAAGAACTGTTTGACGATGAAAGAGGGCAGAAACCAGTTGTTAGAAAGAACATAGAGGGTCCTAGAATCCTAAAAGCAGAAGTCACTGCAGCTATTGCACATACGAAGAGGAACAAAGCAGCGGGTCCAGATGGAATAGTAGTTGAAATGATTGAAGCACTTGAAGACTTTGGAATTGATACAATGACGGAAATTATAAATGAAATTTATGACAGCGGTACAATTCCAGAAGATCTAAGCAAATCCATTTTTATAGCATTACCAAAAAAACCCAATGCAACAGAATGTGAGCTTCATAGAACCATAAGCCTCATGAGCCACGTCATCAAAATGATTTTGAGGATAATCATGTGGAGAGCAAGGAAGATTATTAAACCTGAAATAGGAAAAGAGCAATATGGATTTATGAAAGATGCGGGAACAAGGAATGCAATTTTTACCTTAAGAATGATATGCGAAAGATCCATTGAAATGCAAAAGGATATTTATTTGTGTTTCATTGATCATACCAAAGCTTTTGACAAAGTGAAACACGTGCAATTATTAGATATGCTCCAAGATTTAGACATAGACGGGAAAGACATACGTCTATTAAGAAATTTGTATTGGGAGCAAACAGCAGGTATGAAGATTGAGAATAGAATTAGTGCTTACAAACAAGTAAAGAGAGGAGTGCGCCAAGGATGTGTATTTTCACCTGACCTTTTTAATTTATATAGTGAACAAATTTTAAGAGAAATAAAAGATTGTAAAGGTTAAGTGATAGGGGGCTATAACATGAATAATTTAAGGTATGCGGATGATACAGTGTTGATAAGTGACTCAAGAGATCAGCTTCAGGTGATTTTGGATAAGGTAGCAGTAGAGAGTGCAAAAAGGGGGTTATCAATTAATTGCAAAAAGACTGAATGCATGGTGATAAGCAAAAAGCTTGAAGTACCAGATTGCCTATTAACAGTTGGAGAAACAGTGATAAAACAGGTTAAAAAATTCAGTTACCTTGGGAGTTTAATTACATCAGACGGTGAAAGTGACAGTGATATAAAGAAGAGGATCGGAATGTCAAAAGCTATTTTCGAGAAAATGGGGAAGATACTAAAAAATAGACAAATATCATTGAAAACAAAATTAAGAGTATTAGATTGCTATATAGTTTCTACCCTCACATATGGCAGTGAATGTTGGACAATATCCAAAAGTATGGAAAAGAGATTACAATCAGTGGAAATGTGGTTTTACAGAAGAATGCTCCGAATATCTTGGACAGATCACATGTCAAATGAGGAAGTACTGGCTAGGATGGGAACAAGAAGGAAACTTGTTGAAACGATCAGGAAGAGGCAACTGCAGTTTTTAGGGCATGTTTTAAGGAAAGAAGAACTGGAAGACATGGCAATAACTGGAAAAATTGAAGGGAACAGAGCTAGAGGAAGGCAGAGACTCACTTTCATCTCAATTCTGAGCCATTTGATGAAGATCAGCAAACAACAAATGATCAGAACAGCAAAAGATAGAGAATTATGGAGAACCATGGCCGCTAACGTTCTGGAAGAACAGGGTACTTAAAGAGAGAGAGAGAGAGATACTGGGACCACCTCCATTGTATAGTTGATGCTATTGCTATAACTCACTTGTATCTTAGAAAGCTGGATACTGGAAGAGCTATGAGCAATACCAAACAAATTTTGAATTTAGCTCATTCATATTCTATGTTGTTTCATATGAAATATTTGCTTTATTGGACTTTCCACACTCTCATATTTGCGAGCCCTCGCATAGTATCCAGATTTTATGGTTTTTCCAAGGCATTGCATAAATTGCATAATTTAATTTTATTTAAATTAGTCTCGAGATACAAAACTTCAAAGAATGGCCATGGAATGCTTGTACAGGCTACTTTGGTATGTAAATCATAGTTTTGTTGCAGTGTGTTATTCGTTTTTTTTAGCAAAAGGATTCTTTTTTCTCCGTTTTACCACATCCTTAGCGATCACTCTTTTGTGAACTGCCTGCTTCACCGTTGGACAAATCAGCTATAACTAGAATACATAGCAGCAAAGGGAGCATCAAATCAGTTATCGTTTATTTGCTTGTACCTTACCACATGGATAATCGTAGTAATTCTAGAGGTGTTTACACTTTTACTTTACCTCAACCACCTCCGTCTTGCATGAGCATGCAAAGCTTTTTTTGACACTTGAAATTTTTGCCCATTGTTGCAACAGCTATTTACAGAACGAGCAAGAAATGCATTAAGCTATCATTTTTTGTGAAGTAATTGCTGTAATGTTTTCATTTTCTGCCATTTTGTCCGCATTTTCCGTAAACTTGCAAGAGGGTAGGCCTTTTGGTAGAGCACGCCATCGTACGTACGCTTTGGCCTTTACCAGACTGTCCACCTGGACCCCAAATATAGCTTCCAACAAGCACAGCAAATGAAAAGTGTTTTCCATCTATCTGTATTGCAAACCGCCTCTTTCCATTCCTTTGTTCATACTTATAATGTGAAAAGATGATTGATCACTGATTTAGATTCAAAGAAGTAGTAAACTAAGATTGTGGTATTTTAGATATCATGAAATTCTCTTGTCTTCATTTACTTCTAAGGATGAGATATGTATTTCTCCATGGTTCCCGAGACAATTCTCGAGCGATTTTTATATATATATATCTATTCCAGGGTTTACGTCATTCGGGTGAAATGCGAAAATCATGCATCTACTTTGACGTAAGTACTGCTTCACTCAATACTTGAGATAACTCACATGAGGTTGCTGCTTCTTTTGTTTCTGTGCAGTTGGTTTCTTCTCCTAGTATATCGCATCGGATCACAGTGATGGACAGTTAGGGTCTATATTATTTAGTATTATTATTATTATCAATTTATTTACAGTAGACAAGCATAAAATAGCTACAATAAAGTTAATTTTCACTTACTATCTAGCAAAGTAAAGAGAAATTATATATATAAAAAATGCCATAATACAAAGTAATTAGCTTGAGATATATGTACAGATATTTGCAATGTTTGCTTTGTCTAAGTATCTTCCACGCTTTGTAGTTGAATGCATGTCCAAAAACCCAACCTGAGCTACGAAAGGTCGGAATGTTCTGCAACTACATTCCTCTCCTCTTCATGCCCTGATTGACCTTTTGAAACTGGAGAGAGCATCTAGCTGTTTTATATTGTTAGGAAGTGTCTATATGCAGCTTGGGAGGAATTTAGTTGAAATTGAGAGTGGTTCATTTTTTACAATAGTTATGATCTCCATTGTACATTATACCTGGCTTCTTGTAGCTTTGGTATCTTATCGCAAATGCAGTTATTCATAAATCACAGTTCTTGTCATATTAGATATTTGGAATGGGCGTGAAGTAGCAGACACTGCCTGTGTTTGAGTCAGGCTTTATGCAAAGTCGTCTGCTGTCGCTGTTCTAGAGTAGACAGCAAAACATTAGCAAGCATATAAGCATAGTGAAATTACAGAGAAACTCTAAGTGCTTATTATTTCCGTACTCTTGTCTCATTCCCTTAGGAGGCTGCGCAGCATCACAGAAACATTGTTTCCGAAGAATTCACGAACTGTAGTACCTCGCAATATCCCTCTCGCCATATTTGTCAAGATCATTCAATTTATTGCGCAGGTAATACTCTTTGTTGGCTGTCCTTTTGCCTATTGGATGCTTCACCTTTTACATATTGATTCATTATGCAGATTAACGGTTCTTTGCTTCTTTTTCTATATCAGATTTCATAATATGTAATGAATTAGGATCTTATGAATATATTTGTTCAGGAATAAATAAACTGTTGCAATGATATTGAATCTTAGGTAGCATCATATTTACGCAATCAGATCCCTGTTATCTCATTATGACGTTAATAGGCAGGGAAATGAAAGACTGAAAGCGTCTTTCCAAATCTGACAAATCTTGTCTCATCTTTGCAAGTCTCGCAAATCTTGTTGCATCTTTGCAAATCTTACAAATCTTGTTTCATTTTTGCAAGTCTCGCAAATCTTGTTGCATCTTTGCAAATCTTTCAATGTGCTGTTTTATGCTAGTTTAATGGTTTTGCTGTGTCTGTTTTCATAGGAAAAGCTGGATTTTGCAATGCAAGACATAATATTCGACCTTTTGAATGTGGGGAGAAGCAATCGACAACTAAATCCAGAGCGTATGAATATTGGCCTAAGGGCATTCCTTGTTATAGCCGACAAGTTGCAGAGAAAAGAAGGTGCTCCACCAATGCCCAGCACTATCGGCGTTTTGCCGTCGGGGAACACTTTAAAAGTCAAGAAATCGTTTACGAAGCTCACAGAGCAAGCAGCGCGCAGTATCGGTGTTGTCACCTATTATACAAATGTAAGACGCGCGCTTGATCAGATTCTTCGGACGTTAGATATCCAAGTGGGGCGGACAATGACAATGAATAATCCCCAGTGTTTGAATAAGGAGCCGATTGATATGATTACTGGTGAAAGGAAACCGAAAATAGACTTATTTCGCACTTGTGTTGCAGCTATACCAAAATGTGTACCGGAAGGAATGAGCAAGAGTGAACTCGTAGATCTTGTTTCCCGACTTACGCTGCATCTAGACGAAGAGCTGAAGGGCTTAGCGTACACAGCACTCCAATCACTGATAATGGACTTTCCGGAGTATCGAGAAGATGTTATTTTGGGCTATATAAACTTCACATTGAAAGAAGTACCAGACACGTATCCGGATATACTTGAGTCGTGCATACGTGGTGCTTTGCAATTGATAATTCAGTGGAAAACAGCCATCTCACAACCATTGCAAGAGACAAAGAGTGATAGGTATCTTGAGATGTCTATGCGCACTAGTGACTCTCCAGAGATGGGACAGTCTTCAGAAGAGAGCTCTATTCATGTGGTGCATTATGTTGAGGGCTTTGCCTTGGTAATGCTGTGCAGCACCAAACCCATGCATCGTAAGCTGGCCTTGATGGTGCTCCGCGAGGCTCGCTGTTTAGCTAGGGCAATGACTCAAGCCAAACCGCCTGATGAAGTAACTTGCATCGATATTATTGAAGAGCATGCGCCAGTTGTTATTGAGAAGGCCCTCAGTTATGTATCAGGTTCGGATAAGAGCTCCCTTGGCCTTTCACCAACGATGGATCTTCAGTTGCTGGCGGAGAAATCTGCGTTATTGGCTGATAAAGACTCGAAAGTTGCTGGAATTAGCCGTGATGCGTGGGCACATTGTTTTTCTGGATTCCTTGATCGTATCTACGGCAATCAGAACCACTGTTCCTGCACATTTCAATACAGTTGGCCACATGTATACAACAGGCTGCTCAACATGTATGCAATATTGGATCCAAATGTCGACTTTGATTCGATAAGCAGTAGGGCTTCTATATCTGTTAAGGCTCCAAAGAAGGCGGCCAACTTGTCAAGTATCTGGCTTTGGCGCAACTATCTAATATTTGCATGTTGCACACCACCGAAGTCCGCCTTAAGCAAAAGTCCGTCTAGTTATTCAAGCCAAGAATTATTGCAGGCTGAGAGTGGTGTTAAGGGTGAGCTACAGATGATGCAAGATGTGCACAGTCTCAGTGATATATTCAAATCAACTGTGTTATTAATAAAGAGTGAAAGTCCAGAAATTCGTGAGGCCACTGTTACGGGGCTTGGTAAAACTGTAGCAGCCGCTCATGTTCAGTTGATTGAGGAAATGCATGTATTGATAAGGGAAGTGCTGGATAGAAAAGCCGAGGGTGTGAGGAAGAAAAAGAAGCGCGATTTATTAAGACTTCAAGTTGCGCGTGTATTTGCTGCAAATGCAGAGCAGGGATGTTTTAAGTGCAGTTTGTTTAAAGAAGGTGAGCGGACGACGTTGGTGGCCAGCGTAACTGAATACATCGAGGGGATGCGATATGTTTTGGATAGTGAGACTGATAGGGAAGATCCGAACCTAATTCAACTTCGACTTTTCTTTTCAAAGTTTCTCCACAAGATGATCAAGAGCATACCGTCCTCTATGCAGGTTAATTTGCTGGATAACCGCTTGAGGCACAACTTGTTTCTTTTGCTTGCTGGCTGGTGCGGGCATTTCAATGTGAGTACTTGTGGCACAAGCACAAACAGCACTGTTCAAAGTGCCGAGCTAGAGTTCTCTGCGCTGGAAGCAATGTGTGCCCTGGTGTGCTGCGGAGAGGTGTTCGATCAAAAAGCATTGGAGGTATCGAACGGCTATTTGTACAAACTTCTGGACACTATGCTTGGATCTGAAAATGCGAAGGTGCACAGTCTGGGGCGAGAGTCTGTCGAATTGCTGCTTGAAAATAATGAAAAGATTCCGGCACTGCTCAACTGGGTTATTGACCGATGTTATACTGGGAGCAAGGGTGTTTCAAGCGGATGTTTTTTAGCCCTTGCGAATGTCTTCTACAACAAGTTAGTTTAGTACTTTACAATTTAGGCCATTTTATCTTAGTCCTTGCCAGATCTGGCAGCATCATGTACAGCTAGCAGTTAGACATGGTCTGATTCTTATCAAAGACGATGGGTTTGATATGATAATGGCCTAGTTAAAAATATCACGAAGTATGTTTTCTGTTTTCGTCAGCATTCGTTCGTTCATTCATTCATTCATTCATTCATTCATTCATTCATTCATTCATTCATTCAATCATTCATATTTACTTTTTAATGTTGGTTTTTCACAATGGTATTAAAATACTAATTAAGACCAACGTAGCTACATCACTCATAAAAGAGAAAAAATATCTATAAGGACAAAAAGAAAAGGAAATCAAAGCAGTTAGCACAATTGGATCAGCGTTGATAGTACGAAATTTAAGTAAAACTCAACAGTGTTGTATTTTCTAATTAATCCAATAACAGCTATCCAGATTTTTTGAATTGACTTCCGTTAGCCATGATGTACGTTTGGCATTTTCTAAATCATGCTATAAGGTACATTGTCTTTTAGGCTGTACCCATGCCGACTTGTTCCCCTTCTTTGCGTTGTATTGTTTAAGACTGGCGATGGATCTGCTGAAGTGCGAGAGAGAGCTGCACAGCTTCTACATTTGCTAGACAGGTAAATTGACATCATCTGTGAATGTCTTTGATGCGAGACTTTTGTTTGTTCATGCAGTACCTTTTTTGAAGCTGTTATGTTTTAGATTATTCTCAGTACTTTCTCTAGTTTTTGTCAAGATTCTTTAGATTGACTGCCTAGTTGTTCTATTCCATGACTGCTCCTTTTCTAGACGCTTCTTTGCATACACAACTCCGTTTCGAACAGCCTTCGCAGGGTATTCATACAACCAACAGAACTTCTCACGCGAACTCGCATCAACACACCCTGAGCTTACATTGCCTATGCTCGCAGGTAACTTGCTGTCTCATTTCAAAACGATTAATTTGGTATACAAGTCCCTTGTTATACAGACGTTTTCATAAGAATACCTAATATTTCGCTCAGCCTCAATATTCCTAAATTTTTTTTATTTTGAACCTAAGTATGTTCTTAAGGTATTGTTAAATCTTAGTGATTTTGAGCATCAGTGCTCGTATTGACTATATTCTTAATAGGAAAAGTGTGTAGCAGACACTCACCAAAGAGTTACTTAGTCGCATTATGGTTTAGGTGCTCAAAGACTCAATAAGTGAAGCTAAAACTTGTTTTGCTTTCTAAAAAAATTAAATAAGCAAAACTCCCAGGCCTTGGTGGAGCATGAGCTACTTGAGCCCATCATTATTCTTAAATTATTTTTAATTTTCTGCTATTCTGAGCCTTGATATTCTTATGAACTACATTCTTATATAAGAAGTTTGTAATATTCACAAGCTGATTAATTCGGTGTCATTTACCTGATTCCGCTTAGCCTGGGTTGTTTCGCCGAGGTGAGCTCACATCTTTGTTTTGCCTTTCGACAAGATATCCCTTTGTACTTTATTCACGGTTCATTACAATGTTCATACATCAAAAAGTGACTCAGATTCCAACTTTTGTATAGTTGTACAAGACCATATGTCTGTATCTGATAATATATAGCAGTATATAACGTACTAACGGTTCCCCTGTGTATGCATTTTCTAACTTTCGCTAGTAGTCGAGACTTACTGAAATAATTCCATTTGAAGAGATAACTTTGAGATTTGAGACAACTTCAATGGTTGGACAACGCTGTCTATTACAATACCAGTTACCTTGGTTGGAGAACATCGAGCTGGTGGATGTTAGTTTGCCTCAGATCACAACCGAGGGTATTAATTCCATTACGGATGAACTTTTCGAGAACAACAGAATGACTAAAGCGGTCGATATGGGAGGAGATGGCTGGGGCTCCAATGAGGCAACACAGATGGTATTGACAAATCTCTTTTACATCACTGCCAAGGTATGTTGAGGTATTGTTTTTTAGGGATTTCACCTTGAGGATATGTCTAGTTAGCAGATAGAGTTGCCTGTTAGATTTTTATCATGGAAGTGTAGATTTCTCGGGGTATTAAAGGAAAAATCGGTATATAATTTTAATGCCGTTATCGGGTTTGAAATCGTTCAGAAAGTGTGGAAGATAGATTGTCGGTCGTTCAGAGTAGTACCTGGCGTACACTATCGATTTTGTGTCACCAGCGACAGATTTTTGTCACTCGAAACTGAATTGTGTTACTCACACACTTGCAATTTTGTTTCATCTATCCTGTGACGATGCCCTCAGTTGAATAGTCTCTCATGAACAGCCATACTATCAAGTGGCATGAAAGCAGTCACTGATTGGTGAATTGTCCTACCAGAATGTTTTTGCACCCCACACACTTACAATATTCTGGTTTTAGGTGTTGGTGAAGAAAGTCATGAGGTATTCCTCCCCGCAAACCAGTGATTTTTTGTCGCTGTCGACAAAATTGCAGTTACAGGCGACAAAAATTGTAATCACTGCGACAAAAATCACTGTGTGCTAGATATTAATATTTTGGTATCCAGTCCTATTGGAAACACTCAATACACTGTATTCGTATCAGTTTTGGTACTTGACTTAGAGATCGTGATAGTGTCTGAAATATGCATTCTGTGTATAATGCAGTGGTCACTTTGCAAGTTGGTAGTCACTCTGATTTGTGGGGAACAGAGAGCTTATCACTTTTTATAAGGGAATGTCAGCCTTATCACTTATATTTTAATTTTGCTTCACTTTGTTTTAGTATGACGAGTATTTTAGTAAAGAAATCGAAGCTGCATGGGCATCTCTTTGTCGCAAGAGAGAGGCAAATGTACATCTCATCTTGGAGTACTTGATTGTCATGTCTGGTCTTTGTGGTACTCCGGCACTGCCGCATGTATGTACTTTTTTATTTTTAGTACAATAATAATTCTCTAAATTTTCGAGGTTATGACGCAGATGACTTGTGTGTTATATTACGCGCTTTTTTGAAAGAACCAGATAATTTTTGCTCAGCCGCAATAGTCTTAGTTTTATCATAATTTTAGACTATGTTTTCTTGAAGTGTTTCTTATTTCAAGAGTGATTTTTGCAAAGGTTTGAGAAATTACATGTAATATATATACAGTTTTCAAAGCATTCGATGGGATACTTGTGAAAATACAGCAACGAGTATTATTGTTTATCAGCAAAAATCACCAGAATTTCCTTGCCAAAAGAATTTTGGTAGTTGAGTGCTGTTGGTGATTATTCTCATACGAGGCTGAGCATGTTCTGGCAGTGTTCTTATCTTTTTGTTGGCAAATCCAGGCTCAGTGTTTTTATTAAGTGTGTTCCTATGAAACAGGAGTGCAGTATCATAACGGAATTATGATTATGCATTAGAGAAGTTTTCAATCATACAACACAATTATGTGCAATATTTAAATACAATCTTTAATCCTTAATGTACAAACTGTGAATAATAAGTAAATGTGCTGTTTCTAACATAGATGTCACAAGGAATTTATTGCTTTGTTTTTGATTTCCCATTTCAAAGATCTACAAAAATATATTCGGAGAGAATCTCTCACTAGCATTTCCTGTTACTCAGTCACCCAGCTGCCTTCTTCTTATTTCGCGGACACTGTTGAAAAATTATTCCTCTCAACTTTCAGTATGTCTCTTTCCTGTTCAATATTATCTTATAATAATCAATACTTTGTATCGTGGATGATCATGACGTCACCACCAGTCAATTAATGCTTCGTTCGTATACAGTTCATCAAAGAAGGATTAGGATGATTAAGGGTGATTAAGGATGATTGATACGAATTATTATATTTTATTGAGTATTTCAGTTGATCTTTAAAAATTCATCTTTACATTCCTCCATATAGAATGTATTCAGATTTGACTTCTGCATACATTTAGCTTCTGCTTACATTCAACTTCTGCGTCCATTAAATTTTTGCAACATTTAGCTTATGTTCTGCGACAACGAATTGACTTGACCCAGCAGATGAATTACTAGCTTGCGAATAACTGTGATGCTCTACTGTCATTCACTTTAGTATCGTCATCTTTTAGGCAAAGAAGGTTGCCACATATGTTGCAAGGGCTAACACGAAGAAAACAGTTGATGAATTAATGGATGCCCTAAGAGTGAGTATTCACATGGGATTATTACCGGACACCATCTGTATGGCTGTATTATTATCTAAGTGATTTCATTTTATTACCTATACAAAGTTGGTTAGCAGCAGCTTTGAGACTGAGATTTTTCTGATTTTTCATAAACAGCTCACGGAAACTGTTTCTACCAGCTGGGAACGACTCGATAATCCACCATATTACCGTTATGTTGGGAAATCGAACCAGACTCTGAATAACACAGTCTCTTTGGGAGGCAGGACCATCACCCCAGTCAAAGAGAGTATTAGTGAAAAAGAAGTTGAGCCAGCTAGGGTATTGACATCAGAGAGACAAGGAAGTGAAGATCGATCGGGGTCATGCGGATCAGCTAAAGCTTTTGCAGAATCAGGTTCGTTTCATCAAAATTGCCCTTTTATATTCATGATCAACATCTTGAGGATGTTTTCGAGTGTTTCTAATATTTGCCGCATATAGGCTTGTTGGCATGATATATATTTTCATATTTCATATATTGTATCAAGTCAACACTTTGAAGTATTGTTTCTCTTGTTGTTTTTCATAGTCCTTGAAGTGGCAAAACAGAACAAGATTGCTGCACAATCTGAGCACAAACGCCAGGAATCGGGTACAGATGAACTATGGCCTTTACAGTGGCTAGCTTTGGCACAGGCTAACAAACCCAAGGGTACACCACTGCCAATGCCGGAAGAGTCGCGATACTTCGCACCAATTACGTGCATTTTCCCTCCGACAATGCCGCCAGCCCATTTATATAGGTAATAGAAGTAAGATTGATGCCCATGTTGCGTGACGTTTTTTTTAAGTCCAAGTGGTACTAAGTGGTCATGATGCGATGCTATTCCAGGGTGACTAGCGATCAAGGAAAACACGGAATCCGAGGACATGTCATGGATTTAATTTCTGTAATGGAAATGAGGAAAAATATCAGGGAATTTAGCAAAAATTTGGGAAAATCAGGGAATTTTGTTATTTGTCTTCTTTCCAAGTTGAAAATATTTTTTATATTCGACAGAACATAAAGATATTGAATGGTAGTGAAAGTGTTGGGGGATTTTGCCATCGTAAGTCAGGGAAATCATGTAAAAATCAGGAAATTTCATTTGCAGAACTCTCTGGTCACCCGTTATTAACTGTAGAATTAATACTGAAATCAGTAATTTTGTACCCATCTTATTATTTCCTCATCACCTTCATCACCATCAGTCGGGCTGATTCGAATCTACTGCCAGGGCTCTACATACAGCCCTGCCCATCCTGGTACATTCGAGCCCAGAGATCGTAAAGTTGAGGTTCGGTTTACATGGGTTAAGGTGGGTGAAGAAACCTCTGAAGTTCATGTTGAGGTTTCCAAAGGAGGTGTATTATTATATCCTTATTAGCGTCTATTTGTTTATTTGTCTGCCAGTTCTAAATTATCCAATTTATTCTGCAATTCAAGACTCTGACTATTCTTATATGATAAGTGAATGCATTTTTATCAAAACTTTTTCCTTTCAGATGCAACTTTGGGGTAATGTTGTTAACAGAGATTGTTGCCGATAGTCCAGAAGTTCAGTGGATCATAAACTTGCCATTAATGTTACATGTTAGCTTCTTAGGTAATCTCAACGATATATTTTCGTTGGTTTACATACACTTTTTGGCGTGTCTATTGAGCTTTTAGTATGACTGAATTATATCTTTCGGAAGATTCCGTAGTCGTCTTTACATAGGGGATCCTTATATGCCTTGGAAATTTCCAGAGCTGAGATGTTTGATATGCAGCATTGTCTGCAGCAGTTGAGAGAATTATGCTGGTATCTGCCTTGAGTACTTTCTTTTAGACTTGCAATAATCTTTGACATGTTCAGTTTCCCGGATCGTAGTTTTCAGTTTCCATACTTAGTATATATAAATATTATATATATATATATATATATATATATATATATATATATATATATATATATATATATATATATATATATATATATATATATATATATATATATATATATATATATATATATATATATATATATATATATATATATATATATATATATATATATATATATATATATATATATATATATATATATATATATATATATATATATATATATATATATATATATTGGGAATACATATTGAGAGAGACCCTGGTTCGATCCCAGGTGGTGGCAAATTTTAATTTTCTCCTGATTTTTCTGAGCATTATATCAACCTTTCTGTTTGCACCAAAAAAGGAGAAATCCTGGTTACTCTCTAGCTACTGATTGCATATATATATATATATATATATATATATATATATATATATATATATATATATATATATATATATATATATATATATATATATATATATATATATTTGCATGTATGTTTGTATGTATGTATGTATATAACCCTTGCACGAACTGGGAAAGATGATTAGCACTGTTCTAACAATCTTATTATTACATTCAAAGGTCTTGATCACATGAAGCCTCTAGTTCATGAACATTGTAAGCGATTGCTTATTAACCTCGTTGTGGTTCTGGTATGTCGAGGAGAAAGGTCAACAGTAGCAAAGGCTTTGCTCGACTTTCAGTCGGTTTCCAACATTGCGCTGGATAGGAGTATAAGTGTGAAAGGGTCAATCAATGCAATTGTGGAAGAGGGAAGCATTGTTGATAACGCCGACCCTGGGATCTCTGACCCTGAAAATGTGCATAGGTAGCTAAAATTTTTTCATTTTTATATTGCTGAAGTAACAACTTATCATGTTTCTTCCTTAAACTCTAGTTTATCTTTACGGGTTACACATCCACCCATATTTATTCGTAGAATGAACATCTATTCATATGTAGCTTACATACTGTCCTTTGTTGCTAAGAACAATTCTTAGCGCTAACTCCTTTTCTTCCACGTCTTAGAAACAGCCCTTCATTGTCACAAGCATCGGACAGAGACAGAATCAACAGCGCGGAGGACAACAGTCTTAGTGTAGAAGACAAGGCGCGTGAGCTGATAGAATTTTTAACGAAAAGGTAAACCAGATGTTTTCATCTTCCAGTTGTAAACATTAATGCGTTCGACCATCCTACAAGCCATCCTACCAAAATGCGGTATTCCCATAGAAATAGGAGGACTAGAATGCGCGCTCTATTGTTTCGCTTTTGTCTGGTATGTAATACCCATGGGGAGCAAAGATGGTAGCAACACGTTGGCAAAAGATTGTTGCGGGGTATGCCGTCAAATGTTGTTTTCAATCTTTTTGGGCTAATATTGAACCTATGTAGACTGTAAAATGCAATTTTCGGTGTGGTGAAGGAATAAGACGATCGGTAAGTGTCTTGAAAGTTTGAAAATTACCTTTTTTGTTGTGATTCCGTCGCTTTTCAATACGTTTGCTATGCGGGCCTTAGGGTTTGTATCCTGTGATTTAATTCCCCCCAGAGATCCAGACTGTTAACTAAAGATAAAATATCCACAACTTACGTCAAGTTGGTTTGTTTCACAACTAGTTGAATCATTTAAGAAAAGTACTTTTAAGCGAAACTTCAATATTCGACAGGATAGGCCAAGTACTTTGCAGAGATGTAGTGCGAATGTGGATAATAAAAGTCTTTGCATATTTTAGCATTGTACCATTCTATACAGTTCAAAACTCAGGTTTCCAAATAGTTGTCAATTATCAGGTAGTTGTGTGTCAGCTGCAGACAAATAGGCTGTATCCTTATCGATTGTATACGTCTAGGCTAGTGTGCTTGGCATGCGGCCTACTCCGGAGATACCCAAGGAGGACTGCATCTTTTTCTAGGAGCACTGGCGTGAAATTTGCTTTAGTGCTACAGTACAAGGAAACGACAACAACATGACCTATATTTGTGTCATATTGGCATGAATGCAAAGTAACTGAGTGAATCTCCGGTGTGAGCCTTACACGGAGTGCACCTAGACAACTTGGTTGTATATCCTAATCAACTTTTGACATGGACATTAGGGACGGGTCACTAATTACTTGCGGGGAAGGGTGAAAACATTCTCATATACCTGATGGAATTTTCGTCCTCCCTCTCAGATTTATGTAAAAATTTTGGTCCCTACCATAGGATTTCAGAAGAAATTCCATACTCCTTTTAAAATGCTGTTTATTTTTCACTCTCTCCCTATTAGTGTGCAGAATTTTGGCCCCCTCCTGGATGTCTTCCATCCCCTCCTCTGAAAGAATTAATAACTGGTCCCTAAGTAGCTGTTAATTGAGAGTCAGCTAGTTTCAAAGAGTTATTTTTACTCCATAATTAAGCTGCACAGCTGTAGGATTGTGGTACCAACCCAATTTGCTTGTACTTTTTGAGAAATATATTATGTTTCTGAAGAGTATATTATATATATGAACAATATATAATATCCTCGAGGAATATATCATATTCCTGAAATTGTGTCATTTATGAGAAATACAATTTTTGAAAAATGTAGTATTTCAATATGATTCTGAAAAGGTTATGTTTCAGAACATAGTTACCATACAACATGTCATGATAACATAGAATTTGGTGGATATATCATTCATGAGAAGTGTAGTATCATTAGCAGCCTTGTTATCTTTGAATTTTTATATTCTCAGATTTAATAGAAATGCAGTGAGAGAAGAAATAGAATGAAACAATGTTTGGTCACAGGATTTTTGTATTCCTTTGATGTCTTTTCTACAGAGGAATGGCAGAATGTACCCACATGTATCAGTGAATTCCTGAAGTGTTTAATGCTTTAGTGTATGCCCAATAGTCCATGAGTTTTACTCTCTTGCTTCGAGCTCTGACTAAAAGACCCATCAATGTTACCCTGTGATACCCTACCCTTCATCTCATTGCAAACTTGATCAAATTTTTATTGAAGAAAGTATGGGTCAAATTTGTTATTCAGATATCAGAGTCTGATTGCAAAAGACTGGGAATGATAGGATCATTTTTTACAATAGATAAACTCTTTAACTGCAAAAGTGAAGACTTTTGTACACTCTAAGACCTATTCTGTTAATTTACATCCAGTTGCTTGTTCAGCATCTGTTGCTTCAGTTTCATATACTGCACATATAGTATGACTAAATAATTAGATTTATTTATTTGATTAAACCTTATATTGTTGTTATGTTAAATCAAAGTTTACAAGTTAGTCATGTTTTATGAATTGGTTTCCTGAAGGTCTCTGGGCAAGTGACATCTTGAGGGTATTGATAGTGACCTGAGAGAAATTGCTTGTCATATTTGCACCCAGATGCAGAAAGTTGCTATTCCTCTCTAAATATGCAGAAATCTAGTAAAATCAGTATATATTCTTGCAGCAATTTTTAGCTAGATATGCCTTCAGTATTTGTAAAGAAGGCCAATATAAATCAGAAGCCGAATTGGCGTTGAATAGAAAGTGACAAGGCCTACAAGTAATAAGGGAAAACCCCGCGTGCGCGTATACTTACGGATGAAAAAACAGGTTATTTCATCCAGAAGTTAGATTTACTTTAGTGTGCATGAATCATTATATCCATACTTATTGCTAGGAAGTACCATGTTGCAAGACTACGCGCTAAACGACGTTTAGCCAATGTTGTTTACGTATAGTTCACAGTGCCGCTTCTGTCTTTTTGCCAACGTGGTGCTACCATTTTGACTCCCCATTGGTATTACGCTCCACGTGACCTGCCGCGCATTCTAGTCCTCCTATTTCTATGGGTATTCCCGGTGAATAATTGATTGACGTGTGTTGCGTAGAAAACAGCAATCAAAAATTTGCTTTCTTATGTTTTAGTGACTGCAGACCGCTATGGCCATTTGAAGATATAACACCACGTAATACCGCCATAAAAAGTGCTGAACAGCTGGAAGCATTCCTTAGGATGGTTATGTCCATTTTCGAAGAGGCTGTGCCTCATGCTCATCTGCTTGAAAGATGGAGCTACGAAGCTCTGCACTGGGCCACGTCCTGCTCTTCTAGGCATTATGCAGGCCGGTCATTCCAAGTATTCCGTGGAATACGCACACCACTCACGTGGACAATGCTGTCCGATGTGCTGCAAAGGTTTACAGAGTCAGTTTCAGAACAGAGTGATGATATGCAGGTGAGAAAATGTAGTCACATTTAGTTATCCCCCTCGACTGGTGCAGCAATCTGTAGAACATTGGCTGTCTGTCACATCATACCTAGTTATTTTTTGGCACTGAAGAATATAACAACTTGTTTTGTGGTGGTTTTAAATAGGGCTCTCAGCCATGGCTCATTGGAAGTGTTTTGTGCCTGCAAGCACATATCAGGATGTTGCGTATGGTTAGATGCAGATAATTTGCAAACCTGTCTTTTGCTGGGTTCTCAGCTGCGCTAGATGCTTTTACATGTGTAGGTAGCAATAATCAATGGATAGACTTGGATCAATAGTGCCTGTAGAAATTCAGCGTTCATCATTTTGTACCTGTGATCACGCATTAGTAAGCCCTGATGTCAGCTTTCGCATCTGTCAATATTCTTTAATAAAGCTACCTCTCTTGCATAGTGATTTTGTTACTTCTTATATAGTCTATTATGGAAACTCTATTAACAGTAATAGTTAACTTGTTTGTCTTACCTAGGTGGTTCTTTCAGAGTGTTTTATGTATGCCATGATGTGGTTAGTGATAAAATCCCCCACATGAATTTGTAGGAACTGTTGCTTCTTTTGAAATATCAATGCATGGGCACTCTTGATATTGGGGCATTATAGGATTTAGATTTTTTTCATAAATTCAATTAAAATGTACAAAACACTGGGGCATGAAAATACATTGTGACTCTGCAACTATAAATTTAGGTTATGTTGGCTTGACGTATCCAATTTTTTATGGCTATTGGGAAGATGCTTATGGAATTGTTACTGTTTGTTGATAACCAGCGTATTCTACAATCAAGACGAGTAGATAAAATTCTATGACAAATAACCCATTCTATGTACTTGACATTGTTTACCTTTTTGCTAGGGTTATGCAATGGAGATACTGCTGACATTCCTTTCTGCGGTTCAGTGTGCATTTGCAGAGAGTCCGAGACCGTTCCTTGAAGACTACTTAGGACATGATATTGATAACCAGTCTATGGACGATCTACTCTACCGTCTTCCAGGTTGTCATGTTGCCGACATTGGTTCTACAATGGCAGGACATAGTCGCTCGTATAGTACAGATTTTGAGTTAGGTTATCCGCTCAGACAGAGGTCTGTGAGTGAAGGAGAAGCTTTGAAGCAGCATAAACGGTGAGTTGAATGAAATCAATGATAGCTATCGCAGAGCTGCTGTTGATTGAGTATTATTAGGAGCGCAACAAATGGGTCCCAGGGCTTATGCTCCTTCCATTTTCCTGGATTGGATAAAACTGTCATTTTCTGAGAAATTTCTGAAAACAGTGATTGTATTTTTATTAAGTTTATCTGTTATGATCATCGCTAAACTTAAAAGTTATGAAATCATAATATAATATTTTTCTGGTTATAAATTTGCATATTGTTGTTGTAAATTGTATCCTATTTGACAAATTTTGATTTGCCCTTTATTGTGGTATGGGCTCCTGCCCTCGAAAACTCCTTGTCATGCGCTTGGTTACGGAGGCGATAGATGAAAACAATAGTGTAATTCACTTATTGAGACGGGATCTATATTCCTACTGTTAAAAAATTACTGTTGAAAATGTCCTCATCTCTCGGTAAAGTTTGAGTGTTAGCTGAAGATGTTTTAGTAAGAGGGTTAATGTTGTTGTCGACAATGGCTACGTAAGGATATTTTTGCAGTTGATAGCTTTTAGTCATGACATTTGTGGCCACTACACGCTTTTTTTATAAGGAGCCTAGCTAAAGGCCTAGTTCTAAAAGTTCCTTATTTTCGGACCTCTTTTTATCAAATTCTAGTACTAAAAGTTCCTTAATAGTTCCTTAATTTCCACTGCACGTAGAGTGCCACAAAATAGCACAGACACTAGAAAAGCATTGAAATTCTGAATTTTACCCTTAATTATAGCTAGAACTCAACCTCCAAAGCGCAAATGCGACAGGAAATAAGCTTTATATATGCAAAAGCATAATTTCAATCAAGAAGTATCATGTCTATTCCATTGATATCATACAATGTAATGTAATCTTCACTTGCATCTGAGTGCAGCACTCGGAATTTGAAAATGGAAAGTTCCTTAGGGATTTTTCCTCTAGTAGTATAAGTTCTTTAAATATTTCGGCCTTCTACATGTAGGTTCCTTATAAAGTGGTTCCTTATAAAAAAAAAAGCGTGTAATGCAATGGGGTTGAGGGGGGGCTTATTCGAGGGGGGGGGGCAAATTCGAGGATTTACGGTATCTTTGATATCCTTACAATATCGGATTTTAAAAGGTTTCATTTTCTGTTCGCATTTGATGTTGAATTCTGGGCAGTGTTTGGTATTTGAAGGTTGATTTTCCCATTATCACAGCTGGCCAGAAACACTAGGTTTTCTTTAGGTCATATTACATTATCTCAATTGCATTTACCTTTGTAAAAGGAATACTTAGCTTGGTTTTGGTAATTGTGGTTGATTTATGTCCAAGAATGGTTACCATGAGCGATTACAGGAGGTTGATACTTTACATGTTGCTGTTAGTACTAATAATTTTTAACTTGATCTCATGTTTATGAAATGTTAAAATTCACAAAGGTACAATGATACGACTCGTTAATTACAGGCAGCTTATTGTTGGCTTGTCTGTATAAAGAAGTTATCTAATATCAGCATAAATTAGAAAGAAACAAATAAATGTAAGATAGCAAAAAGATAATAGTAATTGTAACACACGTCTTTTTTTAGGAAAGTGGTTTATAGGAAAGTAGTACTCGACTGCTCAAAAAGTTGTTCAGAACTAGATTTTTGACGCCTAGGAAGGCTGATCTGTCACATACCTTTAAAATTCAAGTATTAACGCAAGGCGGTGATCGCTTTTATTGTTCAAATATAGTGTTACAGAAACTCAGCTATTCTTGTTAAGAAGGTCTTGAGGAAATTTCACTTCTGAAATCATGAAAAAGCTGAGAAAGTTTCCGAACTTGGCAAAAGTAACTTTCTTTTAATTATACTCCAAACTGCTTTACAACATAGACTTATACAAGAGGTTTAATATAAGAAAGTTTTACAGAAGCATCAGATTAATATACTATACATGTTATATAAGTAGGTACATTTTTTGTCTTTATTTGAACATTTTGGCACTCTGAGACGTGCTAATTTCCATTGGGAGTCCGTTCCAGTGCCTTACCGGTACGTTAGTCCTAATTGGTGTATATATCTTAATATTTCGCTGGTTGTTCGTAATGAAAATCATGCACATTCTAAATGTAGAACTTCTGGACTAGCAGTATCTTTCTTTTAAATCTACAAAGGTACGCAAGCGAACTCACACTACCTAGATCAATAGTCCATTATGGTACAAACGTCCCATCGTTAAAGGAGTTAACAGACTTTCAACAACTACCCGAAAACCCTCTGGATATGCTAGCTCGCCTATTCTGGATTGGTGTCTCCCTCCTAGAATCAGATTTCGAACATGAATTTATCATGGCTGTTAACCTTATCCAGGAGGTACTATCTTAAAATTTCTCTTTGATTCTCAAAATTGATGACATGTTATTACATTGTCTCGAACCAGAAGCTCCAAAAATTTGAAGTATCTGGAATATTTAGAGTGTATGATTAATTGTTTGCATTAGTGGGTAACTTAGTATTTTTTGTGAATTTTTTTAGATGTTCTATTTATTGTTCATTCGCTGCTTCATAGCAGTCCTACTATTCAATTAGGTTGTTTTTGCGTGGCTTGCCTATTAAGGAATATTCTGCAATGACAAAAGCTTAGCCCTTTGTGGGAGAGGTTTCTTTTTTCACAAGAGTACAATAGTTACAATTCTGCTAGTTCTTTATCTATTGGTTGTTTTGAGCACGTTTAGTGCAGATGTCATCAGGTGATTATGTTTTAGGTTCTGCATGGTATGGATTTAACAAAATCAGAGAGTCTAGAGAGAGTAGAAAAGATTTTCCCGAAGCTTCACTGGCCAGGCTTCCCTGGAGTTCAGTCACTTTTGCTCAAAGTAAGACTTGAAGTTGAATTGCCTATGATTGTTCGTTTGTAGACCATTATTTGTTATATGGTTAATTTATCATTTTAGCATGACACATTAATTTATCATTGGAAGTCCTGAATGGTAATAAATCTTTGTTGTAGGGCCTGACTTCTTCGGCTACAGCAGATGCAACTCTGAAGCTACTGGCTGAGTTAACCACAATGGTTAATATTTCCATTATTGACCCATCTCCAGCGTCAGGTATGCGTTATCATTACATACAAGCCTTTAGATATTATCTGATAAAGATATTAGTCTTTCGTGAACAGTTGAATAACGAATGGATTCAAGTTTGTAACTACCTCCCTTTAGAGCTACCTCTCTCTAGAGCTACCTCTCTCTAGAGCTACCTCTCTCTAGAGCTACCTCTCTCTAGAGCTACCTCTCTCTAGAGCTACCTCTCTCTAGAGTTGCCTCTCTCTAGAGCTACCTCTCTCTAGAGCTACCTCTCTCTAGAGCTACCTCTCTCTAGAGCTATCTCTCTAGAGCTACCTCTCTCTCGAGCTGCTTCTCTAGAGCTGCCTCTCCGTAGAGCTTACTCTCCAGTGCTGTTTCTCTCTAGAACTGGTTCCCTCCAGAACTCCCTTTCTTTAAAACTGTCCTCTCTTAAACTAATCCTCTATACAGCTGTCATTTTCTATGACTGTGGGTCTTTACAGCTTCCTCTCAGATCGAATGTTTGTACCTAGTAAAGGGGACTTGCATAGAATTAGAGACCATGCGTGACTACCACTAAGGATGTTGTTAGCATTTATAATTTTGATGTTTACTACATGAAGTTTCACAAAAGAGGATCGTTAAAACGTGATTTTGGTTTCATCCTTTTTTAGAATCTACTTTATCGTTTGGTATTCCAACTGATGACTTTTAGTTTACTTTTTGCAGGTTTATCACTGAATATCCTTGCTTTGTTGCCAACACTTGTAAACCATTTTGATGATGTTGATGAAAGATCAGCTACCATTGCAACAAATATAGCAAAGGTAACAGCCATTTGTTTATAAATGAACGTGATTTCTGGTCCTTTTCAAATGCATGTAATTAATATTTCATAAAGCTTATTCCTCTTGCCAGTGTATGTGGCATTTGGATTGAAGATTCCCGTTGTATTTTTAACTTCATATATTCTTAAATTGTGCACGGGAAAATCTTATTTGTAAACTTTTCATAATCCTTTTTTGATAAAACGTCACACGATTACCTCTACTATTTGCCTAAACATTTTAGCTTATTTAGATGGGATAATTCTATAAGCAGAGTATGACCAATTCCCAATGTCATTTTATATGTAACTCCTATCGGCTGAAATAGTATACATCCTGTGATGGTAAATCATGACAATTGAGAATTATCAAACGATTAGTACGTTTGCATGAGATAAATGCGTTTATTGTTGGATCGCCCAGAACAAGCACCAGTGTTCTATAGCGCTTCAAGATATTTCTCCATTAGAAAGTATCATCCTATTCTATGGTAGGATTTAGCCTAGTGTCCTGTATGTGCCATGGCAACTATTTGATTTCTACATTGTTTGATAAGACCATAATCACTATACCTTGGAATTTGTGTAAAGTATGATTGAGTGCTGGAAGTTGAGCACTGTGAATCCATTGTTTCAAGGCTCAAGGTAGCTGCCCGTCGAAATTCTTTCAGACGTGCTCTCTCATTCTCTCCTTTTGCAAAGCTTCTCACGATTGTAACGAGTGATTGAAGGTACTGTGCATCCCTTTAGAAGTCAGTATGTCAGCTTGATGAAGGAAGTTCTCTTATGTTTCACTCACACACGAGTAACGCAGTGAACATTCCGGTTGCAGTCCTACGTAAAATTAACGTAGCTCTTTGGTCTCTCTGTGACCATATAATTCCTAGAATCATTGGGCTTTCATCTACAGTACTATAGCGGATTTTACTATATCAACGGCATATTCTTGCAGCCCGCCTTGGGTATCTCGAGCTTTTTAACCTCAGAGGGTAATCGTGAAAACATTAGCTAAATAGCCAGCCTACATTTAGAATTACTGTGAGCAACAATAAACTATATAACGATATACTGAAAAAATATCAGTCCAGATGTGAACGATATGAGAAAGTATATATGAACTAGATATAAATATATAGATGTAGATATTCTATATGTATAAAGCTTCTTATTCATTTTAACTGTTTGTTTTGATATTGCCATCTGTAAGGAAATTTTAATGATACTAAATGCTAGCTTTTTCTTTAAACTTATGCAAGTTTATGACCATTGCGTTTGAATTATAAAGCTCTCTACTTTGGCATAGCTTGCAATTGGCTACTTGTGTTAGATGATAATAAATAGCTATAATGAAGAATGAACAACTGTTGTTAATAATGAATGATTGTTGAATAGGCGTGTGAGATTGACAAGTCGCTATCAAATCTCGGGAAAGTTATGATTCTATACAAAGAGAAGGACTATTCCAAATCTGTGCAAACTTGGATCGAAGTCGTATGCAAGTATATTTTGGACGTCTTCCCTCATTTGAGTACCACCATGCTTGCATTGCTAGTAGAGGTAGGATATCTTTGTTCTTTCATTGTGACGTCATTAGAAGGGGAGGGCTATGTTTAATAGACATTCGTTCTAATACATAGTAAGGTTGAAAGGTGGCATTCAAGCATTTTCACACTTTGTTTGGACAGAATGCATTATTTCAGTTTTTATCTAATCCTATCTGGAAATTACGATCACAATGGTGAATGTCTGATTAAGGAAGACAGCTTTCACGTAGAGTGAAAGAATTAATTGCAAATCGATTCATAGTACCTGGGAATCTTTTAAGATTATGTTATGTGGCGTTTACTGCTGTACCTTTGTGCTTAAAGTGTAATTTGTTATTATGCTGTATTATATATATACATATATATATATATATATATATATATATATATATATATATATATATATATATATATATATATATATATATATATATATATATATATATATATATATATATATATATATATATATATATATATATATATATATATATATATATATATATATATATATATATATGTATGTATGTATGTATGTATGTGTATGTATGTGTGTATATATATATATATTTATATATATATATATATATATATATATATATATATATATATATATATATATATATATATATATATATATATATATATATATATATATATATATATATATATATATATATATATATATATATATATATATATATAATATTGTTTTGAATATTGCCAATTGCAAAACTATTATAGCTGAATTGTACACTGTTCAAATACCTTAAATCCTCAAGTTCCCCTACCCTAGAAAAAGCCCCCCACGATTAAACTCTCATGCTAGAACTTCAGATTCTTAATAAACCCCCTTCGAATAAGCCCCCACCCCAGATGACGATAATGAAAACTTTGATAAAGACAATTGTTTAAGTTTAGTTTGTTCTTATAATAGTTTGGAGAATAGGAGCTTTGATAATGTGCTTTTTATGCGACATATGTCGAATAATTTTATAAGCCTCCCCCTCGAATAAACCTCCCCTCGAATAATCCCTCACCCAGAAAGTATCAAACGTAAGTCCCCAGAGGGTTACTCCGAGGATTTATGGTATGCAGAATGAAAAGAATGTGGAATGTTTATCCTGTAGTTGTGCAAGTAGAATTATGTCCAATGCTAAAAGCTGATGTTTGTTTGATTCTCCACTCACTGATTATGGTTTTTTGAATATTTGATTGTGTTTTCTTTTAGTAGAACGCACATTTGTAGGTTTGTTGTTTCCGGTAGCCTGTATATATTTTGTGTCCTTTCACGTTTGTGCTTTGATAGTCTGCCTTTCTTCGCAGATTCTTGAGCAAGGACCATATAACTTCCAGCAGCCTGTTCTAAACACAATATGTGCTATACTGAAATACTCGGATGCATCTTCACCGGGTCTGAAACAATTCCATGGTCATTTGTTAAAAGTGGTTACTGGTCACGTAAAGGTACTGGGAATATTATGTGTTTGATTTTCCGCTACTTTTGTGTTCTGAAAAGGTGTTCTAAATGCGAATAGGAATGTTATGTATTATGATTGTGACTTGTTTTGAGAGAATTACGCCCCATTCTGCTTCAAGTCCCCATCACTAGCCTTAGTCTTTCACAGTGGAAATCATCCGAAAGCATTTAACGGTATAATTTTAAGATGTTTCGGAAAATCACCTGTGGATATTTAGCGCAATTACTCGAGGATATTTGGCCATTTTTGATTAGATTGAAACATTATATTATGGTTTTTCTGGGATATTTCCGAAATCTTTGTACGATATTTTTGGTATTTATTTCGAAATTTTTAGCACGCTCAGGCATCAGCTTTAATTGGGAACATCATTAAGTGATAAAATATTTACATATTGTGACAATCCTTCGCGTAAAATTATCGATTTTGTAATTCCTTCAAGGGTGGTAATGTTCAAAATCCAGTACATATGTTTTCCAGCATGTGAGTTTCATGTTTGGCTTCCTCAGCGCAATTCTAGTGAGATACAATGTTGTTCAGAAGTCTTGCAACACTTGCTCTGACTTATAGACGACCTATAGCATCCCCTCCTCCGTTAAACAACGTTATCTGAAGCGAGTATGAGTAGATGTGATGCCTATGCACAATGCTATGAGTTACGGTTATCGAATCAACATTGTTTGAGGTGGGAAAGGGTCCGGATTTTCACTGCTGCCACGCATAGTGGCAGGAGTCAAGAATTCTTAAATATTTGTAGGTGCTCCAAGTACTTTTAGCAAGCATTATATAACATGATTTTCTATTCCTCAGGTCGTGTTTGTTATTATTCTTACCTCCTGCTTGTAGGACGTAAATCTGTGGAGAGATTCATTAAATATTCTGAAGCTGGTTGTGTCCAATTCTTCTCAAATTCACAATGATGCGTTATATGAGGATGAAGGTCAAAGCATTCGATCGTCGGTCTATGTCCCAACGCGTGCTTCTATTGCATCGATTTTGCCTTCAGCACCACGGCTTCCTTGGGGCAGTAGCCTAACTATTGCTGAGAGCTCTTGGTCAGGGACAGCATCAGGTTTTAGGAAGGAGTTACCCGGACGTACGTTGCAGTTTACGTATGACGTAACCACCACACCGCTGATTGGAGCAAAATTTGAAAGAGGCTCTAAGGAAACTATAAATGACGGAAAGACGGATGAGTCTTCTTCGAACTTTGTTTCGTGCTGGAGAAGACCTCATGGGTCGCAGGTAGTTATCTTAGTATTTTCCGTATGATAGAACCTTTTTGACGGAGCTGATAAGCACTGGAAATAATCATATTTGCGTAACCCTGTAGGCCACTCCATCCAGCAGGAATGTTTTTATTTAGATGGGCTCCTTAGCCTACAAGTTACATTTTAATCTGTCAGATTTGAGATGGTTGGACTATGCCCTTGTTAGAGTAGGAAGGAAGTTTACTTGCTGATGACTATAGACAAATTTTTGATCTTGTCACGAGCCATTGCTGACTTAGATTTTATGAGTACTACTATGGGATTATGATATTCAATTTGTCTCTTTGTGTCTCAAATCTTGCTTTTGTATGTATTTTCAGCAAAGATCCGATGTTTTTTATTGTAATATATGATAGTTGAGTATCAATTTACGCTATCTTATCGTTTTGAAGTTTTCGACTTTGAGAGATAAGACTACAAAATATCTTGAGTCAGTACCCATCGAATGAGCTGTCTATTCTCATATTTTGCATTGCTTTTCATATAGAGTGCAAAAGGATGGGAACCAGTTTTATGCTTTGTTGATGGAGCAACTTGTTTGTCAAATTGTGTTTGATTAGTCCATCTACAGAGGTCATCACACAGTTAATATTGGATATTCAATCGTAAAAAGAATCTCGTTGAGCAATAGAAATGGACTGGCGTTGTAACTCTTTCCTTACGATGCTGCTAGCCTTTCTTGATATATATATCATGTAGCTTAGTGGTTGTTTTAGCCCTGGTACCATACACTGATCAATTTGGCTGTCCGATATCATGTGCATTATTTGTTTTTCCCATCTAAGTTTTACATACTTCCTTTTCTGTTCTGTTCTTTATAGTCCTGTTTTGTTCCTTATGCCAACGGTTGGTTTTCTATTTGCTGACGTAAGTTTCTAATTCTGGCCATTTGTGGTTCATGTATTTCCATGCACATTGTTCTTATCTGCAAGCCAGCTACGACGTTTTGCCTGCAGTAGGTCATTTTGCTTAACGTAGGACAATAAAATTGTGTATAATTTGTAGAAAAAGACACGGGAGCATCTGATCCAGCTATTGCCTCTTTGTGGTCACAAGGGGGCATTGAAAGCGAGTCACTCTGTTACATTTAGTTCATCCAGTGATTTGGCTGTCGAGAGTAAGCAGGCTGCATCATCTGGGGAAGCTTCTGGGGATGAACAAGCCGATATCGATGAAACAGGATTTTCAGGTCGACAAGTGAGTACACCAGCCTTTTGTATCCATTTTCCTATTCATGAAATCTTCTTCGAATATTACTTTATTTGGTTAGTACATGACTTGAAAAGAGATTCGCATTGATTGGACTTTATGGATATAGGTCAACATCTCGATTGGATTATGGGAATATGTCTGGACACATTCGCTCGGAATGTCCCTTCGAGTCTACACCGATCCGCTTAGTTTTCTTCTAAGCAGCTGAAATCGTCTGCTTGTGATAGTTGCATCGTTAGCATGCATTTCTGTGTGGTTTTTATTGTTGTCAAGAGATACACGATATTGAGGAGGACTTCCCGATATCATTTTCAAAATATTTCAGCATGTTTTGTGTAATTTTGCGTAGGTACGTATTGTGCCTCTGTGGTAGGTTCGGCCAGATTTTAGACGAATAAAAACATCTATTCACAGCGCAGAAAACGCTTTTCGTGCATTTGATGAGCTCCTCAGCATTCTGTTGCACACGGATTCTTAGTTCTATGGCAGCATTGCTTTTGTTTTTCTAATAAAGTTAATAAGTAGTTTTACGACGACTGTAATCAAACCCTTCATAATCTTAATGAGCATAGAGCAAATGTACCTGCTGGCTGTATATCTTACATTTTAAATGACTTTGCCGATAGTACAATATGGTTTGGTATTTTCAAGGGCTCTTTGCTTAGTAGTTGATGGTAGAGCAAGGTAGGTTGACTTTAAGGTTGTTATTTGCAATTTGAACTTGCTACTGCAAGATTCAGAAACGTTTGTTGACAGATTAAGTACGTATATAACTTTATTACTGGCAGTCTTGGTTTCGTCCTAAAATAATATTGGCAAACGACTGTAAAATCGCCTCTCTCCAGTACAAGTAGCTTTGAATGCATTTTGCTTTTTTTCTTTTTGTGAAAGTGGTTTGAGTTAATATTTATCTTATTTCAAAAACAGTACGTCGTTTTGTGACAGTTTCATACATCATATCAAATAAGAAAACTATTGAAACGTTGAGTGAAAAGCTGAATGCTTTGCTAGGAACAAGTGAATGCTGCTATGTAGAGTAAAATGGCACTGAACCCCAATCAGCGAATCCGTTGCAAAACTAAGAGGTGAAAGAACAGACAAGAGTTGGCCCAGATCTCTCTAAGATCATTATTTATTGTGAAATATATTTTGCGGAGACTAGAGTGAAAATCCCATTTTTAGTACCAAAGTGGCTTCTATGAAAGCAGTACTGGAGTTTTGAGACCTAAGAAAGTTGATAGGTTGATGCACACGTGGTATTCTAATTTTCACGCATACGCATCATCTCTCTCGTTTAATTTGCATAGATTTCTTGTGATAATCTATGCATTTCTATGTTAGGTTATGTAGTTCATGTGCATTTGTATAACACTGCATTGCTGCACATACTCGAGCATTCTCGCTGAAAAAGTTTTAAGACAGTTACAGTGCTGAAATCATGAAAAAACTAAGAAAGTTTCATTATTTTGCGAAAAGAACTTCTAATAGAAACAGTTAAGCATGCTCTTGTTGCCCACCGTATAACCTTTTTGTGGTTTATTCTTTGGCTTACAATGAACTCTTGTGCCGAATTGTGTGAAAGGAGAGTATTTAGCTTACGCCAGCTCGTGGTTGCCAGTATGGTCATTGTGTTGTAGTAGTTTACCATTGTCAGAATCACTGTTAGGAGGGCCCTAGGGCTGCTTTGCCTGCTGCTGAAGTTCGTAGATAAGGCGCGCAACTATGGAGGGGGTTTAGACCCTTTCCTCAGAAAGGTAAAAGTGACCTTTGTCTTGGAGAATTTTGAAACTGTTTATTGTATTTGTGTTAAGTAGGCCATCATTGTTACATATGAAAGTAGGGGAGCCCTGAAACTTCCCGTACGATGTCTTTTTTTTTCTAAAATCTGGAGAATATGATTTCAACTTGTAAGCTCTTTGGAAAGTGTCTAGTGTACGCTTTTTTGTTCATTAGACCCCTACCTTCAAATGTTGCGTGCCTGAACATCAATTAAATGAAATGAGTTTCCTTTGTAGTTACAAGAAGAATCCTTATTTGTCATTAGTGTTAGGCATTCTTGGATGCCCATAGGTGTGGCATACAAAGAACTATTACGATCGACTTTAATTGTCACATGAACAAAGTATGATAATTCCATGAATGTTCTTTGAAGTACTCCCCATGCACAGTAATCTAATGCCGCCATTATTACTTAAGACTCTTAGGTTCATTATTCATTTAGCGGTGGAATATTTGAATTGCCGGTTTTGTGTAAGAAAATTAGAGCTTTTTCATGTCGCCTCACCTTTATGACAAAGGTCAAGGTTACTTTAGAGTAGACCTGGGTATCGTATAGCCCGCAGGCCACAGATGACCCTTTAATTGACTCTGACCAGCCTGTGAACAGTTCATTGGAGTTACAAAATAAGCATATTTTGTAATTTTAGCTCATTCATGGACAAAAGCTTATTTATTTTATTCAGTTACACACAATATGTAGTGATTATGTGATGTTTAACCCCCCAAAACATTTTATATTTCTCATGTGGCCCCTTTGAGGACTTATTTGCCCACCCCTGCTTTGAGTTTGTTGATTGTCAATGTTGAATTTCCCCGCTTGTTAATTAAGAAAAAGAGCAAATAATTTTTTACCAGGCGTAAATAATAGCAAATTTCGGTGGATATCCCAATTAACAGTAACTAGGGGGTAGTATTATGTTATCGGCATCGCGATTACGCAAGTGGAAAAGAAATGATGTAATTTTAACCTTGAGATAGATCACTGTGGTTTGAAGTAGTATTAAAGGTCCCCCTCCCTTCAAACATATCAACTCTGGCCCCGCATTCATTTCATTTGATTGTTCCGGGAGGGTAAAGTTTCAGCAGGATTGATTTTCAAAGATCCCTACAAATATGAGCACTTTAATCACAAGACCTAAATAAGAAAGTGAATTTTCTCGAGTGAATGTAAGTGTTGCCTTTGGAATTGTGACGGGAAATGACCAATTTGGCATCTAGAGAATGACAATTTTGGTAAAAACTGGCCATTTAGCATAAAATTTGGCATAATGTGAATCTAATATAATTCTGGCTCAATTCGCTCAATATATACCAATGTGCAGAATATGCTACTCATTTCCCCCAAAATAGGATCATGATTAAAATAGCGAAGATGGCTATTAGACTATTGCGGTTCACATTCAGTCTATGACGTTACACGTTTTTTTTTATAAGAAACCAGTTTATAAGGAGCCTGGTACTAGACAGCCTAAAATGGAAGAAACTTTACTACTAGGCCTTGAACCAGGTTTCTTGTAAAAAATGCAACGTGTATATTCATCAAACATATTGTTACTGGGTTTTTAATTTTGCTATTCTGCGAATGAGTTCATCGTTTTTTCGTGGATTTTGGCCTCTCCTTTAAGTTCAGCATAGTTTTAGTAAATCCGGCATGATTCTAGGGATATTTAGACATAATTACAAAGGTGGAGCCTCTGTTCACACTAGTTAGGACGTATAATGGGAGAGGCGTTTTCTATGAGTTCTATTCTTCTTGGACAAGCAGTGTTCGTGCTTTTCGAGGTTATGGAACAAGCATAGATTGTTCATCCAACCAGAGGCTACTTGCTAACAAACTGATTTTACTAAATTTTGTAGATATTGTTGTCGTTGTTTTTGAAATTCGGTTTGAAAGTAAATGACATTCTTCGGTCGACAGTGCTATTCATCTTTAAAATTTTATTTGACACCGCAGTCAGACTGTTTAAATATGTTTCGTTAACCCAGCTCGACCATAGTGTTTTTGGACTACTATTTTTAGAACAATAATCTTGCCTGCAACAAAAATATGATATGGCAAAATTCTATTAGAAAGTGAGTTGATTCCCGTTTGTATTATTGACATTCTCAACGACTGGTAACAGAAGTATGTCAATTTTCATTTTTCCAAAGTCCTGTTGCCTTTACACACACTTTCCTCAGCTCTGTCCAGTCGATGGGTCAGCGATAGGTATGCGATGGTGTGGGCAGTCTTCTCTCAACACCAAGTCTAATTCACATATCGATGGAGCTGCGATTGCTCCCCTGTGCAAATTGGTTAAGAGAGGGGCAGTGCGAGCAAATGACCTACCCTGGAGCAACGATTTGAAAGCGTGGCCCGATAGCTCACTTGGTAGAACACATGACACACAAAGTCAGGGGTTACGAGTTCGAATCCCGCTCAGGTCAGTTATTTTCTCGTACTTTCACTTTTCGGTAACAGAAGTATTATATGGCGCACAAATGGTGATACTAGAGAGATCTTCTTACCAAAATGTTATCGGATACATTTGAATTGGGACAGTTTCATTGCAAAATTTCCTAACGTACGAAAGACGGATACTTAAATAACTTTATTCGTGCTTCGCTCAATCAGAGTATGAAACGTCACCGGATAACAACGGAAAGGTGAAACTGAACGCTCATACGTGACGTTTATTATCCTAGCAGTTTATATAGGAAGTTACGCATTAGCTTTTGGAAAGATGGCAAGGGGCTCATCAGTGAAGTAGCTAATTTCTTGGATGTTTTTCACCGTTTCTTATGAGACACCTCGGTGTATGTTTTGTGAAGTTTCAATTTGCGTTTGTTGTCTGCCTATTGACCAATATTTATGTTCAGCTTGTTACTTGAAGACAATCTATGCTAGAAAGACCTTTCGACAATTGATGCCTCAAGATAGGATTTTATGTGAAGTTGGTCTTGTTCAAAGGTGCAGTTCTACTCTGCATCTATACAATTCTTTCTCTACACCGCCCATATCCTTACTAGAAATGATCCTAATCTCGATCGGGGACGTACGAGCGTATGGGGTATTGGGGTGTCAAACATCATTTCTGGCAGAAGCTGTCATTAGGTTCTTACTTGCTAGTACAAGTTTGCATAATATCATGGCTTGTTGGTAATTATGAGGTCTGTTTCAATACTGTCCGTTGTTTTCTTCTTGGCATTACTTCGCGAGCGAAGATTGGGAAGGGGGTTGTCCACGTCGACTGCAGGCACGCTGGTGGCTGACTAGTCCAATACGGGACAGGCAGATCCGGTCGCAGTGGCTGCAGTTGAAAGTCTGGTCTGGCAGGGCCGCTGAAGTTAGCCTGTCCTTCCTTCTGAGGCGTTTCTCTTTCAATACTGTCCGTTTACTGCTTTTGCTACTCCCCTCCCCCCCCCCCACTTTAAAGTCCTTCGGCACCCCACTGCTCTGAACGGTGATCATTTCTACTTCAGTTGTTGAGTGAGCTCTTGAGCCTTAAAACTTGAATCAGACACCTCTTCTTAACCTTTGTTGATAAAGGAATACGAAGAGCTTAGACAAGCATGGCTCCAAGCTCTTGAGTATCTTGTGCAGGATCATTATTGCGTAACTGCAGTATTGAATAGTAGGAAGTTGTACAAGGTTACACCGTGATAGCTTTGTTTTATGGGATTGAGATTGAAAAGGTGAGAAAAATCCAGGGTTTCATATTCCTTGTCTAACAATGCTGCAATGACCAGTATAAAGCATTTATAGAGCTCGGATTGTTGTACAGGCAATCAAAATAAGCTTGTCCTCCTTTCCATATGGATGTGTTTCGTATAAAATTTGGATGTTGATAATGTGAAGGAGTCTGAAACGGAATGATAGTCACGTGTATTTGGTGTTAGTCTCACAGTGGCAGTAGAGTTAAGAGTTAGAATAGGAGAGAAATACGAGAAACAGGCTTGAAGGGAAGTTATCGAGAAAGTTGTGCTGTGTATAATTTATTGGTAATCTTACATTTATATTTTGCATAGAGGAACTGAATTAGTTGCAACTATCGATCTGCCGATTCGCAACAGTAACCCTTTTTATTGACAAGACATCTCACATCCTCATAATTTGTTGGTTGCTATGGACGTAGTGTTTATATAATTGCTTAGAAACGAGGTCTATCGTAGCACTCGAACTTAATTGTTGTGGTAATGATAACATTCTATGCATTTGTTTTTTTGAATCACCACTTAAATATTCCAGATGATGATTCTGTTGTCTGGAAATGTCCCAGATTTGTTATATTTTTTTGATCGAGTATTTTCCAGTGTTATGGATATTCCTCTTTGTTACGACGTTTTAGTACCTCTATGCGCTCTGCTTATAATCAGTCTTGGCTAGGGTCTTATTTGGAGGACTCTCTGTGGCCATATGTATGCTTTTTCGGAATTGTCTATTCGTGTAGGTAATGAGCAAAGAATTTATACGCTTTTGAGCCGTGTCCTTACTGCTCGTACCTTCACACTATGTTTTAATTTCAGCTTCGCAATGTCTTCACGGAGTTTGACTTCCTGGACGATGAACTGGATAAAGAAAGCGACGACATGAACAGCTTTGGATGGGCATCAACCACTGAACTTCGAAAGGGCGAATCAATGGAGAATTTGCGTAGCATGCCGTCAGCATCTAGATCAGGTAGTGAAGAAGAACTGAGAGAGCATAAGGATGAAGAATTGTCAGATGAAGAAGAATCTGAGGTATTTCCCTACTTCAGTGGCGGTTTTGCTCTTCATTGTATTAGCGCCTTTAATTGATTTAAATGACATTTTCAGACACACAAGTTGATATCAGTTTATCTTAGCCTACGTATTTTTCATATATATTATTATTATTATATGTAATATATAATACGTAATGTTTATAGTAGTAGTATGTATACAAATATATATATTATATATATATATATATATATAAATATATATATATATATATTTGTATATATATATGTATGTATATATATATATATATATATATATATATATATATATATATATATATATATATATATATATATATATATATATATATATATATATATATATATATATATATATATATATATATATATATATATATATATATATACATATATATATATATATATATATATATATATATATATATATATATATATATATATATATATATTTATATATGTATATAATATATATATTTATGTATATAATATTCAAATTCGAATACACACACAGAGTCTATAAACACTTATGAGCTGCTACCTCTGGGAAATTTTGAAAATATAAGAAAATAAAGCTTTAGCTTTTTAGCCTTTCAACTTTCGTCTTCTATATTGATGCATCATATCATTATTGATTACATGGTCTGATAGCTGATAATCTCCAGGACTCTACAAGCGTTCATGTCAGGATTGTTTAGATTAGCTCTCTTTTATCTTTAGTATGGCACTTCATTAACATCATCAGTGCTAGAATCAATGAAAGAATCAATGGTTGATGATGATGATGACGAGAGTGATCATGAAGAATCGCAGACTACAATCGCCATCGATGTTAAAGCAGATCAGATTGTAATTGAGAAACCTGAACCAAGCCCTGCCTCGCTATACAGGTAATTAGCATTGGTTTGAGCTTTTTGTCATAAGTAGCCTCTTTCCTGCATGTTCAGAGGCTAATATCGCGCGCGCGCGCGCGCGCGTGTGTGTTTTGTGTGTGTGTGTGTGTGTGTGTGTGTGTGTGTGTGTGTGTGTGTGTGTGTGTGTGTGTGTGTGTGTGTGTGTGTGTGTGTGTGTGTGTGTGTGTGTGTGTGTGTGTGTGTGTTGCTTGTTGTTGTTTTATGTAGTTTATAGTTTGTTATAAATGAATAAAAAACAATCTTTATAGCCGATATTGTTAAATTTCTAACGATTTCTATTGTGTTACCGTATATTAGATCATAGTTGTAAGGTAGATTTTGCTCTCTTGCAGTAATGATTCCACATTAGATGGCATTGAAGAGCAAGATAGCGACAATGTAAATGACGTAGTTCAAACGGACCAGAATGATTTACCCAACGAAAGACTAGAGCCCATTTGCACGTCACCCGTGCAAACACTTACTCTCATCACTTTGAAAGATATACCATCCAAGTGGTCATCGTTTGTTACTGGATTTCTCTCTTCGCCCAGTATGTTATCAGCTGTCGAATCTCTTCCATATTTTCCGCTGGTATTGAAAGCCAGTTGCTGCTGGCTACAGTCGCTGACGAAAGACTGCTGTGAGTACTTCAACCCTCATTTGAAAGTGATATATGATAAGTATACAGTTGTGAGGCAAACCATTGACGAACATCTTCATATCCCTTATATATTCATTGATAAGCAGACTTTTGACAGGGCAGGCCTGCTGGCAAGACACAAATTCACAACCCTTAAATTGAACGAAAGCATCCAAGTACTGCAGGAGAAACGTGAGCAAACTGTAGAACAACTCCAGTCTTTGCAGAAGCAGAAAGATCTCGCGAATGAAACTGGTGTTGCCTGTGATTGTCAATTCTTTGCTCAGACAGACGTTGAGCCTCTACCTAATGATGGACGTATTGTTGCACGACAATTATTGAGCCTGTGCTTTTCCTTACATCGCCTCCATGTCCAATTGATAATGTGTTTAGAAATTTATCAAAGCTATCTGAACAAGATCATCAAATCTACTCAGCAACTCGAAGTGAGTCCTTTTATTTCTTGCTGTTCATTTGTTGATGATTATTTCTGTTTACAGAAAATTAGTTATTTATAATGAATTGTCATTTCGGACTAAAGAGTATGGTTTTATAGCATTCAGGATTGTTTCTATTAGCAGTAGACTTAAGGCAGCGTTTACACGGGCCGGTGGAATAAGTGGCCGTTCAAATATTTGGTCACTTAGCCTTCCCGTTTACATGGGGCCGGCTAACCGACCAAAAAGTAGGTCACTTAGGCGTGTAAGTATTCGGGCACTTAGGCAGCGTTAATACGGGGCCGGCCGAATAAGTGAACGCTAAAATAGTTGGTCACTTAGCCTTCCCGTTTACACGGGACCGGCTAACCGTCCAAATATCAGGTCACTTAGGCGTGCAAATATTCGGCTACTTAGGAAAGCGTACTTCTTTGGGTCTCTAGCGTTCAAATTCGCGAACGGCCTCGTGTAAATGGCTTTGACCGACCAAATATCTGCACATGACTACAAAGAGTGTGTTGATTGGTGAATAAGAAGCTTATAACATTTTGTTAACAATAGTTTTGGTACCATTCTTACACTTCGCATGTCATAAACTTGGCTGAGCGGCCACGTGTAAACGCAATGCCTAAGTGACCATATTTCTAGCAGCTTCTTTAAACGACAAAATATTTGGCCGGCCCCGTGTAAACACTGCCTTAGACTCTATTCAGTATGGGTTTTTCGTAAATCTATGAGGGATATCGGTCATACATTTGCAGACATGTGTAAAAGTAGATTTTCCGACTATTTATTTTTGAGCTATTAGAATCATCCAGCTATATGCCAAAGTACTGGCTAAGTTACTTCAGGGGCATTTCTCCCTTGCTGCTCCTACAGTCCATTACTGATTCCATTGTTGCCACTTGTACCAAGGACGTAAGATTCCTTTGTTGCCATTAGTACCGTAAATATAAGGTTCCATTTTTACTATTTGTGCCATATATATAAAAAGCTCTTTGTCACAAGATCACCGGCTCTTCTGTTTTCCAGAATCCTATTTCCCTAAGTATAGTCTGTTGTATATTCAAAGAACTTTGAATATACTTTTCGTACTGACCTTGCAACTTTAGCAGAGATCACAGGCAATAATCCTTTTCAACGATGGATAACAGTATTTATTATCTTTATAGCCCGCCTTTCAATGATCACGAAAGATAGAGTTGTGTGTTATTTTGTATTGCCCCGATCTGTCAATATCATTAGAGGGTGTTTATTTGAGGCCATTCTTTTACTTTCTAAACTAGAGACCTTGCAGATACTTGTATTTGCATTGTAGTCTTATTTTTCTTCACTGACTTTGTTGTGATCATTAGCTGTAAAATTTAAACACTCTTTAGATTTCAGATTTATCGGAAGAACTTGCTAAGGGTTTAGCGAAGATAGACTTGGAGCTTGAGAGGGATTTGGAAAATATAACACAGTGCAACGCGAAAAATGATAGTGACGGTTTTGAAGGAAAGATTGAGGATGAACCCCCCGGCTTAGAGAAGGATCGTGATTCTTACCAAGGTTCAGATCTTCCAAGCGAAAGCGATTGCATGGTGCAAGAATTGACGGACGGCGCAATGCCAGAAGTAGGACAAAGTCCAAGCGAAGAAGAGCCAAAGGAATATAATTCGTTTTTTAGAGAAGAATTAGGAGTAATGGAGTCTATCCTGCAATGTGATTCGAACGATGTTAGCAGTGACCATGAGGAAGCAACAGAACCAATTCATCCAGATATCAGCAATGAGGACATCAAGACAGCGCACATCGTGAATTCTCGCGAAAATGTAGCATTGGAAACTATATCGCAGGACTGGAAATGTGACAATGGAAATTCATATGACCAGCCAGCTAACGAGCTAGTTACTCCTAAGGAACCCTGTGAGGTCCAAGAAGATTTGAACCCTAGCAAACTAATGGCAGATTATCAGACGAACGAGATTGGACCAGATGGAGTTGATGGGGATGCAACGTGGAGTGAGAGTCCTGAAAGGAACGTGTCAGTTTCTGAGCTTAGATTAAATTCTTCAACATACATATGTGACAATCCTCCGGCCATCGAGACTATTCTGGAAAATGTGATCATTTCATCTAGTTTTCGTGAGGACAACAACAGTAAAATCGCGAAAGATAACAAGAAATCAAACAGAAATCAGCTGACAGGACAAAAGAGTAGTCTGGAGAGTAGAAGTGGTAATTCCTCACCACAGCTACAAAAGAGAGAATTGGAGAAGACGACAGGAAGCCAAGATGAAGCTTACAGGGTGGACGATGAAAAGAAAGTTGAAGAGACCGATGATGCGAAGGCGCAAGACGCGCATGAACTAGAGGAAAAACATGCGCAACTTGAGGCTGTAGAATACGAAGATTCTGTTAGTTGTAGTGATAATGTAAACGAGTCGCATAATGGAGATAAGCCACTTACGAATCTTCCTGGTAAAGAGATTGCTGAGGAAGAACAGCAGCATGAAGTGCGTATATCTGATTCCTATGGACTAATAGAAATTGCATTGTCATTGATGACAGATGACAAAGATTGTTGGACAGAGAACGAGAGAGGTGCAGGAGCTGGAGGTGAAGTTCAGTTAGCAGAGAAACTAATCGCTGAAATAAGCAACTTCATTGAGGAAGGAGAATTTTCCGAAGCTATTCAATTTCTTCGCAAGTGTAGGGGATGCCATGATGCAGCTGATGCATTTCTTAACGACAATGAGAGAGATATTATCATGGTTCTGTTTGCGAAGTGTTTGCTGAAAAACAAAGCATCAGTGTTTGCTTTGACGAACTCGCTTGAAAGCTTAGCAGAGGTGTGTGATCAACTGAGTGAATGCATGACGGAACTTTTAGCTATAATTTGTGCAGAGAATAGGAAACAGAACAAGTAGATGAATGTGAAATTTTTATTTGCTGACAACAGATGTTTTGACATAAAATGTTTTGATAAACAGCGTACGATCCCTTGCAATTGAAGACCAGTTTAGTTGCTACTGTGCATCTTTCATATTATGTCGGCGGATCATAAGCTTATGCTGTCTGACCTTAACAACTCTGGGAATACCCATGTTTCCCAATTGTCTGTAGAGTTTGTCCAGGCCATTTTATCTAATCTAGTCCTACACCACCAGGTAGCATCCTTGTAGGGCGTTAACAAGTCCCCAAACTTATCTTAGTTCAGCGAGTTTCCTTAATTGGTCCTTACTGTGTTGTTGTGCACAGTCCTTTGTTCCTTTTTCAGTTTTTATTGTTGCTCTGTACCTGCTACATAAAGTCTTCTATTGATTAGGTTTGTGGCATAGTTTATTTTAATTGAATTATATAGCCAGACTTTACACTGTAGAATATGCTGTCTTCGATCAGTAGTTTGCCAGGTATAAAGGTCGTTGTGAATTGTTCACGAACAGGAACAGTTAGGTTATACCTAGTTCATTGTTTGTCATGTGAACCAAAGTATTCAACAGGTTTGATTAGGGCTTAGTTTCTTTTTTTCATTATTAATTGAACCTTGAAAAACTTTTATAAACTCAGGAGATCACGTAATTTGAAAGAAGGGACACTGCTCTAGGAGCTGGACTCCAATGTGGCATCAGCAAGCTTTGCGTCCTCTATTTATGATTCCACCGAACCATTCTCGTATTACTTGTGCAAAATATAGCTATAATTGTTCCCGTTGAAAGAAGAGCAAATACCCTTTTGGGCTCCCCCTGTTAGCTCGGAATGGTACATAGCTCTGAGAAATTGTACATTGTATCATATTTCACCATTACTATAAGTTGAAGTTTTATGAGTTTTTCCTGGTGCAAATGCTAAGGAACTGATTTCATTAAGGACTGACATAAGAATGTACGAGGTGTGATTCACAATATTTATCCAAAGTCAGACTTGAATTAGAAAGTAAAAAGAAAACCATATCAATGTAGTACTGACGGCGATAGGTTTACATGCGAATTCTTTTCACATGATTTATAACATATCTGGTTTTATTTCTAAATTTTATTTGATGATTTATACCCCCTACCCCTCCCCCTCCCCCTCCCCTCGCAGTTACAAGGGTGATAAAGCTCTCTTGTCGAATTCTACGTATTCTTTTGCTTCAAGCCTGAACTGCATTGCAGCCCGAGAAGTCGAGTAGGTAAAACAGGAATTAAAACTGGAGCATGTTTTGGCATTGTCATTACTGGCCGGATACAGTAGGCCGCATATCTGGCCCTATAGGATAGCAAAACTTAGAGTTTTTGATCTAATAGTTTGGATCCTTCGTAGAAAAATTTTATTAGTATTCCTCAAAATGTGTATAGTCACAGGTCCTTCTGTTAGTGGATTAATCAAACGAGAGTAAAGCTTATTGAATAGATTCTCTATGGGCATACAGACCGAACTTGGCTGCAACTGGAATGGAGCTGTGATAGGGCTTTGCACACTAATTACATTTCCAATTGAAGATACACTGAGTCAAATCCACCGGTAATTATTGTAGAAATACCAGAAGTTTATTCGAACCCACCCGAAATTATACTTCCCTATTATTATTACTTGTTCCATTCTTTCATTGACATGCTAATTTCTTTTTATTGTTTTCATTTTTCACAGATCATCTCTATTTCACAAAATATGATTTATATTTAAAGTTACTTGTTGTATTTTATTGTAGATAATACGAGTTGGTTGGATTACTATTAGGTTTAAATGCTAATAAGAATATTTGGTGTTTGAGTTTCTTTGAAGTTCCTTACCCATTCATTCATTAACTCGTTAATTTTTTATCTTTTCTTATATTTAAGAAGGGTAGCCCTTTAGCACTGCTGATTTTCAAGGGGCCTTCAGCAGCTCTTCGGTCGATACTGGTTAATTATCTCAGCTTTCTTTTAGGAAACTAGATTGTAACTGATGTGAAATAAAAGCGCAGAAGTTATGGGAGCACATTTACTTCCAGTAGCAATGCAAAGTGGTCGTTTCATTTTGTATGAAACGTAGCATACTCTGACATTATTTTCTTGATAGCTGTATCAGTACTTTCCACTTAGAATTCTCATTTTTGAACCTTGAGTGAGGCCAAAAGCCTGTATTTACTAAATTTTATTTTATAACTCCTTCATGTCAGTTGGGGATAAAAAATGGGAGTTCACCTATCACTTGTTTGCACTTCGTCTCACAAGATAGCTGGTAGCGGGCATACTTGCCTAGTCCAAACACCTCTCAAATTGTAGTAAGGTCCAATTTATAACTTTAAAATTTTTTTCAAAGTTTGTTTTAAAAGGCAGTGTTAATCAAAATGAAGTGAAAGCTTTTTCAACTGAATCGCTGCAGAGTACAGAACAACTTGAATGCTGAACCTAAAAAGTACAAAGGCTACGCATTTTTTGGTTTATCCTATTTTCTGTAAATTTTCGAAGATAATATATGTTTAAAATGGAAAAGTTTCACTATATCTCTGATACGCTTGCTGTTTTCTAAAGCAGCGCATCCGGTCTCGTGTGAACTATGCACAGGATTAGGAATGGTATGAAGTGATATCCTACAGTACAATGTACGAGTAATTTTATGGGGTAATCAGTTTTGCCAAAATTGCTCTAAATAGGCAGCCATAATAAAAGTATCTTGGCTGTTTCTACATTGTCTAGTAATAAAGATGCTGCCCATTTGTATAGTAGCTAGGCCCTCCATACAAGGATCAGCTCAAGGCCTTCCATTTTCCATAATGGACAATTGTAACTTAATATTGTGCATTGCTAGTCGAAGTTTAAGATATATAAGATATAGTTTAAGACAATCCTGCTTTTCGCAAGAGGATCCACTTTTTTCTGGTTGTCCAAAAGAGTCCCATACATTTCGGGCATTATACGATATAAGCTATAGACATTCGGCGAGCATAGCGCCACCTTAGCGGATCAAATATGGCGAAATTACGCGTTAGGCCACCTCTACCTATTTTTTTTGCATTTTTAACAATAGGTACTATTGCTTTTTGGAACCGCAAGACATTGATGCCTGAAGTGTATGAGAAAAGAAGAAAAATGAAGGATGACAGTATGGAACAAGCAGCTACGGTCAGAGAGGCTCTAAAGAGAAAAAAGGAATCAAAAGAATCATACTAAGAAGTGTGCTCAATTATTTTATCACTGTATCATAAAATGACTTGTCATCATGGTCGCCGGATAACAAGAAGTACGAGCATGGGAGCATTTATCATGTTTACTAGAGATTTCAGCTGATATAAGAAGAATCAACGCAAAATTTCACAGATAACATAAAACTATTATTATGTAATCTTGAATGAGTGATTGGCTGCTTGTTACGCTTGATTTTTTTATTGCAGTTTTATTATTCGCGTGTATCAAGGACAGTTCTATTACTGACAGAATTGTTCATATGAATTTTTCTGCTCATTAGAAGTCGTCGTGCAATGTCTGTTGTTTTCTCTTGGCCCCAGTTGTAACTTACAAAACACCGGTTTGGCTTTGTGTTTTTTCAGCGTACTGCAGTGATGATGATGATTAAGATTTGATTGATATGGCCGCATCTAGATCAAATACCTCGAGGCAAACCAGGGCAAATAGACGTCGACAAGATCTGGTCAAGGAAGAGGCTTCTGATTCCGCTAGTAAGGCTCAGAAAAGTGTTCGTGCTTCGGTTTTTGATTTTGATGAGTTGGATAATGAAGAATTTGATGTTTTGTCTACCAGAAAGACTTTCAGAAGAAGAAAAGCTAAAGACTTGGGACCGAAGAATAAGCACCAAACTTCAATAGCGACTGATACAAAGAGTGAAAAGATTGCAAAGGGCAAAGAGTTGGCTAAGGAGGCTAGGAAGCAAGGTAGTTGTGACAATAATGTGCTTGACTTGGAGAAGAAGTTGTTTGCCACATTTGTAGATGATGGTAATGTAAATGAGAAAATTGTGTCATCAGAAAAGGAGGAATCCTCCTTGGTGGAAGTTTCAAGAAATCAGAATGATAAGAAAATCACTGAGACTCAATGCGAGAATAAGATGTGTGGTAATGGATCAAACATTAAGAAGTCTATCGTAGACAAGTCTATTGAAAAACTAGAGGAATTGAAAGGAAGGAACATTGACCAAGATCAATTTTGTGGGAATAGAGATGAGGGAATTGAAAATGTAATCTCACATCAATCGTTGGTTTCTCCAGATTCAGTAAAGTCCACAGAACATAAGAAGTCATGTCCAGTTTGTCTGGTATCTTTTAAACCTTCCCAAAATGATAGTGAAATATCCATGCATGTTAATGATTGCTTAGATTTGATAACTAAAAAACAGGAAAATTTAGAGCTTTTAGGAGAAAAGTTTTCATGTGAGGAGCCCAGCAGTATAAGCAATGAAGGTGGTTGTAATATGGATGAGGACCTTGCAAGGAAATTGCAGGAAAGAGAGAATGCTAAGATAGTTGAGGAAAGATTGAGTAGTGACTTGTTCTTTTGTGGTATTTGCCAAAAGGATTTGAATAGACTGAGTGCGGTAAGCAGGCAAATCCACATCAACAAGTGTGCTGATTTCAGTGAAAAAGAAAATGCAGCTATGAGAAAAGCACAGAGAATGTCTTTGAAGGGTATGGACAAAGAATTTGAGTGTCTGATATGTGGTGAGATGTTCTCCAGTATACTTGTGAGTCCTGTTTTTCTTGGTCATTATTATTTGTTTATTTATTTCTATGATCATCTATCTATCTATTTATCAATTTCTATCTTTCAATAAGTCTAATCTTTCTTTCAATTAATTTGAAAAATTGAATCATTGGTATTATGCCTTAAGTGTCTGTGGGTTAGTGGAGCAAATTACTGGAGTACACTTCAGACAGGTGCAAGTGGAATCTGAGATGTGCCACATTATACCCCAAAGTTTGCAAACACCTGTCTCCCCCTTGAACCCTGTCTCTAGTATTTAATACATAGCTCTATTCGAGTGTTTTCAATGAGTGATCTCTTCCTTGGCTTGCTCTTCCTTATCTAGAATTGGTGATAACTCCCATGCAATAAATAACTGTTACAGAGTGTAATCTTTATGGCTCATTTAGAGTTCCTTTTTATCCTAAAGCCTCCCTTTGTCCTGTGAGCCCCCTGCCTAGGATTGGAACTGATAATGAATTGTACTTACATACCAGTCTAATATCAGAGTTCCTTTTTTCTCTTAGATTTGTTGCATAGATATTGATCATAGTAATAGGAAATGATATGTACTCTTTTCCTTAGCAACGTGTAGCCCATACTAAAAAGTGTTGTAGGCATAACAATGTGGATAGACAGGAGTTGCTGCGTCTTGTACGAGAAGTAGCCTCAAACAATGTCACATCATCAACTGCAGAAAGTACTGAAAAACAGCTGGAGACTTCTGCAAAAACAGCCAGCTCTTTACTTAGGTATGATCTGTTCACTTGATAGAATTCATCTAACATTGGAATATGCTATATATAGTTAATGTTCAGTATCTGTCAACATTGATGGGCCTTTTCAACTCTAAATCCAACAAACCATGTTCTTATCTCCCTCTTATAATATTTGCTCTTAGTAACTAGGCACAGTAAGGTATAGTATTAGCTTATACTTTGTTACAGAAATACACTCAGGGTAGTGTATTTCTGCAATAAGAAGTACATCTGTTAGCTAGATCTCAACAACTCAAAAAACTTCTTCACTTGGACATACTTTACACATCAATAACTTCCTTTGAAAAGTAAATCTGAAGACATTTTCTAAACAATCAGAGTAACATTTCAATTGTTGTAAATCATCACTGATAACACAAAGGGCACCATGGGGTTCTAATAAACAGATCATTGCTACACCTCTGAACCTAGCCTTTCTCTTTGTTCCATGGATGGAGGTCTTATTATTGGCCCCAGCATAAAAAGCCTGAGAAATATCCAGATTACACATAGACCTTTTTCATGGATGAAGTACATAGAATGTAGCATTATGCTGGTTTACAATGATTTCAAGTGTTATCCATCCTTAATCTGTGAATAGTATTTTGCCCTTGTATTCTTGCAACAGCAGGTGCTGCAATGCAAAAGCTTGTTTTATCATTATAAGCAATCATTTTTCATCACTATCAGGCATGAAATCTTTCAATACATCCTAGTTAACCTTTTTATGTTTTTGATGGTCAAAATTGCCTTTGGATGAATTTTTACTAAAAAAGTTACTTTGTTATCAGATCAGGCATTGATCAAATAGGAATTGAAACAAGAAAAACAAAGAAAACTAGAAGGAAGAAAATAAGGTTAGTTATCTCTGTCATCATCATTAGATTTCTGTTGTAATTCTAATTCAGACAAATCAAATAAAGAACTATGTTTAGGATGAAATGATTTCTTACCCTTGTGCAAGTTTTTTCTTGGATTGCCTATCAGAAATCCTTCCTGGATAACAATGATATGAAGTCAGAACTATATATTATTGTAGTACATGTAAAACTTACTTGAGACTTCATGAAATGTATTGAGTAAGAGCTTCCAAGTGTGAGTATGAGATATAAAAACTTTTTAGCGAGTGCCTAACCTTATTTTGAGAGTCTCATTATTATCGATATCTTGTTTCCAATTTCTTTGTAGTAATGAAGAGATTCCTTTGCTGTTGACAAGAAATGAGGAAGAAGCAAAACATATGGCAATGTCTAAAGCAGCAGAGATTATTGAGGAGCAGGTAACCAAAAATTGCATTTTTAGAGTGATTGCCAAAACATGAATATGCTCTTTGAGCTTTTACTTTTTGAAAAGTATTATTGGAAAATCTGTTGTATAAAAAAAGCTTACTCTAGACTATATATGTCACTTTAATGCTCTTTGGGAAAAATTGTTTCATGGCCCCCAAGATTAATAATGAATTGTAATTGATATATGAAAATAAATGTAATGCCGACAAATATTTAGAGCCTTATGAATATAATTTTGCTTGCTGACATCTTTCTTGCACCCTTCAGCTAGTTCAAATAAAGCTCATACTGATTTGGAACTAGATTGCCTAAGCCTTTGTGAAATGTCCTGATCACATTTCTGTTGTTAGCTTGAAGTACTGCTTGCATATTCTGCTGTCTTGTCTTTCTCTCTTTTTAGGCCACATTGCGTTTTAGTAACTTTCAATAGAGGCATGTCCTATTTAGGCTCTTTCTGCAGTGTTAATCTAAATCTTGCCAGCAAATAACGTGAGTTAATTACACTTATTTTCACTTCATTTAGATATATGTGCAATCAGCTACAGAGATAAGTGATGGTATTTGTATGCCTGTGAGTAATGTGGGCGGTAGATACAAAAGAAAGATCAATGGTGCATCTGAGACCCTGGAGAAACAAGCAAATGGTATTGCCTTTGATTATAGGTTATCACCAGGCTATTACTTTGTATTGCGACAGCATTTCTGTATCTGTAACATTATGCAGTTACATAACCTGTAAGGTTTTACATAAATAGTCTGTTTGGCACTGCAAAGCTTCACTGTTGCTCGAAGTACCGGGGACATTTTGTAGCATACTGAAAAGATGTTTTTCGTCTGATGCTCATCAGAGTATGAAACATCGGGTAACTACTGAAAGGTGAACCAAAATATATTGCCAATCGCTTATATGATATTGATGTAGTATTCATTACATCACGCGAATCTACGCACCTGGCTATATATTTCGGTTCACCTTTGGGTCATTATCTGACGTTTCATACTCTGACAAATGTTGGATGAAAAACGTCTTTTTAGTATGCTAAAAAGTGTCCCCGTTTTTTGAGCTATAGTGAAATAGTTTATTTACATGAAGATGGATTTGATTGATGATTGACTAATTTAAGGATGAACTTATTTCTATCACTGAACAATCATGAATCCTTCCTAGTACGGACATAGAGTTTGTATACACAGCACTAGGCTTACCATCAAGTTTGTTCCTGCAAGCTAAGCTTGTCACTAAGCTTGAATACATTGCATGAATATGGTAATGTATGTTGCAAGCATTTCATCTGAAGGATCAAAAAGTAGCTTGCGTATTTTTCAGTGCATGTATTTCCTTGCATTATGTCAAGTGCAAAAGTGCCTTTGCTAATATTTTAAGCTAATGAGATAGATATATGTATGTATATATACATTTATATATATTTAAGAAATATAGATATAAAGTAGATAACATAAATAATAATAATAATAATTGGAATATTTGAAAACACCACAGGATGATCATTCCAGCATTAATATGCTATTTCCAGTTATGGCTCCTGTGCTTCTAAGTTATATAAAAATAAAAATAATTAAATTGAAAAGTAAAAGAGTTGCAAATAAGCAGCTTCAATATTAATGTTAAAGTGAAGTTCATCTTAAAAAGAATTGTTCAGTTTGTCGGAAAATGTGTGTTTTTATTTTGCTTATAGCAATTAGTTCGTAATTCACTGACTAATATCATTATTCAAATTTTTTCCATATATAGAACCTGAGAATGTAACTGAAAGTGGATGTCATGAGAAGACTACTCTCCCAAAATGTGTAGGTGTTTGTATTGTTTTGTATATTAGTGAATATTTGTCGTAAAACAGATGTTTCTGTGTTAGTAAGTTATTCTGCATAGCCATAACCATGTTAGATCATTTAATGTTGGAAGTTAGATTCGTAATCATATTGAACCTCAATCACTTGAAAAGAGGATAAATCACTTGTTTGGATTGATGAAGTATCCAGTAGCTTTAATGGAAACCTATTTGATTTGTTATTTTCCAGTTCATGGTGCCCATTTTTCCTTTATCAATTCCTTCTTGTTTGACATTATCAGAATACCTGAAATACTGTAGATATGAACACTTTTGCTACAGTGTTGATTTGTCTTCAGCAACTCAAGATTTATCGAATAGTATAGCATCTTATTATTTTGAGTATTATTGGATAATATCAACCGAATCAATAGTGCATAGAGCGATATTATTTCGGTTAATATTATCTGATATAATATTGTACCATTGAATAGACCTGACAACGTTATCTTTTAGGCTACACCTCTGTGGGACTTCTCTGATATTAGAACTTCACTATTTGAAACACAAAAATTTTATGTCCTTGACATTTTTGGGGAAGATTTAAAAAGGACAATCGAGCGACTAAAGGAACATGGCAAGGCGGCTATCGCAGATGATCAAATGACGTCAAATCCGGATAATACAACATGTATTGCATCGAAATCTGATAGTAGCAGCGTGTGCATTAACGCTAACAAAACAGTGGAACCAGAATCTACTCCTAGAAATTTTGCAGATTCTTGTGTGAGACGTAATGAAAAAGTCACAGTGTTTGATAGTCTTGAAAATTCTGACGATGCAAAAAGGAAGGTTGTCAATGGAGAAATTAATGAAGCAGATTGTGCGATAGGCAACGGCTTTTTGGGGACCGATTCAAATGAAAAGCATAGCACAGATGTGAAATTGGTAATTTCATAAATTTTGTTTGAATGGTACTACCTAGACATCATTAATCTGTTTCAGTTGGAGTTTGCAAAGTATAGAACTCAGAAGAGAGAAGGGTTTGCACGGATTAATTGTGCCTAAGGGTTGTTCATAGTTAATAGTTGTCTACTAATTTTCTTGGACTATACGAGTTTTGGTATTCGTTATGCAACGTATGACTGTGACACATTTATGTCCAGTTTTGATATTGTATTGTTCGATTTGCCTTCTGTTTGATGTATCGTTTTTTATAGTGTTGCAATTTACGGGCTATGTCATGTAGGCAGGACATAAATATGGCAGGTAGCACCGACAGCGGGGCTGCCAGAAAATATTCGACAATAATTCCTTGCATGAAATTTCAAACTGTTTCCCAGGAAATTTTTTGAGATATTGTGTTTAATTTGTATTATGCTTAAGTAGACGGAAACATAACAGGATAAACTGAAAGTATAACATACAGTTGCAGGAAATTTTGGTGTTGCTTTGCAGGAAATGTTGAGCTTTGAACTTTTCTGCCAAGAAAACAAATATTTCTTGCTCATTCCATTGATTTTGTATTCTAAACATGGCATTCTTAACCACAAAGCCATGCATTGTTACTTATCTATATGCATTGTAGCTGAAATGAGTTGTTTTGCAATAGAAGCTGAACAGAATTGCATCCAGAGCTAGCGAGTCTCTGATTTCAAGCTTGGAATCTTTACTTAATGACGAAGAAACCAAGGATATGAAGCTGTTGTGTGCAGATGGCAAAGTACATAAAGCACACAGTTGCATAATGTTAACGAGGTGCCCGACATTGAGAAAGGTATGATTCCAAATGACCACATTTTTCTTTGATGTGCCATCAATGCTAGTGAACATAGAATAGAACCCCGTTACGTTGTGTTAACGCTTTCCATTTGCTCTTCAAGAACTCTCTTAGTTTTTTTTTAAATCATCTTACTACTCTTGACCCAGCTATTGGTTAATAACTACTTTTAACCGCGGGCATAGTTTGCTTTTCTCCTTTGTTAGTTTTTTGCAGTTGATTTTGTCTACAATTTGATCATTTGATCGACATGATCTGATTAAACTGTCTATCATAATTGATTACTTTTCTTAATTTTTTGGCAAGGGAGGAAATGCTGTGGAGCTAACGAGGTTCAAATACACAGCTGTGAAGGAAGTTTTGAAATATGTATACACTGGTGTGATAGATGCTGAAATGGAATATCCGGAAGAGGTACACGAGCTTGCCAACTGGTATGGATTTATCTGCAATCTCACCTAATATGATTTAATATTTTTCTCTAGTTCTATTTCTCTTATAGTATCATGCTGCCTTTAGAACTGCCACCATTTGGAACCTTTTTGTGTCAATACGTACAGTGTTCTGTTGTATTTGGTTGTATTACATGAGATATATGTACTGGCTCTAGTACTCATTATCAGCTGATCATTATCAAAGCATCAAGTATTGCTGTTTGATGCATTTATTAAATTTTTTGTAGACGTAACACATCTTGATCAGACCCGGAGCTTTAATCTAAAGTGCATAGCTGTTTGTTTGTTTTTTGCGTCTTGCTTGTTTGTTTTTTGTTTGGTTGTTTGTTTGGTTGTTTGTTTATTTACGTTCTTCTTGACTTCAATATTCATTTGTTCGTATGGTATGAGAGGGTTGGATGTAGCAGTAGGTATAAACTGTGACATGCAGACGAACCAGTTATACATTATTTTACAACAGAGTTGTGTATACTTTTATATGTTGTATTTTATCAATATCATGAAAATTCATATAGAGTTAGGAAAGCTGTTCTTCATTCTTCCTCTGTTTTCTTTGCTGAAGGCTTTCGTTGGAGCTACTTGCCGAAGCATGCCACGTTCTTCTAAGAGAGCATGAACCAAGAATGAAGCACCCTGGTAATGACAAAGACATGATGGAAAGGAGCATCGAGGATCTAGAGAAGACTTTGTGGCATGCAGATACAAATCAAGATGTAGAAGAAGAAGAGGAGCAATTACAAAGGGAGCTTAGTGGCTGCGACTCGCCCTTTGACCAAAGTGACGAAGAAGATCTTCGCTTTTATATTGCCACACAAAGAGAAAAGCAAAGTTCGAGAAGCTATCTTGATGATGAGAGAAGGGTAAGCTGTCAAGACGGTGACATTTTTGAAGATAAGATGCTACAGGATGCTTTTATTGAAGATGGGAGGTCTTATGAATTATACCGCAGAGACGGTTGTATTTCTTCAACTGTTGTTGTTAATGAACCCAACATTAGGCCATGTCAAACTCTGGCAAAATCTGATATCCTGAATTCACTTGGCATTGACAAAGATGCCCAGAAAGAAGGATTAAGAGTAATTAAAAGTAAAGATACCCAGAAAGAGGAACTGCGTGGAAGTAAAGTTGATTTCTTTCCCAGTTCATCAGATGTAGATCTGGATGTGGACCGTGCGTCTGTGGAGAGTGCAAAGTCCGTCAGTGTACATACTGGATGTGATAAATTAACTTACCGTGCGGTGAAGGAAAGAATTAGCAGAAGTAAACAGAATGTAGATAAATCAGAAAATGATAGTATAGAATCAGTTTGTGAAAAAGCAGTGGAAAGTGAATCAAAGCTTTCTAGAGTTCCTGTTAACATTCCTGAGAATTTTGTTGATACACCTCTGGCTGATGTAGCTGATGTTCGAAATAATTTAGAAGATGGGAAAGAATGTGATAGCGAATCAGGAAATCGTGCTAGTACCCAGTTAGATAGCCTTGACGATGCGACGACTGGGTTGCAGATTGTAGATCTGCGATCTCCAAATCCAAAGTTTGCCTCAGATGAAGAAGACCTGTTTAATAGTATTAGCAGCGGGGGCCTTGACATGGCAGTTTGCCTTGATGAAAATGAAGATTGTAGTACTGTAGCAGGAAAGCAAATCAACACAAAGGAAGATGAATCTAGCAGCCAACGATTGGCAAGTTCACTACTTTTCTGCAAATGAATTGAAACATTTTATTGTTGTAGTTGGTACTGGGGAAAGCTTTTCTTTGTTGTAAATTCCATCAAGTTTATTTCATGTTTGCAGCCAATGCATGAGGTTCATTGCCATTTTAAATTCTTCTCTCTTCTGGCCTATAATAGAATGAAGTCAAATTTAATATGATATACTACAATATAATATATTATAATATAATGTAATATAATATAATATAATATAATATGGTATAATATAATATAATATAATTAAATATACTATAATATAATATAATATAATATACTATAATATAAGTTATTATAGTGTAATTTGATATAATATGGTCAGATATAATATGATGTAATATGATATAGTATAATATAATACAATATAATAAAGTAATAAAATGTAATATAATATAATATAATATAATATAATATAACATAATATAGTATAGCATAATATAGCATAATAACAATGTATTGTACTGTAACATAATATAATATCATATAACATAATATATTATACTATTAATGTAATATAATAGCCTGTGATAAACTATGATATAATACCTGGTATTAGATAGTGGATAGTACTGTTTTGAAATATATGCTTGAGTTTTCAGTGCTATTTTCTTTTTATCAGAATTCATTTCCTCTCTCTTTAGAATTTTAACGAACTGCATGAAACTCAATACAATGCAACGCCAAAGCCTTTTGAGAGAACAATAGTTACACCGAATTTCTTTTCCTCTGAAAAGTGCGACACACTTGACGGCAGTCGAATCTCATTGGTTTCATCGAAGTTTGGCCAAGGAGTTCTTTCTAGTAAGGCTGAAATTAACATTGACGTTGCTAACCGCTACTCGGAGAATGGTGAAAATACTGATAGACCTGATTTTAACGACTCGATTGCTGATAGATGTGATTCTGATTCAGTCGAATCACACAGTGACTCTGGTGGTAACAAAAGTGCTTTATGCTATAGCGATCCAATTTCACCTTGCGTTACCACTTCTCAGTTTGATCGAAAAGGAAACAGTGAGGGCACTGATCATTTTGACAGTAATGAGAAGGCGCCTGCGGCTCGTGGTTTGCCGATAATTACCCAAAGAACTGTTATTTGTCTTGATGAGCAAGACAGCAGTGAAGATGAGACTGTTGTTCCTGTGCATGTTAGAGAAGATGGTGAAGAAAATAACACAGTGCCCCCAACTAGACAGGTATGTTATGACTCATGTGAAAGAGATCTTACTAAAGCCGGGAGAAATCAGAATGAAAATGTTAACACGACACCAATAGTTGGTTCTGTTGGGAAAGTCATCGATTCCAATGAAGGAGATTTCAAGACAGTCTCAGTAGCGTCATCAAAAGAACAGAGCATGCAGAAAAATTTGGTCGATGTGCAACAGCTCTCAACCTCGGAAAGAGAAGAGGGACAAAGTCAAACATCTTTTGAGGGTGTTATGCCATTGTCACCTCAAAAGAGGACGTGTGCAAAGAAGATCCGTTGTATTCCTGTTAATAAATGTAATGATGATATTATTTGCTTAACACCTAGGAAAACGTATGAAGTTGATAAACTTGGAATGCAATCGCGAGATTTCATTAACGAAAGTTTTAATAGAACGCATAATAATTGGGTGACACATGACATATATGTAGATGATGCAATAGCAGATGATGCACTTGCAGATATCACCATTGCAAGTCAACGGTCTCCGTCGCCAGAAATACCAGTGTCCTCTCCAGAATACTTGCCTTCTTCTTGCGATAAGAGAAGACATTATGCTAAGAATGAATCACCAAGATCTTTATCACGTAAACGAAAGCCATCGTTTGATTGTGAGCTGTCATCCTCTGATGAAGGAGAGGCCAATGGCAAGCATCCTGTTAAAAAATCAAGACTTACTACAACAGCTCACAAAATGCAATCTACCGAGAGGAAAAGTTGTAATTTGAAATCTAAATCGTATGCTTGCATCTCAGATGATGACCTCTCTGAAGAGTATGACAAGGAAATTACGAAATGTTCCTTTCGCCGCTCTCATGAAATGGAATGTTCTGATTCTTCTAAGGGAAGCGAATCCCCTAAACGTCAAATGAGAGGAGGCAACGAAGATGGTTCTAAAATATTGTATCACAGTTTTGTTGATTCATTTGATGATGGCGGATTCAATCCTGATATTCAATGCGAACGATTTATCTCGAACAGCTGCTCTTTCGACGGAGTTAGTGTTACTGCGAGTAAAACAGAAGACGAGAATGGTATATATCAGGATGAGGAGCCTAGAGGCGTAGAAAACATTGTCGAAATAGATAGTGACCATGATATGTTTAATTTTGATGATGATGGTGGATTTAATGGTGATGTTGTACAAGACTGTTCTCTGGGTAATGGCAGTACCAGCAGCACTGAAAACAGCTCCAGCGTGTGCCCCAGTATGCACCCCCAAAGATCTAGTTGCGTCTCTACGCGCTTAGAGCATCCGGAAAAATGCTTTAGCCATGAGGACTCAGATGATTCTGAATCTCCAGCTATTTGTAATGATATTGTTGATGCGGAGCTCACAGATACGAATACGTCGAAGAGTACTAGTCACAGACAGAAGGATAATGATGAAAGACCAAGGAAGACAAAGGCTTTAGCAGGAGGTCGTGCAATGGCTGCTCAAACGCCGCAAGGTACTATCAAAGCGTTTTTACCAGGCTGTGGAGTACACCCAGAAACCGGGCTGGCTATTACACCAATGTCTGACTACGACGCGCTGCAGACACCCGTATTAGCTGTAAGTAGTGGGCTACAAATGAAGTCAAAAATATTTTCCTTTACTTTATTTCCTCAGTATTAACCATATCTTAGGATGTTGTTTCTTTTGCTTTCATAATTCATCCTCCACTTCTCATTGATTAGCTCTTATATGATATTGTCACTTTTTCATGTTTATTGTTACCATTTTAGAAGAGAGTCAAGCAGTTTGGATTGCGTAAGCTGACGAAGCATCATATGGCTGGAAAACTGCGTGAAATATATAAAATGCAACACGGCTGTAAGTAGACATTCGACCGTACTGAGTCATTTGCCTAGTTTTGCCGCGTTTTCTTAATGCGAAAGTTATCTTTGGTGTCTTTGGTGTTCATCAGATATATTGTAACTGTAACACACACACGCGCGAGCACACACACACACACACACACACACACACACACACACACACACACACACACACACACACACACACACACACACACACACAAATACACACACACACACACACACAAATACTCACAAATACTCACAAATACACATATATTCATATTTCTATTTATATTTTATGTTTAAAATTTATCCTCACTATTCTAAATTGCTACCCTAGTTACAGAGTGGGAAGAACCCCCAGCTAAAGCTAAGAGGAAAGTGCCAAAGAAGCAGAAAGCTCCTGATGGTAAAGCGAGCACAGACAATATAGCAAGTGCTTCAATCGAAGATTCTGATAGTAATCATGACATGGAATCTGAAACAAAGTACGTGGTTGTGTTTATCTTTATGTTCCATAAATAGAATGAGACAGAGGAGACTTTTTCGGTGTTAACCTTAGAGCGTTTCTTATCATTGTAAATATATCTTATTACATAAATACACAGAGATAATAAATGAGAAGCTAGAAAGGAGTATTTGGGTGTTGCCAGACGATGAAACTTGCGTTTGTTGTTTCGTCTAATTTGGGCAGATTCCTTTGTCAGCAGTGGTGCTGCATTCCTGTTTGAGGTGTATATCTTTCCCAGTTGTTTGTTGGTTGCCCAGAGCACCTTTTTCCAATTTTCAGCAGTCGTCTGATCTGTATTGGTCGAGTAAGTTATTGACATTCTCTTCTGCCAAAGTTCAGTGATCACCCGCTTTGTATCAACCTGCCTTATTGATATTCTATTTCTTTTCAACTTATATTCTTCGGAGAGTAACTGGCGCGCTTTTTCCTGCTTTCAGAACATATATATGGAAATGACACGGTCAGATTCAGTAGAATGTAACTATGGCGAAACCGGCAGCCAACATTAAAAAACTTCCGGCTGAGTGAAAAGTATAAAATAAAAATAGGATCCTAGAGACAAAGCTCACGCTGCTGCAGAATTTATTATAACATTTTGATTGATACTTAAGTTTTTTTAAATTTGTAAATAGTTGGTAATAATTTATTTCGTTGTTGGAAAACGCAGCTTAATGGTAATAATTTGCTCATAATTTTGCTGTATATATGCTAGCCGACTAAAATTTATTATATCTATCATCGAGATTCCACTTCCCGTAATTCATAAATTGCTTATGGCTCAGACCTACTTGTTTCAAAATTACAAGCTACTATTTTATGTTATCGCTGCTTTATGACTCTTTCTAGTGTTTGCAATTAAAGCGGTCATTAGGGAAAGATGTTTTGTTAGATGATTTTTTAGCACAATGGGAAGATGTTTGTGAGTGTTTGCTAGGAGGGTGGGTTCCTCATATCGACGTGAAAGGAGATACTCAAGTTAGCACTTTTGTATGTTCTCGTGTCAATGATGGATTCATGCTACACAGATGATCCTTTTGCAATATCATTCACGAAGACAATTGTGATTCACTATATCTCCTGTCAGTTTGATCTCAATGAGTTTCATGCATTCGTTTGTGCACATGAATGAGCTGATTATCTCATGAGTTCTCGTTGTTATTTTTAGCTCAGATGATGAGAGGCAAAAAACTTTTGAAGGCTATTACATTGACGATGTAGCTGGTTCGCAGGTTTCCTCGGAAGCTGATCAGGTAAAGTTTTCCCCTTGCCTTAACAAACATTTCATTTTATTGCTGTAAGGCATTGTGATAATGTTGCTACTTTACGGATATATCTAATTGCATGATTTAATATTTTTAACCGTTTTCCTTTGCAAAGATCCAATGTTTAGGGGTCTCAAACATTATTTAATTAAGTATATATGATTTGTGAGCAAGCCGGATACAGGACGAAGATTCCCTGTTTTTGAAGGTTGTCCTTAACCTTGGTAGAGATGAGACCTTTTTGTATTTGCAAGTAGGTTATTTCTAAATCGAGGAGGTCATAGCAGTTTGTAGAGAAGTGTCATTATTAGGAAATTTCTCAAAATGGGCCAGACAGATAGGGGAAAACTTTGTGACCAAGCCATGTAGATACGTTAGTAGAAAGTAAGCAACTCTCATTCCCCATTCACAGTTATAAAACCACTGTATAACAACCCTAAAGAATGTCATTCTCTCCTTGAAATGGTTCTTGAGTGAGCCCAAACAACTGGAGTTTTTCTATGATTTTGCCGATCACTACTGGATAGAACATTGGACCTACTGGGGACGTTTCCCTAGTAGTTAGTATGTTAAAAAATGCTCTGAAGGAAGTTGTATTCCAGTTGTAGCCTGAGAACCCTGTAGGAATGTTTCTGGAGGCGGCTTTTTATTCTATTTACACAGAGCAGAGCCCTAGACCTATTGAGTATTTAGCTTGGGCCTGTAGACAGTTCTCGTGTTTTCATTGTCAATGATTGTCATATGAACGACATATGATGCCTATATTTACGCAATTTCATCACGATGTACTACTTGCCAATTCTGACGATGGTCACATTTTTTCCCAGAGATACTGCCAATTCAGCGTCTTTATCATTTCTCTTCTATTTCTAGCATTATTTTTATAGTTTCCATAATGCAGAAAACATTTCAAACGGTCCCTGCACAGGAGAGCCACTCGTTCTTGCAACACTCATCATTTCTTTCCGCATTAGAACATATATTTTTTGTAACATCAAGAACTTTCAGATAATGGGCACTCGAAAGCATTTGCTATTCAGTTGTAGATTTAGAGCTTTCCTAGACTGTGAATAGCTTTAACGAATATTTTTTATGAAGTTATACTAGTTGTATGGGCGAGTGGCCAAGTGGTTAGAGCGCTTGACTGCCGTGCGAAACATCGATGGTTCGAGCCGAACCCTCGGATCAAAGTTGGGATGCTCGCTCACTGTTCACCCAGCAGCAAATGGGTACCTGGTGGTAACACTGGGGAAGTTAAAAGGCGGCGAGGAAAGGAACTGGCCACCCTGCCTCACTATGCCGGCGGCTCAGGATAAGTGTCTCTCTAACGGGCACTCCCCCAACGTACGGAATCGTACACGGGACTCACCTTTACCCTACCTATACTAGTTGTACTGAGCTCCAACGATGCCAAAAACTTATGTCAATTCTTCCCTTCGAATTTAGGCTTATGTGCTCTGTGCTGTTCACCTGTAGAATAACCTCCTTTGGGTGATATGTTTATTTCCATTGATGGTTTTGTAGACGTTATCAGAGAAGCTAATGAAGTTCGTCTTGGAAAGAAAGGAGCTTTATGAAAAGATCCTAACGTACCAGGTTTGTTAGAGTTTGAAATTATTTTTGTAGCGAAGGGTCATACATTTGTAATATCTTTTACATGGAGAAAGACACGGTTTCTGACAGTTCACTGGCTTTTCGCTTCAAGTCAAATATTTAGAGTCTGTGAATGTTATAATTCATTCATGCTTTTGTGGTCCAAGATGGCATCCTTGATATCTATCTGTCCATCGCATTGTTAAAGATAATCCAGTTTTCCCTATTCGATTAGCAACGTAATAAAATTATCAATTCGAGTAAATTTTCAAACTTATTTATAACTACAAGAAGGCTACTACACACTGAACTCGTATTTCATGATTATTTGAAGTACTGTTTCGATTAGTCTCAGAAGAATTTGTTTGAATTTTATGTGCTTTACTTGCTATCGAGAAAACGGCCATATCACACTGGAGATATGCAATTTTCAGCTGCTGTATTGATATTCTTTATGTTCTGTTATATATAAATATATCAAAAGTGAAAGTGCGAGAAAATAACCGACCCGAGCGGGATTCGAACTCGCGACCCCTGATTATATATATATATATATATATATATATATATATATATATATATATATATATATATATATATATATATATATATATATATATATATATATATATATATATATATATATTTTTATATATATTTATATATATATATATTTATTTATTTCTTTATATTTATATATTTGTACACTTTCATACTGCAGCCAGCACGCTGAAACATGATTTTTAGAGCCTTTTGAAGGACTGGAAAACGTTGCTTTTCTTTACGCGTTAGATACATGTTAGTTGTCTTTGTGTATGATGTTAATCCTCTTTAGAAATTGAACTTCGAAGAAATGCACGACCTCGTTAAAGAAGCAAAAATCAAATGCTCAAAGTCAAGATTAGCCGATTTTCTTGATGAACAAGTAAGTGTCGCATTTTAATGTTATGATAGTGAATCTGATTAAACTTTCATATTTAGAAGCAAAGAAAACTGCAAATTCGCGCATTTTGTGTGTGAACTCATGACTTATTTTAATGGTATTTCAATGGTAATATCGGGAGTTGTATGGTGCAGCACTTAATTGCAGATTTTGATAACATGAGACGAGAGACAGGTGTCCTTATCAAACCATTCCATTTCTTAATCCACTAACAAACGACTGTATTCACGAAGGCACAGTATGAACCAGTTAGATTATTTTGTATTACGGTATGTTAGTTAGTGGTTATTATGTATTTCGACGCTAAGTTTGAAACAGCGAGAAGTGATTAGTGTGGGTGATATATCTAATTCTTTATTTTTCTTTATATTTTCTTATTTTGTCGTTCGATTATTCCAGGATCTTTGAGCCTAGGCTTCTTTGAAGTTAGGCTTGGTCTATCTTTTTGTGTCCAGTTTTAAAACCGATTTTACAATGAAAGTTCCCAATAGTGTATGTATGCAGGCGTGTATATGAACATTTCAAAAGTATATGTACATGTCAGTTTTTTTAGAAACTGCTATCAACATGTGTCCTTTCAGACCTGATAGAGAAAAATAAATATATAGATGAATAAATTAGTAAATATAAATATGCACTTCAAACAAGGCTGTCAAATATTCTATAGGAATACACATTACTTCAAAAATGAATTTAGTTTTTGGTTCTCAAACTCAGCTGCACTTTCTCTGATACCCTTTAAGGTGTGAGTTATATGATTACGTACCCGTATAGAAATAACAATCCATTGCAAGCTCTGGTGTACCGTAAATCCTCGAATTAGCCCCCTGGGGGCTTATTTATTTTTGATGCTTTTTGGGTGGGGGCTTATTCGAGGGGGGCTTATAAAATTATTTGACAAATGTCGTATAAAAAGCTCATTGTCAAAGCTCCTTTTCTCCATACTATTACAAGAGCAGTCTAATTTTAAGCATTAGTCTTTATCAAAGTCTTCATCATCATCTGGGGTGGGGGCTTATTCGAGGGGGGGCTTATTAACAATTTGAGGTTCTAGCATGGGGGCTTATTCGAGGGGGGCTTATTCAAGGAGGGGGCTAATTCGAGGATTTACGGTAGCTCTGGGAAGTGTTAGTATAAATAGTTTTATATTAGCTGATCAGTACATTTCATTGTTTTCAATTTACTATACTCAATATCTTACTTTCGGAATTTTTCTTAGCCCCAAGTTGACGTACAATTTCTATAGTATTTGTATTCACAATATCTTCCTGGTTTCCTTTTCCATTTCAATCAATACCAACCTTACATAGGTTTGGTTTTTTGTATTCGATAATTCCCCATGCTGACAAATATCCTCTTGGTGAGGCTTATCATGTTGTTCCTTAAAAATAGCTTGGAAGTAGCGGCTTTTCGTTTAGTCCACTATTTAGCCACAAGATCTATTATTCTATGAGCTTCCGTTAGATTCCATTTTCCTCCCGGTCCTGGATATATCTCTTAAGTAAAGACTGTGATGTTAACATAAACTCTCAGTCATGTTTACTCATGCTACCTATACCCAACACAATTTAAAGGAAATCAGAGCTCTTTCTAATGTTTCACGAGTTTTCGGGAGAATATTTCTATTCACCCAATTTGGGAAACCTAGTTTTGATCTTAGCTTGGCTTTTTAGATAGAGAACCTTGAGAATGAAACTGAATTTGTAAGTGATGTTTAGATATTAACCCACAATTGTACCAAAAAGAATTTAGTACCTGATTCTTTACGAGGAGAGACTGAAATTAACTATATTCATAGATTGCTGGAATGATATTCCAACAGCTGATAGTACCAAAGATACTATGTAACTGAGCAAATATTGCCAGAAAGATGTTTTTGAGTTTGAGATCACTTATACATTTAGCATTGGACCTGCTGATTCAGAACTTCTTTCGTATGACAACGCATTTCGTGTTGCAGAACCCTTCATTTTTCATCTCTAACGTCGAGATTTTCATTCCAACACACATATTTCTCCCTACCTTGCGTCAAGGCTTCTTTAGAGAAAGACACAGTACTATTTTTTCTGCTCTTTTAATAATTTAATGTGCATACCTCGAAATCAGATTCGCATTAGTGCCCTGCCTTCTTACACGAAAAATGGTACAGTTACACGCATTTCTTGCAAAATACACTGAAATGGTTCTTTTCAGGGAAATTTTTGGTCTGTTGTTTGATGTTGAATAGATTTCGTTGCATTTTGTATATTACAGCGATTTCAAGTGAATTGTCAGGTGAAAAAGTAGCATTTTGTATATTACAGCCTTTATCGTATTTCAATACTTAACAGGATGAATAGTATCAGGCAGTCCTAGCTGTAAATATTATGGAAATGTTTTTCACCACTAGATTGTACACTTATGAGACGTTACTCTTTGATATACCGAATTGGCCGTTGTTAAATTCAAGATTTATTTACGATTTTAACCACCAATCGAAATGACCGACGCCTTGTTGTTTCATTTCCGCTCTTATACGTCAGAGGTAAAGTTGCTGTGGTTTTTCTTTCCTTTCGGGTCGCCCTTTCGTTTGGATAATTGGCTGGAAAGAACGTTACCTCGTGGCTATATTCATATTCCTTTTTTGTCATCACTTCATACCGGATTATCAGTGAATTATCGGGTGGAAACAGTATATTTATTATTTTCCAATCTGACATGGGCGGAAAATATATATGCGCTGTATTAGTAATTCTTTAAGTATACGTACTTCATAGTATGCTTAAAGAATGTTCCCGCTTTTTTGAGCTATAGTGAAGTTGTATATTACCAACAGACTATTCACATTTATTTATTTATTTATTTGTGTGTGTGTGTGTGTGTGTGTGTGTGTGTGTGTGTGTGTGTGTGTGTGTGTGTGTGTGTGTGTGTGTGTCTGTGTCTGTGTGTGTGTCTGTGTGTGTGTGTGTGTGTGTGTGTGTGTGTGTGTGTGTGTGTGTGTGTGTGTGTGTGTGTGTGTGTGTGTGTGTCTGTGTGTGTGTGTGTGTGTGTGTGTGTGTGTGTATGTGTGTGTGTGTGTCTGTGTGTGTGTCTGTGTGTGTGTCTGTGTGGGTCTGTGTGTGTGTCTGTGTGTGTGTCTGTGTGTGTGTGTCTGTGTGTGTGTCTGTGTGTGTGTGTGTCTGTGTGTGTGTGTGCGTGTCTGTGTGTCTGTGTGTGTCTGTGTGTCTCTGTGTGTCTCTGTGTCTCTGTGTGTCTATGTGTGTCTGTGTGTGTATGTGTATGTGTATTTGTTATCATGTATTTATTTATGTTTGTATGTATAGAACGTTTTTGAGAATTCAGTATTCATTGGCATTGCCAATTGTATTCTTAGGCCAAGAATAATTTGGTGCCAAAACCGTTTAATATTTCTTGTCAGAGTATGGTATTTATCCATTATGTCTATCCACATAGTTTCACGTATAACCCTGCATATGCATCTGCTTGGCAAACTGTTGCAACTGGATTGTCCACATCCGGTTTTGTCATCTATTGCTTTGTATGACTGTCGATATGTGGAAATACCAGATGAATAACTCCGTTATGGTTGTCGCCGGTTGTAGTTATTTTACTTAATTTGTTTGATTACATTACTCTTCGTTTCTCCTTCTTTATTGAATTGTTACTGAGGTCTCCTTTCATGTAATGAAGCAAATAAAGTTCCTGATTTGAAAGAAGCGACATATATTTTGTAAGTTAGTAATTTATTAAGGCCGGTATACGCGGTTATCTTCTGACAACATGTACAGAATAGTGGCCTCTCAAATTTCATGTTAAAACTTAATGTGATCGAGTAAACGACCTTCCTAAGCTGCTTCAAGTTGCTTGAAGTTGGGTTCAGCAGTTCAATAAACTTAATCCGTTTCAAGTGCTTATCAAAAGTTTTAGTTTAAAACCAGCTCAAACGAAAAACCAACAAAGCATGTTTTTGAAAGGGTACGGGGAATCATGGTTACCTGGAGCAATGCTTTGGCAAGTAATTCCTCAGACAATATTTACAATAAAGCTTACTTTCTCCAAACCTTGTCGCGAAGTTATGAAATGGCTGGCGCAAAGGTGTATACTCTAGAGAGGAAAAGTCATGAAATTTTTCTGAGAACCCTGGATATTTTCGGCGCTCCACACCTGTTCTGTGGAATACCTTTGGCCCAAAGTTTGCGTAGAATGCACCATGGGGTATTTATTTTTGATTTCGTCTGACAGAACCTTTTTGTCTATCTCTGATGCGTCTTCTTTAGCGCACAAACCTTACAACATCAGAGCAACTGCTTTGCAATCTGCTTTATATTCACCTTTCGTGATTAATATTTTCAAAAATAGGCGCCTAGCATATTACTTCATGTAACCATGATTTTCGGTACCCTTTCAAACACATACTTCAGTGGTTTTTCATTTGACCTGGTTTCAAGGGAAAAATTGTGATTGGCACTTGAAATGGATTAAGTTTATCGAACTGCGATACGCAACTTGAAGCAAGTTGAAAGGCCGTTAAGGGGGCAGTACACAGAAAATTGTGAAATGTGAAAAATTTTAGGCAAAATTTTTTTAGTCTAAATTATTACTAATAAAGCCCTAATCTTATTTATTTTTAAATGGCTGTGCTCGTTTGATCTCCAATTTCTGAAAAAATCAAGGTTTACTTCATTACAGTGCAAAATAATATCCTTAGCAACGAAATACTTTTGTTTATTTTCCTTAGTTACGCGTGCTTTCCTTGGGAGGTGTAGCCCCCATAGTTGTGTTACATTCCCGCTTCATGCTTTTAAAATGCTCCTTCGTATGTGTAGGATAAGCTACCCCGTATTCTGATCCCATAATGCAGTTTCACGAGTTATTGATAATCCCCGAAGGCCTGACAGTAGCTAAATCTAACCTTGAGAGATTTCACAGTTGTTCACCTATTGCTAGAACCATTTTTACCTTGACGTAAATTGTTCTTCGATCTGAAATGCCAAGATTTTCAACGAAAAAACGGAAAGGATTCCATGGAAAAAAGAAGTGGGAAATCAGTCGTGAAGAATCAAATTCGGAAGTTCAAGTCAGTGAGAGTGTGAGTGATAGGCCTAGGCCAAGCACCAGTCAAAGGGGAGATTGTGAAACGCCTAGAACACAGAATAATTCAGCAGAGGTAAGAAACATATCTGCAGAAAAGTTGCTAAATACAGACTTTCAAAGTAGCGACAGTAAAATTATCACGAGAAATACTGGCAAACGACTTGGTCTATCTCAGCGCAAAGCACACGTCTTAGAAGCTAGAGGACTTAAAATTCAAGACTTTTCACTTCTTCAACAGTGCTTGGAATCTTTTGCAGTTTGTTCCAAATGTAAAAGCTCAAAATCCAGGCTGAAGATCTTTGAGGATAATAGGAAAAGGAAAGGGCTTGGAGAATGCTTGTTTATTAAATGTAGCAGCTGTGGGGCAAAACAGAGCTTTTTCTCAAGCAAAAAGATGCCTGGAAAAGGCAGTGGGTTTGAGGTGAACAGAAGAGCAGCAATTGCATTACCTAGCAGGGGAACTCTAAAAAGGTTCTGTGCAAGAATGGATCTGCCTCCACCAGTGTCAAAGACACCATATAATAGGCATGGTATAGAAATAGAGAATGCTCTAAAAGTACAAGCAGATGATAAAATGAATGATGCAGCAGCAAGGTTGTTAAAGATAACCAAAGCTGAAGAGCCAAGTAAAGTAATAAGGCTAGAAGGTGGACAAGAAGTAGCCCAAGTTGCTGTGACTGTAGATGGTACCTGGCAAAAACGAGGACACTCCTCAAAAATTGGTGTTGTCTTCATTATATCAGTAAGAACAGGAGAGGTTGTAGATTATGAAGTGCTCTCCCAGGTGTGCCATGAATGTATACATTATGGCAAGCTAGACAGACAATCACCTGAATATAAAAAGTGGGAAGCAAATCATAGTGATGCTTGCAGTATTAACCATGAAGGATCTTCAGGTAGCATGGAAGTGAAGGGAACAGTCATGGCTTTTAGAAGAAGTATTGAAAAGCGCAGTTTAATGTATACAAAGTTTGTGGGTGATGGTGATAGCAGCTGCTTTGGGAGTGTTCTAGAAGCCATCAAGAAAGAGTTTGGAAGTACATACCCCCTGGAGAAGGAGGAATGTGTAGGACATATTCAAAAGAGGATAGGGGCAGCTCTACTTGAGTATAAAAAAAAAATGAAAGGACAAAAGCTAGCAGATGGTAAAGGTGTTGGTGGTGCACAACGCCTTACAGAGGGCATGATCAAAAGAATACAAAACTATTATGGCCTTTCAATAAGACAGAATAAAGGAAATCTAAATGAAATGAAAAAGGCCATTATTGCAATTCAGCACCATATTATTGAAGACCCTAATAAGTCTCTCTCATTCCAGCATCGCTTCTGTCCAAGGGGGGTTGATTCTTGGTGTCGCTTTTGGAAAGATGAGGCTACAGGCTCTAGCATGTACCAAAATCTACACAGGCTTCCCAATGTATTCATGACAGAATTACAGCCAATTTTCAAAAGGCTTAGTGGCTCTGAACTTCTTGGTAGATGCCTACTTGGTTTAACACAAAACCAAAATGAGTCCTTAAATGGCAGGCTTTGGTCATTAGTGCCAAAGACAAGATTTTGTGGGAAGAGGAGGGTTGTAATTGGAGTATGCGAAGCCATTTGTGTTTCAAATACAGGAGCAGCTACCAGCTCATTGCTTTTGGAAAGACTTGGGATAGAGCCTGGTGAAAATACACTAAGAGCATTGAGACAGGAAGACAGAGCCAGGTTATATAATGCTACCCGAAAGATATCTGAGCAATACCAAAAAAGGAGAAAAAGGCTAAAGTTTCAAAAGAAATTAAAGAGAGATGACAATACTACCTACAAAGCTGGTGGGTTTGGAGTCAACACACTACCTGAAGAGGTAGTCAAGACAATAGAAAAGAATGGGGCAAAAAACAGGAAAAGAAAGCTGAATAACTCATCTGAAGAAGTTACAGCAAAATGTCCAAAAGAACCACAATCTACCAATGTTGTAGAAATAATGTTCATTGATGAAGCTGATATTGACATTGTTGTGACAGGAAATAAATAAATAGCTTCAGTATGAGCAGAGATTATTGCCATCTACTTAATGATAATATTTTACACCATTTCTATGTTTTCTACAGAAACTGATGAACTGCATTCACCTCTTGATTTTACATTGCATTTTCTAGGATTGTAAAATTTATAGGATACCAATATTTAGGAACCTATTTCTCCATAACCACAATGTCAATTGCATTGAAATTTTTACTCAATATAGCTATTTGGTGGAGGTTTCATTTGAATTACTGAAAATTTGTTATAACACTTTTTCCCCCAGTTGCTATGGAAACATGGTTTTTGGGGGCTACCCCAGTTTGTGCTGCATTTTCAAAGATTCTGATAATTCAAAGTGTGGTTCATAGGATATTTGATCTTCTGGACAACATTATATTAAGATATTTACCTTGACCTACTACTTTTATGTACTTTCCCAACTTAATTACCCTTTAGAACTGTCGTGTTACCATGGAAACGAGCCCCTGTAAGAAGGAAGTGTCCCCATATTTCAACTGGTGGATGCTATGGCCTTATGCTTTCCAAATTTCATGGAGATATCATACATAATCGCGTTGATATGATCTGTTCAATTTGCTGATAGCTTTTTTTCACTTTCTGTGTACTGCCACCTTAACACGATCACATTCAGTTTTAACATGAAAATTGAGAAGCCACCAACCTTGTAGATCGACCTTTAGACGAATAATCATTATTATTTGAACATATTTCATTTCTTTTCAATAGACATCCAATAACCCTTAGTTGTTTTCAATCTCTTTTACTGGTTTCAATCTTATAACATTTTAATGCCGACGTGACAAGGAATTGCTAGGGCCTTTTTCGTCGTATTCGATAGAGTTATTCTGATATTGGCCTAATTGTACTGTTCTGCAGAGTTAATGTCTTCGTGACATGCGCACACTTCTGTTTGTATTTTCTATTCGCCTTTCAGTCATATTCCACATGTCTCACACCATAATATACTCGCTGTATTGTTGAAGTTATGTTATAGGATAGGTGTTTTCATTTACTTGGGACCTAAGTTGTAACTTGAAACTGTGGAGCTGTAGTTGGGGAATTTATGAAGGAGCAAATAGAACATACCTGCCTATCCATTGAAAATGTGTCATCAACAGTACTAAAAATTTAGCACGTGTGCTTATGATATGCACGGTCTTTTTAAGAGATTAGTTTATAAGAAAATATATAGGTTCTGCATTCCTGAGGCGTAAGAAAGCTATAGGTTCAAATACATTTAAAATTCGAATTTTCATGCAAGCCTACTACCTAACTGGCTAAACTTGTATAGATTGCCTGTATTTGTCCATGTATATGAGTGTTATGCTTATGTAATGTCTGTTCCAATAAAACTTTCTCATACAAAAAAGCGAACTGAATAACGTCCTAGTTTTTTATCTTGACCACGATCATCATGTAAGTCAGGGGGGAGACTGCATCGATTTCGTTCTTTATTTTGTATTTGCTATTCCTTTTTGCTCATCTTGGCATCCCATGAAGCAATGCTTTATTACTGCTGGTCCAGAGCAGTGGTTAGGAAATGATGATTTTACCACATATTACTGTACTGTGGAAGTAGACCGGTTTACGCCCATTAGTCTTGTTTGCATAGTTGCATACAGAATTTTTCGTAGGCGTTATTGATTAAATGTGAATTTACTTCTGTTTTTTGAGTGTTATTTTGTGTTGTGGGTTATCGTGGAATGTAACTAGTAGCATACATACATTCGATACCGTTTTGTCATGTGAATAGGGCGTCCGTAGGGCCCGGTTTTTCCTCCTCTGAGGAAACGTGTAATAGTGTCCGAATATTTTTAGTATTCTTTGCTCACGGGGGGTGTCCATGTGAATAGTATTTATTGACAGTCGGTGTTTCAGTTTGATCATTCAAGATAAGCTACTGAAGCAGATGGCCACAGCAATTGTTTTGAGTTTTTGAAGATGTAAAGTCGCTGCACAGTTAAGTGTTTATGATTGAGTTCAAAGTGGACGGAACCGTAACGAGGCAAGATAATTAACATATAGACAGCATAAACTTACATAGTCTTTTATGTATCTGTAGATCTTAGCTCTTGGGTTTGTACATCTTTATCAAGAATGGAGTTCCTGAGACGATCAGCTACCTACAATATTACGAACTTTGAACTAGAGCAACATGCCAGTGATAGAGATTTTAATTCGATAAAGCAAACCAACGGGCTGCACTTTGCAGCTGCTGGCAGCAGGTCTCGCCATAGCATCGGTAATATTATCCTGATAACTCTACCAATTTGCCTTGTTTTCATACCAACTGTATTCACCTCAACTGCCTACGTCTACGCACATGTTGGAGGAACACTTCGGCTTCCTAAGAATCGCACTGTTCCATTCATTAGCGACATCGGAGAGAGTCAGCCTCAAAGTAATCTCTTTGCCTTTGGGCTAAATATCGGTGCATTTTGCACTGCAGCCGTGGTTGTAATCAGATATTTTCATGTGAAATGCACAGTAGCTGATGTCAGTCCGCGAATAAACTGCACTGGATTAATTACTGGACTTCTCATTGCCATCGGACAAGTTGCTGTTGCTTCGTTTCAGCTCTCCGGAATGTCAACGGCTCACTACGTTGGTGCCCTAGTTTACTCACTCTCAGCTGTTATTTTCGCCTTCATTCAGACTCATATTTCATATAAGGAGAACAATCTATGTGGGAAATATCGTGGAGTCTTCTTGGGTTTAAGGGGCTTGTTGTCCGCCGGTATATTCATAGGGTTCCTTGTTTTTGGCATTTTTTGCGTACCCCCTTTGGTCAAATATAACAAGGGAGGTTTCTCTGTTTCTCAATCTGGTGAATGGTGTTTTGCTGGGTTCAAAATGCTGTTTATGCTGACGTTCATCGTGGATTTCTGGAGTTTACGGCCAGAATTAGTCTTCGAAAAATCATAAGTTGACAAATCTAGGTCTGCATGAGAGAACTTTGCAATTTTCCTACGCAATTCCCATTTGAAAATATACGTGTCGTTATGAACTTGTCAAGACTTTTGAAATAGCGATATGATTGAGAGAAAGTGCAACGTATGAAGCTTTAGTTTCTTCAATAATTATTGAAGCATATTGTTTTAAAGAAGTTAGTATATTTAAGATGTTTGATGCTTATTCCTAGAATTATAACGAGTAGCGCACTGAATAGCATATACGAGAACTTTAGGCATTTTCACAGTATGAGCTTTAGTTCGCCCGGATTACTTTTCTTTTTCATAAGCTCCATTTACACTTGTGACATCATTCTTTTTCTTATTTTCATTCTTATTTTTTAGCTTTTTTAGTACTTTTAATTTTGTTTTTCTTTTGGTGTTGTTACTTGTTTTTTTATTCATCATCAATTTTACCTTGGATTTTAATTCAGTTTCTTTCATTATTCCATTTCATATTTATAAGCAGGTGCCTTGCTAATTGTATTTTTGGTAGTTTTTATTTAACATTGCTCTGTTGAGGATTTCTACAATATTTAAGCATATTAGACTCATTTTTATCGGACCCTAGGGGTGATTTTGGGAGACTACACGTTTTTTATAAGAAACTGCTCAGTAGGGAATGTCCATGAAGAAAGCCAAGCAATTTAAGGAGTCAGTAATGATAGCGATAAGTTCCCCCAAAGCCGGGTTCAAATTAATTGTAAGAGTCTGTGAAATCGGCGACTATCTTGCTTCTTACGTGTTTTATGACAAGTGTGAACATGTTTTCATAAGCAGTCCCCGACGTCCTCGACGTCCATGTCAAATAGAAATGAGTTCTATTTGAAAATTTCATGTCTCCTTTGTCCCAGATTCTTACGCAGATTACGACGAGTGTGAACCAGGCTTAAAGGAATTTTTCAATCTCGAATGTTTTTATCACTGTAGATCGAGAGTAAGGAACCCAGTTCCATTCATTGCCATAAAATTCACATGAATTGCGCGTAATTTACCAGTGTTTCAAAGAGAGGTTTCCGTTGAATAGTACCCCTATATTAGCATTTAATACTTATTGTGTTGTATAGTACTAAATGTGCAATTGAAATTTGGGAGCTATTGCAGAACTTTGAGTACTGCAGTGTGGCAAAAGTGTTCGAAAACTAAGAAACTTTGAGAACTAGGCATTGAGCTAGGTTTTTTTTAAAAAACACGTGTATGATTATTTGCAGAGTACTTAATTATTTACATTCAGGAATTGCCAACTATGAAATCATTTGCATCTAACTACGTGCAGGAATTATTTTGCACCTGTATGTATCTTTCCACGTGTACGCCTCGTGTAGGGAATGGGAGTTAACCGCCGCCTTTGAAAGTGAAAGGGGATTTACCTGGCGCTGTATTGTTAAATGATTTGCAAATGTATTGCCCCGTTGATTCATAAGTATTGTTTATGTACACGTTTTCTTGCATCTCTCAGAGTTTTCTCTTATATCAAAGTATTCCCCACGACACACCCATATCACGCTCTTTATTGAACTAAGTAATTTTTGCACTCATCTTTCTCTGTACTTGTCATGTCTACTGACGTTGACAGTCATAGTGCTCCAAAGTTCTCTGTCCTTTGTACTTTGTAAAATTTTGCTATCTTTCCAAGTTAGTCCCATTCTTCTTTTCATCCTAGCAACATAAGCTCTTTTTATCTGCGACGGGCTCTCTTTCCATCAAACTCCCCTGTACTCACCAAGTAGTCCAGATTTTCCTTTCTACAGATATGGCCAAAATGTAGAGCTCATCTACCTCTCTAATTTCAACCGTCATTAGCGAATGGAGTTTTCGTTCCTGCCACAGCCCAGAAAATAAGAGGAGACGATTTAATGATCTATGAACTTATCCGAAAGACGAACGACATCAGCAGCAGAGAATTGTCCATTAATTCATGAAGAACTGCCCCGCCCTTATCTAGGCAGTACAGCAGATATTTGATCTTTCAGTAACGTAACTGATCCATAGGCCATGCATCGATTTGCTCAGTGACCAGAATTTTTAATTTTAGTAACAAAACAATTATTCACGGCAAATTTTATTTCCTTTCAATTTTGAACATGTTTTATAGTATATTTGAGTTAAATCAGTACTATTTCAATGTGAATGCATGTGTTTTTTCTAAATCTCTATGATTTTATGATAGCTTTGATCATTTCAGCTATTCTTTGTGTTATGCTTGATTTGAAAGCCGCCCCATTAGTCATCTAACTGAAACTGAACTTCCCATGATTCCCGCATCATCTCAAGGACTGAACATATAGCAACAAGGAACATTATAAGCTTACACATGTTTACACGCTTTTTATAAGGAACCTAACTAAAGGGCCTACATTGTAGTGCTAAAAGTGCCTAATTGTCCATTAATCGTATCTATACTCTTAGAGCCCTGAAAATACTACAAAAGCAGGAAAAACGATGATATTTGGAGGTTTTTTGAAAATCATTACTTAAAACGATATCTACATGCATTAATCAATTTGATTGTTACGAACGAAACTGGCTTTCTAACTCTGGGATTTTTCAATGATAAGGCTGGTCTGTCTTCAGAAGTACAGGTGCCCTGAATTTTTAGCCTTCTGGATGTATCTTCTTTATCAAATGTTTTCTTTTGAAATATGCCTAAAATCTTTCTATCGTAAACATCAAAGAAACCTTATGAATATACAGCGTAAGTGCCACACTGTAATAAGTTATAGTTCTTTTATTTTTAGTTTTCTTCTATTCCAATACATGAAACATTTTCAGTGGAGGGAAATGATTCCCTTGAAAACCAGTCCCTAGCCGTCCGCCTTGTCCTGTATTTGTAGCAATGGAATGGAGGCTAGACGGCTTGGAAAGAAGCATTGATTAACTTTTGTGTGTGAAGGCTAGCATTTTCAAATTACCCAGGCGAGCATAGATTAATCACATCCGAGGCCGGAATTTAACAAGGTTGCAAATTTACTTTCACTATTGGATTGTTATTACTTATTATTCGTGATATTTCTAGATTTTGAAATAGACGTAATATGGATTCCCAAACTCGATATATAGGAATCTTTGATACCTTGCAAGATGCACCTAGGGGTACACAGGTTACTTCGAATATATTGTTACATGTATAATATTAAATATTAAATATAAGCATACTTTTCAATAATTTACTACACTATATCCTATTATTTCATACTATAGCGTATTATTTTATTCTGTGTTATGTTAAATTACATCATTTTTCTCAATCACGTATCATACTATAAGACATGAATAGAAGCTTTCAGATTTGTCTCATGTAGGGGGTCTCTTGCTAGAATATTACTTAGCAATAAGGTGGTATCAACCCTAGTATGACACACTGATACTGGGAGGTGTGGAGGGAGTCAGAGCGACAATTTTTTCTGTTGCGTAATTTTTATATGACCCATTGGATCAAAGTTGGTTCGTCTCTTACATACCATTATTTTAACGAAGATGGCATTAAACACATGACTTGTGTTGATTCTCTTCGGTGCCGAATAAACGGGATGTCGCACTAAATAGGGAGTGAACTTTTCTCAAAATTCACGATTAACGGGGGTCTTTAAAAATTTGGATGTGAAATTAGGCTCTGTCAAGTAGACTGGAGTCGAATGTTCACAGTTCCTGCTAAGATAAAGTTTCAGCAAATTTTGGAAAAATTTCAAATTGATAGATTTTACAGATAAACAATGCTAATGGTATCTTGTAGAAACGATCATTAAGGCTGTGACCAGAATCTGCTTCTTAACAGAAGAACAAGAAAATTTATCAGTGGATGATCTTGATAAGCTCGGGGGTTGAATGATTTTCGGAAACGTGATAAGCGACCCTTCCACCGTACTGAAGAGTAATTTGGTTTTGCTATTCTGGGAAAATATCTTAGCATAAATTTGCTTCTACTTTCAGCAACTTGATCCCATGTAGAAATTACGCCAGATATTTAACAAATGGTGTTACTGACCTAGTATGCTCATTGAGTGAACCCATTTGCGCTATCCGAAATAGCATTTGCATTTCCTTACTTAGATTGCACCGCTGGATATTCATTGGCCTATTTTATGTCAGCAAACTTATTCTATATATATATATTCATACAACTCTGAGGAGTTTAGTATTGATGAAGATCTTAATCGAAGCGTTTACTCCAAAGACAAGTGCAATTGTTGGTTTATTCTTCTTATGCTATTTATATACTTCGTGGACGTGGCTTAGAATTAGTTTGTATATATATATATATATATATATATATATATATATATATATATATATATATATATATATATATATATATATATATATATATATATATATATATATATATATATATATATATATATATATATATATATAAATTTATGTACGATCTCCTATGATGTTATCTTAAAATTGTGAATTTCGATAGGAGGCTTCTGTGGGATCAAGATAGGATGTGCTAACCTTTGCACAAGTGAAGGCTATGATAGAAGCTGAACCAGTTCCATAAGCATGGACTCTTTAGGATTTAGAATTGTTGGGATGTCTGCAGATTAGTTTTCAGATGTAAGATGTGATGCCAGCAGTAGATAGGCAGTCAGTGTCCAGAGTAGAAGTTCTGATAGGCAATAATTTCTTGTTGCAGAATTTGTTATTGCATCATACGTAGCGTGAATTGGCTACTGTCGGACTCTTTTATCAGCACCTTTTGATGTTATATAATGGCGTAATTCAATATGTTCCTTTTCTCATATTTCAGTGCATCTGCTTCGTGGTTCCGAAAGTTGACGATAAACCACGTGCACGTAGACGAAGGAAGAATAAATGAAGAAGACCTAGAGTGTCGTATATTGTCTGCTGATTCATAGCCGAATCTACTTGCTGGGTGGGAAATCGTAAGTCGACACCCATCACGGCAATCAGTGTTGGACCGCATGGCATAGACATCTTGCACACTTTTTTATAAGAGTATAATTTTCTATGAATATCAAGGCTCAAATGTTCTATAGTGTTAGAATAATGCAAGGCTCAAGCTTAGATTTTTGCTGATTTGAATTTTTTTAGAAAAGAAAACAAGAGTGAGCATCTCCTTTCCTGTTTGGAACTCATTACACTATAGTTGCTCAAACTCGCTAAAAATTAAGACTAATGTAGGACATTCGTGGGTTCAAGGTCAAAAAAATTTAAGAATATTGAGGCTCAGTGAAAAATAGGATGTTCTTATAAAAAAGTGTGTATTCCCTGTCCCAATTAGTGCATACTTAACCCTACCCATGCTCAGAATAGTTACAGCAGCAAAAATTTAAGACAGTTTTTAATCATAACTGTTATTTCTGAGCCAAAAGAGGTTGAAGTAGCTAAATAGGATTCGTTAGAGTACACTGATTTAATTTTGCAATTGTCATATTGTCGGACTATGTTCAGACTTCATTGCTGATGAACTTACTTTAGTAGATCATTGCAAGATTCTATGATTTCACAGGCAGGGCTGTAGAAGAGGATGGCTGTGGTGTTCATCTCCCTTCTACTTTTTGATATATCAATTAGGTTAATACAATGGCGTCCTAATTAAATACTATTTTAACTGCTATATAAATACGAATATGATATGAATATGATAGTAATATGATAATAATCAATGATCTATGACAGATTGCTACGTTTACAATAAAGAGATAGGTGTTTTTGGAATTCTCGAAAACTCCGCAAGGTGTAGCCTCACCATAGCTTTCGTTCAGGCTGCACCATCGTTCTAGGAAGGATCCCTTGTACACAAATTAGCTCTACACAACTGGTCGGTTACAGGCCGTCTCAATTTATTTAGAATTTTCCTTTGTTTTGTATTCATTAGTTCGAGATTCTTCATTGTGGTATTAGATGACATGAAGTGCTTGAGGCCGGGCTTTTTCTCCAGCTCGTCGTACTTTGGGAATTATGGGAATCAAAAAAGATCGTCAATTGAACGTCGTTGCGCGTATCACCATTTACACGAGGTAGGGTTCTCATCAACATTGAACTTTACCAATGTTATGTGTGAAGCGCGTGGACAAGGTTTGCACTTCTACACAATATCGATGTTACTGGTGTATTTTTGTCCAAATAACTCCATTGTTTTACTTTAGCTTTGTATATTGATTTACTGATTTATGAATTTGACCGTTTCTGTAAATAGAGAAGTTGTTCTCCTTGGAATCGCCGTGTCATAAACTAACCGTACAAAAAGCTGTTTTATCGTTGTTACTTTTCAACAGCCATATTTGTGTGCCCGCCTTCTTTACTGTACGTTTTTGGTATAAAGGACTTAATTTAAGGCCTATTTCTAAAATGTCCTTATTTTTAGACCACACTTTAGTACGAAAAGTTCCATAATAGTTCCTTAGTTCTAAATTTTCGTACCTATTTTGACTATATGGTAGTAATAAACAGTCGTTAATAGTTCCTTACTCTTAGCTGTACATTTAGAGTTTTGGAAATTGTAAAGAAGCAAGAAAACTTTGTAAGTAGTAAGACAGGAATTTCCTCGATGAACCACCTGCTGTACGGATTGCTCACAATTCATGGACATTTCAGAATTTGAGTGCAATGAATGGAACCAGCTTCCTAGCTCTTGATTGTCTTACTATGATAAAAATTTTCGGAATTGAAAAGTTCCTTAGAAATTTTGTATTTAATAGTGCAAGCTGCTTAAATTTCTTCTTCTTCTATATGTGGGTTCCTTTTAAAATGGTTCGACATAAATCGGGTTTACATAATAGGCCGTAGCATCCTGATCTAGACCCAAAAATTCTTTAGAAATTTGGGACACCCATCCCACGTGTGAGAGGTTCATATCAGACCACACAGAATGTTCAGGGGTCTTTGCGGTATACATTTGAGTTGAGTTCGTGATTACATTTTTATCATGCATGATTTTTATAGGGCGGTTTATAAGAAAGTAGTACTCAACTGCTCATAAAGGGAAAAAGGTTCAGTACTAGATTCTGTGAAGGTCGTTAAGTCTTGTACCTTTAAAATTCCAATACTCACGCAAAACAATCGTCGTTTTTACTTAATTCTTATAGATTTCCAGTGTTATGTTTGTGTTATGTACCTATGTCTGTGTAGCACAGTGGTGTTACAAAAACTCAACTATTGTTACTAGGAAAGTCTTAAGAACGTTTCAGTACTGAAATGATGAAAAAGCTAAGAAAGTTTCAGTACTGGTTGAAAGAACTTCCATATGCAAACACGTTTGCTTTATCACCAATCACCCTTACTCTGAAGTTTTCTGGATTCCCCATATAGTTTTTTGGAAAGGTTTCTGCTTACCCCAAATAACTTTTGAGATGCTTGCAACCACCACGATACAATCTTGATAACTTTTCCAACCACTACAGTAAACAATCACAAGCAATAGCTTGCTAGCTGGCAGGGCAAAGCCTAGTGGTAATCCGTCCAAAGCTCGTTTGTTCTTTTCTAAGCATAAACTTCAAACCATAGTTTGCAGCAGTAACTTTTGGAGCTATTAAAAAGTCAGTTTTTCAAGGATGTAAGTGAGTTTTTAGATTTTAGGATAATTGTTTATTTTAAGTCCTACAATGTAATGAATGTTATATATCAACCGTTGCTGTGAAATATTTTTAGATCAAATAAGCATAGCTGGCAAATGCTTGAGAACCCTGTCAGGTCTATTTTCTCCCAACCTTATTGACCAATCATCATGCAGGATTCTGACCACACATGCCAAGACTAGGCCGATTTTGCATGATGGTCGGTGAATTAGGATAGGAGAAATAGACCATTCTGTGAAATAGACCAAACAGGGCTCTAAAACATTTGGCGGCTATGCTGATCAAATATAGATCAATTGCCAGTCTCATGATTACGATGGCGTAATACAGCTGTCATATGGTTATTGTGTCTGTATGATGCAATTGCCTTAACCCTTGGGTTCTTTGGTTTGGATTGTTAGGAAGTAAAGTCTAAACTTTTGAACTCAGATCATATCATATTGCGCGTATTTGGTGCATCTCAGCAAACTGAAATTTCATTTTGCTATTCTGACTTCCGCAACGTCATCAGCGATACTTAAACTGACGTGACTTTCATGAAGAAAATAACGTTTTAACGTCGATACCATTTACATATACCAATCACCGATGCCGTGGATGTGGGACTCTGGTGCTGTGTCCCTTTGTTGAGATGAGTTTTATTTTGTAGGGGGGGGGGGGACTCATGCACCATTCCAATGAGTAAGCCCTGGTCTAGTTTGTTCCTTACTTGAAAGTATGAGCAAGCCCTTTGCTACATGTTTTTCATGCATTACGTTTGGTCTTTGTGTGTATATATATATATATCTAAATCTTTACGGTTTGAATGAAATATATTGGGTGTGGTCAGTGGGTGCAGTTATTGGTTTTTAATCATAACAGTTTCTCACAGCGTAGCCACCCTTTTAACTCAATAAGACGTTTCAGTTTACACCATTGCTCTTCAGTTTTCTTCTCTCAGTTTTATTATTTGTAGTTGGTAGCGCACGTTTGGTTATAAGAAACAAGTGTATGTATAACATGATACTTCAGTCAGGCTAACATTAAGAGACACTTTAAGAAATACATGTAGGCTGAACTTCAGAAGATACATTTGAAAAACTGGAAACAAACACTTCATTTAATCAAGATAGCCCACTTTGCACGCATGAAAGTTAGGTTCATGAAATCAATTATGACGGTCAGTTCCAGATTGGCACTCAAGAGCTCTAAAAAGACAGTTAGGAAAAATTTTGAGATTGAATTTAGTAACATTAAGAAATATGCAAGGTGAAAGCAGAAAGTTAGTTTCTTATAATAACGAGTGTAACGACAGATGAAGTCAAATCCGGGTCAGTACTTGAACAGTGCAAATAGTCCTATTCGCCCCGGTATTTGGTAGTATCTTTTATGTGACATGGTGACTTGCTTCCCAATAAAAATCCCCAGGTAGCACCACAAACGTCTCAATGATTCCTCAGTGCAATTACTTTAGAGCTGCAAATGACTATGATTTCTGCTTACAGGCTACAGGTGAATTTTAATCTATAAATGAGGCCATATTATTGTTTACACAAGTTCTGTTACATAAAGCACCCTGGGGGAGGTTCTGTTACCTACAAACAACTACCAATACAAAAAATACAAATACACACAAAAATACACACGAATTTCTTTTACTCAAACATGCCTCTTCCCACTACAGATGAATATAGTCTATTAAGAACCAAGAATAAAGTATAAAGTCGCTAAAAACCAAGAAAAATTTAAGAGTAATGTAATGTTTAAGGTTTATCACGGCTTAGGTTTTTTTGGTTATTTGAGATTTCTTTGGAAAGCAAACCAGGTGTGAGCTTTACTTTTCCAGTTTGGGGATTCATTACACCAAGTTGCTAATCAACAACTCTTCTTGGAGTGTCAGTTACACTGTTCTTAGTTTTCTTTTTCTTTAATTTTAGTATTAGTTGGCCTTAATTAGCTTCTTTTAGCTAAATATAAAACGCCAACTGTAAATAAATCGATGATGATGATGATGTTGATGATGATGATGATGATGATGATGATGATGATGATGATGATGATGATGATGATGATGATGATGATGATGATGATGATGATGATGATGATGATGATGATGATGATGATGATGATGATGATGATGATGATGATGATGATGATGATGATGATGCAGCTCTGATAAGTAACTGTTAGGGTAACAGAGTGGATTGAGTGTAGCCGACTCAATCACCTCTTCTAAACAATTTGAAGGCGATACTGACCTCAGGGTCAGCCTGGGCCCCGTAAGGGGCGTACAGGAAAAGACAAGACAAGATGATGATGATGATGACTTTTATCATAAGAATGTAGTCTATAGAGTATGATTGTTCAAAGCCGACAAAATTTAAAGATAAGTTAAAAATAATCTTGGGCTCATATAAAAAGTCTCAAGACAGCAAACATTTAGGCATTCTTATAGAAAGTGCGTATTTAGTTTTTGATGATAAAGTTTCTATTTAAATATTCTTTACTCGATTAGTTCTTCGCCGGTAAAGACTCTAAATACAGCTTTATCTAACTGGTTACGTCTTTATACATGGATTTGTTGAATGAATATCTATGTTAGTCGACAATTTGCTCGCAATTTTACTCTCTTCTAGTATCAATTTCCCACTTAGGCCCAGCGTTGACTCGTTTCCATACTTTTGGCAGGGGAGTGTATTGTCCTGTTCATCTTAGAATGGCTTTTGAGGGGCGCCAAAGGAGCAAAATGAAGATTTGAAATGAAAAGTTCAACAATATGTTCTGAAAATAAGTGGGAATATAGCATTGTCTGGTCATCTCAGATAATCTAAGTTTCTAAATTTTTGTTTGCCTGAAATGCAAACTGTAAAATTTTTACTATGCTCGTTACAGAGGGGCACCAACTTTCACATGCCCTCCCCCCCCCCAAGACAATCTATGCCACCACGCTTCTAATAAGGAGTTTAGTTAATTTAGTTGCCACCTGTCATAAAGAACGAAATATGGTAATATAAAGAGGTACCAGTTGTTGCCGTCTGGTACCTCTGTGTATCAATATATTCAAAAACATGCTAAACGCAGATAACGTTATACTGTCTACGGGCCATTTTGTTGTAAACCATTTTGTTGTTCTGGATTAGAGATCGTTGGCCTGTGACGTGGATTCAATCCGCACGCCATCATGGCGGCGACAGCCGTGGATACGCTGGTGAATGCATTTGCAAGCAGTTTAACTAAACAAGAAGAGAGGGAAGTTGTAGACATGTTTTCTAGCACCTTAGGCAATAGATATGAAAGCACAGAAAGCCTTGATGAAATTTGCAATCAGCTTGTTAGAGATAACAGAATCAATACTGGGGACACTTTTCTACTGGAGAACTGCATTGGATTCAAGAAGGAAGCATATATACAGAAAATAATCAAAGCATTCAAGACAAAGCATAAGAAAGAGATAGCCAGGCTTGAGGAGCAAGAAAATTTGATCATTCGTAGAGAAGAAATTTTCGACAGGGTGGACACAATTATGCGGAACAGTCACGGTGTTTTGTTGTATGGAGAAGCCGGTGTAGGAAAAACATTTTTAGCAAGAAATTACCTCACTACGAAACAGAAGGACAACTTCAAAGAGGTAGATCTTCGAGAAATAAAAAATGTCAATATTTTGATGGTAAATATATTGCAGAGATTTGGATTCATTAGAAGTATTGATGAAGTAAACCTGGCTATTTTAGGATCATCTCTAACTAGGTCTATAAACAAAAAGAGGGTGATATTGTTCTTGGATAATACTGATGATTTTATTGATGAAGAAAACAAGAGTGAAAAATTGAAAGATTCAGGTGTGCAGTTTTCACAAGTTATTGAAACAGTTATTCAGGCTGGAAAGGGGCTCATAAAATTGTTGATCACTACGAGAAACCCCAGTGAAAATGCAAAGCTTAATGGTATTCTCATGAACCATAAAGTTGGGCAGCTTGAGAAGGAATTTGCATTGAAGTTAATAGACAGAACTAGGCTAAATAAGTCTTGTGAGCCAACTGATGAATTGTTGAATGAAGCAGTTGAAATATGTAAGTTTCTTCCGTTGAATTTGGATCTGGTTAGAGGCATGCTACAGAATTTTGGTACATTAATCTCTGATGTTAATCATATTGTTAAAACATATGCTGAAGCTGAGCTGAAAAAGATATCAGATGCAAAGCTTGCAAGAAAGAAAGAAATTGAAATTTCAACACTTGGTGTATTAGAGGCAAATTTTGACAATCTTAGTGATACATTACAACAGGGAGCGGTTGCCTTGTCACTTTTTTGTCGGCCATTCCAAGTAAATGATGTAGAGTTTATGTTTGAAGATGAGATGAATGTGAGAAGGCTAAACTTAATTGTGCATGCATTGAAGCACCAGAATGTTATTCAATCCTTTGATGGTACAACTTATGATTTTCACCCTATGGTGAGATCATTTTTGGAAAATAAGAAAGACATACCTCATATATCTGCATTCTATGAAAGAGCAAAAGCCAAGTTCATTTTTCATTTCAGAACTTACTTTAAAAAGATAGCAAGGCTGCTTCATAACAGCTATGATCATGCAAAAAGGATGTTTCAGTATGATTTTGCTAATTTCCAGTTGACCTTTGATATCCATGCTAGTGATGGTATACCATTGTTTGATGACTATTTTGATTTGCAACTGACTTCTGGATTGTTGGGCACATTGTTTAAAAAGGACTGGAGAATTGATTTCTTCCAGAAAGCTGCAGATAATTGTCTGTCTTCAGGTACAATGGCTTTCTGTGTATTGTTGTGTTGTTCATTTTTTGTATTAAAAGAAGTTTTGTTGATAAAACATAAAATGATATTGAATCCTTACTGAAATAGGAAGGTATAGCCAGTGTTGTTCTGAAGGACTTTTGAGTGGGGGCATAGCAAAAGATCTGAAGGAACCACCATAACTAGTTAATTACCAACACACCATCCTCATTATATACCAACTTATACCAACAAAATAAATGGCTTCAGCAATGGGGAAGTAGTGACAACCCAACACCCCTGAACAGCCCACATCCCTGAGAGCCCACACCCCTTACTTTGTATGACTTAAGCTGCATACCATTCATTGTGTTAAATTGAAGTTTCAGCATACTTTGTGATTTGATGTAATGCCCTTTTTCAGTGTGTATTGGCTTTCAATATACTGTCTCTTGAACTCCATGTGTATCCCTTGGTATATGCTGGTCATTTTGATATGTAGTGCTATTTTTCCTGCCAGGCACCTTCCATCAGTACTTCTTCAAAGATGAAATGTGCTTGTACAGTATTAACTGACTTTGCTCACCTTCAAAAACTGGGAATTGCACTAATTCTCCTTAGGCTGTTTTGACTTTTTCTGTAAGATTTCTGAACTAAGAATTGTTTGTTATTACTTACTTCTAAGGCAAAGTCTTGATTATCCAGTCTATCTTCTTTTCTTCTTGGAATGTTACCACCTGAACTTCCACTAGTGCATTACCTAGAAGTACCCCATCACGTAAAGGGCTGCCTGCCAGGCCACCACAAAGATTATTCTTCAGGGGGGTGTGAAAATAAACTTTGCTGATAACATGAACATGGCACCCACAGACTGAGTGTGGTTTCTGATAGCATAGCTGACTCTTCAATATGCTTCTAATGTTGCATACAACATGCTAGATGCCTGTTTGGGATATCTGTGAAAGTAGCAGACTATTCCATATTATGTGCCTTGATGATGAGGTACCTTTCCATGTGACACCACTTATGCCCCTTCTGATGACAGGCCTAGCTGGCTGATATCATGGCCCATGATGTTAAGCCACACTCTAATGCAGATGTGGTGTTTTTGATTTAGCTCCAGGTGTAAAGCTTACCTCTCCAATGTACACTAGAAGTCAGAGATGATGGACCAGCTTGCAAGGAGTTTGTCTTTACTTTGCTTTTATTTGTTGGATTTGCTTAATTCAACAAAGCTAGAATAGAGACCTAGCCTGTAGCACAATTGTGCAATGGTGCAATCACAAATGGAAGTAATGGGAAATCTGTCAGAAATCCCAGACTTTTCCTGTTTTTCCAGACATTTTTGAATCCCAGTTATTATTTATGAGTGGCTGCAGGGAAATTGTCAGGGAACTTTCTTCTATTAAAAGCATTGCTTCTATTAAAACTTCTTTACTTATAGCTGTATTTGTTCGTTGTTGTCTATGAAAAATGCTTATCTTTATATTGTGCTTTGAACAGGTGATACTCTTCGTGGGTCCTTATTCTTGTGTAAAACAGCACAGAGTTGTGCAAACATCTATCCTCATAAGGCCCTTGAAATACTGTCCCGAGCCGAGAAGGAACTTGAGCGCATACGGAGCGCTGCAGATAGTACTAATGCCGATGAGAAAGAAGGCGACAAGTTGATGGCTATAGAATCGTTGTATTCTGAAGCTAAAGGCTGTTCGTTTCATTGTATTGGGAAAAATTCGAAAAAGGAGTCTGATGTGAAAGAGGCATCGAGTGCTTACAAGAAATCCTACTCGTTGCGCGACAAAATTTACGGGAAAAAGGCGAATGAACCAGATTTGGCGACTTCTTTAGCAGGCCTAGGAGCATGTGAGTCTCTTCATGCTTCTATCTTAGGCAAGAATGGAAAAAAGAAATCAAAGAAAGCAAAGGAGCTTATCAAAGAGAAGTTGAAGATTGCCCTTGATTGTTTGAAAGCATCGTTAAAGATTTACGAGAAAAGTTTCCCTTACGACCCAGAAGTCTCAATTATCTTACAGAACATTGGCCATGTATATTCTACTTCTGAGGACTACAAAGATGCATTCAAATACTTTATGAAAGCTCTGGACAGAGAGAAAGATATGAAAGTCGATTTTTCCACTACTACCGCATTGATAATGTTTAACCTTGCAAATACCTCCAGAGACCTAGACAAAGACAGAGATGCACTCAGGTTTTCTATGGAATCCTTTAGACTACGTAAGGAACTATTGAAAAATCATCCGGATACTGTTAAATCGCTTTTTCAATTGGCAGTTATTCACCATGAACAAGATATGCTTGAAGATGCTCTGAAATATTATAAAAAGGCATTTTTTATGGAAGAGGAATTAGAAGAGAATTTCCATTCACCCGACCGTAAAAGAATCAGAGAATTCATGATAGACGCATTTGAAAGTGCAATAGAGAAAGGGTTTACATACCTTATCGATGAAATGGAAGAATGGAAGGCTTGCTTTGAGGAATTGGTAAGTTACATCACCATCAAGTTGCTGACATTAAACCTGTTAATCAGGTTCATATGCGTAACAACTTCATTTGCTCTTTTTGAAAGACAGTTGAAGGTCACCCCCTGGTTTTTGGTATGGCTGTTCCCTGTTAGAAATGTGCTTTTCCTAAATTACATGGTGATTCCCTATTTTCAGTGTGCCCATTAAAACCTTTTGGTGAATAGAAGCTCCTTTGTCTCATATGAATGGTTTCTTGAGACAGTAGGCTCTGTTGGCACGTCTTATAGATTTGTTTGAATGGCAACAGCTATAGAAATTTATTTTAAGTCTATTTGTCACCTTTGAAATTGGATTTTCGAGGAAAAAAATTCACGTTTAATGTGAAAAAGCAAACGGTGTGTCAAAAGACCAAGTTCGTGTAAATTTCTTCACCATTTTGGGGAAGAGCTGAATTATAAAGCTATCAATTGGATTGCTTTCCTTTGCTAGTGAATTTTGCTAGAACATGTTGATGAACATTTCTTGTATATGTTGTCGATGGTCGCATTACCTTAGGTGTCACCTACCTAATTCGATTTATGTAGACTTATTTATTGAAGGGAGCTCCTAATTTGACCAAATTATCGATGCAATTGAGCTCGATTAATTCGGGGTTATTTTAAGATCTCACATCTTACCAAATCCAACGGAGAAGGAAACTCGTAGGAGGTAGCAGGAATTCAACTTGAACGGAATTCAAGTTTCCTTTTCAAAACATGGCTGTATGTTGAGAACATCAAGTTTTGTTTGCACTGCTTTTTAGAAGAAAAAGGAGGAGGACGAGGAGAAAAAGAAACTGCAAGAACAATCTGAACAGTCTCACCCACCTCCACAACTTCTTGGTAATGCCATGTTCATACAGTTTTATCTTTTATTTCATGTATCTACTATTTCTATTATTCTCAAATTTTCTTCTTCTTAGTATTAGAGAGATACTTGGAACTCTCTTCAATGTATTTCTAGCCTCCTTCCTCCTCATCTTCTTCCTTTGTCCCTTCATCCTTTACTTTTTTCTTTCTCTTCTCCCTCTTTTTCTCCTTCGTCTTCTTCTTCTTTGTCTTATTCTTCCTCTTCTCGTTCTTCCTCCTTGATTTCTTCTTCCTCTTTTTCTGGTGTTCTTCTTTAGATCCAAATCATTTTGGATTGCTTTCTGGATCTTTCTTCTCCTCATCGTTGTGTCACCTACCTCCTCCTCTTTCACCTCCTTCTCCCCCATATCATCCTTTATACAATTGCTTGCAATGCTTGCTATTGCTTGCATCTCCTATTTAATTTTGCTTGTTTTTACTAGAAGTTTTTTTATCTTGATAGAACAAATGTGCTTTCGTAGACATGTGTGTAAAAGCTAAGCTACTCCCTTGAAAGAACTCTTAACATATATTTTGCCGTTGACTACAACTCGTTCATCACAATATTTAATTTAACTAACCAGTTTTTTTGTATGGTAGATTGATGGGGAATTTTAGCGCTTTTTAGTTGGCTTTAGTCTTTGAGTTCGAAAGTTGCATTGTCTAGCAGTGGAACGAGGTATGAGGATGACGGCCGTAATCGGCATCGGTGCGCAGTAATTTCTACAAGATTTTAATTCAAATCATGTTTAAGTGAGGAGTTGGGTTTTACAGACGTCATCTGCACTTATAAGAGATAGCAAGCTAAGGCCATTTCAGATCCATGTTCAATGTTTTGACCCAAGCTTTACCCTTTTCTTACTTTATCTTGAATCATTGTCGGAGTGCTATTTTTGTAACTGACCAAATTTCTCAACAGCTGAGGAAGTCGAAATTGGTGAGAAGCTTGAGCAAACTGTTTTAGAAGATACACCAACGCATTTGCCATATTCGAAGGGAGAAGAAGAACAAGAAGAAGGGAAAGAAGAAACACAAGAAAAACATTTCATTGACCCTGGGTAAGCAATTTAATAATATCAATGGAAGGTCATTTTGTGAGAGATTGCGGGTATTAATTGGTGTATGCATCAATTTAGCTTCTACTCACGTGGTGTGGAAGACAAAAGTTTATATTTAGCTTGGAGTTAGAGGCTGTACGGCTACACCTTCTTCCTCGCAATTCTGATGCAATTGAAGCTCGTTGTCCGATACGTAGAAGAGAAGGGCCTATCAGACTGCTAAATACAAGGTTTGAAACTAAAATATCTGTTTGTTAGGAAAGTTCCAGATTTGATCAAACATATAGAAGCTTAGATTGAGATGAATTGAATACCAAGACATTATCGATGTTTATGTGATGTCAAGAAATAACAAGATTAGCCAAGAAATATCAACTCTCTTTCTAGAGAACATGGTATTAGCTTTGAATTGAAAGCTTCGTCTAGTAATTTTGATTCTATTTCTTTTCTTAGGATGATGACTATGTTTATGGATTCGGACGGTGGCAAGTGTGAATTTCAACACTTAGGTGTTACCCTGGATGTTCCGCAAGACTCTATCAATAATGTTGAGTTGCAGATCAGCTGCGTAGCTCCTTTGGATGAATCACTTGCTGAAAGGCCTTTGTGGCTAGCGTTTGGAGATTTCAGAGTCAGTGATATTATAAAGATTGGCCCTGATGGACAGTCATTCAAGCGTCCAGCTTCGTTGTCTATCCCTTACAGTGTTTCTGAAGTACCATTTGGGCGAGATATTGCCATCAAATGTTTCAATGAAGAAACGGGTTTTTGGGACAGAATTCCAGCAAAGCAGTGTAAAGGTACGTATATTGAGAGTCTTGTGCAACTTGAATGTGGAAGTAGTGTGATCTGTTTCCAGATCACGTCGATTTTATACGGCAGGATATCTCAATAAACCACAACTTGGCTTTCTTCTTCAAATTCGGTACTTCTACTGAGGCCTTTCTCAGGTACCTACAGCACAAACTTCTAGTGATCAATCTACTCGCTCTAAGTCAGAACTATGTTATTCTTTAGATATACCAGGGGTATATATGGGTTAGGATTTGATTGCATAAGTATTGCAGTTACGACATGCAATCATCACGCTACAGAACTCTAACCAAGTATTGAAATCTAGCAACGTAATTTTATTCTCGAACATCCTAGCATTTATATCGGATACAAGGCTAGATTCTAAGTAGTCTATAAACAAAGGGAAGTCTGTAGTGTAATGAGTGGCAATGATATTGGGATTCCATATCATGCTGTCTAGAATTTGCATCATAGGTGAACCGGTTGCACTTGTAATAGATACGACTAGGCCTACTAGACAATAGTAAATATGGCAAAGTTTTGCCTCCTATAGAAGAGATAATTCACGTATAACGCAATGCGTACAGCTTCGGCAAATAGATCTTTCTGCATGTAGTAAGCACCATTGCAGTAAATTAAAGAATGCACAAGAGTTTTTTCATTTCTTTCAGACTGATTCCCACTTGAGTCAGTGGAGACCTTTGTTTAGGCCATTATTATTATCTAATTCGAAGTGTATGAAGATTAACTTTTAAGCTAATGTATACCTCTATAGCCTATATGACCCTGTGTAGCTAGCGTTTGCTCTTCTAGTTAATGCATTTGATTTAGTTACTATGTGGGTTTGTATTTAGTATACTATACTTTTCTAGCTAATTTTGACGTTTTTTGTTGATTGCGCTCATTAGCGTAGTCAAGACCATGTTCTCTTGCCTTTGTCACTGCAATTTTATCTACTGTTTTGATTCTGAGGTGTTTAACGCTTTTGCAATATTACACTCATTTCCTGGACGCAACATAAAGGTTTCTGTGCTGCAGAGTTCTTCATTGATAGAGAAAATGTGGAATTTTTAAATATATGAATTCACATACTACTCTTAGATTTTTCATCAGACTTTGAGAATTCAATTTTTGAAATCCATTCGTAGATGCGAAAAATGGGAACAAGATTGCCGTTGCGGAAATAGTAAAACTGACCATGTACGTTGTTTGCGTATTGCATAATGTTTTCAGCTACCGGGTTCCATCTAGTAGAACTGAAATCGCCCCGTTTGAAGGCCGTGATGTTAAAGTGATATTTGATAGTAACACGTTTGAAGACGAGGATATTCAGATTGACCTAAAGGTAATTTTGGTCTGATCTATTTATTTTGAAATATTCCTTTTACTGTACTTATGTGTAGAATAGGCATTTCTTACAAATTGAATTTTAGAAGATTTAGATATTATTACTAAAATCAGAATGTGGGGATAGGAAAAAGGCTTATTGTGCTTCCATGCTTCTTACTTGTTGCAGCGTGTAGAAGTGAGTGAAATGTGTGAATACTGTTAGCCCTTGTTAGCTACGTGTAGTTGTGTTTTTGTGAGACTGATCACCAATATGAAATCAAACTGAACCTTTTTTCTTTTTTTCCATAGTTTGGTAGAATTTTTCTAAAATGTTTTGGAATTTTGACCGATACATGTTTTGTTGTTGCGAGCTCTCCCACTCGTTGTAAAATTGGATCTGATAACCCTTATGAGTTCTGTTTTTCCCTATTAATTTCTTAACTATAATCTACATCATGGTCACCAACAACATCATCATCGCTTTTTACGAATCATAGCGAATAGAAATTAGGCTTTATTGCTTTTCTTTGATTGCAGATGAAGTTCTATGTCATTTTGCGATTTTTTCTTTATTTGCACCCGCTGCACCCACAAAATGAAGCTTGATACGCACGGATTTCCAGATTGGCGTCCATAAATCTATTCTATCAAAGATAATGGAAAAGAGACCCTTCCGTTTTCTTTCATTCTATCAAGTAGTAGGATTACCCATTCTTGGTCAATGTTACATGAACTTCTTCAATGTTTTGAACACAGCCTTTTGTTCATGTCTTTACTAGCATTTGTTGCTAGTGTCTTTGTGTGCAGTTTTTCTCTTCCATTTTGAGATTAGCTTTTACAAAGGATTCGTGTTCCTACATTCTTTTAGCTAAGTACATTTGCGGATGATGCCGTGAAAAGACTCAAGATATGGGGCCTGAGGGCCACACCTGTACTCCATATCTGCACTGTGAATAATGAACAGCTTTCGAAGCCTGTCGAAATTCATTTGCCGATTGAAGATGGGCTGCAGAAAAGAGGTAAACTCATTATCCTTCAAGACAGCAATGAAACTTTCGAAGACATAACTGATGACATAAAAGTTACAAAACGCGAACACTATATTTCATTCAAAGTAGACCATTTTTCAAGGTGAGTTTGCTTCTTCGAATTCAGTCTAGTTTGCCCACCAATATGAGAACAGTTTTTGCTTTGAAATGTAGTTCATTTGCCTGATGGTGTATGTAGTTGTACATGCGTATATGAGTTGGAGTGGTGCTTGCATATTCTATGTTTTTATGCATTGGACAGACTTCCACAACTGAAATTAGTTTCCTTCCTTAGCCTGGATTCGAACCCGCAATATTATAACTACATAACCTTGGAGCTAAAGTACTGGACCATCAAAGCATATGTCCTTGGATTTAAGCACAATATACAGTAAAAACCCACACATAAGAACTTGGAATTTTGAAATGAGCATGTTCACGTTCTTACTCAAGGAGGCACTTCCAACAATCATTGTGCAGATACTTTGCACCAGTGTTATTGCTGCAGATTCTGCCTACCACGGCTATGTATGTAATGCTTTTGGAGCATACATGAAAAAGGTTTGTTAGCAAAGAGGCTGAATTCATTTCTCACTGGATAAAGAATAAAGCTATCTATACGAACCTTATTTGAATGTCCAGCTGAAATTGTGTTTAGTACATGAAGTTGAAATAGACAAGGTTCTTTATGTGCGGGTTTTACTGCATTCAACATCCTCTTGTATACACTTGAAGATATTACTGCAGTATCCATACCCGTGGGTACTGGAGCAATGCTATTGGTGTTAGAAAAAATTTTTAAACTAGGAAATCATGCATTGGTATCTGACACAGAATAGGAAAATATGTTTAACAAGGAAAGGACAGAGTTTGTCAGTATACTATAGGATGTTATTATAGATGCACTCCAGAAAAGTTATTTCCTAGCTGGAGTCTGTGGTCCCCATGGTGGTCCCACAAGTGCTCTCAGGAGGACCGCGATGGATTTCGGTGGACCGCGAGAAGTCCCCTCACTTGTTTTGCCCATTTCTATATTTACCTGTATTACTGTTTATATTTGTTGACTTTGCAAGAATGTTTTTTAGAGCATATATTTATCCCACCAGGTGAGCCTGATACCAATAAATGTGTTGTAGGGGGCTGCCGCGTATAATAGTGTAGGACTATCGCGTAAAATGATTTAAAATGCTTGGGAGCCACTGCTCTAGAATATTATTTTGGTTAACAAGAATGTTATCATATCGCCATCTGAATCAATCGCTAAACTAGAACGATTATAAGGTTGGATAATTGTATAATAAAAGCCTGCTTTCCTGAGAGTATTGGAAGTAGCATCTAGGATATGTTTTCATTCAAAGAGGAACCAGCAAATCTTTTGAGAGAGTGTGTGTGTGTTAATAGCACCGAAATGTAAAATTGTCTGATTTACATGATTTCAGAGATTTATTCCATCGAATCTCAGTCTATTATTAAATGAATCATTAAATCTCGTATAATTTGGAACTCTTTAAAAAAGATTGAATGGGAAGGAGCGGCCAAGGGCCTAGTCTAGAAAATTTATGTAACAAACATTTCGCGGGAAAAGATCCTCAGATTCTCAAGTTTCGAAGTAGAATAAACTGTGAAACAAAGCTAATGTTTTTTCTTGGAAAAATTCACAAGATTTTCAAGCATTGCTATCAAAATTATGGGCAATAACTGTTTACAGTAGGCATCGCAGATTACAGCAGAATGAAACTTTTTTATACAGAAGCGTGCTCCGGCATTCCAAGGCTAAAATGTTTGAGGCCTAGCATTGGAAGTGAATGTTCGGTTAAATGGCTTTTGCCATTTAGAGCGAAAAGTTTTTAGCTCATGAAGCAGGTTCAGGTGAATTGATCTTGGAGATTTTACATGTCAATTGAAATTGACTGAATTTTTCTACAGGTTTGTTGGCGCTTGGACTTATAACTTGTACCAGAAAGTATCGACGATGATTGAATATCTGACAGATTACCTATACCCACCGCTTAGTGTATGGTTTCAAGCCCATGGTGCAAGGGACTCAGACGGTTGGAGAATGCGTGTTGCTTGTGCACAAGATCACCATGTGCAGCGTATGGAGGAGACAATGGCGAAAACCCTTACCCTCATAGAACAGTCACATTATGATGAAGGGATTTATCATAACACAAGAATGAATATTGCTCTTTGTGGTTCATTTTACATTGAGTTAGAAAAGAAAGTAACATTACGGTAAGCAACTGTCAAATGATAACTTATTTTAATTCACTGCATATTAATCAGTTAGATAATGTATTACTTCAACTGAACCTCCCACTCCATGAGTGCCTCAAGTTTCTTAGCATCGCTTTAAGTGAGCATCCCCTTTGATAATGTTAGAATGTCGTGCTGGTATTGACTGCTTTGCAGTTTTTCCATATTCTGCTCTAACATGATTTTTAGCTAAGTGTCATTGTTCAACTTATCGCTAGTGGTTGCAGTAGTAAATGTCTGTGCCAAAACAAGATGTCTACCCTACCAGTGAATTTCAAAGTTATCATGAAAAGGACTTTGACTGAAATCATTGTAAATGTACCAAGATTATTAAAGATGTTGCACCTGGATCTTACAGGAAAGTGCCTCAGCAGAACTTTCTGTAATTGCACAGATACGGATGAAGTCATTGATATTCTGCTAGTGATAAAAGTACTTTGTCGTTCTCTTGATAGATAGATATCTGTAGAGTGTCATTTCTGGTTTATTTGGCCACTTTTGTACTATTTCTTTTTAGTTTTCAATCTAGTGTTCCGTGTTACTCGGAGCTCTTCAGGGTTATGGAAGAGAAAGAACATGCTAAAGGAACTGATTTAGTTATATGTAGTGAAGATGGCGGTGAATACACAAGATTTCCATTGCCAGTAAGCATTTAATTTCCATTTTATACTTTCAGTCTATTGAACCGGACGTTATGAAATCGGGCCTTTTGCACAATCAGAATGAAATTTAGGACTCACCAATGGTTTCAAACGGCAGCAGCAGGTTTTTTTTGTTGAATGAGAGGGGTGCTCACTCCCTAGTACAAGTGTATGTGATGGTTCGTCATTTAAAGTATTATGTGATCTTGTCATTTCTACCTTATATTGCATCATCAAGCTCCACTCTTACCGATAGGCTTACAACTATGTTTGTGAAAACATACTGTACTTCAAAAAAGCAATTATAGCAACTATCTAGAGAGAGTGGCTGTATGTTTCAGTAACATAGTGGACTTTTCTATCAACACACAAATGCTGTTGGCATAATAGTGTGGCATAAAATTTTTAAGGAATCCTTTTGGTCGTACGTATACAATGTTGATTTTTCAACGCTGAAATTATTAACTGGAATAAATGTTTAAGATGTTTTGCTGAAACTTATTAACATGGAAAAACTCTGCCTTTCTGCTTCATCCATCAATTATTATGTCCAAATAAAGTGGCACGAGAATAGCTCTGTACATTACAAATATAATGCCATTCCATCCCTAATATAATGTCGTATTGATTGAACTAAAGCTTCTTTCCACGTGAGCGGTGCTTGGTGGAAAGGTTTTTAGCTCTTTCCCAATATTCTGGAGATGTGGATAAAGGCCTGTTTCTATGGCATCTCTATAGCCTTTGTGTATCCCAGTTCAGTCAGTAGAGATTGGTTATGAATAGGCTGAATTCATCTTTATCAAGCGTACAAAGATCTCCGCATTACATGGCATGCAATCGTACCTTGCAATGCGCTTAATTGCCTTGGTAGGCTTTTAAAGATCTTTAGCAGGAAATGTAGCAAGGTAGCAGCAAATATTCCATCAAGACCTTTTGAAAATTTCTTTGAAGAGGCCGCTTCGGCAAACAGTGCCAGCCATTTTGTGTCTGTGTCTTATCTAAAACCTAAGCTTATGCAGAGATTATTGAAATTGGAAATTCATGCAATACGCGTATATCTTGCTATTTTGACTGAGTAACCAAAATACTATTTCTGCTTGCAAGTATTGTAGCAGCCTCTTCATTTAGACCTCCTTTTGATATCATTGGATGTTTCCTGTACACATGGTATATTACTTTTAAGATTAACTGATCGATATTCCTTCAAATAGAAAGTGTTTCTGAAAAGCAATGTTGACCAGGACTCCTTGAACATAACATTGAGCCCTGGCAATTTACCAGGGCAACGTGGAGTGTGGAAATCTTTATGCTTCAATTCTTATGGTTCTTTTGCTCAGTGATATGCTTCGTTCACAATCCTCGTTCGTAAACTTCCTTCGCAAACCTCTTCTGCGATCTCCTTCACCAACCTGAATGGCAGGCCTTTGGTTCGAGTCAACTATGATTGTGATTTCTTGCCTTACTTTCTTGTGTTCATACCGTCCGGTTTGTTGGGTAGATTTATCATATAAAAATGGAAGAACTATTTGCATTGTAACCTCCTTAGAATATCCTTGTTTACTGTTTCAAGAATCCTGACGTAAGTACCACTATATTTATTTCTATTGAAACTTCTAGAGTCTGAAAGCTGGCAAGGAGAGCTCAGGATCTGCAGAAGACACAAGCTTATCTGATGATTCTGACGATAAAAGTAATATTGGAAGCGAACCGTATCGTTTCTTTGGCTTAAAGTTTGAGAAGATTGATTTCGAAGGTGTTCGCATTATTTTAGAAGACGTTCTTACTTTGGAAAAATTGCACATACTTCCCAATGAATCCACAGAATTAATAAAATCGAAACTTGAAGCGTTTACACCTATATCCACATTGAAGTTAACCCTACAGTTGTTTTCGGAACGTGCCATTGAAGAGAAACTGACAAATGATTGGTTCGAGGTTTTTTTTGAGAAACTTGGATCGAGAGATTTTCAAGAAAGCTTAAGAAAAGGTGAGTCTGCCAGTTGTACTTTCCTTGGGTCGCGAAACAGAATTTTAGACTTGAAAATTTTATTATCACCAATTCACACACATATTCTTACCACATAAGTATGATTGTGGAAGTTTTGGAAATACATCGATCATACTTTCTGGCTTACTTTCATTGAATAAGGAACACCTTTGTAAGGAACTCAAGATTGAAACTATCTAGAAAATCATTATATCATATTCAAAATGCTGAGGTAGACGAAAGTCGACACTTTTAGCAGTTGAAGCTTTTGTTTTGATTCCCTACATAACTGTGTGTGTTTTTGGAATTAGAGTCTCCTTCTTTTTAAACACCCTTTTAAGTACATGAAAGACACACTTGCCAGTCGTAGGCATGCAAAGCTCATACCCATAAGTTTAAAATGCAGTGAATTTTGTCAATATCTTCATAGTTTGCAATTTCTGATTGGGAGATATTCTTAGGATCACAATATTGTTTTAATTTTTTCCATAGTGATGGACGTTCTTCGACAGCCTTGCAAAGATATAATTTGCACCTCAAAAATGTTCAGTAATTTTCTACGGATGATATATACAAGGGATAAAGTTTTTCGATTTTCCAGAGTCAGTCGCTACTTTTTTCGAGGACTGGATTTGACACCAGCTGACAGAGAGACCATCAAGAGAGAGGCAAGCGGAAATTTGTGCAAAGAAATGTTAGAGCAATCCTTTCTTAGAGAAGGTTCAAAAATTAACTGTCTATTTGATATAGTAGTAGCATTGTTGAAGACTAAAACACGCACAGAGAAATATGAACGCAGAGGTATTGAAAAGGGGGAAAGAATTCAGAGGCTTTTGGATGATCTCGGAGAATACTTGGAAGGAAATTTAATTGATCACAATGATGTTGTTGGTGGTGATGATCAAGTAGATAGTGGTGATGATGATGCTGATTTCGATGATAGTGATTATGATCGTGATGATGATTATTGATAGATGAAATGTAGGATATCTATAGTTGCAGAATACAACGCTAGAATGGAGTGAATCATTACAGGCCATTACAGGCACGTCAATAATTTATTACTATAGGCTTGTCTCAAGGTAAGTGCTTTTTCAATTTGGCACTAGAAAATACAGAGTCGTCTTCTTTGACAGCTCAACTGCTAATCAATTGGCAAACATCTTCTCTTATTGCCAGTTGACGTGAATGGTTGCGCCTGAGTGATCCAAGATTCTTGGAAAAATTCTGGCACAGTGAGTTGTTTTAGATAAGTATCCTACAGATTTGAGGAAGTTCTTCCATAGATTTGGAGCTGTTTAATCAATTAGTTTCTGACGGTTTATATATCTTAGTTGATAAATGATCTTTTTAGTGGTTTTAGTAATAAGAAAATAATTTTTTTTTAGAAACTCTGCAATACTTTTTGCCAAATATTTGCAGCCTTCTAGCTCCTGGGGATACTCTACTCCTTTTATCTGGATATGATTATAATTTGCAGTTGCAGAGTTTTGAACGTATTCAAATTGCTATTTTGTGATTATTTTTCGTTCCCAAAGTCAATGTATCGTCATAGGGTTGATTCCTTTATTTGCAAACGCTGTAACAACTAGTCTAACATTTGATCTACAATCATATCAGGCGACATGTTAGATCGTTTGCACTCCTTGTCAGGTCACTTAGCATCGTACTTTGCAACTGGTTGATGGTTGATCAAGACCAAACATTTCGTTCAGCACTTCATTGTTCTCCATTTGTTGGTTGAACTGTTACATCGTTTGCACACCTTGTCAGGTCACCTAGCTCTGTGTTTTCTAATTGGGAGATGTTTGATCAAGATCAGTCATGTGGTGCAACGTTTCATTGTTCCCCATTTGTTGGTTGAATTGTTACATCGTTTGCACACCTTATCAGGTCACCTAGCATTGTGTTTTGCAATTGGGAGATGTTTGATCAAGATCAAACATGTGATGTAACATTTCATTGTTCCCATTTGATGGTGGAATTGTTGGATCGTTTGCACACATGCCGAAGTAATATTATTCAATGCATGCACGCGCACTTGATCCGTATATGACATAGTTTGCACATGTCTTTATTTGGGGCCTTGTGATCTTCTGTGAACTTATACATACTATAGCTCGTTTACGCCCTATTTGTGGTTTTCGTATGATTTAGCTGATTGGATATCACTGATACCACGGTAAATGATAATCTGCATGCAATTTTACATTTGAGAATTTAGATTTTCGGAACACCAAACTTTTTATTAATGGAATCTATGCTTGATTTCGTCGGTTTTTGTAAGTCTATGCACGGTTTTTTATAAGTAACTTAGAGTTTTGTTCATCCTGCAAGTTGCTTATTTCCGAGCCAATTTTTGAATCTAAGACTGCTCATTAGCTGCTTGATTTTTTCAATCAACTTGTAGTAAAAATTTTGCAAATATGAGGTTAGAAAAGAAACAAGCAATTTAAGGTTGCAGAACAGAAGAACAAATCTTAGAACAAAAAATTTACAGCTGCATATGATAGGTTTAGAAACAATAAAATTCAAAGAGAATCAGAGTGTATCCCTTTTTCATTATATGTCATATATGTTACGGTTACCCAACGCGGAATTAAAGTTGCGTGGTAATTTTCAAAGCCAAGTTCAGTTGCTAGTAAAGCAGTTGCATATAAAAGGGATCATATATAGTTACTTTAGGTAAGCAAGACAACTAGTTAGTGTTTAGGAGATTTTTCTAGCCTTAGACCGCGTAAAGTAGTAATATGTAAATCTTCAATATTGTACAAAAATGGTGATTTATAGCTTAAGTAACCTGGAAACGAATGGGCTTTATGCCAAGATAAAATCTAGTAGGAGCAGGTCATAGTACAGTCTGGGGTCGGAAGAAGCCCCGTAGTGAGTAAAGCTTCCCTTCCATTACACCTCGGGAAATGGCAAGACAATGGTAATTTTGAAATTTTGTTTCTTCACCTATCGGTTGAGTAGAGCCCAAACTCACTCATTCTCTACTTATATCCATATACATTCAATCTGCAAATTTTCAGCTCGATATCTCAACTAGTAAGAGAAATTTGTTGTTACGAGCTCGAACCACATTTATTCTTTTGTTAATGCCACCATCATGCCTAATTAGCATATTTTATTCAAACAATTAAATTTTTGCTTTCTTGACGCCCAAATAAGTATAATTGCAAAATTTTAATAAGATTTCCTAAAATAGAAATTTTCTTAGTTGGGGGTCTAGTACCTTAAAATAACCGTCGTTTTTAACAACCTTGTGTCCATTGAGGACACTCTACGTACAAACACGCATACTCATAGCCTTAGCATAGGATGCATAATGGATATCCTCGTTTGCTAACCATAGAAAACTACACATGTTGTTAGTTATCATATATCACTCAGCATGGGCGTAGGGGTGGGGACTGTAAATTGTCTACCCGAATCACTGATCTTTTGCCGGAATAACTTGCTATCTAGCCGTATTGAGATGTAGCTATTATCACGAAAAACTCTTCTTTTTCCTAAAGACATTGCCTGAATTAAATGGATTTCTGTCCAACTAGAGGGCTGTAGCTCCCCAGACCCCCGTCTCCTGCGCCTGTGTTACTTATCATACATTTTATCCACATATTTGTATAAACTTTAGATAGTTTATTTTAGGTTTATTTAGTGTACATGTCGTTGTTTAAGGCGATTTGTAGCTTTTTTAAAACACAAGTGTAGCCGGATTTTTTAGGTAGATATTCACCAGGTAGCTGTGACGTGTTACTTTTTAGTTTAGATAAACGTAAGTGAAACTTGATAACTCGGGAGTTCGATCTCGTCAAGTATACCTCACAGCCTATAGGGAATAATAATTTTTGGGAAAGAAGGGTAGATGTCGTAGGAATAGTGTCTTGTATTCTTGTTTTATCACAAGAATTAATATCGTATTGACTCAGGTAAAAGTTCATTAGTTCCAAGTATTTGTAGTACCATGTGGCTATAGGGCAAAGCTAAATAAGGCACGTGTAGCTTGCAATCACCTGTTGCTTGCATACGATCACGGACAAAAGTCCTTGGAACACCCTTTGACTGCAGCATTTTATGTGACAATTATGAGTCCGGTGAAGCACAACGGATTACGCCTTCCTACCCGCCAGAACAATGTTGAATTGACGGTTGGGTTAGCTGACAGTTGTGTGAAAGCAATTTGACTTACTTACTGTGTATAAAACCTGTATAAATCAACATTGTTTTCAAGGGGAGAGAGGAGCGCTCACCAGCCAGGTCAAAAAATACAGTAAGTGTTCCAAGACTTTTGGCATTGATTGTGTGTATCATAACTCATACCCTGTTGTGTCTCTCTCACATTTCTTGAGCCCTATCACGTACTATGTATCCATCACATGATCAATGTATTACACATATCTTTATTCTATTGTTTGCTAACATTTTACACTTGATTTTATTGTTAAATATATGCAAGCACACACTTCTCTTGTTCAGATGGAAGTACAGATAGTCGCATTGTAAATCGTGGTTTACATTTAAGTGATGCTTAAAGTAGAATTAGAACATTTAATCGTTTTATGGAAGAGACCCACAATTCGCTGGGTTATACTCTGTACAGAAACCAATTTACCGAAAAATTTAATCATCTTTTATTTTTGGAAGACCCCAGAGATGCAACCCAGAGACCTTTGAAAGTCGCTTCAATCATACCATATGTTCAGGGGCGTCGTTCTGAGGGGTACTGGAGTTCCAGCACCTCCTGAAGTTAGAGATTTTTTGCAAATTTGCGTCATATTAGTGCATTTAATAAATTACAAAAGTATGAGAACAGTGAAAGTTTTTGTCGCACCCGATTTGTCTGCAAAATGGGGCCTCCCTCCCTCCCCGCTTTTCGATTTTGCTAGTGACGCTGCTGTTTACGATTGTACAGCAAAGTGCATAAAGAGATTTGCAACTAGTACAGGATCAAGCTTTTCTCAGAACATTTGAACGCAGTTTGAAAATTCAATTTATTGGAAGCCATATCTAATGGTAACGACTGTTTGCAATCATTCTATACCATGATTCCTTTCTTTGTGAAAAATAAGCCTCTGATTGGATTAACAAATCCACATGATTGCTTTGGATGGTCAAAATGCGTACTTTTTCATGCAGCTGCTTGTGATTAATGCAAACACGACTGTACTATTTTCTATGTCACACTTAGCAAGCGGGATTTACTTAATCGTTGTACCTTAGCAGTCGACAGAAGGCTCAGGCCATTTTTTTAGACGATGTCATTAGTAGTAAATGCTAGCGTTAGTAATTTTCCGAGCGACGTTTCTATGCCATCCAAGCGTCATTACCAAGCTAAATAAGAAAATACGTTGTCGATACATGTACAACACTGAACAATAGGGATCCAAGACCAAGAAATCTTTTGACGGTTAGATTCTTGGCGCCAACGTACTAAGTAGGCCATCTGGCGGTAATAGAATCTAATTGCATGTTCAATGTAGGCTTCACATCTCAGATGAACAACATTTCTTGGATTTGGAAAACAATTTTCCATGTTGTTCTTCAATATAGCAATATGCCATTAGTATCTAAAATAGCTCAAAAGTAACTTAAAGGTTCTTTTTATACGAAAGTTCCTGTGGCTCAGTACTGAAACTTTCTTAGCTTTTTCATGATTTCAGTACTGAGATTTTCTTAAGACTCTCGGACCGCAAGAACGGTCGAGTTTGCATACACTACAGGTTACACAGACAAAGAGAGGTGCTACACAAGCATGACATTCTAATACATAGGTTACTAAGGAAAATCTATAAGAATTAAGTAAAGACCACGATTGTCTTGCTTGAATATTGGAATTTTAAAGGTATAGAACAGCGTGCAGTTCTACTTCCGTATTTACTGTATCTTGCCTAGCAGTAAATATATATATTAGTATGTTCGAATCTCAGATGTATTTGACTAGTTGATTTATCTTATGTAACCACCTTTTTGCTAGTAATAAACTTCTTGCTATTATCTGCAGCAGATTTCTTAATTTCTTGACAAATGTGATACATACATCATTCAAGACACTTCTTTGGGATTTATTTGATTGCGTGGCTCTTCTCCTTGTCCGACTTTGAATCTAATAATGGTGAGCTTCCAGAAATCTGAATTTTGCGTGTTATCACCGTTAAACAATGGAGTGTGCAATCTCAAGTAATAGAATGAGTACTCCTTTACTCTGAAAGTACTTCACTATGAAAGTTGTCTTGCTTGGAAGAATTGCATATTTAGGTGAGTCAATTTGATATTTTCACTTCTCTTGAAAATTAATCGGGAATTACTAGAATATAAGCTGGATGTTAAATTATCAGCTGTTAAAGCAATAATTCAGAAATTTTAGATGATGCAGTGGGATTTCATATTTCAGATGATAAATTTTTTGAGCTACGTGCGGATGCCGACCTATCCTCTAACATTATCAGTCTTTTCTTGCAGATTCCTTGAACTGCAATACTCTTTCGTGCTTAATTGTAGGGGGGTGGAATTAGCAGGGGGTTAGATATTTTTCTAGATTTTCATAAAGTGAAGGGGTGGCTATAAAATGACCTACCGGGAAAATCACAACAACCCTGAAGGAAATAGAAGAGTTTATGATCCCACCAGATGATGTTAAGTAAACATTGGATGGAGTGGTAAACAGTGTTCCACGAAGGAGGCTTATACGACTGAGAGCCAATTCGTAGAGTTAACGGTGAATAATGAATGATCTAATTTCATTGCATCTACGATGATGCCTTCTTCCCAGATTTTAGGATCAGTTGGTTTTTTCTCGTACATTTTTCTGGAAGAGGAGACAGAGCTACAGATAGGACAAATGTTTGTCTAAAATGTATAGTCATGGAAGAGAGGATTGAGAAACAGTAATGAAAGTAACATGGATTTGAAATGCAATCGAAAGCGATCTATTAAATAGTTAAAAGAAGGAGTTCAATGGTTTCGTGGATTTAAAACTAATGACTATATTGTTAATCTGAGAGTTTATAGATTCAAAATAGCAAATAACTCTAAAAGAATGGATTCATTTTTCTCAGAAGTTGCCATCATTATACCACTTTATACAAAAATTTACAAAATCTATTAATTCAATCGTGGGCTCGCTAGTTCAATATTCAAGAATTCCAAAACATTTCGTTGAAATATTATGTGTATCTGTCTTCAAAAGCATACCTCGAACTTACGGACTACACTTGAACAAAGTCAGTCATTGATCTTGCTGCAATTGCTCTAGTTATTTTCTCTACTAGGTCAACCAAATAACTCAAAGTCCTTAGCAATCTTATTTTTCCAAGCTTTTTTCTTTGAAATCGTACTAGGAAATGTAAGGACATGAAGTTGTCAGAAGGCGTACAGGTGAATTCTTTATGTATGGAAAGGATGAAGTTAATAAAACTTCATATTTTAGACGATTGAGATAGATTGTACCAGTGTTTTTATATGAGAAATTGTTTTTTTGCGGTTTTTTGCTCCAGTATTGCAACTTTCTTGGTTTTTCATCATACCACAACCAGACCTTTCTTTAAAGACGTCTTTGTAAGCTTTTTGAGTTTGGGTAAACCGACAGTGCTACAACAGCAGACAAACAATGCCGGGTTACCCAAACTCAAAAAGTTTGCAAGGATATCTTTAAACTTAAAGAAAGTTCTAGTTGTGGTATGATGAAAAGCCCAAGGAAATGCAGATTACCACAGGAAACATACACAACCTAGATCAAAGAGATAATGGAACTTAGTGAATATTGGAATTCAAAATGTATTTGGACATATCAACTCTCTTGAATCTCGAAAGTCAAGTATTGACCTTTCTTAACCTTTTTGGGCACTGCTTTCTTGTAAACCACTTTTCTATAAAAAGTGTACTGCAGATTCTGCAGATGGTGATTGTTGTTGGGCATTCTCCTATCCAATGCTTCAAAATCTTGTGAAGGTTCCGTCTACTTGAGAACTACCTTTCTTAGAGGGCACTTCGTTCTAAAAGGTGCACGTTTTCTGTATATATTTTTATGTTTTCTTTCACAGAAACCGTCACTGATAAAGACTGAAATCGCCAACATATTCCCTTCACACCTATTTCATCCTCTTCTCGTTCCTATTGTTATCGTCGCAGCAATACAAACTTAGCTAAGCAAGGGAAAGAAAGAGAGGTTGCGTGCTTGCTAATACAATAATATGTCCTTTTTCTGTTCTTGCCGTGGCCTATTGAGAAGCCTAGATCTTGCATTGTTAACTCCAAGTCATCCCCATTGTGCAGAGAAAATGGATTGAGTTATAGGTACATGAAAGCGAAAGATGTGTCAGCAGGGGGTGCTCATATCTCATGTTTGTTTGGATTACATAAAACATTTCGTAGATGCGAATGGAGCGATAGCTAAGCTGTTGTTTTGGTGTGGTTTGTGGCATGGTTTGTGAGCAGATGACTACCAGAGTAAATTAGCTAACGCCTTATGTATCAGTAATCGTGATATACGGTATAGCGTAAATGTTATCGAATTGGCTTTCCTTCCACGCGTGTTTGAACCGTGTGCACTGCATACGCCCATTGCACCAATTTCAGACGACACTGCTTCGTAGCTGAGGAGCTTTGCACCAAGATACTCACCAAAGAGTCGAGGTTCTACAAGTGCATCGTAAAGGAATTTTCAAGAAGCATCCAAGTTGAACATGATAGTTTAGGCTGAATATGGTAGAAGGCTTTTAACGCACAAACACATCAGAACGTGAGTATAAGTGAATATTGTCAATCTGGCTAATTGCCCCCCATTGCGCATGCGACTTTTCCACAATTTGCTCAGTAAATGTGGGCATTTCCTTTTATTTTCATCGAGATTCCCATACGCTTCTTTTGGTACTTAGATCTGAATAATGGGCCTATTCAATCGATAAGTGAAAACTGTTCGCTCTTTTCTCCACGTAGAACCATTTGTTTTTATATATACTTATATTCTTAGAAACAAGGAAAATATACTACGCATTATACGAATAAAAACAACGTCTAGATAAAAGCAGCTTTTGTGTTTACATGAGATGAATTTGCACATTATTGTCATCTTGTAAGTTCCAAATAGCTTGTGACGGGCCTTTCAGGGTCAGAAAGGGCCGTATATGGTCCACGGGCTGTACAATGTCTGGGTCAGGTATAAAAGAGTGAGTATACCGCCCATAGGCCTGGGAGGTAGATAGCCGTGGGCTGCAACCCCGTAGCTGAGCATTTAGTTCGGGGAATTTCGTTGGAAAACTAGCTTCCGCACAATCTAGCTAGATACCAGCCAACATAGGAAATCATCTAGATTCTCACCGCTCGCCTTGGTCATTCGGCCAGACAGTGCGCAGCCCCCTGTAAAGTTTAGGTCATCGTCCTACGTCCATGATGCCGCCATTATTCGGAAGGCTTTTGCCTCGTATTAAGTCTAGGATTGCACGGTACACGACAGTTGATGAAGCTGATCTGGGAAATAAAGCTGCAAGTTAAGTTTTAGACAGTCCCATCGTGTGAAAAAGAGCAAATGACCTCCTTCGCATTCCCTTCCATATGTAAACTAGAATCAAATCAGTATTTTGGTGGGTCTCGAAAGCGATTGCTTTGTTGCTACATCCAATCAATAGAGTAGAATACATGTACCATATGTGGCAACAAAATGTGACATGATTGAAGAAAAGTGGTTACCATAAAAACAGCTTTTGAATAACTATTGAAGCGCCGTACAGTAGACCCACACATAGAAACCTATGCTTGTGAAATAAGACTGTCCATGTTCTCATGGAATGAGATAGTTCCTGCAGTCAGGGTAGAAGTTCTTAACACTTATCTTATCAAGGCAGACCCTGCTTATCACTGATGTACGTTAGGTTTTGGAGCATCCATGAAAGTGGTTGATTGGCAAACTGGCTGAATTTATTTCTCAGTGGGCAACGAATGAAACCTTTTATACAGACCTAATTGGAATATCATCTGCCTGTAAAGCTCAACGTAATTAAAATCAGAATATAAAATTCAGACTCTAGGTTCTTGGCAAATGTGCGGGGTTTTCTGTCTTATTTTCGTATTTACTATTTTACATGGAAGAAACCAAGAAGGCGCAAGGTTCTCAACAATGATAGCGTTCTGTACAAACAGACAATAGAATGGCCTGCCGATAATATAAGAATTTATAATTTGTGTACCAGCAAGATATATACAAATGTAGGTGTATTGTTTGAGAATGATAGCCACGACGAGCAACATTGCAGATAATTCAGAAATAATAGCAAGTTTTCAGTAGTGTATTGCCATCGACATATCCATTATATAATGCACCAGCTACATTAACATACCAGTTAATTATTGACACATCCTATAGACCAATACAGGATATTTCGGGATAGCTTATCCCATCGTCAGCAAGTGATTCAGGAAAATTTTGGGGGCTTATAAATAATCCATAATGCAATAAAATTCAGAAAGCGAAGAGCAAAAACGGGCAATGTAGGTAAACAGGCGGAAAATGCTTAAATAAGGAGATGTAAAAGAGGTAGGTACCAGATACTACCAGAACAAGAAGCCTGCAGCGACAGGGATTAGAAAAGGCACAGGGGTATCGAGGAATTTTGCTGGGCGTAGGTGTATTCTTTTGTCACGACCACTTTGACTTGTTCTCCTGCAGCCAAAGCTCTTTGAGATTTTGCCGTAGTCACAGTTGCTAACTGTGGAGTTATTTCTGTCTGCCTTATATGACCCCTATAGTATTCCTAATTTTATGTAAAGTCATTGCGAACAACAGGTTCACAAAAATTTTAATATAGTTGAATTCAACTGTTGTAACACTTTGTCTTTATAAGAAAGTTCTTTCCATCCAGTACGAAGACTTTCATAGCTTTTTCATGATTTCAGTACTGAAACTTTATTAAGACTTTCATTTCAAGAATGTCCTAATTGGCGTGACTCTACAGTGTTACACAGACAGATAAGCACTACATAAAACATATCTCTCTGATACAAAGGTTACCTGAAAAAATCTATTCAAATTCAGCAGAAGCGATGACTGTCTTGCGTACATATCGAAATTTTAAAGTTATATCACTTATCAACTTTCTTGGGTTCAGAAATCGAGTACTGACCTTTTTTTAACTTTTTTAGCAGGGAGTATTGCTTTTGTAAACCACTTTCTTATATAAAAAATGGCGCGTTGCAAAGTCGCTAAAATAAAAGTATGTCAGAATTAGCTTTTTCGAATACAATAAAGTTAATTGCGCTCAAAAGCAGCGATAAGCCATATATGCATAATTATCTACGTACTGACAGTATGAAATGAACTTCAGTAGTATTCGAATACAGAGCTACCAGATTGCAGGAAAAAGGCCGGTTGTAATGACATCACTTGCTGGCATTTTGCAGTTTATGCCATATTGCTAGAGGTGATTTGGACACCATATTGCTAGAGGTTTGTTACCTGGCAATAATTTTTCTATGTATCATTAAATATATAATTCATAGTTTGCTAGTTTCCTTCACTTTATGGACAAGGTAATACAAGCTGCCGTCATTAAGTATGCCATTTTGCTGCAATGTTGCAATTAGTGATATGGAAGTTGTTTGTGCTTCATCTGTGAGGATGAACAGAATGAAGATAGTCAAGAAGGAGTTTGTAAGAGTAGGGTTTCTAGAGGCGCTTCTAGAATTTGTATAGGTGAGAGGTCGAGTGGTTAGAGCACTTGACTGCGGTATGGAAGATCAATGTTTCGAGGTGAGCCTTCGAGCCATAGTTTAGGATGCTTGCGCACTGTGAAGCCAGCAGCAAATAGGTACCTGGTGGCAACACTTGGTTGGTTAAAGGCAGCGAGGAGAGGAACTGGCCACCCTACCTCGCTATCACCAAGGCTCAGTATGAGTGCCCTATCTATCAGGCACTCGCTAACGGATTGACATCGTATATAGAAATAACCTTACCAGAATCGAGGGTAATTGACATCAATACGTTATAAAACAAAGTGAAGAAGTGAAGTGCAATTGATATTTACCTGGAAAGGGTCCTAAATACCAACTGTACCTACCATTATAAAAGGTCCTATATCCTCTAAAAAAACTTAGCTTCCCCATTCCTACGACCTACTCGCTGTCAGACCCACGATAATCATGCTTATTGTGCGTAGGACCGTTGAGAAATATATGAAGGTGGTTCACATATGGCTGGTGACTTATCATCAATTTTTAATAAGAACACCCTTAGTTGGTTACAGTATTTCCACAAAAGCACACTAAGCTCAGACCTGTCTCCCATTGTGGTGAAGTACACTCGCAGTTGTTCAGAGCTGATGGCAGTCTGAGAGGCGATCTTTCAGCCACAAATGAAGGGATTATTTTTATCTCAGAAAACATGCAAGCTAACATGGACAAAGACGAAAGTTTCTCGCCGATCAGGTTGATTGATCATTGAATTAAGCAATGCAAACAAATTTTTAATTGAACTCGGTTTTATCCAGCTAGAATGCAGAGCCCAACAATGTCCTGAAACCCGTGTATTTTCATGATAAAACTGTCTATTTTGGCAGGTGCACTCAACATATTTGATGTCGCAGATGTGTTCAAAGAAGAGTGGAATTGTGTTCTTCTCATCTAAGCAGTTAGACAGACACCTGACGCGGAAAAGTTCGAATACGCGCAACATCTCTGAAAGGCAGACTGCGTTGCTCGAAATCTTATGTGAATAGGTGTGCAGCTTGGCTGTCTGTTGTAAGAACCATACAATTATGTAAGTATCTCAAAATTTTTCAATAAGCAAGAGCATTTTTCATCGAATAGCCAATTTCGGAGGCTGAAAGTCTTCAAGGCAATATTGTTGCTAATTTTGATTTCGATACCTACATTAAAAGTCAATGCCATTCCTTTCATTACTTTTTACTTTTTATATCAGTCCATTTGATACAATCTTTATTCATCTTAGTTAATTCTTTGGTCTAGTATCTACGTTGCATGTTAAGTTATGCAGGCACTTTTGATCGCTGTTTCAGCCGAAAGGATACTCTGTCGCTGCACCATTTTAAAATTTCTAGCAAGTTGCATATGTGTCTAAGATCTTTGTATTCTAACGGGACGTTGTGTGTTATTTCATTTACTATTCCTATTCGCCTCCATCAACTTGAAGAGTGTTTTATACACAGGAGCAAGTTAAACTACGACCATAAGAGAAATTTTGAACAAGTAGGACCCCTAGCTACCTTTTGGATAAAATTCAACACTTGCAGACGTGCACATGAACTGCAACTGAACTGCACATTTGTTCTAAATGAAACCAACTGCGGATTTGCGAATGAATCCATTTCCATTTCATTGCCTCAAATAGAAATTCCACCCATGGTGCAGGGTATACAGTATGCGCCATTTATAGTCGTGTTCAATGGTATACTTTTGTAATTCACTTACAAACTGATGTCTAATGTTTCAATGAGCTCCATTTCAAAACTTTTTTTCGTATGCTGCCATTCATCAGCATATCAATAATTTTCTATGATGGAACCTTGGGTCAGCAAGGATTAATATTCGCGAAAATATTCTATCTTCTTCTGGTTTCCATCTCAGTTCTTACTTGCCGTAAAGGATGCAGTAAGACCAATCGGGGTCATATTTCTACAACAAATTCGACAGTTTCCCTGCTGGCCTCTTTTTAGGTGCTCTTTTCTGTGCATACTTTCAAACCAAATACCTGCATATCCGTTTTTTTCTATCTTCTCAATTATGATACAGAATGAAGATGTGGGGAGATTTATGATACCAATATATGTCACAGTAGGTCCTAGAACTGAGGAGGTGTTTTAAATGGAAACTTAAAAATAGGTACTATTGGGAGATCAGTCGTCATTTTATCCTAATCAGGAATTGTAAGGATAAGTTCGTGCCTTATCTAAGCTGATTTAGGATTTAATTGGCGTACGAAGTGTTCATTCTTTCAACCCTTCTACCAGTGTACACATATTTTATGAGGAACCCGGTATAAGATCTAGTTTTCGTAAGGAATTTCCCGTATTTTTTTATCTCTTTTGAATACGTTTTAGTACTAGAAGTCCTGTAATAGTGCTTTGCTTTAGCTGCACAGTTTCAGTGCTATAGACATTGTTTGGTGTTACGAAAGATCATTATACACCCTGCATGTTTCGATGGAAACCCCACGGTGAAACATTTGCTACGAGAATTGCACACAATTCATGCCAACTTGGCATTTTCATTCTCGATTGCTTGCAACGCTAACAAAATTCGAAATTGAACAGTTCCTTCTAGATTTTGTCTGTATTATTATGATTTCCTGAGGTTTTTTGGCTATATACAAGTAGGTTCCTTATAAAGCGGTCCAAAAGTTTGACAGCATTTTGAATCATACGAAGCTAGTAATAAATGATAGGATGAATACACCAGGAAAATGAGTGACGTATTTATCATGACTAAGTTGCAATTACACTCCGCGAAGAGCAGTATACCTTGTAGTACTAAAGAGAAGTTTTGATTCAACAATGTTATCATTCCTACGCGTAAGATCATTTTAAATCTAGGAACCCAAATGAACAGGAAGGTCAAGGAAGCAGCTAGAAAACTTGCTATTAAAGTGCTCCGACTCTTCGTAGAAACTGTGCTTTTTTCTGAAAGCGCTCCAAGAATGAAATGGTCGAGATGGTCATCTGCCTCACGCCCGCCTCCTATACGTATACCAATAGTCTATGATTGCAGCAAGAATCCTACACTGGAGAGGCGAGTTCATCGTTAGCTCTACTGTGTATACAGACTGCAAATTCCTCACATATACAATCCGCTGTTTTATGTCGATTAAAACGCGGTTTTTCTCATCATGATGTTTCGATCATTTTTCTATCTTGCCGGCATTATCAAACAAGATGGGCTTTTGAAAGCATGATTTTTAAAGCATTTGATCTGTTTGCAAAGGAAGACAGAAATGTTCTGCAATAATGCTCTTGCGTCTTTCACGTTTAGCACATGCGAAGCAACCGTTAACTACCGAGATATTTAGCACTTGTTTTCTAAAGTTCTATCTGATTCTTCAGACAAGGCTGCTACCACTTGCGGCTCTATATGTGTATGCTCTCATAGGTCATCAGAAAGCTTAAGTTTACTCCGTGGCCCTTCAACGTATACTTACGTTGGAAAAATAGTACAGGACCTTGCTCATAAATGGCGGCTAATAGCGACCAGAAACCTGCTTTAAAAGTTTCAACCAAATTATCATATTGTATGGACTGCTTTAATCTTACGTGGGAAGGATTCATCACTGCTTCAGTTTACATGTAGAACACACTGTGAAACACTATCGATGTTTTTGATGCGAAAATTGGTGAAATTTTTTTGAGGCAGTGCTGTCAAAGTTTGGGCAATAAATTTTAGGAGGAAGTGTAGTAGCTACTAACAAATGAAATTGGGGGTGGCTTTGTTAAGCGACTTTTCGATGTCTTCCTAACTGATGCCATTATCAAGGTAAACTGGAAAACACAAGCTGTGTATGTGTGTGTGTGTGTGTGTGTGTGTGTATGTGTGTGTATATATATATATATATATATATATATATATATATATATATATATATATATATATATATATATATATATATATATATATATATATGTATGTATGTATATATATATATATATATATATATATAAATTTTAATTTTCTCCTGGTTTTTCTGAGCATTATATCAACCTTTCTGTTTGCACCGAAAAAGGAGAAATCCTGATTACTCGCTAGCTATATATATATATATATATATATATATATATATATATATATATATATATATATATATATATATATGCCTATGCATGAAACCTAGAGTAACAGAGCTATGGGTCATTAATAAATTGTACTTCTATTACACTTTCAAGGGACTGTCAAATAGAACACAGCTTGCTTGAAAGGTTTCGAGAGTTTAGTTTCGAGTACTCACTTTAGTACTTTTTAGTTTTTTGTTTAACTAATGATTACACCCCCGTCCTTTGTGAGACTCAAACGGTATCTTCTTCGGAAGGAATGATTCCCTCAGTGTTGTATGCGAACTGTAAATACAGCCGACATTTCAGAGCAATTCGATCCAAAAGATCACCTCCTTTGGCACAGCCAACCATTACGATAGCTTAGAAGAAGAGTGACATAAAATACCTCTGATGAGTAGACTTGATAATTGGACAAATGGGCGTCACCCGAAAAACCCCTTTCTTGTTTCATCTTTAGCGCCCCTTTCTGGAAAAGTCTGTTTTATAAAAGTGTGTTTTGAAGTGATATAGACGACGAATGTATTCTCATCAGCATTCCTGAAGGAGAGATGATTATTGATCACAGTATTCATTGTAAAAGCTCCTGTATCTTGCTTTACATGTTTGCCCTGCGTCCTAAACAGACAGCCAGTCCGCCCCTGGATCATATCACTCTATATTTGCTGTGCTTTGGTGTATGAGACCCCTTGATTTCAACTGCCGTACTGTTATCCATGGCTTGTGGGCCGGCCCCCCTTACTCGTGTTTATTCATGTAGAGACGAGTCTCCAAGCGCAAAGACCTTGCATCGTGTTGTTTGTTTCTTCATATCTTGTGGTCACACCGTGGCTTATCTCTTTATGGGACATATCACCCTTCCGTTATGCTTTTCATTTCTATCATTAGTCAATGTCTGAATATTTGCCGTAGCAACAGCAAGAGTGATCATTGGGAGCAAAGGAGCTTGACTGTAACTTATGCAAATCTGCTTCAAGCAGGGAGCAACATACTGACTTAGTTTTGATTCACGGCATCCAGAAGCGCGGTGAGTGAATTTGACTTATGGTCCAATTTAGTTTTACAATTATATTCTCCTGTGGTTCTTTGAACAGACTTACCGGTGCGTTGAGATGTACGTATGGCAAGAATTAATTCAAACAGAACTCTCGAGTTATTTTTGTTAAAGATTGCATTTTATTGGGGAGAAAGGCAAGCGTTCTTTACCCTGCAGCCTATGAATTTAGCAGTTTTTGCCTAGAGTGTGTGATCACATACTCCTGCTGATGTGTTTGCTGACTATATAGCCTAACTATGAGATGTATAGATCATCTGTTGTTTCAGCCGCTTGATCTCAGTGCGTTTTGAACAGTGCATGTATTTACTTGAAGAATACACTGATCCCTCCTGCAGACATGCATTACAGTGCCACGCTATACTTTCTTAAATTAAACAACATTGAATTTGGTCGATATCAAGGCTCTGAAGTAATGCAGGGTTTTATTACTTTACATAGGCCTCTCGTTACTTTCTATGTAACTATTCACCCCAAATAATCTACTCTGTCTCAACAGGTTATATACATGTTTGCTAAACGCAATGTTTCCATTTTTTTATCGGTCGAAGCAAAATCACTCATGGTCCGAAATAAGTGGTGATTCAATAGCAGTTTTTGCATATCGCTTGCTGCTATATCAAATTAAATTGAATAGAGACCAGTTTGTTGGTTAACAGATATAAGAGAATCTTACTTTATCTATTGATTGATCACCTTACTTGAAGCAAAAACACAAACATATCTGTTTTGACGTTGTGGAAACAAGATTAAACTGTGTAATAGCATTATCTCATTTGTAAACCACGAAAGCTGGAGTATCATATAACGAAGTTACAATTGTAGGGACCACACTACACGGATCATTGCATTCATTCACAATGCATGCATTTAGGGCCTACACGCGTTTTTTCATATGATTATAGTCTATAAGAATATCAAGGCTTAAGTTCTCTGAAATTTTGAAATAATTTAAGAATAATGCATGGCTCAAGATTCATCAAGTTTAAGATTTTATGCTGGTTTGAGTTATTTTTCGACAATGAAACATGACTGAGGTTCACTTGTCCTGTATGGAACTCGTTACACGATGATGCGATTCAGTAACTCTTCGGGGAATGTCAGTTAAACCCTTTGTTGTTATAAGAATATCGTCTTTACAAGAATTAATGCTCAATGTCGCTCAAATTTAGGAATAATTTTAAAAAATTCTTAGACTCAAAATCAAGCAAATTTAAGAGTATTGAGTCTCAGTGAAAATTAGATTTTCTTGTAAAAATGATTGTTTGTGCAGGCAACAGGATTTGAAAGCAATGAAAAATGAAAATGCGAGAAAATAGGCGACCCGAGCGGGACCCCACTCGGGTCGGTTATTTTCTCGCACTTTCACTTTTCATAAAAATAAATGTGTAGCGCACTCAGGAGTAGAGACTTTGTCGGCAGAAAGGGAGAGATTTTAATTACCAGTGATAGAAGTCGCTCGTTTGCAAGGTTGAAAGTCAATAATTTTTTGTCGCTGGCGATGATCTTTGATATCAGACGCATTTGTTATTTGTGTTCATCGATGACAAAGAGAGAAAGAAAGAAACGCTGTGTGCTAGGAGAATATGTGTACTGTTATATAGAAATCTTTATAGCTAGCGAAAAACTTTATTTTGTGTGCTAGGCTTAAGAGATCAAACATAATCATATATAAAAGGTAAAGGTGAGTCCCGTGTACGATCCCGTACGTTGGGGGAGTGCCCGTCAGAGGGACACTTATCCTGAGCCGCCAGCATAGTGAGGTAGGGTAGCCAGTTCCTTTCCTCGCCGCCTTTAACTTCCCCAGTGTTGCCACCAGGCACCCATTTGCTTGTGGGTGGACAGTGGGTGAACATCCCAACCATGATCTGAGGGTTCGGCTCGAACCATCGATGTTTCGCACAGCAGTCAAGCGCTATAACCACTTGGCCACTCGCCCATTATTGATACACACAAGTTCTAATATGAGGACCTAGCACAAGATCTACGCTCATTTTTCTTATAAGAACAATTTCATAAGAACACAAACCTCAAAATTGATGGGAAATTAAGAACAAAATAAGAACAAGCTGAGGCTGAAGCATACATTTTTTAATAGCATATTGACCTGAAATGTCATTTCCTTGTTAGCCAAAGGAGAATTAACAGCTTTGTCACTTCTCGTCTTTGATTTTCGTGAATTGGTTCCCCTCGGTGAAACATCCAATAGTCTCTTCTATATTATCTTATGTCTAAATTGCCTACACCCCAGTAATTTGGGAACAAATTAAGAACAATTTAGCCTTAAAATTTTGAAAAAATTAAGAACAGTCACCCCTTACCTCACCTTTAGTGGCTCTTGTAAAGAGAGTGTATTTCTAAAATTTCCTTATTTTGCACCTCTTTTGGCCACATTAAAGCACTAAAAGTTCCTTAATAGTTCATTTATTTTAAACTGAACATTTAATGGTGCAAACATTGTAAGTGTTCAAGTTTAAGAACAGGGCACTATGAACATTGCAGGTGTCAAGGGAAACCCGCGTGTGAACAAAATGTATGCGAATTTAACTCCTTAATTCTCGATTGTTTGCAGTGATAAAAATATTGGAAGCTGAAACGCTTTTTCAGGATTTTACTCTTTAGTTGCATAAATTCCTTCGATGTTTCAACTTTCTACATGCAGCTTCTTTATATAAGCTGTTCTTTAGAAGAAAACGTATACTAATAAAGGTAGGAAATTGTACCATCATCGTAGGCCGTTCCCTAATTCCACCATACTGTCTGAACATGAAAGTGTTCTGTTTAGAATAACACTGAACACGTTTTGCCATTCCCAACCTTGTTACATCTGTTCACTCAAGCCGATCTGTGGCTAGGGATACTAAATACATAATACAGTGAATAATATGCAGGTATTTTCTTTTGCGTCATTTCGAGCAATGTGAATAATCTGGAGGTTTTTTAAATATAACCGCTGATCGTAACGAAAAAGAACTCAAACACATCATAATAAAAAGTTCCAAAATTTTCAAAGCAAAAATAAGCCAAATTATAAACCAGTTTCTCATAGAAAGCAAACAAGTGCAGTACATGTTTCTGCTTGATTTTATGAGAATTTTCAGTACCATTTTGTAATTTCTCGGGCCCATTGCTTCATCTAATTTTGAATTCCGTTATCTGAAAAAAATTCTATATATGGTAAACACTATCGTTGGTATCTGAATGTTTTCTTCTGTAGCTATAAGTTTTTATCAATAACAGTTATAAGCAGTTAAGTACAAATTTTAATTAAACCGATGCTGGGCTTAAGTGAAGATTAAAATTTTATAGGTATAAGAACTTGTCGCATTTTTTAAGTCTCAAAAATCCAGTATTGAAATTGTTCAACTTGTTGAATAGTCAAGCACTGTTTTCTTATAGACGATTTTCTTGCAAAGCAATACGAGCAGTGACCAACAATATGACATATTTTATTTCATTATTTCAGCACTATAGCTTTCTTAAGCCTGCTTTAGCAAGAATATTAGTTTGTGTCGCACAGACAGACAGACAGACAGACAGACAGACAGACAGACAGACAGACAGACAGACAGATAGACAGACAGACAGACAGACAGACAGACAGACAGGCACTACGCAAGCACAACAGTGAAATGCACAGATTAATACAGGACGTCTATACAAATTAAGCAAGAGAAGTGATGGGCTAAAGTGAAAATTGGAATCTCAAGTGTGCATCAATTTATCAACCTTCTTAGATATGAAAAGTCCAGCGCAGAACGTTTTTATCATTTTGAGCAGTCGAGTACTGTTATTTTCACGCACTTTCTTCCAAAAAAAGTGTTTATCACAACATATTGGTGAGATTCTTAAGCAACACATGCCACTCTCTGGTTTAGGAATAATAAACTAATTGTATTGTGTCATCCTCCTAATTGAGAAGTTTTCGTCCTCTCAATTTAAAGAGGAATGATCAAAGGGAGTTTTGAAATCCAACTTTTGCAATCTTAGCAGCATGTCTCTATCGAGTATTTTTCTTGCTTCACCTCTTATCGAGAATTGCCAACACAGATTACGTGCATATCTTTTGTAAAAGTAAGATCAAATTAGATCATCTAGAATTCGATTGACACTACTGGCAAACACCTGCCTTTTTCACAGTGGTAGTCTACGTTTTCGAAAGGCTTTATTTTGCTTTTTCGTCAGAACTGCTGACAATTTATGGCATGAGTATTATCTTTTAAGCATGTTGACAGAGCTTTGAAGTACCGAGTGCATTTTGATGCTTTAAAAATAGTTTTAGTATCACACGTACTTTGAAATTGATTGTAGAGCAGGTGATTGATATCATATGAGACGTTATTCTAGTTACGTTTTACCTATTTTGATTTTAATACTGAGCACTTACACAATGTTTGTATTTTAACCTAAGAACAAATTAAAGCTTGTATATATATATATATATATATATATATATATATATATATATATATATATATATATATATATATATATATATTCATACATCTCTGAGGAGTTTAGTATTGATGAAGATTTTCATCGAAGCGTTTACTCAAAAGACAAGTGTAATTTTTGGTTTATCATAATTGTAGCCTGATGAGTCCGCTCTGAACGGACGAAACTAGTTGCGGAATAAAATAGTCTCAAAGAATTGTTGATTTTATTGTGTTTCGACTTATATTCTACTGTACCAGGACTCTTTTCGTTTCGACATATATATATATATATATATATATATATATATATATATATATATATATATATATATATATATATATATATATATATATATATATATATATATATATATATATATATATATATATATATATATATATTTATAGTATATGTGTATGGAATATATATATATATATATATATATATATATATATATATATATATATATATATATATATATATATATATATATATATATATATATATATATATATATATAGTATATGGAGTACTGATGAAGATTCTGATTGAAACGTTTACTTAAAGGATAGTATATTTGTGGTTTATTCTATATATATATATATATATATATATATATATATATATATATATATATATATATATATATATATATATATATATATATATACATATATAGATATATATATATACTGAATATATATAAATATATATATATATATATTTATTTATATATATACATATATATTTATATATGTATGTATGTATGTATGTATGTATGTATGTATGTATGTATGTATACACACAGAGAGGTACACTTAAATGCTTAAATGTATATGTATGTACATATAAATAGATATAGTCAAAACCTACCATAATATGAAATAGAAAAACAGAACGCTTTGAAAGCCAGTAGAGGTGGAGGCTTCCACCAAATTTTGAATTTCTGAGCACGGTTGCTACATTAGAGCACTTTTCTTGACAGGGTTTAGAAAGCATTTTGGTAGTAATGAATTTTTGTTATAGCTCTGTCGGTATTTACCTTGATTATGGAAATGATACGTATGCGGATGGTCATACTTGATAATAACATTATTATCACAATAATATGTATTGCTACATTCTTCATCAATAGCAAACTGCCTACCATAAGCATTCGAATAACACCGGGCAACAAGAAGATATTTTTGCATGCCCCTTTGGTACTGCTATATGTTTCAACATAATTTCAGCACGCTGGACCCAAAAATCGTATCAGATTTGCTCTATTACATCAGGATTTCTTACAGTGTAATATTTTGAGTAAAGGCTGGATATGAATTATTATCAATTTCGACTTAAGAGACTTTAAATAGCCCAAGAGCATTACGAAATATGATTAAGTAAAAAACGAAAAATTAACGCAAGAGAATTTGCTGAATTGCAATTTTGAAAAAATATCTGTCAGCAAGTATCGGTAGGGAATAAAATTTCTCATTTTAGAACTCCTGTGATACAAACATCAGTGCGATCTCTTTGCAAACTCCAACAGTAATCTGCCATTGAACGTTGATCTCATCTTGTGGTAAAGGGATATCGCTGTGATGAAGTACTGGTCTAATGGCTGATTTTGAATTTGAAATCACAGTGAACCCTGTCGTTTCAACAACACAAATATAGCAATCGATTATACGATTCTGTGACGCTTTCCATGCCATGTACCTTTCAACCAACCTCTTAGATTTACCACACATGTTTCACAAGCAGTATGGGGCGCCCAAGAGTTACCTTAGTTTCCTTCTCTCATTTCAAAATAAGCATGGTAGAACCTTTCTACAAGGACACTGATGTTTCATCTCTGCTTCTGTACCGTAAACGATTCCCATTTGTAACAGAGCTGGTCAGCATCATTGAAGCACTTTCTTTAAGCTGAAGCCATGGATTTTACTCTTTTATAAAACCTGATATTCCCTGAACGGAAAATGATTATGAACTCAAATCCATCATGTAAGTGTGTCTTCACCTATGCTCAATTGAGTCTTCAAAATGGTTGGACAAACAGTTTATGTATATAAACAAGCACTAGAGGCTCTAAAAGCATAACTGGCAAAAGATTGCTTCCTTCTTAAGATTTCCATTTTCTAACGTCCTTCTTGAGACAGGATCATCTTAGTAGATCAGAAAAAATACAAAATATGGATTGTACTGTACCAAAAATGTCTGATGTGATCATCATCATCATCTTGTGCCATCTGCTCCCAGCAGGTTGGCTGTTATGGACCTCCATTTTTGTCTGTTCTCCGCAGCTCTCACGCATTCGCCATAAGTCTTTCCTGTCCAGTCCTTGATGTTAGTTGCCCATATAATTCTTGGCCTTCCTTTTCCCCTTTTTCCGTTTATTTTCCCTTCTAATAAAAGTCTCTGTAGCCCATTCTGTCTTACCATATGCCCGAAATATTTGGCCTTCCTTTTTCTGATACTATCAATCAGTAGTCTCTTTATCTTCATCATGCCCAACACCTCGTCATTCGTCTTATGCTCAGTGTATGATATCCTTAACATTCGCCTATAGCACCACATTTCAAATGCTTCCAATCGCCTACTCATAGCCCTTGAAATGGTCCATGTTTCAACTCCGTAGGTAAGTGTAGACCAAACATAGCATTTTAATAGCCTAAATCTCAAACTAATGTTTATGTTTCTGCATGTCAACAATTTCTTCATGTTAGCGAAAGCTCTCTTTGCAATTAGAATACGTCGCGCTATTTCTGCATCACTTCTGCCATCTTCCCTTATCATATGCCCTAGGTAAACGAACTTAGATACTTGCTCAATTGGCTTTCCGTCAAGTTCTAAATCTATTAATTTATGTGCCGTTTTACTAACTACCATACTCTTTGTTTTTACGATGTTCATCTCCATTCCATACGGTTTCCCACATGTATTTACTTTATCGAGTAGTGTCTGTAAATCTGCTGCATTTAAGGCTATTAGTGCTGTGTCATCCGCATATCTCAAATTATTAATATTCATACCACCGATATTAACTCCATTTCTATCTATTACTTCTTTAAAGATTTTCTCTGTATACAAATTAAATAAATTTGGTGACAGGACACATCCCTGGCGAACACCTCTCTTGATGCTAAATTCTGATGAAAACTCTGTTTTTGTTCTAACCACAGCTGTTTGATCCCAGTATAGCCCTGCAATAATTCTCAAATCTTTTTCATCAATTCCTATTTCCTTTAGACACTCCATCAACTTGGAATGTTTCACTTTATCAAACGCTTTCTTATAGTCAATAAAACAGATAAAAACGTCTTGTCCCAGCTCAATAATTCGCTCACAAATAATTCTTAGATTGAATATACCCTCTCTTGTTCCAATCCTAGGTCGGAAACCACTCTGAAAGATGCTAATTTCTTGATCTATTTTTGCTATAACCCTTTTTTGTATGATCTTCAATAAAAGCTTCGTCATATGACTCATCAAACTTATGGTACGAAAATCTGAGCAACTGTGTGCATTTGGCTTTTTTGGTATAGGCACAAAGATTGATTGTCTCATGTCTTTTGGAATAAAACCAGTGTGATAGATGTCATTGCATATCTCTGTGATGATATTTAGGTTGTTGCTATCTAATGCTGCCAAAACCTCAGCTGATATTTCATCTGGGCCTGTGGCCTTCCCTCTTTTCATTGCTCTAATTGCTGCCTCGACTTCTGACTTTAGGATTGCCTTACCAGTAAGAGCATTGTTGTCTGACAAGGGCTGTCTTTCATCATCATACAATTCAGCTATATATTCAACCCATCTATCTGCTACATCTTTTTGTTCAAACAGTATCCTTCCATCTTTGCTCTCTATGCATCCAGAACTCCGTTTACTTGATTTTAAAGTTGTCAGTTGTTTTACTCTATTATGCATCTCCTTAACTTTGTGTCCCCTATCAAGTTCCTCCACCTCTTGGCATTGCTGTATCATCCAATCTTCTTTTGCATTTCTACACATGTCAATAACTTCTCGGTTTAACTTGTCATATTGCTTTGGATCATTATTTTTGGCTATTCTTCTGAGATCCATTTTGTCTAGAATGTCATCTGTCATCCACTTCTGCTTCTTAGTAATACTTTTTCTCGGTAGAATCTCTTGTGCAGTTCTATGTAAAGCGTTCTTTACATAGTCCCATTTCCTCTGTACTGTATCTGTACTATCTGGTGCTTGTTCCTGTTCCTCTACATTAAGAACATCAAATTTATTTTGAATTGCAACATTGAACCTACTTCTGATGTTTTCCTCTTTCAACATATCTAGATTCAGCTGACCTTGCCTTCTCTTTGTTTGTACTTTTTTAAGCTTAATTTTCAATTTCATGACTACTGGGTTATGATCTGAATTGATATCTGCTCCTGGGTATGTCTTGACTCTTCTAACTCCATTCTTGAACCTGCTGTTTATCATAATGTAATCTATTTGATTTCGAGTTTCTTTGTCTGGGCTTTGCCATGTGTAGAGCCTCCTTGGATGTTGCTGAAACCATGTGTTTGTGATTACTAGATTGTGCTGTTGGCAAAACTCTATTAGCCTTTCACCACGTTCATTTGTGTCTCCTAGCCCATATCTTCCAACTGTATTCTCTAACGTGGTTCCTACCTTAGCATTAAAGTCACCCATTATGCATGTAACCTCTCCAGATTTAATCCTTTGAATCACATTCTCTACCTTTTCATAGAAAGCCTCAATTTCCTCATCTGCATGATCTTGAGTGGGAGCATACACTTGTATTATATTAACATTGAAAGGCTTTCCTCTTATCTTCACCATTATTATTCTGTCTGATACCGGCCAGTAACCTATGATTGAATTTACTAATCTTTTCCCTAAAATGATACCTACTCCATTTTTATGTTCATCTCCTCCTGAATATATCATGGTATATTTGTCCTTCGCTATTCTTCCATTCTCTGTCCACCTCACTTCCGATAGTCCCAGTATGTCAATGCTCATTCTATTCATCTCCTGCACAGCATTGTCTAGCTTTCCTGATTGATACAAAGTTCTGACGTTCCACGTCCCAATATTTAAGATTTCACCTCTAGTTTTCAGTACTGCATTGTCAAACAACCTCCTTCCAGTTGGGTTTGGGTGGCCATCGTCATTCGCAGCCCTATTAGCCGGATGGCTACTAACTTCTTCCCTGTCATTTGAATCCGGAAGAGTCGCAGGGGGCTCAACTCGTCCTTCTCTATCTTCTTCAATTCTATTAACCAGATCCATAACAAACTATTGGTATTTACATGGTGGGGCCCTAATCCCTTCCACGGAGGCTGGCCACAAGTCTTCATCATCAAGAGTATGCCCTGAGTGTGCCTCACACTTTGCTGTTGTGCCTTTGGAGCCATTGTCTTCTCTTAAAGATCTTCTGCCTCCTCTGCCACTCCAGACTTCATGCACTTACAGGGGTGATGTCCCCTTTTACAGCAACCCAAACGGATTACTGATACCCTCTACTTAGTTTAGCTCACCAGTCGAGGTGATGTACCATGGTGTGGCCGTTGGTGTGCACTACCAACTACTTGGAGCCATAAGTGAGAGCTGTGTAGCAGTGGAGGACCAGAGTTCCTATCCACATCCAGAATGACCGGAATGTGCGACTGACAGGTCTACAAAGGTGCTACCCCTCACATACTACACCGAACACCACGTCTGATGTGACGTGAGCCTAAATCTAATAAAATAGTCGAATTCAGCACGTCAAAATTAGCCAGAAACATTTGTCCCCATCAATGGGACAAAAATTTGTTGCCTTGTGTAATCAGTACCAATTGTAGTGTGGTCCTGGGCAAGCTTTGAAGTCACGGAAAGCTAGAGTGTGGTCTCGGAACTTGAAAATTGCTGGTAACTGTGATAATGTTGAAAGCCTGAAATTTATCCAGTTTGACCATGACTCCTTATAATAGCCTTATGTAGCACTGCATATTATGCGAGAAAGAACGGATGACATAGTGTCGATGAACAGGAGGTAGTACCTGCAAATTTGGACAGCCTTATTGCGTGGTTTCTGCAAAATTGGTGCATCACGTGGCCATAGTTTATCATAGCATAGTGTGGTTCTGGGAATTTTCCTTTAAATAGGCGCTGCGAACAACTAATATTTTTTGTGAGAACAAACAACTTTGAAACCTGCAACTCCTTAATTATTAATTTTATACATACATTTTTATTAGCTGAATGGTTATTTTTCTTGGGTGGAATGAATTCATGCCATGTTCATCTTACCTAGTTGTAGCATGTTATATTTTATATGTTATTAAGTTTGGAAACTTGCTATTATTATCTTTATTATCATTATTATTATTTTTATTTATTGAGTCTCATCATTCCTTTGATGCTCATCCAGGTCGTCTTTGCCATATCTCAGCTACAGTACTTCCCGCAGCATAGAAACACTGCGCTTTCCACAATGGGTCGGCTGTTCCAAGAATGAACAGGGCCTTCCTTGAAATATTCCTTAGAGAATTGTAGGACCTACAAGTTGCCGACAGAATGGGCGTGGCTCCCATTATTGAAGAATAGCTGCTTAAATTTTTAAATTAGCTTGTATTCAATTTATGGGGAAATTGTGCGAGTCTACCAATTCAAGAAATTTTTGATGATTTTTGCAAATATTTGAGAAGCTACATGATGAACCGTACTGCTCCAAGCAAACAGATTTGTCGCAGCTTCTCTACATTAAGGTCCAACTCAATGCTTTTTATGAATATTTTTAGGCTTTCATAGATCATCCCAAATGCCGCAGTAACAACTTGTCTGTCGTCTTTCCTTACTACTGTTGCCAGACTGCTTGTAGTCGCATGAGCTGTTGATGTTGTGTTGATTTTTTGGTGGCTGCCCTGTGGGTAGCCAAAGAGATGCCCTATGGATGGCAAAATTGTTAACAGATAGATGATGAGTAATCTATACCGTATGGCTAGCATTTCAATGCTTGCCAAGTCATGTGATGTATTGTGGCTGGTTGCAAAGTAACATTTATATTTTTATACCATGATTTTTGCACTCAGTTACATTAATAGAAGCTCTGGACTATGAGAGTGGCATTGAGATTGCTCACTGGATAATAACGCAGTGTATTCTTGGTAAGGTTTGGTACCATTTTGAGTCTTACCAGATCGATAACTGTTATTATCTCTAGCCTTGCTCGCCTGTTTATTGTGTATTTATGTTGTCGATGAAAATGCTTTGCCACAACAGTACTGCACGTTTCTTTTACGCTTGATCAGTACTGTAGCACACTGGCTCTTAGCTTTGGCTCGATGAGTTACTCTCAGGGGCTCGGATGAGATCTATATTAACCCCTGGTACATATGGCCAGCTTTTACACTAATAGAGCGTTATGCTTTGAATGTGAAAACAATCGTATTTCATTTTCCAACTGAGAAGGACTCGGTGAATCCCCATATAGAACTGGTGGTGTTCAGTACCTCCAGCATGGTTAAGAACCAATGCTCCAACCTGTTGAATTGCTCTGTTGCAGTGAATTTCTTTCGCACAGGTCACATGATTACGTATTGCCGTGGCTAAATTATCGAGAAGATTTAAAATAGTAAGTCAAAATCCTTGATGAATTTGAGACTAGGCGGGAAGCAGGACTCCCTGAAAGAGGCCATGGTTGTACTGCAGGTGGCATAGTTATTTCAAGATATTAGCAGCAAGAACAAGATTCACTGACATCTTGCTTATGCTATGGGCTTTCTCTGCATGGACATGGGAATTTTGCCAGCTGAATCGAAATATTAATATGATTAAAGTGCTTTGTTTCTTTGAGCAGGTTAATTTTTATGAATGTTAAAATGCCACCTTGTGCTACCAAACTGGCGTTTACAAGAAATGCTTATGCTGTTTATTTGGTAAAATTGTATTTATTCTTGACAATCCTTTAATTTGCAACACAGTAATACCTCATACATACAGGCATAATGTTTATATTTTTTGTATCTTTTGATGCTGATATCCTTCGGACAAACAATTCAACATTTCTGCCAAAATTTCACCCAACACTCAATCCAACATTAGTAGGTAATCTACCTAGAGTGGCCAAACGACCCAACGTTTGACCCAATATCCCCAGACAAAGAAATTGTTGGACGTCCTCATCCAGCATTTTTGAGCGCTGAAAAATTTGGCCCAACATCGAAAATGACGATATTGCATGACCCAACATGGTGGCCAAACGACCCAATATTTTCGCTCAACTTAAAGTTGGGTGAAATTTTGGGTGATTTGCTAGATCGTTTGACCGAGGCTTTAGGTTTTGAAAAGAGAAAGGTTAAAACAGTTTCAGTCAATTCATGTTTACTATTTTCCGTCCATGAGTTGGACAAATGCCATCTTTTACACTTTCAACATGATAACAGGCTTAAAGTTTCATCCGTTTGATTGCAAATTGTCTTATTAAAGTGTGAGTCAGCGAAGCAGATTACGCGTGAGTTTGTTATGTGTTCAACTACCTTGAGATAAGTAATATTTAATCATAGTCTAAGTTTAAAAAACTGGTATGAGCAGACGTTTATTGATAAAGGTTCAAGTGTAATTTTACTTCATGGAAATATGCGTTTTTATAAGGAACCTTGCTCAAGGCCTATTGCCTAAAGTTGCCTTTTGTTGGACCTTTTTCACCACATTGAAGTACTAAAAGTTCCTTAATGGTTCCTTATTTTTAATTGCAAATATAGTACCATAGGAATCTTAAGCTTTAAATATTGAGATAGTATTCTATAGAAATTATATTTTTCAACAGAAGCTCCACATGAAACACTGGCTACAAGGATTTCACAACAGGCCCGTAGCTATAGGGTGACCTAGGGGGGCAAGGCTCCTCCTGGAGTTCCAGAAGGTGATTCAGTACCCCCCTTAGAAATAGAGCACTCCGCACCAGAGGGGGTGGAAGAAATCTAGGATTGGAGACCAGAATTCTGCTCACTCGGAAAGAGGGGATAAGAAGTCAAGAGCATTGTAAAAGAAGGAGAATGAAGTTTCTTCTAAAGTCAGGGAGTGGGGGCCAATATTTTTACATAAATCTGAGAGGGGGGACGAAGTTTCCTTCAAATATATGAAAATGTCTTCCACTCCCTCCCCACAAGTAATCCTTACACATATATGTATCCCAATGTGGCCCAATTTACCAACTTCACTAGAAATAATGAAATTTAATCTCCTCTTGAGTGTATTTGTTTAAAAAATCAGCTGCAATTTCCTGGAATGTTAGTCTGCTTAGCTGAAGCTTCACTGCATCCATTCGATCAGACAGCTCGTTAGTGGATGTTTGTATTTCAACTCTATGATATTTACCACAAAGATTTTGTGACCATTTATAAAATTTTTTCATAAATCAGCGTAATAGTCAATCAAATTTTTGGTAGAGCTCAGGGAAACTTGATTGTCTCCAGTAGGGGGGTATGTGGCATAGATGCACTGCGAAAGGGTGTGATATGCTTGATGGAAGGGAAGGGCATCCATGAAAAAGCGGAAACAGAGTAAAAATAGATGAGAGCAAAACCTGTGAAACACTTAATTCTGTTTATATGTCATAAGCATGAAATTCTCAGAAATTGTCGTACTATCATACTAACAGTCAAGAACATTACCGCTTTGTTGATTATGGGGAGCTCCTATACTCCCCTGCCGCTATATTCTCCCACTAGTTTCACACTAAGCAGAACTCTTCTGCAAATGTTCCTTTTCTAGTTAAATCTAGCACATGAACAAGAATCCATTGGTTATGTAACCATACAATTTCATGGAGCCTGTGTAATAGGTCATACACTAAATGCACAGATGATACTTGAGCCTTGATCTGACCTACTTTGAAACCCCTAACGAAGTCAAAGATCAACGTTCTGTTTATGTTCTTGTATTGATTTTACTATGTTGGACTTGCCACTTCACAGTCAGTTCTGTTTCGCTCTACGTGATGAATATATATTAGCATTATACACTGTCTTATAGATAATTGTATATCAGAATCAAGGCTTTATTCATGATTACAGCTGCCATGATGCCCTTATGCATAGCCGCCAAATGTCTGAGAATCCTGTTAGGTCTATTTTCTGCCAACTTAATTTACCAATCATCATGCGAAATTCTGACCGCCCATGCAAAGACTAGGCCCATTTTGAACGATGATTGGTCAATTAGGTTAGGAGAAAATAGACCTGACAGTGTTCTCAAACATTTGATGGCTATGCTATGCCTTTATTGATGAGTTCCTAGAATATTATTAGAAGAGAAGGGTGTCATCCCTAAAATGTTAAGAAGGGTGGCTGTGCTGTAAGTTTCTAATAGAACTTAAATTTAAATCTGTAGAATTGAAGTTCTTGCAAGGCGGCTTTCAAAAGTTACATGTGATCGACAGAAGATATAGCTGTAATTATGGGTTGATTTGTACTGCAAAATTAGATTCACTAGACTGGCATATGCTCGTTGGAAAGGGGAAAAGCCACCCTATTTTAGCAAGGGTGTTAAGCCCCCCCCCCCCGAGCCTCCTCCACGCCAACTCTAGTGTGAAAGCGTTTTTACAAGGGCCAATTTGAAAATCAAGTTCTATGGAGACTGGTATGAATAGGTAGCTGTTTCCCTCCTACACAGCAGCAGAGAATGACATCGCAGTTGTGAAACGGCAGTTGACGCAGCCCTCATAAATTAAATAATTATCATCCGAACTATTTAACTAAGAATCTAATACTATTGTCTATTCATCATTCCGACCCTCATTGACTGACTGTGTAATGTCTAGTAATGGGAAATAACTTATTAACTTTCTTAGGTCTCAGAAATCCAGTGCTGAACTTCATAACTTTTTGAGCAGCCGAGTACTACTTTCTTATAGAGGTAAAAGGTGAGTCCCATGTACGATTCCGTACGTTGGGAGATTGCCTGTTAGAGGGACACTTATCCTGAGCCGCCGGCATAGTCAGGTAGGGTGGCCAGTTCCTTTCCTCGCCGCCTTTAACTGCCCCAGTGTTGCCACCAGGTACCCATTTGCTGGTGGGTGGACAGTGGGCGAACATTCCAACCATGATCCGAGGGTTCGGCTCGAACCATCGATGTTTTGCTCAGCAGTCAAGCGCTCTAACCACTTGGCCACTCGCCCATGCTTTCTCATAGACCACTCCCTTATAGAGAAATGTTCACTCCGAACCTCATTACTTTACTGGATAATTCTGTGTAATGTATAATACTGGAAAATGTATGGGTAATTCCAGTAGAAATTCCATGTCCATAGGTTTTACCATCATCGATGATTCAGTTCAAACATGAAAGCAATCATTAGAAATATGATCCACATATTTCTGTCTCAACTTACCTTGAGATAGTTACTTAGTTTGGCCATTTTTTGATAATATCAAAATGGCCAAAGCAGACGCAGAAGCTCTCCTGCCTGAACTTGCATCGGAAAGATCGTAAGTTGTTTTAGGAACACATCAAAATGACTTAATTTAATTTGATCTCATTTCATTTTTTAGTTCAACAGAGAGATAGTTCTTCTGCAATAGCTGTTTTTCAAGGGGCCTGAAACTTATTAAAACTAACTATCAACAGTCACGAGTTTTGTATACAATTTATAAAACCGTTCAGAAAATATATACATCTCTATAGAGTTGAAAGCTCAGATAATCAAATAATTTAAAGCCATATGAAGAGGACACAGGTAAATATTTGAGCACCTGTATACATGACTTGAGCGCATGTATCACATAGGCACTCCTGTCTCGACTTGCAATGAACGAGAGATTGCCTGTGATGATGAGCTATGATGGTTCTTCAACCGTCATTTCACTCTTTATGAAGCATTGGATGTTTACAATCATCAGTGGCCCATACGAACTCTGAAACACGAGAGGTTAAGAGGTACACACTTTTTTTTATAAGAATATCTAATTTTTCACTGAGACTCAATACTCTTAAATTGTTTTATTTTGAGCCTAAGAATGTTCTTAAATAACTGACATTCCCTGAAGAGTTGCTGAGTGGCATCATAGCATAGGTAGCGAGTTCCAAACAGGATAAGTGAACCTCATTCATGTTTTATTGTCGAAAAATAACTCAAATCAACATAAAATCTAAACCTTGATGGAGCCTGAGCCTTACATTATTCTTATATTATTCTTAAATTTCGGAGAATTTGAGCCTTGATATTTGTAAGGATTATATTCTTATAATCAATTTGTGTATGTTTATTGGTTATGCTGATTTATTCAGAGCATTGTATACGGTTTAGTCAAGGCCCAGTTCTTATGGCTGCTTATTTTTGGACCACATTCTAGTACTTAAAGTTCTTTAATACTCCCTTTGTTTTAGCTGCACACTTAGTACTAAATTTAAATTGTTAGTGTTAGGTGTTAAGACAAGATACTTCAGAACAAATAAGTTCCAAGCAATACCCTCTATGCAGCACCTATAAAATTTGCTTGACATAGTAGACCGATGGTTGATGGCTTTAAGTCTCTGCTACTTCTTCTCCCACAACAGCTGTTCATCAAACAAAGACGCGAAGTGTATACGATCAATTATTGATTTCTCTAGGAAAGGTCTGAAATTGATGAAAGGACACGAGGTTATGTAGTAGTCATTAAGATCTTAGTATGAATCATGGAAATATTTTTCAATATCTATGTCGTCTTTCTGTCAATTGTAACAAGCAATTGCCTTCATTCTACTGTGAGTACTCACTCAATATTTGATAATTGTCTATATGATTATATAGCGGACAGTTTTTACGTGTAAGTGTAAAACAGTTTTGCCTACTGACCTGGTACTCTTGAGTACCGATTAATCGTCCCTCCCCGATTGCTAATTTTTGAGATTTTCTAACCCCCCCCCCACCACATTTATTCTCAATTTATTAGTTTTCAAGGTTTTTCAATGAAATTGTTTTTTCTCTGGGACTATTTTCATCTACTAAGAGGCTATCCAAAAAGTTATTTCGTAATCGCTTACACTACAACCATAATTTTTTTAACCTTTCTTTCATTAATTTTAATTTTACAGTCATGGTTAGTCAGCCTTCCTAAGTAGTTCGTTACTATATCCATGTGTTCTATTTTCCAACCGCCCATTTGTTCCAACCTCCTCCCCAGTTATTATTTTTCAGAACATCTTCCAATTCCTCCTAGTTATTCCTACCCCCACCCCGTGTATTCGGTACTCAAGAGCAGCCTGCAAACTGCAAATACCAGTACTTCCTGACTGATCGGCTTCCTGATTGGCTTCAGTTGTTGACTATTTTTCAGATAGTCAACTGCGGGAAAGGAAGATTTGATCCTTAGTACCAGGCATTTAATATGATATATACTGTCTAGCAGTCTGAATGTTTGTTATTTCAAACAGGGATACGTTCTATTTAACAGACCTGAGCCCATTGTAGGTTATACGGCATATTATATGCATTAAAGAACGACACACAGAAACCTTCGTATAAAAACCTTCAGATAACTTACAGCCTGTATATTTTGATTTCAATTGCTTACAATCTTTCCAGCGTGATATTCTAATAAAGTTCTTATAAACAATCTCATTCTTTACCCTCTGACAAAATAAATTCAGCCTGTTTGCCAATAAACCACATTCGTGATTACGGTTCCAGAAAGATTTATGCGCACCACTGCAATAGGTAGGATCTGCCGGGATAGGAACAGGTTATGAACCTAAGCCCTGATTACGGGGACTACTTCATTGCGTAGGAACATGAACATGCTCAGTTCACAATCATAGGTTCTTATGTGCGAGCTTTTACTGATAGCCACGCTGGCTGAGAATCTTTTTGATAATGTATTGGTACTAATCATTGAACGAAGAAACTAGTGTTCTTGTCTGTAGAACTCACATTTAGAGCATGCTCATTTCTCTTTTTCAGCTTGCAAACATGCAAAGTAAATTTGTTAAAATGTTTGTTCAAACCAATCAAACTGCAATTGTGTGTGCAGGTGGACAGCTCATCAGTGCACCTGCTGAGAGAATATATTTCATTACGTATTATTTCATGTCTTTAGATTTCGCTCATTTCCCACAGGCCTCTAGCATCTGCATTTTTAGCATAGCAGCAAAAAACAGTCCTGTCTATGGGAAGACTATACCTCTCATCTTTTCTCATTTCCATACTGCCATATAAACATATATACATGCAAATATATAAAGTGATTTTATTTTATATATATAAACATATATATATATATATATATATATATATATATATATATATATATATATATATATATATATATATATATATATATATATATATATATATGCTATAAGAAGTTGATGAGTTATATACATTTAAAATCCCAACATTCAGGCAAAACAGCCATTACTTTTGCTTATTGTGTATAGATCTCTTGTGGTAACCTATGTCTTAAAGTATTCTGTTTCTATCTTAAGAAAATTATCGTAAAAGAAAGCTCCAGTACTTGAATCATAAAAAAGCTAAGAAATTTTGAGTATTGAGCAAAGACAGCTCTCTTAGAAAGGACGTGTGTATGCAATAGAAAATTGTGAACAGAAGAAGTTTTGCGTGTGTGTGTGTGTGTGTGTGTGTGTGTGTGTGTGTGTGTGTGTGTGTGTGTGTGTGTGTGTGTGTGTTTGTCAGTGTGTGTGTGTGTGTGTGTGTGTGTGTGTGTGTGTGTGTGTGTGTGTGTGTGTGTGTGTGTGTGGTGTGTGTGTGTGTGTGTGTGTGGTGTGTGTGTGTGTGTGTGTGTGTGTGTGTGTGTGTGTGTGTGTGTGTGTGTGTGTGTGTGTGTGTGTGTGTGTGTGTGTGTGTGTGTGAATTTGTCATTTAGCATATTTTTGCACAAATATCCTATTCAAATGTTGCTTGCCTTGTATAAGAATCCCGTTTCTGATTACTATTGAATTTGTTCTTTTAGCATAACACACAAGTGTGGTAGTAGGTGGTTCAATTGTACTGGGCTTTTGTCAACAATATGACCGCTGCATCTCAGCAAGGATATTGCGTTACCTGTTGTGCATAATCACTATCGTGCGATTGGGTTGAGAAGCCAACTTGAAATGGTAGCCATTATTCGTGTTTATCGTATCCATTGCCAGAGAGACGTTAGAATGATTCGAGGTAGTCATGAATGTGCAATTGCTGGTACCTGAATTCAAAGACAACATGAAACTAATTTGTCAGTTAGTGAGTAGTGGTTGAGTGGGTGGTTAGAATGCACGATACACAGTTATTTACTCAGTTGACTTGCTCAAACCGGTACAGAACAGATGTTTTTGTAGCGCAGAAGAAGTGAGTTACAGACTCCTTAATTTCAGTCGACTATGGCTCGATTGCACGCTGGCTACAGGTTGACGATGCTGGCCTTAGTAGTCCTGGTGTCTTCGACAAAGGCAAGGAATATCACAAGAGCATTGTACCCATGCCTAGTACCCTTGGACAAATTAAAGAACGATACAAGATCTTATATGCTGCCGTCTAGTTTGCAAAAGACTATGTCGGCCGAAGCATCTAGGATGGGGCTGTATATCACACCCATTACTTCAGGACCTGGACTTTGCCATTATATTCAAACGAGGATTACATTGATTTTTGCAAGAATTTACGGTGACTTACCTGAGAAGGAAATTGAAATGTTTGGAAATGCCAGTGTTAATGCATCAGCACCATTCAATTTATTGTCTTTACTATCAGCTGAATATTTGATATCAAGGGCGGTTGTGATTCGTCGAAGATTTTGTCAAAATAAAGGTAGAGTTTTTGATGAGAAAACGCTTCAGTGCCTTTCTCTGAAGTCAGACATTGAGGGGGTCAAGTCTAGAGGGTTTAATGGCATTGGAATAACTTTAGCGGCTGTCCTAGGCAATGTTTTCAGCATTATTGCTCTACTGTTACTTTTGGTTCTATTTTCGAAAGTGAAGAGTTTGCATGCTCCACAGACTTGTATAATATTTCTTGCCATCACACAGGGGCTGTTTCATATTTTGCAGTTAGCATCCCTCTATCTATACAACTGTGCCCAGGCGTGCACTGTGATTTCAATCGCTTTGCATTGGATTGACCTATCTGCATTTGTGTGGCTGTGCTGTACATCTTACGAGATCAACTGGATTTTATGTGGGAAAAGCTCATTTACGAAACAGGAGCGCTTCACCGGGTACGGCTCATTCGCCTTTGGACTGACAGCAATTATCGTCCTCAGCTGTACAATTACGCACTTTTCATCTGGTGATTCTATTCGTTATGGTCAGGGGCGTTATTGTATCATTGGAAACAAATGGAGTAATTTCTATTCGTTCGTACTACCTATCTCGGTGGCATTCCTTTTCAGTGCTGTTTGGACACTATATAACTATATGGCGATTGTTACCCCACTCAAAAGAAGTCATCTACGTAGCAATGAACCTGGTTCATTGACACGCGCAAGAATATCTGTTGTGATAAGAATTATTCTTCTGTCTGTTGTAATTCTCTGTACCCGTCTTCTTGAGGCATTCGGGAGATCTTCGGAACTTGCAATGTCGATATGCAAATTTCTGATAAGCCTGCAAGGTGTTGCTGTCTTCATTGGAATTGCAGTCAGCAAAGAAGTGCTACGCTCAGTTAAAGCTACACGGTACGGAAAGCAGCAAGACAGAATTACATTTGCCTATAAGTATCGGAAACGAATAAATCTTCAAAATAATAACACCTAAAGTAGACACAGATTGTTACTGTATCTGTTACCATTTGCCAAAGGAATTGTCTTGTACACAGGGATAGCTTTCAAATTATCTGGTTCAGTAAATGGGACTTTGATTGTTGTACTGTTTGGTTTTGCTTTACCAAAAGCACCAAACTTTGGAATCGTTTTTTAAAACAACAACACGGTGATCAACCTTTGTATTGTAGTATCAGAATTTTCTTTTTGGCTCCTGACCTCTAATTTGAATATTGTGTATTGCTTCTGTGCGTTGTTTTTGTGTTGTTTTGCATTATTTAAGTAAAATGTAAGTAGCTGGCCTACACATTTATATCTGGAAAGAAGGTATATTAACATTTGGAAACTAGGATTCTAGGTCAAATGTTCATCGAAGACGGCGGTTAGTTTTCGTTTAATATAGGACAGTTATCTCAAGGTCACGTTGTATGAGAATACCACAGGGCCTATCTCCACTCAGTTCCTAGTTCATATCCAAACGTCTTGTGATATGTAAATGTTCAGGTTTTGACTTAAATCTGTGAGTTTGCAACCGAAATCTGAAATCCACTTTTAAGCTGAGATAGGTTTTATACCAAAAACTTTGCATTTTCCGATTTCCGAGCCATTGAAGTTGTGTATTTAAATGAATTTTCTTATAGAGCAAAATTCAGCGATAATCTACTATTGGTTGTCAACAGGGCGAGAAATTTCAGTAGCAGATGTGCCCAAAAACCTTCCACATTCATTTGGATGGTTTTTTTTCAGCGATCTTTCACTGGTCTTCCTAAAATATTTATTTACCTACGATGTATAGATATGAGCAAGAGGACGATACGTTAGTTGCAATGATGAAAATTGATCGGTACAGTTTTATGTCAGTTTTTATGCCTGATTCGACATACTATAGCAGGTATCATATTTAGAATTTAGTGATGATATTATATAGAATGATCTACAATTAAATATAAACATATATATATATTTATATATATATATATATATATATATGTATATATATATATATATTGTATATATATGTATATATATATATATATATATATATATATATATATATATATATATATATATATATATATATATTTATATATCTGTCAATAACTTATGTTGCACTAAATGGATCAATTTTCACAAAGCTAATATTATGTTCTCTGTGTGATGACTTCTGTCCTGTTGTGTTTGTTTCGTTTCCATTCTGCGGCAGTTGGTAAAACACCTTGTTGGTATGTACTCAGTAGAATTGACCCTGCCCTTCTGTTGTTCGAATAAACATGATTTTGTTTATTTTATTGCTTTGTATTAGCGTAGTTGAAATCAATTCACTCTGTATTTAACGTGGTAATTAACATAAATGCTTGGCCACTTGATATTTTACTGTACAATAAGCTAAATTGGGGACGATTTCTATAAGAAGTCGGGATTCGAGTACTGCACTATCTGCAACAATAATTTAAACACTGTCCACCTTCAACCGTACATTTGCTGTAGAATATAGGACACAATAGACTATTGAATGTGACTCACGTGATCGAGCAGGAAGGTTCAAGAAAACTTGAAACTGTTCAGCACGAAAATTTTGATACAATCGACTAATTCAAAACAAAATGGCAACTGTTGGAGAAAAACACTATCATTGACCCATAAACAAAACTTAGAAGTTCAACAAATTTTACAGCTCTAAAGCACTCGATTGTTTTGTACATCATATTATGTAAATAACATCTAATACACCTGCATCTAGCAGGTATCTGATATTGGTGATACGATATATGGACTCGATCGAGTCAACTTATTAAAAATGGTATTGGGCATGTTCCTACGGTGAGGTGCGGGGAATGTCGCACCTCCAGACAAAGTTTCCACCGGCAAGATAGCCAAAATTTGCCATTTCTGTCGTCAAATTGTTTCAGTGTTTTATTTTCTAAGAGCAAACATAACGATAGGTTCTGCGGAGAAGCAGACAGCTCATGAACTAGCAACATTTATAGATTACGCAATCTGCCGACGAATTGAATACATAATACTTACAAGTTTAGGAGATGCTCTTCAATCATGGGAACCACGCCCAGTTTCCCAGCTAATTGTAGGTCCTACACTCCCTGGAGGAAGTTTCTGGGAACCGCTTTGCATTGTATTTAAATGACATTAATTGAACCAGAGTATATGCGCGGGAGATATTGTCAAGAAGTTCTCTTATTAAGAGAGTCTACCTTCTTTAACCGTGATGCCCTCTATGATAAAAGCCATGTATTTCATATTATTAACTATCTGTCATTTCTTTAGTAGCAGTTAATTCTTTAACTAAAAACTCCAAATGACACGTCTGAATAGACCCCTTCCTCAACTATCTGGCTTATGGAAAATGTCTGCTTAATTACTCGGTTTTCACCAATTTAAGCATTCTTCTCTAATATACTTTTTCTTTGTTATATATTACTTATTCATTCTTTCCTGTTTACTTTAGCGTTAATTGTAAATTCTTGTTGATTAAAATGACAAATTCTTATTTCTTGCATCATGTGGATTATCCAATTATGACACTGTATGACTGCATCAAGATAACGACCTTATGTAACTGCTGTCTACTAGTAATCGAGAATCACTGATTTATCGGGAAGTTGTCAGAAGGCAGTCGGAAACTGTACTCTTAGTTGATCAACAGTAGGGAAACAAGAAACTTTGGCCCCATTTGATAGAACAGATCGCTGGTCACGTGCACAGGAACACAACAATTTGTCTCCCTAAGCAGATGCAGTTAGAGCGTTTGGCCTAATGAGACTGAATGTAATTAATGTATAACAGCGTTTGTCAAACGCTACTATATATATATATATATATATATATATATATATATATATATATATATATATATATATATATATATATATATATATATATATATATATTTATATATATATATATATATTTATATATACAAACTAATCCTAAGCCGCGTCCACAACGTATATAAATTACATAAATAGAATAAACCACAAATATACTATCCTTCCAGTAAACGTTTCGATCAGAATCTTCATCAGTACTGATGAAGATTCAGATCGAAACGTTTACTGAAAGGATAGTATATTTGTGGTTTATTCTATATATATATATATATTACCAAAGTTTCTTAGCAGTAATATATGAGAAATAACTTTAGGAAAACGATTATTGATTTCAACTTGCAAAACATATTTTGATTGCATCGACAACCATCTTCAGTTACAGATTAAGCATATTACATTCTGTGATAATACCAATAGATGCCAAGTGCTTAGAATGCGGGCTGTAATATGATAGCAAAGGGAAATACCTGGCAAAAATTTAGAATAGGAGCAAAAGAATAGGCAGCAGATTTCATTGAGCAAGAACAGAAGAGCAAGAATAAATTAAAAAAACTAGACACTTGATGTTAAGGTGCTATGTGTTAGTTGGGAATTAAGGTCAGGTTTGAGCCAGATAATGTCTAGAGCTGCCTAACAGTTGAGTTGAAAACTGCTTATGGCAGTATCTAGAATGGTAAAGGAGTCTTCGCTTGTAAGTTGTTTACGGCAGTTGGAAGATGAGATGAGGTGTTTGTAATATGCGGCTTTTATCCCGTGATATATGCTCACGAACACGAGTAGAGAAATGTCTGCATGTCTTCCCAACGTATACGGAATTACATCCCATACAACAGAATTTGTAAGTTACACTTGAGCACAGTGATTTAAGGATGGGATCTTTGTTAGAAAACATGTTGCTGAGTTTATAGGACGAGAAAGTCAATCATATATCTAAATTAGAAGAATAAGCTTTGAGTATAGATCTGACTTTTCTTTGGGCAAATGTGGATATGTTTAAGTAAGGCAATTAAAAATTTAAGCTAGATTGAGATGATGAGGTTACACTGCTGTCATTTCATAGTTAAAATTTCTATCAATATGCAGCTATTGTCTATTAATTTACTGCTATTTCTTTTCTAGCTGTAGTAGGTATATTCTGAGCCTAGAGATCTTATATCTGGTCTTAAGCAGTTCCAGATTTTTGCACCTACTAGAACAAATGAGTAATTCAATGTATCCGCTTTATAATATGGGATAGTGAAGACTTGCTCTGAGCGGCGTCCAAGTGGATTTGCTGATGTGAAGTAAGTAGTAGGAATGTTAATAAGACCTTAACAGATTGTAAACATCATAATTGTTTTAGCCTTCTTTCGTCTCTCAGATGGGCTCTCCCAACTCAGCTGGCTCATCATTTCGGAGGGACTCGCAGTTCTACTATGATTGTTGAAGACAAACCTTGCACTCCTTCTCTGCACCATTTCAAGTTTATTGATGTTTCTAGCTGTATGAGGATCCAAAACTTTTGACGAGTATTCCATTATTGGTCCTATAAGGAATTTGTAGCAGTTTTCTTTCACGTCACGTAGGCAATTGCTCATGTTTCTTCGAAGGGACCAAGAACACTATTTGCTTTAGAACATGTTTTGTCAACATGAGTATTCCAGTATGACCCCCAGGTACTTGTAAGACTCTACTTCTTTAAGAACTTGCCCTTCTATCATATATGTAGAGAATAATGGCTTTCTTTTGTTTGCCACTCTCAGCATTTCACATTTGTCGGGATGCAGGTACATAAGCCAATGCCATCACCAATGTTGGATATTCTTCAGATCTTTTTGTAGGAAGGACCATCCTATCCGTTTAGCCGAACATCTGACTTTACTTTGGAGGGCAAGTCGTTTATGAATACTGAAAACAAGAGGGGTCCATTGGTGGAGCCCTGGGGTACACATGAGGTGACTTCAAATGTTTCCGATCTCACTCCTTCAAGAACGACTGTCTGCGTTCGATCAGTCAAGAATGCACTTATCCAGGCATTGACACTAGTACCTTGTATACCATAATTAATGTTTTAGCATTACCAATAGACGTTTGTGGGGAACCTTATCGAAGGCCTTCTTGAAATCAAGTAACACAATGTACCAGGGGAATAGAAGATTGTTGAGGGTTAAGAAGAGGTCTATCTCTTTCGTGTATGAGAAGGTCAGAAGCGTTATCAGTTCTACTAATTATGTGGTAGTCCAAATGAGGTACAGAATCAGGGTTATACTTTCAGGTGTGTTAGAGGCCTTTCTTATCCCGCCCTCTCATCAGCACAATATCAGTTATGCACCTGGGTTGAGATTCTTCCCTGAAGTAGAACAATAGGAATAGCTTATAGTTATTGGACCTTCTAACTTTGAATGATATTTGTCTCTGCTCTTTGTTTACGACCAATTTTGTACATAATCTCATCACATTCGCTGGTTGGAAAAGGTAAGCCTTTTGAACGTACAGAAAAGAACCAATGAAAGTAGTGTTTTTGCCAATCAATAACAAGGAAAAGGACATTGCCTCGTTTTGCCGCGTCTACGATACAACATGGCGGACGAGGAAGACAATGCTGCAGCAGAAGTGAAACTACAAGTAGCTGCAACTGATGGCTCGACCAATGAAGAAGGGAAACCAGATGGGGAAGGGCAGAGTGGGAGTGGGACGACGCAGAGCCCATTCATCAGTACTACAGATAGTATGAAGAATGCAGCGAGAACAAAAGTTGACACTATCATATCGCAAGTTCGCCTCGCCGTGCAATCAAAGGGTGATTATGGGACGCATGAAAAGGATCCTGATGATGGGGGATCAGAAGTGGTTATTTCTCTCTCTGAAGAAGAAGTGGAACTGAAGTTTGTCGATGCTTTGTGTGACTCGGTAAGCTTTCAACATGGTCTTTAACTTGTTTTGTGAATTACAAAGTAACAATGTAAACACGTACACACTCATAGTACTTAGGCTGAAGGGAATATTGTGCACCCATTGGCCTTTGACGGAATATTTGCTTGTTTATCTAGATATCATAAGCGCTATTACTAATACAAAGATCTAGTTAATTTAAATGGCCTTCGAGCAAAATAATGGACTTTGATGCGAAGTCATCGTCGTTGATCCAGGTTTACGGCTGACAGGTACCAAAACATAAGGTGTTTAACTTCAGAAGTACGCACAATGGTTACAAAAGCAGCATTCTGTTGCCTTTTTCAACAGGTGCCTTGCGAAAATCAAATTTGAAAAAGCTGTCATTTGTTCATGATAAGGTTCTTGATTGAATACCACTATGCTTTTTATCATGATCACGACCGATGATAACAATATCGTATAGCCTTATCAATGATTTGCTGCTTTTGTAGTCATATCTATTAACAATTTGAAAAGAAAACATATGTATGCCTTGTAACTGAGAATTGGAAACAAATCTCACTAGATCCATCTCACTGGGCTTAGTGTACTCTCAAGGGCTTTAATCTGAGGGTTGTACATAATATCTAGGGCAGATATCATAACAGGATTGATGCTGAAGCACATCTGGGTTCTGCAGATCTGTGTGCTTCACCTGTTTAAGTTGAATTTTTGTCCTCAGTATTCATTGGACAATTTATGTCAACTGCCAGTATGTCTTAGCTGGAATTTTTGTGAAATTCTTATTACTCAATGAAGAATTGTAAGAGTTTTGGATATCAGAAAAGGCATACTGAAGTGAAGTACTTACCACCATAGTATATGTCTTGTTGTTGCAATGGGACCCTTGCAACCATAATGACATATTATGGTGCTCCTGTTGTTTGGCTTAGTCTTGTGGCCTGGTGACATTGGTTAAGCTGTAGGCCTGATTAAAGCTTTAAATATTTTCATTTGTTCCTTATTGTTCAAGGGCTGATACAGTAGATTTGTTCAATAACAGCCATATTTGAGTAATATTTACTAATATCCAATATGATGGAAGGTAATAGTTGACTTTAGGAAGAACTTTCAGTAACAGTACCATAAATCCTAAAATAGGCCCCCCTCAGAAAGTGCCTTCCTCAAAGAAGCTTCCATGCTAGAACATTAAATTGTTAATAAACCCCCTCAAATAAGTCCCCATCACTGTTCTTTAATATTATGGAGAAAAGGAGTTTTGATAATGGGCATTATATGTAGCATCTGTCAGGTAGTTTTATAAGCCCCTCTTAAATACACCCTCCCCTGTGAATAGGCCTCTACCCAAAAATTATATAACATAAATAAGTCCCCTTGGGGCTAATTCATAGATTTACACCACATTATATGTCTTGTTTTTTGTAGAATACTTAGCTCATTGATGAGATTTTGACTTTTGCTTTGGATGATATATTTTATGCAATGCTGAAGCTGAAAAGTCTGTTGGTACTACAGAACTTCACTATAGCACGAAAAAGTGGGAACATTGCTTTAGCATACTGAAAGCTTTTTTTGTCAGACACTCATGAGGGTGTCGGATGAAAAAAGCTTTCAGTATCCTAAAGCAATGTTCCCGCTCTTTCGTGCTATAGTGAAATGCTGAAGCTGTTAAAAATTTTGTGACATATATCACTGCAACTACCTCTTATCAGTAATATTTAACTGCTTTTTCTCCAATCTGTGTTGCTTTACTTTCATTATCTCCTGATTTTACAGATGGTTGGTGGTAACTTTGATTTGGAACTTAATTATGATATTCGAGATCCATTTGACATTTTAACAATGTTTGAACTATTTGAACGAGTGGCAACAAAAACCAAAGTAAGTGAATTTCAAATTTTCAGTTCAGTTTTCACTTTCTTTTGTATCCTCAGATGAAGATACCTGCTAATTTCTACTTATGTTAGTCACAAGCATAGATTTTCAGATATGAAAAACTGTGCTTCCCACATCTTCCTGGGCCTAAATGACACATTTACAAGAGTAAAAATTGGCTGTTCTTTGTCTTTTGATGTATGAATGTTTGATAGGGTGTTTATATGGATATTATTGCATGCTAACAAAGCTTGGTCATTTTTCAGTCCCTAGTGAAAATTGAAACTAGAAAAGCCATTTTGATGAATTAGTGGAGAAATACACAGGATCTCATGCAAATGATTATTTTCATGACCAGGCCTTGCTCAGAAAGCTGCTTGAGCTTGGCCACCTGAAGTGTGCCTAAAGTATGCATGGGGTTTGATTGTTGAGCACCCAAATTATTGGAGTCATAGGTATGTATTCTTAGAAGGGGTGTGAAACAGAGTGCCTAGGTTATTCAAGGAGCTTTTGTTTTAGAGCACCTTTGGTTTACTCAGGGTTGAGCCTGTATGATAGTGGTTGGTTATATTGGATCTTAAAATGTCTCCTGCACATAACCTCTTGTCTACCAGCAGAGAATCTTAGGTAACAGCCATTGTTTCACAACTCTGGTTGGTTTCTGGATGGAACCTACCTACTGTTGCATATACTTGAAATAATTTACTTTTCTCTATTTTTAGTTTCAAATTCTTGTTGTGCTGCATGCTGTCTTGAAGAAAAGTGTAGAGAACCTTCAAACATGTACAAAGGCTGGCCTAATTACAATGCTTCTGGACAGAATCTCGGCTCATAGTGATGAAATGATTGCTGGTAATCTATTTCCTACATAAACATAACATTTTCAATGATGTGAAAGGGGGTTGTGTTATATGGCATTTTTTAATTTACATGAACTGATAGAAAACAGGATTTTTTGTTTACGCAGAATGTCACTAATTTATTAAGTACTCTTTGCTGCAATGTCTTAAATCAACTGCACAATTTATAACTTCTCATTTCAAAAACAAATGAAACATGATATTGAGGAAGAAGATTTTGGGAAAATAGTATGATTCAAGCATTATGAAAGTTAATAGGATTAGTAGTTACTTAATATTTGTTAGAGGTACACTTATCAACATTGTATATTACAATTTTGGATATGTGTCTTGTGAAATCAGTATTCAAAATTTTATCAAAAATTGCATCACATTTTGCCTGTGCTAAAATTTTTGTATGAAAATATACTGATGTTATAATCATTTTAGTTTTTTCTACCAGTATGTTTATAAATAACACTTATATTGCAGAGGATTTTTGTATGTTTTGTTCAAAGTGGATTAATTAATACAACAATAGTGCATAAGGAATTGCAGAGATTTATCTTTTATTTACTCTTTTCTATATCTACCAGGGTTTCATTTAATTATTCAGGTTATTGCAACCAGAATGATGCATACTATATGAATGCTGGCATCGTGCTTTATTCTTGAATCTCACAATGGTCCAAAATTGCTAGGGATATTTTATGCAAATTAATTTATATCTGAGACAATTTTCCTTAGCATGGGCTGGTATGGTGAGGTGTTGTTGACAGCCATAGTTTTTGTTTCCTTTGCAGCCAAATCCCCAGAAATTAAATTGAGTAGACAAGTTGTGACAGTCTTCCTTTGTAATAAAATGGCTTCTCTTCTGTTTCCTTAGACAAAATGGTTGAAATTGTTGGTGTACTAGCAACCTATAGCATAACAATCAAAGAACTGAAGTACTTTTTGGCTTCATTACAAATGACTGATGATGGCAAATGGGTAAGACAAACTTGTCATTGGATGCTTTGATTCACTCTGTGCACAGTTGTTTAGTTCCCTTTTGCATATAGGTCATTATTTCTAATGAATATCATTTGCAATTTATCAAACACACATGGGGCCCCTTTTTCCAAATATGAGAAGAAAGTTTTCTGTGTAAGTTATGTCCTATAAAATTTAAACTCTATTATATTTTGCTTAGTCCCTTGTTCTAATTTAGGTATGTGATAGGATTCTTGAATAGCTGTCACATGTTACACTTTTGAGAGTATCTATCAGTGTTACGTAAACCATAGACATTAGCTAGTTGCCAGTTTTCAGATGTAGATCATATCCATCTTGCGGAGAGAAGCATTTTCTTTTGTTTTCTGTGTTTTAAGAATGTTCTTGTCCATTAAAAGTGTATATAGGATCAATTAATGTGCATCTTTATTAATTTCCGGTTGTGCTGATTTGTGTTACCAGCAGATCATGTCTCATATCTCCAGAACTTTGCCTATTTCAATTTTGATTATTGTCCTTTATTATGGCATTTCTTATCAGCATATTCCTTTCCAAAAAGTAGCAAAAATGCAAGAACGTACCCTTAGATTTTATTCAATGACCAACTTGGTTCATATGGTGACCTGCTTTTAAAGTCAGGAATGTGTATGTTGTATGTTTCCCATCTGAGAATACTTTGCATTGCAATTGTTAAGACTTTGAACAGCTTAAACACTTCCTTCACTCAAGGCATTTTCAAAATAAAATCTTCTAACTACTTATTAAGGGACTCCAACAACTTACAACATTATAGACCAAATCAAGTCACCTTTGCCTCAAATAGCCTCTTACCTTTGGGACCTTAACTATAGAATGGACTACCAAATGAAATGAAAAGGGCAGAAAATCTAAATATCTTTAAAAACATGCTAAAAATAGGAGGGCCCTAGCTATCAATGTATTGTATGTAAATATGTATACTGAACTTATTTTTATTTTACGTTGGATAGTTAATAGATTTTAAAATATTTATGTTTATTTACGTTAATTTAGTTATCGATTTAGATTAGTTTACATGTGCATATGTATATAGTAAGCTAGATTTAGGGAATCGATATAAAGCAAGTTGCCAAACAAACAAATAAACAGATGACAGTTTAATTGTATGATTTGGTTTAGTCTATTGGATCTTTTTTGCTGCATGGTTTCTGGCGAGATATGTTACTGATTAGAAAATTTGACAGAACTTATGAAAGACTGTTTTTATCGTGGTGTTTTGCCTTGTCTGTTCTAGCTTAGCGCCATGGCTAGATAGAAAGCTTGAAAACTGATTTATGCTATCGTGAATAGACCATGCACTATCACCGCTAGTTTTGGAGTGGCGGTTCGTAAGAGTTTTTGATAAATATTTATTTTATCGCTCTACATATCGTATTATCTCTTTGATCAGCCAAGGCATGCATTTAAGCTGCTCGGAATCTTGAAGAGGATGCCTGAAAAGCATGGACCGGATGTTTACTTTGATTTTTCTGGAAAATCAGGATCGGTAAGTTTTGCGCAGTCATTCTTCTGTTTGCTCTTTATTTATCTCTGGAACCCTCTGTCCAAGCTTGCTTTCATTTTGCTACGGGTGTTTTTACTTAGACGTGTGCTAGAGAACGAATGCAAGCAGAATGGATCATTCAAAATCACACTGCGATCAGTAGCTTCAGAGTTATCTTGAGGGTATTTCTCTGGGTTGAGGGGGATGGGGAGGAGTTCATTTTTTGCAGCCTTGTACAGATCACAAACGGCTCAGTTATGCTAATGAAAAAGTAGCAATGAAAATGAAATGATCCTGTTGTCAATGAGAGAAAGACTAGAGTCAGCTATTGATAGGTTTTTGTGTGGAAAGTTGTTCAAAATATGTCAATTTTGCCTTCAGTTACATAAACTATCTCAGGTATGCATGCACTGTCTGGGCTATCATCTATGAGAAAAAATAACAAGATCAAGTTAGTTTTTGAGGAATAAAGCTACTTGGTTATATCCGTCAAGTATTTGCCAAAGTCATATAGAAATGTGCCATTTCTGCCTTTTTATCTCGAATTGCTATTACCCATAGTCTCTATGACTTAGCGACCGTGAATTGATTATCCTCTTAGGGAATCGTCATACCCCCCATGGTAAGATGGCCTCATCAACCTGGATTCTCGTTCGCAACATGGTTGCAGTTGGACGCTGCCCATTTATCAAGTGTTGAACAGAATATGAAACCCCATATTTACAGGTATGCATGTTGACAAGTACGATATACTCGAAAGACATTGCATTAGCTTTTTCTCCTCTTCGACCACATAAGGGTAGGTTTTATGTGCCTTGAGACCGTGAGACATTTAAAGATGGATTATTGCATATAGGTTTATTTATTTGGCCGGCTCTTGTGCTTCAAATTATCCCAGTAGCCGTACGTAGGGATTTCCGCGGGTGCAATTTCTAAGCACCGCTTGTCTTTTTTTAGGCTAATAAAGCTAGATGAAGCATATTTGACTTAAATATCATAAATACAGGCCCGTAGCCAGCTTGAAGTCGCAAGGGGGGCACAGCCAATATATATAATACATACATATATATACATATATAAATATATATATATATATATATATATATATATATATTTATATTTATATTTATATATATATATATATATATATATATATATATATATATATATATATATATATATATATATATATATATATATATATATATATATATATATATATATATATATATATATATATATATATATATATATAATATACATAAAATTCATTTCTGTAGGGGGGGCACAGAATCAAATTTCACAAGTCCAAGGGGATATTATACATAAATTTCGTTCAATTTTTCGATGCATTACGCACATTGCTTCTATAGGTATAAGTAGCATGGTTATGCAAATGAAACAGCAGCCGCAGATGGTGGCTACCAGATGGAAGCTCTATGTGCTTAACTCCTTATTTTGCTCCTTGTATATGTGAATGCTATGTAAGAAGGCACAATGGGTCATTTTTTTAATTATTTAGCCAAAAACGGCCTATATCGAAGCCATGACCTCTTGCCTCCAGCGCGAGCTTCTACCACAAGAAGGTAGATGGTTAGAGTGAAATAAGTCAAGTTTCTTAACGGAAAGACTTATTATTCTAATTATCAAACCTATTAGTTTGAAAACTACTCATAAACTTCAGGAATTTGCAGAATTTTCTCAAATTTCAGTATTGACTTGATCATTCTGTCGTGCATTTTCCATAAGCCAGATATAGCAAAACAGAGAAGAGGACATTGCTAAATAGTTTCTTGTCATCCATAGTTTTATGAACAACAGAGGCATTGGCTACTCAGCTCATTTCTCAGGACCAATGCTGGTTATCGAGGTGCATGGAAAAGCAAACAGGACTTTCACAATACTGGTGAAGTTTGAGTTCAGACCCCAGATCGTATGTATTACACTCCTATTCAATGAAGTACATAGCGCTATCTCTTTGAAGGTCTACTTTTTCTGCTATGATACGTTGTTATGCCTTTGCCTTAGGGCTAGATTCAGCCATAACTGGATTATGCAGAACTGGACTACTATTGCTGCCTTTCACGTTGGCGATATGTGCATTAACATATCATTCCCTCACTGTTAGTTTCCTAACTCCACCCAGCCTTTTCTTAATCCCAAATATCCAAGCAATCTGATTAGAAGAGTATCAACGTTGTGGAAAAGTAGGTATTTTGCGAAGCAATTAACTTTGTATTAACAGCTTTCTAGTTTCAGTCTTAATATCGTATTCCTGTATGGACCAGTTCAGATCTGAAGACAACTTCTTAACTAATATGCAAGCGTACTCACTGTATCCTATATTTTGTCCGTGTTCTTAACTGAAGTAGAGTCTTTGTTGCCATACAGCTGTTTGTATTTTTATCACCAGTGGTATCATGTGTGTGTCTCTCATGTGTACAATCGATTCAAATCAAGTGAAGTTCGTTGCTTTGTCAATGGGCAGATGGTCACAACCAGTGAAATCCACATCCCATCGTCAAAAGAGGTAGAATGCTTGAATATCATTGTATCTAGCTCTAGTGTTTCAGTGTATTCATCGTACGACAGAATATTTTGGCTAGAATTCAGACAAGACTTCTGAATAGAAGGTTTCCTACGGGCATGCAGCACCTCTATTTGATGTTTTTTATTATACTACAAATGTGCTTGGCATTTATGTTCAACATAAAAAGGGCCCATGAAAAGCCTGAAGCCTATTATGTATGTTTATCATGTCAGGAGCATTACAAGGACATGCTCATTTTGTGTCCTTAGGCCCATTTGACATTCCTTAACATTGGTATCTTTGATAAGACTGCCCCCAGCCGTCATTGTCATCGCTTAGCTTCCTATCTAGTATTTCAGATTTAAATTTTGTATATCTATGTTCAGTCTCTCTCCTCTCTATCTAAAATCCATTATCAGTGAGACTTTTAGTTATTGTTCATGAATTTGCGTGGCAATAAAATTTTTAATATTTTCAATATGATTTTTAATAAATTCAATATATATTTCGGTCTTATCATAGTATCCTCATACTGAGGCTCATACTGAAGATGACTGGAGCACGAGTCGAAATGTTTATAGTTACACTGGATTAATCATGGAATAGTCATTTTAAGTAAAATATATCATGGAATAGTCGTCAAATAATCAAAAATGTGGTCTCTTCTTGTCGTCACTCTCGTCCTATTATTCATCAAAAAGCTGCGATTTCAATCTACAACATCGATTTTTAATGAGTTTGTAATTTGTATCTGCTTATGCAAAATATTTGTTTTTACACCACTGAAAATTTTAACCTAACTTGCTTCACAGCCAATGGAGAAGTGTTTTGTTGGATTTGGTCAAACTGGTACGACTTCCAATCACAAGTTTTCATTTAAAGGCCAAATGTCCGCCTTTTACCTTTTTGGTGAGCCAATATCCCAATCGGCAGTAGCTGCTATTTACAGACTTGGTCCTGGCTACAAGGTAGGTACACATTGTTTCCCCCACTTGATTATGTTCAATGTTTTGAGTGGTAGATGCATTCTTATTAACTTGTTCTAGGGACTACAGAATTCTGATAATTAAGTACCCGTGTATTTGAAGGACTTGACAGTTTATAACGTTATAAATGGATCTTTTTTTTGCTTGCCCAGGGTAAATTCAAGTTTAAATCAGAGCTCGATATTCCTTTATATGAAATGGATGAAAAGGTAACTTTACGGTCTTATGCCTCTAAATCTTTTTTTACTCAAAGTAATTGATTACATATCTGGGTGTTGCATTGGCCAGTGTACACTGCTCATTGCTCTCTATTGAGAAAGTTATATTTTTGTTTTTATCGGAATATCTAGCATGCTAGATATCAAATCATGGGACTGGGTTTTAATCGCCTGATTAAAAATATAGAAGCTCCCAGGGCAGATGATGTCTCGAATAAAAAGGCATGATATATAAAAGAAACTTGTGCTGATGGAAATTGGTTTGGTACAATTTAAGTTTAGGATTAAGATATTAACTATGAGCTTCGTGGAAAAGGGATTGTAGTTTTTGTTACCAGGATGGGTAGGGGATCAGAAGAGCACGACGATTCATATACAATGAAGGCGCCCACACATTTGGTATTTGTCTCAGTGGCATCCTTTTGTTTGTTTATCGGATTCAGGTTTCTTCAGAAAGAGACAAAATCATAAGCACGAATGTGATTGCCTTTAAGTCTCTTAGCTTTCAATTTCTTTTTTATTTTCAATCATATGTAATTGACCTGCATTTATTCGTTAATGCTTTCCGTATTTTTATGCATTTTGCATCATATTTTTAGACCCTTTTTGATGGGAAACTAGCTGCAAGTATTATATTTACTTTCAATCCGAAAGCTGTGGAAGGGCAGTTATGCCTTGAATCATCTCCAAACGACAGTAAAATCTACTTCATGCATACATCGCGGGCAATTATGCTTGAGGTACGAGATCTATTTCTGGATTCATAACTTAACTTTCTTAATTGTTTGTCAACAGAACTAGACAAGAGTACTCTGCTCCTATCGGTTATGTAGATATAAGACTAGAGTTTAGAACCTACGGGGATATCTTCCACTACAAGTCGCTTAAAGGGTGGTTTATTTGAGCCTGCCTCTCGCATTGTGGTTATACTTGTGAGTAGCATGATAGTTCAGGGATGAAATGTTCTTTTTTGTATTTGTTATATCAAATAAAACTCAATCGACTGTAGGATGTACATCTAGATATATATCACCATATTTCGTGCAGATGGAGGTGCACAGAAATGATACCGGTCTTCATGCTTCTGCAGTGTTAAGCACGTTTGCAGCGTCTCTTTATTACTTCGCAGTTCCATTCCAATATCACATAGGACATTTTAGTTGGTATATAAGTGTGATTCCTTTTGTACCCTAAGTATGACATATTCTCTGTTGCTTTATTGAAAGGGAGTTCAGTCTGTTGTTACGCAGTCATTACAAGCTGCTCTGCATTCACTCGGTGGCATACAGGTAAAGCTTTCCCACGAATACAGCATTTTTTTGCTTGAAAGACATGTCATATCGATATAGTTTATGTTTTATTATTCATCGATGAAATAAGTATACATCTTGTTATGAGATAGAATTTTGATAAGGCTAAGTAGTAAAAATATACAAAGTTTTGGCGGAATCTTTTTTATCTTTATTTTTTATCTGTAGCATTTGGAAATTTTGGGTCATCTTGAGCTATACTACTTTTAATGAAATCTTTTACCAACCAATCATTTTTCAATATCTCATAATTTTCTCTTTTTCTCTTTATTTAAACAGATGTTGTATCCACTGTTCACACAACTCGACTGTCCATTTCTTGGCCAAGATAAAGTGGAAAGAAAACTATGGTAAGATATGACACACTATATTCTCTTTTTCTGTGAACTAGAGACCACCACGTTTTTTGTGTGCAGTTCTTTGGTAGTGGACTTGAGTTTTGTGTTATTAGCCCATAGATGTACTGGAGTCAATTGTAATTTGAATCGGAAGTGCCACATACCAGTATGTTTTAATGACTATACACAGTTGAAAAGACCTACGACATAGCTTAATGCTCTTTTCCATCTACGTTCCATTTGGGATTGATAAAGTGTTTGTTTTATTTTCTTTCACAGCATTTTGCTTCTGAGCCTTGTATATGACCTGCTTCGTGGATCTGCAATGTGCCAACAACAATTTCTGCAAAGTCGAGGCTTTCTTATAATTGGTCATATCCTGGAGAAGGTAAATTCTCGGTTGCATAGAGTTATGAGGTATAGAAAAGTGAACATTAGCTCTCAGGCAGCACCCAGCTAGGTTTGGCCCTTGTGTGGCAAGGAAGAAACTAGTAAAATGCTCAAGGAAATTGGTTGAAGTTAAATCACCAGGTTGAATGCCGAAGTATATATCGCCCACCTATAGTTTTTAAATATGTTGTGATGCCTTCGAAGAATTTGACACCTCTTAATAGCTAATGATTATTAAATCTATTAATTGCATTTATGCGAGATGCTGCTGGTTAATATGACCTATAATTTATTTTTAGTCATCTGAATGTCATTTAACAGAAGAAGTTATGGATATTTTGCTCGGATTAGCTAGGTATTGTTTGGTTTATTTTCGATTGCTATCTTTGGTATTGTCCATAATCTCTCTCATAGTTATTAGTATTAATTCATTGATCACCAGTCGAGGACCTGTATTTTATGCACTATAATCACATACTGGTTGCTGAACGTGATAGAGCAGTTGCTCCTTGACTGGGATGTATTCCTAAGTTGTTCTTTACTTTGGATAAAATTATTTAGTTCTGAAAAAGACGATCTTGGAAATAGTTAGTCGGGTGAAGCTACTTTTTCGCAGAAAATAACTAGTGAACAGTAGAATAATAACTAGTAAAACTAGAATAATCCCTCGGGATTGTAGCTAATGAATTCCCCGTGTCTAGAATGAGAATGACGAGACTGTCATCCACTGAGCAGGCAAACATTACTTCTAATCTGGATATGGTGGATCGTGTTCCTTCATAGTAAGACAGAATCTCGATACTACCACAGCTTATGCACATAACGAACCATGTTGTATCCATAGTCATCTTTTTTTCAATAGTAGCATCAAGCTAAGAAATGATATATTTCACATGCACCATTTACAGGGGGGAAGGACTAAATGTCATTTGGTCCCAACTATGAAAAGGTGCTTACAATACAGCACATTAATTCATTAATGATATATTTCACCTGCACCATTTACAGGGGGGAAGGACATAACATTATTTGGCCCCAACTATGAAAAGGTGCTTACAATACAGCACATTAATTCATTAATGATATATTTCACCTACACCATTTACAGGGGGGAAGGAAATAACATCATTTGGTCCCAACTGTAAAAAGGTGCTTACAATACAGCACATAAATTCATTGCATTTAATAGAAAGAAATTTTATTTCTGATGCAGGTATCTGATGTCGACTCCAAGTGCCAGTGGTCTTCTTGGCAGTCTGTTAGACAATATTCTACTGAATCCTGCCCTGTGGATAAAGACACCGTTAAGTTTGCAAGCAAATCTGCTGAGCCTATTCGCAACAGGATACGTGGGTGGGCTTGATTACGCTGGCTACATACGCAAAGAAGTTGGTGTGACACGGCTCATGTTGATGCTTCGAAAGTACTATTCGCTCAGATCGTCGCAATCAAATCCAGCAAGTTAGTTTATTAACGTTGTCGTATTCAGTACTAGGAAAGGAATATGTACAAGAGTAAAACGTATAAAGTTTGTTATGATTTTTAACTCCGATATACTTGTAAATACAATGCCGTATCCTTTTTCTTCCATGCCGGTCATGTGCATTTTTCGGCCCAGTGCAGCTGCAGGGCACCTTATAATGTCCAATATTGTATTTGACTAATAGCACCCTGCCGATTCAGGCTAATGTTATAACTCTAATGTAAGTGATAGTGGGACGTCCTCTGCACTTCCAGTTAGCTCGCCAATCACTGCCTTGTTAACTATTAAACTCAGTTGCAACATGATATGCATTGTTCTGAGCACCATATCAAATGAATACGTTTATTTAGCCATATATCTTAAATTTATCCTCTAGGCTGTTGCTTTAACTATAAATCGTTTATTTTTTTAGCTATTGGCTCAACAAAAGAGGAGATAATTTCATTAAGGGCTTTTATGTTGCTTTTAATCAAACAGATGATAATCAAGGTACCTTACCGTAGAAACAGATTTTGTTTATAGTAGAGTTATCATTACTCTTTTGTATTTTTGCTGCAAAGTTGTAATTATTTTTATAACATTTGGGCATTTTGCAAATGGGGTCATTGTGAAATAGAGTGACTCTTATGACTCATTCGATTTTAGATTGCAAATTTAATTCATCAGTTTTCATTTTTCATTTTTCATTTTTAATGAATCGTTGTTTTGAAACACTGAGTAAGCATTCTTTCAAAATCCTTCTTAGACCTATGCGATGGTTTTGCCCTTTAACAGAAATGTGAACAATGTTCTGTAATGGAAGGATTATCATTCCTTCTTGAAGATCACAAGGAGCTTAGGCAAATGAGCTCTAGTGCTACTAAGAACTTTTATTGTTTCATTGGTCGCTTGATTTATGATGTCATCATATTTTTATCTGAAGGGAAACGGAATTCAAGATGACGAGCTGCGGAGCATTTTGGTTTACTTGACGATTGAAGATCATGTAAGAAGAGTTACATAATTATAGCAGAGAAAAATCTTTATGTCCATTTGCTAGCCCTTAGAACTACGTAGAATGTTTGACGGTTGACGTATGGACACGAAAGCTCTAGGTTTCTGGCGTTTTTCTGAATACCAGTTATATACCAAACAGAGCCGAATTTCTCAATGATATTGAACTATTGATGATATCATATGCTTTACTGCCTCCTTTTTCTGACCCTTGACTTCTTTCCTCTGATTTGACGGGTTTTGATATTTTGATAGGAAGACAATTTGATCGATGTGCTGCATCTTTTACTGGGAACATTATGTGAAATGTCTGAGAAGATTGTCAGCTGTTTTGATTTGCTAGAAGGTTTCAGGTCAGATATATTTCACTATGCGCTATTCTCTTTACACCCAATGCCGTATTACCTCAGAAATTTAGTCCAAATCATGTATAAATTATGTAGTAGGCTACCTTTTTCTAGAAGAAAAAAGGAAGTATGAGTTTTATCTTAGAAAAGTTTTATCTCTCATATTGGTAGATCAAGATTCTGTCTAAACTAACTTTTTATTGGAATTAAGATAACTTGTTTTTTGCTTATTAGTTATCATTAGTAAGTGTTTCAGTATGTAAGTTACAATATCATATGTTATTTAACATATGAAATCAATGTGAGGTAGTTCGTAAGGAAATTAACGTCAATGATTTTGTTTCATATTTGAGTCTTTTTACATATGCCATTGAATTCACATCAAGAAATTATGACAGCTTTATTTACTGACTCATTTGTGATATTCTTTGGACTCAAGGTTGCATTCCAGAATATTTTGGTGCAGAGCCAGAGCTTGTTTATTCAATTTATTATGGGAACAAAACAAGACTTGTAGAAGATTTATTCTTCGATCCATAAGCATCCTGCTATATTTCCAAGATTTGATTTCTCATGATTTTCACTGCTTTTTCTTGTCGTTGTAGAATCTTGTTCTTGAAGTTACTTGTGTCTTCAAATGAAGGTGTTCGTGTTAGTTGTCTAAAGATCATCGCTGCGTACATCAAATGTCTGACACTTCAGTGAGTCTTTCCTCCCTTCATGGCGAATATAATTTGTAATTTAAGATTATCGAATCCCCGCCTGATTTTCAGCAACGTTGGCCAGTTTTGCGGGCTAATTTTTTCACAAATGTTTCTTAGATTGACGTATGCGTCCTTATTGTAACCTCGATAAGTAGATATTCATATGAGGAAGCTTTCAATTTGTTTACTTTGCCATTTGTCTTTTGTCACTATGAGTAGTGCATTCTGCAAGCCTTTTTTCTACACTTGCAGACCAGTCTTAATTTGCTTGGATTTTACCGATCTTCAAACTTCCAATATAAGTTTGCCTCGATTGCAACTTGCCTCGACTGAAATTCTTTTTTATTTCTATTACTGGTTCTTAGAATCTATTGATATTCTTAGGAATCTATAGCTATCGAGCGTAGTGGACAAATCTTTATTGGCTGTTAGCGCGATTCCCAATAGGGGAATCTTCTGCCTTATTTACCAATCAGAAGGCAAGAATCTTGCATCAGGAATCTATAGCTATCGGGTTTCTTTGTGTAGCTTACGTTTCAGTGGTATTTTACAATTCAGTGATATTTTTATGTAATGCAGTAATGTTTGAGGGTACTGTGTTATTTTACAATACAATTATATCTGACAATACATTGATATTTGAAAATACAATGGTATTTGACATTATAGTGATATCTTGCGATGCAGAGGTATTTTGAAATAATATTTCTATTTACAGGAGGAAAATGGAGCTCGTAGAGAAGTACGGATTCATTGAGATGATTCTCGAGAAATTACAACAATTTGAACTGACAAAAACAACGTATAATGCATTATTTGAGGTATACTCTATTATGTCTATAGTCCTAAGCAGTTTCTCGATGTTGCACATCAGTTCTTTTGATGGTACAGTAATACATAAACTTATAGCAATATGATGGTCTATTTTGTACTCTTTGGTTATCCATGGTGTTATATTAATACTTTATGTCATGATACAGAATTCCCCAACCCCACTTTGGTACCCTGATGTACAGCTATTTTCGGTCATACAATATTTGTGTTCTTTTTCCAGATTCTAACAGCTCGTGTAACGAAGCACATCATATCTGAAAGACATTCTGAACCCGATTCATCAATCATTATATACCATCCAAGTGAGTTATTTTTGCGCACTTCCAAAGATAAATTAACCGAAAATTGACAAACTTGATCTTACCGTTCTATCTTGTTGGTCTTTCTCTTCTTCCTTTTGTCGGGACCTTGTTTTAGGCTCAGGGCATTTCCCTAACATAAGCAATGGATATAAAGCAACAATAAAATTGGTTGAATCAATAAGCCCGCAACGGGAATGTAGGAGAGAGTTTGGCATGAGTAGTATTGGCTGCATATGATTATTCAAGTCGGTGGGATGAAACTGCTTGATCGTATGAAGTATTACTCTTCCAGAGGACTTTCCTTGTGACAGTTGTGGCAGTTATATCCTTTCTGTGTTCAAGATTAAAAAATTAAAGTAAATTCTTCCTTATCACTTTCTTTTTCTTGTTTTCTTTTTTGTAGCAATTTTACCGGTTATCGCGGAACTAGTTTTGTCTAAACGTCGAAAAAGAAGATTTGCCGCGTCTAGAGCGGATACGGACGATTCGAACGCTGAGAACCGAGATGAAATAACTAGAATATTTCTTTCTGATTTGGTATTATTACTGAATCATAGTAAGGACAATCGCAGGTAAGCAGACTAGAGATTCAGTGTAAGCAGCTATATAACTGCCTTCCTAGCTTTCTGCAGAATCGTCTTTTCTCATCCGTATCAGCACGGACAGATAAAACGGGAAGGGTGTGAGAGTATGTCACCCAAGTCTTCTTAAGCCATTATATGATTTTTAGTCTAATGCTGTAAACTGTCTCTGAAGCAGGAAGATGGATGTCTCAATGGGTTGTGTTTCTAGTTTCAAAAGCCTTTTTCAATAAATCATAAATAATTCGCTTGCACTCTTGAGAGATGCTCACCCAAGACAATCCTGTATACTAGTTCTGAGCTTTGTTCGAGGATAATGAACCCGTCCAGTTCCATATTGGCATTCGCTAAATCCTACTTAGTTGGAAAAGTAAAGATGATTTTTTCAAAGGCAAAAAAAAAGTATGCTGTTGTAGTTAAAAAATTTACGATATGAATCAGTTGTATGTCAAGTCTTCCGTCGAGTCCTTGAGACTGACTAACCGAATCCCGGTTAAGAGCACTGCTGTATTATCACCCTTAAACCATGCAGATGGTCCTTTTCTCTGTAGCTGGATGTTGTGTAATTTCGTTCTGTTTCTTAGACTTATGCTTCAACTAATGTGCTGGCAAGATTGGGTATTTTCATTGGCTTATTTTGAGCCTCAGGATAGAGGTAATTTTTATCGATTTATTCCAGATCTTCAGAGAATTAATGGTGCATCTCAACTTTCCTATGACTTGTTTGGTGTTACTTATATTTTGTTTCACCATGAGTATCCTTAGACTTTTGTGTTATATGATGAACTTTGAAGACGGTTAGTCAAAACTGGTTTAAACAAAAATTATCGTGAAAACCAAGAGTTGTGTTTTATTTGCCAAATCTTCCTTCTCTTCGATAATCGATAGCTCTAGCCATATTTTGTATTTGCGTTGGAGCTTGGACTTATTTTTTATAGAGGAGATGAAGATAACAGATTCCGTATTTGTCATTGTCAAGATGCTTCTGCATTACGCCATTCAATATGAAAAAGAAGGATGGCGTGTTTGGGTCGATACGCTTGCAATTTTGCACGGACGGGTAAGAAGCTGCTATATAAACCATAGCTACCAAATGTTTTAGAACCCTGTCAGGTCTATTTCCTGTCAACTTAAATGACCAATCATCATGCAGGATTCTTACCACACATGCTAAAACTAGGCAGAAAATAGACCTGACAGGGATCTCAAACATTTGGTGGCCATGCTGCTATATAGAGTCATTTCAACTACTTGAATGGAAAATTTTAAGAAAAGGCACTTAATCTCTTTTACATTTGACATTTTTATAAGGTACAATTGTTTATTTTGGATGCACTGTTTGTATTGAGTGCTATGCAATTGTTTTCGGTAGGCTTGTTTTGAAGTTCAGATAGCCATCTAGTCCTCTTGAATTTTATTAGTTCATGTGGGTATTTATTTTCTTTGTCTATTTGTTCACTTATCTGCTTTTTTTTACTTTTGTTTTTTATTCTTCATTTATCAAGCAATTTGGTTTTCACTCTATCAGGTCATTCTTGCATTTATCACCATGTTATCTTCATCATCATATTTCATTCGGTCCCGCACTGAAATTTCTCTCCTTGAAATATTAATTTTAAAATCACGGATTGTTTTTCTACTCTCAGTAAGTGGTCCGCCTAGATATCTAGAGATGTGTTAGACGGTGAAATTCATTGGTTGCAACCTATATGTTCTTATGTGTTCATTATGTCTACGAGAATGGCTACTTCATCTTTCAATCAGTCCTCCGATCTCAATCTACATATCAGTCTTCTCTAATCTTCTGTCTCTGCAGGATGTTACCTAATGCTATATAATGCGCGGGGTCTGGTACTAGCTACTGACCAATTGGGCCTATCTTTACAACATAACTTATATGTTCTTTTGTGTTGCAGAGAATAGTCACTGTTAACTTTTGAGTTACTCATTTGCAGATTTCGGCCTTCAACACAATGAAAAGAAGACTAGAAAACCAGCCAAATCATGATGAGACTTCGTTGCCTAAAACTGAAGTCCCCCACTTATATAAAGACGAAGCTGTAGACCTTGAAACTGGCGAAGTAAATCCGCCTAATAATGGGAAAAGTGATGATGCAGATGCTGTATTTCAGAATGGAAATGCTGCTTCCAATGATGGCCCAAGGATCTCTTCACCTAAAGTAGAGAGTACATCTGAAGATGCACCAGTTAAAGGTAGTAGCTGAGAATTTTTTTCAGGTTTGGCAATGCGTTGCTGAATCGGAACATCTGATATCAAGAGTATTGAAAACTTTTCATATAGAAAATTCGATTGGTAGTGTCAGGGCCTATAGATATGTTAGGTAGTTCGAAAGCCAGGCGTATGGAGTGAAATGCGGAGTCTTTAATTTCGCCTAGTAAAGAACCGTAATTGGCTAGTTGATGCAATATTTGATTTCCTTTGAAGTGTCACACTCCAAACCGTCCCTTGAAGCTGTCCGTAGTAAGTGGTGCCATGATAAACGTACTGTTTCGCTGGTGAGGTGTCAGTCGTTTATGCCAATAGCAACATAAACATTAGTCTTGAAAACCTGTTTTGATTAGCGAATCAAAGCACATAGCTTCAGTTCTTTACAGGTTCATGATTATCCTTTAATTGATATCTGCTGAATTATACTGTGAATATCGTATAACGCCTTAATTGTATTTTATATTAGATGAAAAGGAATCCGTAGAGGCAAACGTTGACGTTAGAAAGCAGTTCTTCTATTCTATTCTACAATCTAGTGGCAAGTCAAAAACGTTTGAATCAGTAAGTAAGGAGCAGGCGATATCAGACTTAAAGAAACGAAGCCGTAGCGAAAGTGATCTTGATCAGTCGGTCGATGCAACCGATAAGGTAGCAGACGATGGTACACCCAACGATAAACTAGACTCTGGTAGGCCAAGATCGGCTAGTCCTACTGTTGGAACTCAAGTTAAAGGAGATGGTGATATCGAAGAACAGGAGACAGCTGTAGTAGATCAGGAACAGCCTAAAGATGAGAATGTTAAGGAAGACACTAGTGTTGATGATAAAGCAGGGGATAAAGCAAATGGCATTGCAACTTTGAAATCAAGAGCGCCATTCCAGCGTCACCGTTCAGAAGATCTTAGCACTGTCAACAAATCTGCCTCGGCGGTCCCGCTTCCAGCTAAGAGTAAATCATTTGACTATGATATTGGTGAAGATGCAAAAATGAAGACGACATTTATAGGATCAGGGGTGCCGGAGGAGGACGATAAGGAATCGAAGGGGCCTATGCAGGAATCACTTAGCCAAAGTACACCTAGAGGGAAATGTCGTCCTTATATTGATATCCCAGAATTCAGCTGGTCACCATGGCATCAGAGACTTCTTACAGAACTTCTTTTTGCTATTGAATCTGACATACAAGTATGGAAAACGTAAGTGAACGACTTGATCACCTGTTAAAGTTGTAAGTTCAAGGTATATTAATGTGTTGTCAGGTATTAATGAAAATTAAGTCGAAGCTAGAAGAGTGCTCAACCGTTCTATAATTCAGATGTATGTAGGTATGGGTACATTGATAGACTGCATTGTTTGAATTTTTCGTTCTTTGTAGGCCAGAATCCTTATAGCATGCTCAAATTCATTGGTGTTTTAATTCGTGCACATTGAAAATCCCACAGGATGTTGCAACAATTTAGTTCACAGGAAATTACATAGCTGAAAGTTTCCCTTGACTAAAAAAGTAACCATATTAGAAGGATGGGGCTTCACGGTAGAGCTGTTTTGGTAGTAAACCTATAATCGCAGCGCTTCTAAATCCTATGAGAGCTACATCAGGTCGGTTTGTGCATGTCGTCATTAAAAGATTGCAACATCCTTGTCTTGTATCGGGTTCAACATTTTCATTTTCAAGTCTACTTCACGCTTTTTATGACTGTGGAAGGAAAAGTGGAAGCTTTTGCATCAACCATAGCTTTTATATGGTCACTTCTGCCCCAAAGTGGAAAATTGTTAGTTTTGAGTCACCCCATGATTTTCAACATTGTGAGAGAATAAGTGAATTTAACTGAATCATCACACAAAACTCAGTTTAAAGACGAAGATTTAAGTGATCTTAATATTTGTTCTCCTTTCAGATAGAATTGCGTAAATACTTTCTCGGAAGAATTTTGATGATAGTTAAAATTTGCTTGATGCCCTCGAGTGACCATTTTCGCTCAGATCAATTTTCGTGCAGTCAAGGGTGCGCGAATAATAGAACTGCTCTAATTTAAATACACTTAAGGTAGTTTTTCAGATTGAGTTCAGTTGCTTATTTGCGAGTTGCTTATAAAAAATATCGTGTGTGCCATCTGTAGAAATGATTTAGTTGACATTAGTATACTAGAGAATTACATTTTTGCGCGTTTGGCGATAAGAAGCCGCAATTCTTCAGCCCTCTCATAATAAACATGGATCTCAGCTACGCCACTGACTTAGAAGCCCTATTGTCTTGAGGTGGCGTATGCTGTCTCTAGGGAATTGCATGCTGTAATTACTTTTCAGGTAGTTAAAGTGAGATGGAACTTTGATTCACACGTACATGAGTTGCGCTTTAGTTGAGACTTGCTTAACTCAATAGTATGCAATGGCTCATCCGCAGAAAATGATAGGACAAGTGAACTTTTACTATAGAATTAAAATTTTTAGGATAGAGAACTGAAAATCTTTGTCTTATTCTTAGAGCTTTGTTCTGTTTGGTATTGGTTCCATGTTATTTGCAGCTCCATATTTGTTGTCATTTTTAGACACACTCGCAAGACTATCACGGATTTCATTGGCAACCGGGAAAATCAGGTGTACATTGTGAATGTTTGCCATATGGTATCGATATTATCAGACAGCCTTGTTTACTGTTGCGGCGGAATGCTCCCTTTACTATCATCTGCCACATCTCGCAACTTCGCAAATGATGTTTTGGAGCCATGCGGAGGAATGACTCTAGATGCTAGTTTCTCATTTCTAAACCGTGTCATGGACCTCGTAGATATAGTCGCTTTTGCGAGCAGTGTTAGTTTCGCGACGGTTGAATCTCACAGAAATATGTCAGCTGGAGGAGTTCTTAGGCAGTGTGTCCGACTAGGTAATAAAATATGTCGGTAAAAATTAGCATATATTTTTCAATTAATTTTCTGCGCCATTGAGTGTTCTATATAAAATTCATTATTTTAAATTTTGCTTATTTCTTTTAACTTCTAGATCTTATAGATATACATGAAATACTGTAATTATCATTTGCTTTAAATCATATACGTGTTTTTAATAAGAAACAAGTATTTATGAAATATGGAACTCGCATCAGGCAAAAATTAAGAAACATTTAAGACACAGGCAGGTTGCGCTTCAATAGTAAACTTTAAAGCATTGTTTTTGCAAGAAAATCTATTCTAAAGCTGCACAAGGCACAAGGAGCATCCGTTTCTCAAGTTGTTTTTAGTAACTATTCTATATTTCATTTTACAGTTGCTTTATTTTTATCTAAAATTTCAAGACTTTTAAGGAACATTTAGGAAACATTTAAGGCTAGATTTGACAAAATTTGAAGAAAACATCAAGGCTGAAAGTAGAAATTTTGTAATTTATTAAAAAAATTGAGCGTTTAACTCTTATCACTAATAGCCCTCACAACAATTGTTCGCTTTAGTTTTTTGTAGCGCAGCTAGAAATCGGGTTGTTTGCCGTCAACGAGAGCCATTGCATTGGTCACCTGGTGTCCAGAGGCAAGTCGTTCCTAAGAACATTAAAGAAACGGAGGATGCCATCAAGACCCTCATTGCATCCACAAAACCTGCAACGAATGAGGTTTGATTTGTTTACTGTGCGCTAATTTCCATTTTCACTTTGTCATTAATATGAATTTGCAGAAGAATTCAAGTCGGTGAAAGGAAGAGCAGAATAAAGCTCTTGTAATTGATATTAAATGTGAACTCTCCTTGTAGGATGTCGTTCAAAATATTCCTGGACATGTAACAACAATCACGCACCCAGAGCGTCTCCTTCAAGAAACAGATCTAAACAGACTTCGAGCCCTTGTCTACAGGGAGGTAGAAGACAGTCGCCAATCACAATATGTGGCATTGGTTGTCGTGTACTATGTTGCTGTTCTAATGGTCGCCAGGTACAGAGATATTCTAGAAAATGAGACAGACGATTTGGTGCCTAGAAGACAATCTGCTGGTAAGTTGTTGTATCTGCATAACTTATTTTGATTTACTCAAGAGCCTGCTCATGCTTCTTCTTTACAGGTCTGATATGCGCAGTTATGTTGTAAATGAAAACTAAATTAAATATGATGTATTCACATCATAATCATCATCATCATCAACAACATCAGCATCAACAACATCAGCATCAACAACATCAGCATCAACATGGCATGACCCTTTGACCAGATCTATTTTCTCCCAACATAATTGACCAGTCATCATGCAGGATTCTGAGTAGGCATGCTCCACAACTAAATTTAGGTACATTGGCATGATGATTGGTCAATGATCAGATCAGAGCTCTTGAACATTTGGCGTGATGATTGGTCAATGATCAGATCAGAGCTCTGAAACATTTGCTTGATGATTGGTCAATGATCAGATCAGAGCTCTGAAACATTTGCATGATGATTGGTCAATGATCAGATCAGAGCTCTGAAACATTTGCATGATGATTGGTCATTGATCAGATCAGAGCTCTGAAACATTTGCATGATGATTGGTCAATGATCAGATCAGAGCTCTGAAACATTTGCATGATGATTGGTCAATGATCAGATCAGAGCTCTGAAACATTTGCATGACGATTGGTCAATGATCAGATCAGCGCTCTGAAACATTTGGCGACTATGCTAGTCCCTTCACCATCAGGTCATGGGAACGCAAACGCGTCTTCTTCTACATTATTCCGTGCCACTCAGTCTCAAGCCGTTGTATCCCCACTGTATTTTACTTCTTCATTAATTTATTTGTTCAGTTGGAAAGGCCGCAACTTCACCACATTTCTGATTGTCTAGTCAAGGAGCGATAGAAAGGCTAATCGTTAGTTACTTTGTGTGTTTATGTTTATTAGCAACGTTCCTTTCTCCTATTGTATATGCCCGTTTTTATTCGAATATTTTCTATAAGAATATTAAGACTCAAAAATCTCCGGAATTTGAAAATAATCGAAGTATACTGCAAGGCTCAAACTCTTAATCAATAGTTTTATTTTTTGGGTATTTGAGTTTTTTTAGAAAACAAAGTAGCTGCAAGTTTCGCACCATGTGTTTTGAGTCCACTTAAACGGTCTGGGAGTCATTACGCTATGATGCGACTCAACAGATCTTCAGGAAGCGTCCATTTTATATTTTCTGTTGTAACAATATAGTCTACAAGAACACTGATAATCAAAATCACTGAAACTTAAAATTGGTTTAAGAGTAGTCTTTGGCTCAAAACCAGCACATGTTTATAGAAAAAAGTGTGTGGCGTTATTACTGCAGCTCTAACGGTTGGCTATCTTGGGCCTAATTTGTCAGTTAACTTAGATCTCGTTAGTTAGGTCAGTTTTGTGCTGGTCATGTCTTTCGTTTCCACGTTTTAATCATTTCAATCTGCTAGTACTTGTTTGCATTTAGTCCTGAAGCCCTTTGTGCGTTTTTTTTAGATAGTTCACTCTCACCTAGTGATCGAAAAAGAGCTGCTACTTGGGCAGGAGCTGGCAGTCAACCTTTATCAGCTGCATTTAAACCGGCAACAGAGAGATTGCCACAAGATGCAGAAGCTTCTAGTGGTATTGGTGCTGCGTCTAGCACAGAAACCCAAACAACAGAGCAGAACTTGACCCTCGAACAACGACTGGATGTAGCTTTCAAGAGTTCTTGTGTTTTATTGCGAGAGATTTTATTTGATTTTGCTAGTTATTTGTCACGGGTTCTAGTGGGAAGTCGAGGACAAGACTTAATATCTGATGGTCTATCTTCATTGAAATCTGAAGATAGCACCGTTGAACTTGTTATGTTACTCTGCTCCCAGGAATGGCAAAACTCACTGCAAAAACATGCGGGAGCAGCGTTTGTCGACATGATTAATGAGGGTAGAATGATTTCGCATTCTACGCGAGAGCGTATTGTGATAACTGCCAGCGAAGCAAGAGACATTTTGAAAGAAAAGAAAGAGCTTGATGAAGCCAGGCACGGAAGTTTCCAAGATATCTGTAGCAAAACTGAAGTCCTTTACCAGAATGAAAACAAGACCTATGAAGAATTTTTTAAAGCAAAACGAAGAAGGAACTCAGCTTTTGCCGAAACACTCTTGGAAAAGGTTGCTTGTTTGCTATATTTTTATTGCTTTTAGAAGAACAGAGTAAATATCTTCCATGACTGACTTTTACCATTATCACATTTTGTTCGTTTTTCTTATAGACACATAAATGCTTTGTTTTGCACAATATAACTGTCATTTTGCTGGTCTTGATAGTGGGTAAGAGGCCAGCCTCCTGAGATCTTTAAGAAACAGGGATTGATTGCTTTCAAGCACAGAAGATTGTATCTTAGCTGAACCTGCTGTAACAATAGACGATCTTTTTATGGATGGGAAGTAGGTAGCACCCCGGTTTTTAGGAACTGAGTTGCAGCATTTGTAGATTTTTCCCATATACAAATATTCTTCTATGAATAGAGTATTTCTAGCTGAGTTAATTGTGTTTTTGTAGACATTCTCTATTCTGACGAGTGAGTTCGGTGCATGGCCATCACCCGAAAGAGCTGACTTTCATGTGTTCTATAAACTTGATTCGTGGGAAGATAACTTACGTAGACGCATGAAGTTTGTAAAAAATCCTCTTGGAACAACGCATCCGGAGGCAATACTTGAGCCAATTGCAGAGAAAGGTGATTTTTGTCTATTTTCATATTTTTAAAATTTATATAGTAAATATTTGTTACTGATTTTGAAATTCTCTTAAGTTTGCTAATTTGAATGTTTTCCTTTCCACCGCAGTTTGATTTTAGTAAATGAAGTTCATGCAATATCTGTTGATCTGATGAAGCCCCACCCCACTTATAGTTCATATCCAAATAGTTTTGAATTTCTTTCGGAAGGTACACGTTTTTTCTTGTAAGAAAGCCACTTTTTTAAGCCTGAATTTTCTTAAATTTTTGGAGTATGCTAGCTAAAAGAGGTTACCATTATTAGTTAACAAAGATTATCAAAGAATAGTTTCAATCTTCGTAAAGGAGCAATGAGCTGATAACGATTTCTAGCACGTAAAAAAGGCAAAGTTTGGAACTTGAGCCTGGTGATTTTCTTAAGGTTTCGGTTTTTTGAGCCTCATTCATATAAAATTTGTTCTTGTCAACAGTACTGTTGCAGTAGATCATTTGATGCTGAAACCTCTCTTACACTCATGGGCGTATTGGTACATTAAGTATTGATGGGGTGTTAGAAACTTTTGCCCGAATTTTTCCTACACTTTTTTGGGTAAGGCTTAATTTAATTCAATGAAAATTTGAGTGTGAGAGATTCCGTCCAAGATTTCCTGCCCAAATTGAACTTTTTTATGTTATCTATTCATGTTTTAACCTAGCGTAGTAGTATTTACAATATCAGAATGTTTAATTGTATTACAGTTATCTATATTTCCTAATAAGCTGTATATTTGGTAGTGAATAAAGCTTTCCCTGTGACATGCTGTATTTCCTCTAAAAGACGCCACCCTCTAAAGAACGCCGCACGTCTCGCCAAACATTTGTAAAACACGCCGCCCTCTATTAAACGCCGCACCTTGAGAAGCAGCGTTCACTAGAAAACTGACGAAGCAAGAAATAAGAAAAAGTTTACGCGAGTTCTATTTGTTTCCCATCAAGAAATTCTTCTTCACGGAAATTGTTCCTTAGCGAACTCTTCCTCAAACATTGTTATTCTTCAACATTTTTATACTGTGAACACATCTTTTGTGAACTATAGAGCACTTGTCTCACTATCTTTTGTTATGCTTTGTGAGAAAAGAAAACTTTGCTCGAAGTCTTTTACCATCTCATTTTTATTGTTTAACAAATGCCGCCCTCTGATAAACTCCACCCTCTATTGAACTCCGCACCAAAGAATTATGTTGTAGAGTAAACGCCGCCGTTTATTATAGCGAATACGGTATTTCACATCAATATACTTTATCTCTGCATGTTTGTCCAAATTTGCTCGCTGAATTTACTCTCTGTTTGGTATAATTAGAGGATTTGACAGCCATGATAGCTCCAACTCTATTTGCGCTGCTGATCTATGACATTTGATGTCATCTAGGTGGACAAGTTTTTCGTATTCTCTATCACCCTCTTCTAGATTTACCCAAGATAAAGAGCAGTCCCAATTTGAAATATCACTTGTACCGTCAAAAGACCTTAGAGCAGGCAGCAAACAGCATTTCTTCTGATGAAGAGACTGAGGAAGGTGAGCTTGATGTAAATGAACTGAAGAAGGAAGAACTTATTGATAAGGAGGAGAAACAAATCGAGGCTTTGCACACTATAAAATGCCATGTCATTGCCCCTGGTGTGGTTGTGGAAGGAACATTGGCGATAGCTACATCATATCTTTATTTTACAGCAGATGATGAGACCCTAGCATTACAAAAAATTGACCCTGCGGTAAGTGCATGTACTAAATTAACCTTCATAGGTATTTGGTCTATATTTCTATTAATTGCACTAGACCATAATTCTCACTGAGTTTCGCAATTTCGTTTTGAATTTGTTGTGTACAGTTAACTGCAAGTGATGCTCATATTTCGTTCCATAGTTGGCAGTGCACTGTAGAGAAGATAAATGTTCCAAGCTTAGTGATAGATTATTACTAGTTCCTTCCCTGGATTCTTTTGCTCCTGGATATATCCACTAGACCATGCGGCCACTTCTTATGTATGACCTGCCGACCTGCCCTTGTGCCCCGCTGCAGATTTAACGTGCGCTACAACAATCCAGCTACGTGTTCACAATACTATGGATATTTGAAGTCGTTGATATGCAATTGTTATCTATTTGACATAGAAATTAGTTCTCATATTGTCTTCAAGAAGATTATTGCATACTAATTTTTGCCCGTACAAATTTTTGCCCGTTTTTTACCACGGATCGTAGGTCACCGGAAGCTTTCACCATTTAATATATATGTGTATATATATATATATATATATATATATATATATATATATATATATATATATATATATATATATATATATATATATATATATATATATATATATATATATATATATATATATATATATTTATATGTTTATATGTTTATATGTTTATATGTTTATATGTATTATAAAATGGATTGCCTTTTTGATAGAGATAGAGAGAGTAATTATCGTGAGATGACTGTCTTTTAGTAGAATATACTCAATGTTTATTCGGAATATAATATAAGTATACAAGCAAGTGTACAATTCAAAGTAATCTATTAACGAAGCACGGCATTAATTTAACCAACAATATTTTTACACTGGTGAATGTTCAAATAGGTATGGATTGGTGCAAAATTCCCTAGCTAGTTTCCAAGCTTCGCTTAATGCCGTATGCACTGCCTTAGATGATTGATTATCCAGAAGATTCAGGTTGCTCAGATAGAAATGTGGTAGGCATTGATTCTGAAGACTTGCCACAAGTTGCAGTAGAAATGCGTTTATCCTATCCGGTAGCTTGTCTTTTGTCCATGATGTATCACTAGATTGCTTTTCGCATATGTACATGAATACTGTCCTTATCAGAGACGTATCAAAGAGAGTACTCCTCGGACTTAATCGTAGACTGATAAGCCTTTTTATCACATCGAAGCAAAGTCCTCTGTTTTTCAATTTCATTGTTTGATTTTCCATGCTAAGAAAGTCCATGTGCCAGGCATCTCTGTCGGTAGAGTACGGTTTTGTAGAACCAGTTTCTTTGGATACGAGATCAATCTGGAGATTTGCCTTACTCAGCTGCCCTTTGTGCAGATTCAGAAATTGTTTTCTGCCAGATTTTGGCCAGTAACCCTCTAACTGGAACGCGGGGTATATATCGATAAAAAAGTCGTTGATAGTCAATCGAGGCTGGCTCCTATTCACGCAAATGTATAAGTCTTTATTTGTCCAAGATGTTCTTCCCACTGTTTGCGACAAGATCGTCTAAAAAGTTATATGCATATGTATGTTTGTATATGTATATGTATGTATGTATGTATGTATGTATGTATGTATGTATGTATGTATGTTTATATTGAAAAATGTCAATTCGGGTATGCAACTTGATTATAAATAATATGTCTAGAAGCTTCATCTCTGGAGAAAAGGCAAACAAAGGTATCGGGCTTTCTTTAAAACTTTTATAATATGAAAGCATATTTGCTTTCTTTTTCCTCAAAAATATAGCCTCCCTCTATTAATCTTCTTTGTAGTGCTATTGAGTTAGATGGGCTGGACAACGTATAAACAGACTCAAATGCACAGTTGGGACCAGTGGCGTAGCGCGACTTTTTCGACTGGGTATTCTATCATAGGGTGTGGCTGGGTGTGGCTAATTAACGTCCCGTGGCATTTATCACCCTGAACATAAATATCTAGTAAAAAACTCAATCTCCTACCCTGTATTCATCAGTTGGTCGTAGTCACATAGCAGAAAGGAACCGAAAATTAATATTAGACATTGTATCTGGACTGTGTGATGTTATTGCGAGGCTTCGGCCTCCCCTTATCAATAATCCTCTTTTTTCCGTGAGTGATAATTTTGAAAATGAGTTTTGAATCAGCGATGTCACGATATCACCCACCGCTTATTCCTCCATAGTCAAGTTAAATCTATCTAGCAAATCATGAACAGGGCCTATAACAACAAAGCCTAGAAGGTTCTCGAAGCCTTAACAAAATAACACTCTTTACAATAGCAACTGGACAATAGCAGAGAATGACTAATAAGTCAGAATGTTGATAGGGACAACATCACGTGACTCTGCATACCTTTGGATTGTGCAAATCTAGCAGCACGCATTATGTAAACAGAAAGAAACTAAGCTAGGGAACTTACATATATTTAGAAATATAGGGGGAATGTTTGACGCCTATCGTTATAATATTCATGAAATTAAAACAGCTATAGGCTCCTCTTAACACCACAAAATGAGACATTATGGAACTTGGCCTACGTGCGACTGAACCTCTACGAGCTACCTACCTTTCACTTGTCTTTCTTGCTGCTGCTGCAACATAAAATAATTTACATCTGACCAGAACTTTCTTGCTAAAAAGTCAGCCTTTCAACTCTCCTATTAAAAGTTTCACGTGTCGTATTTACTTCGTATTCGGTAACAACTCCGCCATTCCAAGCACTCGAGCTCAATGTTTATTAGCCTCTATGTGAGGTTTTAGAAGTATGAGGCTGGACGCTGGCCATTTCTCAGCGTATTTTGAGATTGTTTTCGCTCATTAAGGAAAAATTTATTCATGACATGGAGCATTTTGATTGGTGGAAACTCCCTACCGGGATTCACTGCGTATTCGTGACGAACTTCTGTTTAACATGAAGTTCTTGTTCGGTCTTCTGCATTATCTTCACAAATCTGCTTGCTTCCAAACGATTCACGTCTGCACACTTACACAGCCTGAATATTAAGGCAGGTAGACTCGTTAAAAGGAGTTCAATTTGCCATTTGAATGAGCATATGAGAAATAGTACTGTTATCGCAACATAATGCAGATTATTATTTTTTCTGGAAATTGTAGGGTATTCACTGAATACCTTGAATACCCTGACGCTACGCCACTGGTTGGGACATGCAACTCAACTGAGTATATTCATGCTTTTTTCTGAGTTCATATAGTGTAAAGTTTCTTTTTTAAATGTCATTATACTCATCCTATTCAAAGAGTAGTCATGATAAGAGCTTATTATTTTGTCGCTACCTTAAAGAGCTTACGGCCCCTAATACTTTTTCTTACAGTAAGCTTTCACCGGGGCTACGTAAAGGAACTGTGTCCTGGAAAGTTCTGCACTTACCTGAAACCTTTCTCTTATCTTTCTGGCCGACAAATGCCCTGCAGCTGTAAGGAATTCGGTCCATATGCAGAACTCCTTGCTCCTATCATCTTTGATATCAATGAATGTCGCTCCTTTCGGGGCGCCGTTTTCCTCAATAATAAAGAAGTCTATTTGATCGAGGTAAACTCTTAATTCTATGTGACTAGCATCTATCATCTGCAGCCCTCTAATAGAGCAATTTTCCTCTTCAAAATTCGCCCCAAATCTTGGCTCGTACAAGTTGATCCTCTTGAATAAATCTTTCAGCACTTGTAGGGCGATTTCTTTGTTCTTCGCTTTTTTTATCTGTTCCAAGTGTACAGCATTCTGTATAAAAGAATCAAGACCCTTGCGCAACTCATTACTTGTAAAAGCCATCTCATCACAAAGTCATTTAGCTTTATATGGCTATCCCAATGCAACGGTCACTTTTCTTCATCACGTTCTCCTTGCAATTGTGCGGCACATTCTGACCCTTTTATATTGTCTAGAGCGGAATACAATTTCCCGCAGTGGATGTTCTATTCAATTCAATCATTTACCGAAAACACATGGTTAGAGCAAGAAGATACTAGATGATTAGTAGAAAGTCGTTTGGGGAATAATGCAAAAGGAAGACGTGCGGAATTAAAAACAGTACAGCAATCTTCGCTGTCCGCTGCTTTGATCTTCAATACAAATTTCTTACAACAACTGTATTCCACTTTTTCTGCAGGCTTGACTTCGTATTGATCGTACTTTGCCAATGATTGCGGACCCCCATTTGAACTAGTATTGCTTGAATTGGCGGGTTGGCGGGACCAAAGGTGGGATGCTCGCTCACTGTCCACCCAGCAGCAATTGGGTACCTGGTGGCAACACTGGGGAAGTTAAAGGCGGCGAGGAAAGGAACTGACCACCCTACCTCACTATGCCGACGGCTCAGGATAAGTTTCCTCTCTACCAGGCACTCCCTAATGTACGGAACCGTATATGGGACTAACCTTTACCTTACCTCAAAGCTATGCTCTCAAGAGTTGGTCTGAATTTTGTGTGATCGGTTAAGACTTTGCACCCATGATCCAAGCCCAACCGTGCGTTTCCTGTGAGGTATAAATCCATGGATATGGTTAAACTGATTATTAACCCTAGTTTTGTGTATCATGAAGACGCAGCTATTGTATATTTTGCCTTCGGGACAATCCGTGGACCATCCCTGATTTATTTAACTTTTAACCACTGCTTTTGTATACACGTTTTGTTTCCTTTTTTTATTTCTACCTGCAGAAATGGCAAATAGCCAATTATAACTAACTGGAATTAGAGAGATTAGAGCATAAAGTATTGAGTGCCAATACAAGGTCAGATTATATGGAAAACCAAAGACAAACGTTGGATGCTAAAGACTTTTTTATGAATTTCACAAGGACCAGCGAATTTTGCAACCATGCCAATCGTTGTTCTTGTAAGACTGTATACATTGACTGTTTCTTAGCAACAACCAATTACGTTGCAGCTCCTGCAGCACGGATATTTTACTCTTTTCAGATGCAGACTCCGGAAAAGTTGTTTTATAATGATCGAACATTTACTTCAGTGCTATGGCCTCTCCTTGGTGCAATTGCCCTGGCCCTCATTCCGCCCCTGACTGTGCTAGCTACTCTCTCATATCAAGGCCGAATTTCACAGTTATTTTTCTTTAAATTTTCATTCGAGTGCTCCGTTTTTTGTCTCATATATTGGCTTTTGAATTCAATGATCGATTGTCAGTAACACTGATTATTAGAGCTATTTTGTTAGTTTTCCTGACAGGCATAATTTATTTGTATCGTTGTCCGATACGTTTTCCTCTTGGATTTGATGCTTTCAATAGGCATTTGAAATCCAAATGTTATTAAGAAGTACTGCTGTAGGAAACACACAGAATATTGCTGAAAAAATGGCGCGTAAAGTCAATAAAATGCTTTGAATTCTTGTTCATTTCCTTTTGAATTCAGCCTTTCCTTGTATCCACATACGTAGGAAAGCCTTGTAAATTATATTTGGGTCATTAAAATTCGGGATCAACTGACCCCAAGAGAATGTAATTTCTTCATGTTTCTAAGAGAGTTGAATTATTGTCATGAGTGGGACGTTTTTTCGGTCCTTATAAGACTTTAGCACACCTTCTGCTCTTTTGGGACCATAGACGCCCTAGTGTAGGGACTTAGTGAGAAATAGTCTTTGACACTGTCTTCTCTTGTTTTATCTCTGTCTATTAGAACTTTGTTTTCATCAACTATTTTCCTCCTCTTTCTCTGTGCAATTACCATATTGAATTATCAATCATTTCAGTGTGATTGAATCAAATGATTTTCAGCTCTAGACACGCAGGCTCTTATCATCTACAGTACCCCTTAGTATTGAATAAATGTATGTACAATGGATGAAGTCTTGAAAAATTTGCCAGTTCTCTTCAAAACAAGCTAAATAGCATCACAGTCAGATGCATAAGAGCAATCGTGGCAATGGTCGAGTTTAAATTCATTTAAGTTTTGATTGAATTACAGTAGGGAGTTACTATACGTTGTGAGAAGGAGAGGTTGTTGAATTTAGTGTCTTATTGGAAAATTTGTATAAAACCATTTGTTTTTAATTTGTCAGCCGGTGTCTTTATATTTCAAGTACTGGCCAGATAAAGTAGGACTCAACTAACAGGCTGCCGAATTGAATCAATGTAATTATTCTTATGGAATTATAGATTGTATGCTATCTTGAATGAATAGCTTTTCCTTACAAGGAGAAAGGAATTAGCCACCTTAACTCATAAAACCAACAGCCCAGGATATATTCCCTGTCTAACAAGCACTCTCCAATGTACGAAGTCGTACATGGAACTAACCTTTACGTTTTTCTTTGCTTATCAGAGAGTCTGATTTCAACTGGCTCGTATATTTTTTAATTGCTCGTGCATTTGATTTTATCGTAGAGTTGTCAACAATATATTCAGAATTCCTAAGCAGTATCAGTAAAAGTGATACAGTGATATGCTAATGAATGCAATAAACCTATCAAAAGTTTTTTACTGACCCAAAACTCTCGGATGGAGCAGTAAATTAATTTCTTTGGAGTGTTTTTAAACATCAAAATGCTACAAACAACTTTAGCCATGAGAAATTCAACATCTTTGGGAAAGTGATGTTGATGTTGATGCAATCTCGAACTGTTTAGCTAGCATTATTTGCTGTGTTAAACTTTGGATAGTGACAAGAGAATTAATGAAGCTTAGGATTAATCGTTGATAAAAAATATGCATTCAAATTTTGATTCCCTTTCAATCATCACTCATTTGTGATTTTCTATTACTCAGGTCTCACATGTTTCTTTCAGGTACTTGCATACAGTGATTGCCTCAATGTTAAGTGCGCGTTTTACGAGATAGCAGCTATTTTCAGTCGGAGATATTTGCTACAAAACAAAGCATTAGAATTATTTTTAACCAACAGACGTAAGTTGTGCCCAATTTGTCGTATATTGTTTCGTATATTTTGGATTTATTGACGCTTCTACCGGTTTGTGGTGCAAAATCACTTTGGAAACTTGCTGGAAGATGTTAGGTTTAATTTTTAAAGCCCTAAAATAAAGATGCTGGTGTTTTCGAGGGCTTGCAAAGGTTATCAACGACTAACAAGGGAAGTAGTGCGTAGGTAATTATCGATATCAGATGAGAATTATGCTTTTTTAACACAAGTCCACGAGCAGTGATCACATTCCTTGCCTTTTTTCGTGGTATGAACGTTGTGTAGTTTCTCTTCATACGCCAATAATCTATTGGTACTACAGAACTTCACTGTTGCTGGAAAAAGCGGGAACATTCAGGAAAAGGCTAGAAGAGTGTTCCTGCTTTTTCGAGCTATATAGTGAACTTCTCTTGATACAGAGGTAGACTCTGATATCAGCGACTCTCAATGTAATTATGCTGTGAAGGTATCAGGGATTGTTGCTAGGCAATAATTGTGATAAATTTTTCTCTCTTAGGGAGCTATATGTTTGCATTTGACAACCATGAAACAGTGAAGAAGATAGTATCATATCTTCCAGCAGTTGGAGTTGGGCCAAATTATGGTATCCCAAGAACGAGGTACGTAAACATTCGTTGAAAATCGCAGCTTAACCATAAACTTAAGAATGAGAAAAGCGAAGAGCAGCATTGCAGATGTAACTGAAAGAACTGTCAGACGTGCAGATCTTTCGTTATATTACGATCACTCCAGTTAATTATCACCATACCATATTAGTTAGTAGAAATGATGTATCCAAATGACAGCCGTGTCCTTTAGATGTCAGAATGTTTCGAGACGAAATTGTCCCATCATGAGCTAGCCATAGAAAAAGTAAGGGGCTTTTTTAGCTAGTTAAATGAGGCGTAACGAATAAACAACGGAAGATACCAAAATATAGTAGTGCACAAGAAATATACTGGTACAAAAGAAATAAACTTGTATGCAAGAATTACACTGGTAGGCCAGAAATAAACTGGTAAGCAAGAAATAAACTCGTAAGCAAGAAATAAACTGGTAAGCAAGAAATAAACTCGTAAGCAAGACATAAACTGGTAAGCAAGAAATAAACTGGTAAGCAAGAAATAGACTGGTAAGCAAGAAATAGACTGGTAAGCAAGAAATAAACTCGTAAGCAAGAAATAAACTCATAAGCAAGAAATAAACTCATAAGCAAGAAATAAACTGGTAAGCAAGAAATAAACTGGTAAGCAAGAAATAAACTGGTAAGCAAGAAATAAACTGGTAAGCAAGAAATAAACTTGTATGCAAGAATTATGCTGGTGAACAAGAAATAAACTGGTAAGCAAGAAATAAACTGGTAAATAGGAAATAAACTAGTATACAAGAAGAAGGCTGGAAACAAGAGGCCCGTGCAGATTAGAAAAGGCATAGTGGTATAGAACAATTCAGTTGATTAAGCGTGGGGCGATCCCTAAGAATAGACATGTCCTCGTGTGTGAGTAAATGAAGTTCAGTTTAGTTCTATCTGCAATGTCGCTCGTCGCTGTTACCATTCTCGAGTTATTGAAGATTATTTCATTCATCTGAGATCTGGTGTCAAATAGGGCTGGAAAATCTTAGAAACACCCAAGTCTTTGTCAACTGCACTTGAAAATTCCTGTATGTTGCTTTACAATGTGAACCAAGTATATGTGTGCACATTAGATCGAAGAAAGATACTTATGTATGTAGAAGATCAACTTTTTGTTAAGTTATTATTGTTGAGTTGTTTGCTTGAGATATTTGATTTAGTTTGCGGGGGCTAGAATAAATCCAAAAATTAGAAAATAGGAAAATTCGATACTCAAAAAGGCATAACTTTGCACATTTGCAGTATATTTGCGTTATTTATTGTCAGTACTTTTTAGGCTTTGTTACTCGTACAATAAAAATTATAGAGTTATGAACGTTCTTGTGAAATGAAATGGCCTACATCTTTGTACTCCAGTTTAATTTCTTTATCGGTTTAAGATTTAATTTAGGCATAAGACGGAGGAATCCACTTCCTTTTTCTTATTTCGTAATTGTTAACAAACTACTGTTGTTGCAGGTATATGTCTCTGGCATCGCCAAAACAATTGTTTGCCAAGTCCAACATGACGCAAAAGTGGCAGCTGAAAGAAGTTTCGAACTTCCAATATCTAATGTTTCTGAATACAATTTCAGGTAGCTATTCTACATTTGAAAAGTCTATTGGTACTACAGAACTTCACTATAGCACGAACAAATGGAAACTTTCTTTTTAAGCTTACTGAAGAGCTTTTTGAAAAGCTGACGAGTATCGGACGAAAAAAGCTTCTCAGTATGCTTAAAAACTGTTCCCACTTTTTTGTGCTATAGTGATGTTTTGCTTTTCTAGATTCGTAATTAATCTTTTCGCTTTTTTGGTATAAGCAACCCGCCTTGTTGTTTATCGTGCTACCCAGGACTCTGCTTAGTATTATGACTATAATGTTGATTTTCCTTTTTATTAATAACTTTCATCCACTTCTATGTATTGAGTAACTCGCTTGCTTATTTGTTCTGTTTATTCAAGGGCGAACATTTAATGACTTGAATCAGTACCCTGTTTTCCCATGGATCCTTGCGAATTATGACAGCGAAACCATTGACCTGAATGACGATGCCATTTACCGAGATCTCTCCAAAGTAAGTCCTTTAGTGTTTTTTTATTACTTCTTGAAGAATAAAATTTTTGCAATATCATGAAAAACTGCGTCGATTTCCATCAGAAAGTGAGGTAGATTGTTTTCGAAGATGTCGTATCTGATGTTTACAGGGCTTTTCAAGTTAGTATAATTTCTTTGTTTCTATTCTCGTATATGTAGCTTAGAGAGGACTTTCTCAGCGAATTTATCTATATGGAGCCCAGTTACTTAAAATCCTATTAAAATGTCCATAGCATGATCTTGCTATGAGCTAGATGAAATACTGATGAGCTGGACGAAATTTCATTGTGATAAATGAGATTTTGATGAGGTACACGAGGTTTCGATGAACTAGTGGTAGCATGACGATGATACTATCGATCTTGTGGATATAATATTTAACCACTTGTCATTGCAGCCAATCGGTGCCTTGAATCCATACCGGTTAGGACAGTTTGTTGAACGGTTTAACACGTGGGACAAAAGCGAAGACGTTCCACCGTTCCATTATGGTACCCACTATTCAACTTCAGGCTTCGTGCTGAACTGGCTGGTAAGAGTGGTAAGTATAATCCTTAACTCGTTGCAATGTTATGGTTTCTCTTCTTCGTTGATTGTATTGTCTCACTTTTTATTAACTTACAGTATGTGAGTGTTATTCAGTCATGTTTTTGGTATCTAGCGCAAGTGCGGCCCCGCAGAGACTTAAAGTTTCCTTTGGGCTTCCTCTTTTTAGCATTTTATTTTTTGATAGCCCACTAGACATGGGCTCCCCTATCTCCTATCAAAAGCTTGAGATTAGCCCTGGAAAGACTAGCGCGGTCGCCCATGAAAGCTGCATGGTCCGCATTTTCGATGAGGATCACGGGAAGGTGACGTCATGGGCCTCTGCGAGTGAACTAGCATGCTATAGTTTCATTTGGAAAGGTGACACTTTGCAGCAGCCTCTATATACAGTAGATTTTTTATATCTTGAGTCCTCGTTGGAATCTGAAATTTGTTGGAGTAGTCGAATGCTCGTGGTAGTATATGTATAGTAAGCTTATGCAAACGGAATGAAGAATTCATTCGAGGTAGCGAATGTTCGAGTGATCAAGCAGTTGAGTTATTGGAAGTCAACTATTTTGCACTGAAATTCACTTAATTGTTAAACTCAATCTATCAGAAAGTTTACTGAGCGAGTTCTCCCTTTTTGAAAACACACTGCCAGAGAGTTGCATCATTGTCATCATCACTATTGTAGTCACAGATGGATTTTATACTGTAATTTACGTATCGTGAAAGTAAATCATTGATAATGACGTCATGGTTAATGTATAGTTTTGAACTAGAGTACAACTACAGACGCCCAACTATGGGGTGTGTCCTAGGGGTCTGGATCCGTACCTTTTTCTTCAAAGAGGTGAAAGTGCCCTTTCCCTTGGAGAATTTTGAAATTGTTTCTTATATTATTGTTAAGGATGCCTGCGTATAATTTTTGTTGCACATGAAAGTAACGAGATCCTGCAAATTCCTGGACCAGTTTTTTTTGTTTCCAGGCTCGAAAAATTTTATTTCAAGATACATTTTCTGTAGAAAGTGTTTTCTGTGCCCTTTTCTGATTAGGCCCTAGCCCTGGACAATTCCTTGTTGTGCGCATGAACTAGTATCTATCGTTGATCTGCCTTATGCCCACCTATTGTTATTCCAATTTAGTTGTATATTCTCTTTTCCAGGAACCATTTACTACACTCTTTCTTAATTTACAAAATGGCAAATTTGACCACCCGAACCGTACCTTTTCCGGTCTGCAAAGAGCTTGGAATAATTGCCAGCAAGATACTGCTGATGTTAAGGTACGGTTGAATACACTGTTTAGCGCTTTGCGTGTAATTGTATACCCTCACGCGTGCACGTTCTTATACCCGTATACACACATGTACACCAGTGAGCAAGCAAACAGACAGACACTTGCCCACACATACAAAAGCCACACCACAACAAAAACTATACATGAATTTAGTAATTTAACGAACACCTTTCTTCTTCAGGAATTGATTCCCGAGCTATTTTATTTGTCAGAGATGTTGATAAATGAAAACAAGGTAAAGCAGATTACTTGTTTCGCCCTCTTTTTAAATAGTACTTCCGTTATCTCGTAATCATTCTACCATTTGTTCTGCTTGTTATCTTACTGTATTCATCATGCAATTCTATACTGTAGTCTATTTGTCAGGAAGCGATTTAAATGGCCCGACATTACTGTAGAATACCTTTCAGATTGAATAAACGGAATTACCGAATATTAATTAATTATGCAGTACTAATCAGTGACATAATTGATTTAAGATTTCCCGACAAGCACCTTGATGGTGATTGGAATCCACACTCTGCATCCCATTTTTATCGCAATTGCAAAACCTCTATAAAGCCCATGTGTAATTTTTTATTGACTTCTGTCTTCTTGACTTCACTTGCTTATCATTTAATTTACTCATGGCTCTTTGATCGTTATCGTGCATATCTTCTCTGCTTTAGTATGTCTTTGGAGATGATGAAGAAGGCAATCCAATAAGTGATGTTAAACTTCCTCCTTGGGCTAACAGTGCAGAGAGTTTTATACGCATTCACAGTGAGGTATTAATTGAATACCTTTCCCAATACTTGTTTAATTGACTGTAAGGCTTCAAATGTGTTAAGGGAAATTTCCAATTTGCATGAGTGCAGTGTATGATGATCTTGATTTTATCACATTCATAATATTTGGTAAATGTTGATGCTCGTGGAAAACTTGTTTTGGCCCTTTTCGTCCCTTGCAATTGTATAGCTTCTGCAATTTGTATTTTTTGAAGTGCATGCCAACGTAGTTTTATAGGCTAGACAGACAGTTCTTTCATAGAGGTCCCTTTCATTTTCAGAACTCCTAAATCTCATTTAATTGTCTTAGTCTGTCATATGACTGCATATATATTGTGCTTACAAAATGTTAAAGTTTACTTTCCATTCTCTGATTCTTCTATTGTAGCATATCTTATCTCCCAAAAATCTTTTAGACATCTTCATCCTATTTTGATTGTGTAATCGTGCATTTTCAATCATAGGCTATCGAGTCATTTTATGTATCAAAGAATTTAAACAAATGGATAGACTTGATTTTTGGATTCAAACAACGAGGTACGAAAACACTGTTACTCCATTTCATTCCCACTATCATCTTTGTATGACACCTCTGGGAGGCTAGGGAGGTTTAACCCTTCACTTTTCCAATAAAGTTGTATTTTCTTTGACTTTGGATTTTCACTTTAGTTTTCTCCTAGATTCAGTCAAATTATAGTCTAGGAGATGCCTTTTTAGTCATTCTAGAGGGCTGAATTATGACATTTTCCCCCCGTGTCGGACCCAGCCATGGTGGGTCCTCCTACACAATATGGTGAAAGTACCCCCTCCAGTTATTACTGGCGTTGTCCCTATCAACTGTTCTATGTATTCGGTTCGTGTCATGTGAGCTATTTAACCTTCATTTAGTAAGTTTGTACAGTTGGCAATCGATAACTTGAACCATCATGGGGAAATCTAAATTTGTTCTAGTTATCGAATGTTCGAGTTATCATGCTGTATGTCTATAGGAAACCAGAACGGGAATTGAAAATCCATTCGAAGTATCGGCAATCGAGTTACCGATTATCAACTGTATTACTATTAATCATATTTATTTTTTAAGGGTTTTGAATTCAAGTCTTGCAATTGGTAGAATCTGAACATCAGTTGTCACAATAGAGACTGTGTTTTACAATGCAAAAATTGCATTTTGTTATCACAGCCAGTCATGAGTGTATTTTGTTTAGTTTGTTGTAAATTTCTGTCACAAGCGAAACATCCATCGAACAAACTGATTTGTAGGATACAAAGGACGTCGCTTACGAGCCTTTTCGATGCGGAAATCAAAAGAGGATTTTTTCTTTCATATTGTATGCTTTACGAAAACAATATTGAATCTAATGGGAAAGATTATGCTAATTATTATTGCAAATAGTATTGATTTTCTACCTCAGGAGTTGAAGCAGAGCACGCTGCTAATGTATTCTATTATCTGACGTACGAAGGGAATGTTGATTTAGATACAATTACTGATACAGTGACAAAGGAGGTATGATATTGACTTGTAATTGTTGAAATATTGCCTTTAGTTGCTGAAATATCGCATTGCTTTTGCTGAAATATTGACATTTAGGTACTGAAATGTTGAGACTATTTTTCTTAAATATTGACATATGTTTGTTGAAATATGGGCATATAGCTTCTGAGCTATTGAAATATTGTTGCTGAAATACGGACGTTTGTTTACTGAAGTATTGAGTAATAAACTATTGACTTTATCTGATAAACCATTGACGTATTGTTGCAGAAATATTGTGATACAGTTGCTGAAATATTTACATATATTTGCTGAAACATTGAATTATAGTTACTGAAATATTAAGAGATATCTGCGGAGATATTGGCAAATTTTTGCAGAAATATTTGGATATTGCTACTGAATTATTAGCATGTATTTGCAGATATGTCGACTTATGGTTGCGGAATATTGACATATAGTTTTTGCTTTATTTCGTGTGATGATATCATGACTATGTTGAAGTTTTTAATATGTAGTATTGTTGCCATCGTGGCAGTTTATGCCACTATAGGTTATGCCTATACTTTTTTACACATTGTACCTTAATACAGTCTGTTGAAACTAAAAGATATATTTGAGATATGCAGTTTTATTTTGGTCGGCACCGCTTGTGTGCTTTTGGCCTGAATTTCGTACCAATCAATGTTGGGAAATTTCACTAAAACCATGGTTGTTTTATTAGGATCATTTAACTGAAGGGGTAATTGAATCTAAAATGTGAACCTTTCCCTCATGAAAGAGGGAATTTATATTGAATTTAAAGTTGGAAGTCTTCCTTGTTTTATTGAAGGCAATTTTGTTTTTAGGCGATAGAGCAACAAATAAAAAGCTTTGGACAAACGCCTTCGCAGCTACTGACTACGCCACATCCAGCCAGAGATGCATTGGAGCAGAAGGTTGACTGTTGAGCAATGCTTCTTGCATTTTGTTGTTAATAATCGTTCGTTTACTATCTTTTATTTTATATGAAATATTCTTTCAAGAGTCTCATATCTCATATATTCATTTCTGTAGGTTCAAGAAGAAAAAGAGCCTCATAAAAGTATGTTTATCGTAGATTAATCCAAGTTTTTTAAGTGCAAACAATATAATAAGATTTTTTAAATGAGCCTGTTCATGCTCTTGAAAGAGGTTGATATGCAAACTAGCTGAATTGGTTTGCCAGTAGTTTGAAAATGAAGCCATTTGCAGGAACCTAATTGCAATACCAGGATGAAAGGGTTCTAGAAAGTTCAAATTAAGAAATGCAATTTCAGGCTGTAGATTCGTAATAGCTGAAAGCTCCTACGTGCAGGTTTTACTGCATTGTTGGATCCATTTGAAGGTAGGATGTAGAAGTGATTCAAATTCACATAATGAACCGAATTTTTTTATGACGTGTGTCAAGATCTTGATAATTCACTAACCAATCATGGTCTGGATTAATTTTTGTTTGATTTCCCATAGTGTTTTTTTATTACAATATTTAGCAGCCTTGGGCTTTCATTCCGGAAAGTGACTAGATGGGCTGTTTATTCAATTTCTTTTCAACCTGAAAGTGATGACTTAATTTCTAGCTTAACTGTGATAAAAGTGATGATAGGACTTCATACTTAATTTCTTATGATGACGTAATTCATATTTCATTTGATATGATGACGTAATTCATACATAATTCGTTATGTCTGATTTAGAATAAATCTATTCTGTTACTCCTCACAGAGTTGTTGTGATATTTCATTCCACAAGAATTTTGCATTTCACAGTTCTTCCGTGTTTTGTCCACAGGTATATTTCTGGCCTTCAGTGTCAGCGAAGGAACCCCAGTTATTCATATTGCTGGCAATATTTCACCTACCAGCTATAATCCAGCTATCGTTACGATCAGTTCCAACCAAATGTTCTCATTGAATCGCTGGATCAACCATGGTACAGTGATCTCGCCTTCTATATCTTCTATTCTTTCTACTGTCTTTGTTTATCAATAAAGTTATTATATTCAGCAAGGGTACATTTATTTTAATTTGAGAATCTTTCATTTGCATTAATTCCGATTCCGATTTGCTGTAGAAATTTCACCTTTCGTATTCTATTCAACAGCGAAGTAGTTCTTGTTCTCCAGACCTTCATTACCTTCATTATGTTTTTGCCTCTTTTTCGTCGCTCTGCTCAAAAGCTCAGCTGTTTCTCTGGCCTCCTTTTCATCATTCTATTCTTATACTTAGATGTTTCTCTTGCAGGTGGTGCTATAACATCATTCCAATCTTTGAAAAATGTCCAGGTCGAGCAAGATCCAGTGCTTGGTAAGTTTTGTTGACCGATGGCTTTTGTGTTTGAGTTTACTGCTATGCGTAGTGCAAGATTTAGCTATGCAGTGGCACAATTCTTCGGTTAAAGCAACATTGAAATAAAATGGATGAAAATTTTATTATTCAATGGCCTCCAACAAAGCCTTTTGCATTTTGTATGACTTTTGTATTTAGTCAATGATAATTTTTCAGTGATTATTTGAACACCTGTTGATATTTTGCAGAGACAACTCAGGCGAGGTTTAAGCGCTTTCTTGGAGAACCTCTCGACGAGAGTATTACGATTTCAACGAAATGCTTCTGTGTTACTAACGACAACAAATTTATATTAGCATGTGGTTATTGGGATAAGAGTTTTAAGGCTTTCTCAACTGATTCTGGTATGCCTTACCTGTTATTTGCCTTGCTAATCATAGTAAAAATCTTATGAAGTACTTTACGAGGATGTAGTAGACCATAAAACATTTAGTAATCCTTGCGAGATAACGAACCCTTCTTCTTTGAAGTGTAGCATGAGTCTCGTATTATTTAGATTTGTGATTAGGCCAGACTCTCCATTAATGGGTTAGCTCTTAAGTATATTTACAGTATGACTTTTATGGTCTTTCCAGTGTTTTCTCCGTCACGTATGAGCTTGTTAAGAATCCGTTAATATTCTACTTGGTCTGTTGACTTATCTGAGAAATTTTCACAGTTAATCATTCGTATCTGCGTCTTTCTGAAAATCTCTAGTGAACGAATTTTTTGTGTTAGAAGAGATAGCGACCACTATTTTATGGAAACAGAGAACCATTGGTTCAAATTGGAGTATTTTTCTTAGCTGGTATCACCTATAATTTTCTGTTTTGTAATGTTAGTCTTTGCTTTTTCTACTCCATTTTTCATTTCCTCCATCCCAGGTAAATTGTCACAATGTGTGTTCGGACATCTAGATGTTGTCACATGTTTGGCATATTCTGCTGACGATGCGACAGGGTCGACCGCCTTTATTGTCTCAGGGTCAAGAGATGCTACAGTGCTGGTATGGTTGTGGGACGAACGGAGACATCGAGTCATTGTTCCGAGCATCCCATCTTGTAAGTAACACTAGGAATATATCTTTCAAGTCGGATTGCAACTGTTAATCATAGAGTAAACAATTAATGAGCCCCTATATTCGCGAGGCTTTTGACAACAAGCTGTTTCATAGAATGAGAAATTATATTTATTCGATGTATTTCACCAACTGTGTGTTACACCTTTCACTCTTTCCTATCCACTATAAGTGACTATTGTGTCATCTTGCAGCAAAAGGTACGGCCCCATTATCGATATGTACAGGCCATGAACTCCCAGTCGTTTGCGTCGATATTAACACAAGTCTTGGCATTGTTGCAAGTGGATCACTTGGTGAGTCTCATTGCTAGCACAGCTAGTATATTTGATGCCATCAGTCTTTTCGACAGTATATGCTTCTCGTACATCTTTTTATAAATTTATGTGCTGCTTGACGCGCCTCGGTACAAATGTATGACTCTAGTTACTAGTTCTTTTAGACTGTTAGGATCCACTTTATGGAATAGTTTTTATCTGAAGAAAGGAGTAAATCTCTGTCTACACATCTTAATATATTGCGGAGGAGATACAATGTGTTATTAGGAAGGTCCCTAATTGGAACAATGTAATAGATATAATAGAGATTATATCGAATAATAAGATATGTGAGATCATCGAAGTGACTGTTTGCTTTGATTTGTATATGTCAGAATCATACAGAAGTAAAGGTTTGAAATATCAAAAACTGAAAAACATGGGATGAAAGCAAGCATAAAAGTATTGTTCTTGGGGTCACTAGGAAGGGTTCATGGAAATGTAATGAGACCGGGGATTTTCTGGTGACGAGGCAAAATCCACGATGAAATAGTGCAGTGTGTCATTTATGATATGCGTAAGATGTAAATTAATTCACGGATAGGTGGAAACTTGAGCATATACATATATATATATATATATATATATATATATATATATATATATATATATATATATATATATATATATATATATATATATATATATATATATATATATATATATATATATATATATATGAACTTAGTAGCTTGCGAGCAAACAGGATTTCTCCTTTTTCTCTGTCCAGTTCAAATTGCAATCTTTTATGGATTTTTTTCCACCTTTCAATGATCTGCTTTGAATATCTTCCTCCGTTTTGCAGAGGGCCCTTGTCTTTTACACTCTATTGGCGGTACACTACTTCGTTCACTTCGCACACCTACAGGAAGCCTCCATCCGAATTTAATAAAAATTAGCAATGATCGATATGTTACTGTCAACTACTCACCAAACGACAAAAGTCACCTGGCCACATTTACGATAAATGGGAAATTTTTAAGGGAAGTTAGCATAGACGATCAAATTGAGGTAATTACAGTGTGAATTCTGATATTTTGCTTGCTCATTTCTTGCTCCACTGAGTATTGTTGTAAAGATTTGGTCCAATCGGCCAGGAGGAATACTGTTGTCAGCAGTCAGCGCCGCGGATTATATATTATCAGTCAGATAGATAGAATCCTGTAGGAGCAGATTGAGATTGAGAATGAGATTGAGATTAAAAGAGAGGTAAGAGTGCTCAGAGGATCGATCGAACCATAGTGGGTAGAAGGCTCTTTTCTTTCCACCTCACACACTCTACCACAAGCACCAGGTGAACAAGCCAAGACATCAAAGACCCTTTCATGAAATGTGTGGACGTATTTTATGTCACTTTGATCTATTGTTGGCCACGGGAATAGAATTTTTAAAAGTTTGGCATCTTCAATTTCATTTATTTGTTGGAAGACCTCATGATTAACTGCAGCCTGTGTAGAATGAAATTTTCAAGATTTGCATCGTATTTTTGCAAATATATACTCATTCTAAGAGCATCTATATTACTGCCTCCCAGGATATGTCAATGACAGATGATGGATGCTTTTTCTTATGTGGTGGAAGAAACCGATGCTTCCAAGTTTGGAGGACTTACGATCTCCACCTAATCAGTGTGTATCCCCCCTGCGAGGGCGAGATCCACGCGTTGTGTTTAACACCCGACCAAAAGTAAGTCATTATCCATTTCATTCATGACAGAAGTTATAGTGAACAGTCTGTTTGTGCTACACAACTTCACTACAGTTCAGAAAAGCGGGAACATTCTTTAAGCGTACTGAACAGTTATTTTCTTCCAACGCTTCATGCTATGATGAGTATCAGACGAAAAATGTTTTTCAGTGAGCTTAAAAACTGTTATCACTTTTTCGAGCTATAGTAGCCATACTGAGACAAAGTTCGTGATAGAGCGATGCTCATGATAGAATGATGTTCATGATGGCGCAATTTTCATGATGGCGCTATTTTCATGATGGCGCAGTAGTCTCTACCCATTTCATTTTCATTTTTCATTTCATTTTGTGTATTAGTTTACCTGATTTACAAGAGACCCTCTGTTAAAGCTTCACAAGTTTGCAATTACTTTACTGCAAAAACAAGAAAGTAAATATCCTATTTACAATGCAACAAAGTAAAAAAGTCAGTCTAATTTCTTAAATAGAAATATAAAATTAGGGACCTAAGAATCACCCGAGTGATCCATGAGCTGATGCTGCCCCTTTCCTCTTGCACAAAACATTTGACTGTCATTAGCATCAGTAGAAATCGAGCACATTTTAACAGGGACAGCTTCCGTCAGGCCTCTAGGGAGATCCCCAGCCCATTGTGTATTGTTTTGAAAGCACAAAAGTAAAGCGACTGCTTTGTCTGAGTTGGTAGGCTATTCCACAGTTTTGCACCTGGAAACGAGAAAGATTTTTGCCATCGTTTGATGTTTTCTTGGGAATCTTCAAATCAGGTGTTGAATTTCGAAGAGTATTAGAGCTGCTAATAGAGTTTCATATGAAAAGATTCTGCAAATACTATGAAACAAGCCCATTGGTAAACTTGTAGACCAATTATTTTGATTCTTAGTCTACAAGCTCGTGAATGGCCTTCCAACCGAGACGATCGATGAGTGCTCCACTAGGGCCATTAAAGCTGCTTTACATAGAAATTCCTGCAGCTCTGTTTTGAGATTTTTAGAGCTGATTAATTGTAGTTGCGCCACAGCAACCCCATCCACTGGGTGGTTTGTCAGCCACTTTTTCCCCTCTCATTCCCAACAAGTATTTTTCTATTTATTTGTATGTCATCTGTCATATCATATTGATTCCATTTGAACTGCCCACCTTAGTAACACTCCTTATCCATGTTCTAGGTGCCTCGTGGCTGGCCTTTCAAATGGTCGAATCATAGCAATCGCAATGGATTTTAGCATGTGGCCACGGCATTGAAACAGCCCAGTGGTATGGAGATATCTAATTATTTTTTATAAAACCAGAGCGACCCATACTTACGAAACATAATGGCAATTGCTTTTCTTAGTTCTATTTTTTCTTTGGTAGCACATCAGGGTTCAATGAATGACTTTTTCATGATGTATGTATTTGTTATGGAGGGAGTTGGAATATATCAACACTAGTATTGTATTGGAAATTTTACCATGGTTATGATGTTGCCATGGCATGATGTTACCATGGTTATGATGCTACCATGGTTGTTTTGTTATCATGGCTGTATTTGTTAGTAAATTCAAAGTGTTCTTCACCCACCGGAAATACTTCCAATAAGTTTAATTAGCATTTCAGCCTTTTCATCGCCCGTATCAAACTGTTTTTCGTGAAGGATACAGGTGGATATTGAGAAAATATTTTATTTTTTCCCAACGATTTCAACACCAGCAACGTTAAGAACAACATTTTATCAAGCAACAACATATTTGTGCAAAGTAACCGGACACTGGATCCGGATTCACTTGTGATAAAGTATAAACTCTCCCTTAGAGCAGGGCTGTTTGGTTACTGTAAACTTTTCAATTTGCCAATAAGCGACCAGAATGCACTTGAGCACATTCGATACCATTGCACTTCGCTTGTCTTCACTTTATGTAATCGGATTGTGGATAGTTTCCTAAACAGCCGTCTATTTTTCCAAAGTATGGTCCCAGTTTATTCCTTTGATGTACTTGTCTTAATTGTGAAAATTTCAATAGAGCATATTAAATTCCTTTTGAACTTATTTTATTTTGTCGCATCCTTTCTTAATTTGCTTTAGAATCTGACTTCATCTTATGACGCTGATTACATATCACATTTCATCATTCATCTCCGTTGTCCTTTCACACTTCGGACCAATTACTACGTCTTCCTCTGTTTGCAACACATCTTCCCTCACTCAACCTACCTACCATTAAACTTGGTTGATTTCGATTCCAGACTGACCAGTGATAAACCAGACTATTCTGTCCACCACATCAGACCATAGCCTTGGTATTTTGATGAAAAATGACCAAGTTTGAAATTGATTGCTTTTGATTGAAGATTGAAAAGTGATGAAAATGAGCCATTTTTGGCCAAAAAGTAAGGCTATAGCCTTGGTATTTTGGTGAACAGTGACCACATTTGAAATTGATTGATTTTGATTGAAGATTGAAAAGTGATGAAAATGAGCCATTTTTGGCCAAAAAGTAAGGCTATAGCCTTGGTAGTTTGGTGAAAAATGACCAAATTTGAAATTGATTGATTTTGATTGAAGATTGAAAAGTGATGAAAATGAGCCATTTTTGGCCAAACAGTAAGGCTATAGCCTTGGTAGTTTGGTGAAAAATGACCAAATTTGAAATTGATTGATTTTGATTGAAGATTGAAAAGTGATGAAAATGAGCCATTTTTGGCCAAACAGTAAGGCTATAGCCTTGGTAATTTGGTGAAACATAACCAAATTTGAAATTGATTGATTTTGATTGAAGATTGAAAAGTGATGAAAATGAGCCATTTTTGGCCAAAAAGTAAGGCTATAGCCTTGGTATCTTGGTGAAAAATGACCAAATTTGAAATTGATTGATTTTGATTGAAGATTGAAAAGTGATGAAAATGAGCCACTTTTGGTCAAAAAGTAAGGCTATAGCCTTGGTATTTTGGTGACAAATGACCAAATTTGAAATTGATTGATTTTGATTGAAGATTGAAAAGTGATGAAAATGAGCCATTTTTGGCCAAACAGTAAGGCTATAGCCTTGGTATTTTGGTGAAAAATGACCAAATTTGAAATTGATTGATTTTGATTGAAGATTGAACAGTGGTGAAAATGAGCCACTTTTGGCCACAACGTAAGGCTATAGCCTTGGTATTTTGGTGACAAATGACCAAATTTGAAATTGATTGATTTTGATTGAAGATTGAAAAGTGATGAAAATGAGCCATTTTTGGCCAAAAAGTAAGGCTATAGCCTTGGTATTTTGGTGAAAAATGACCAAATTTGAAATTGATTGATTTTGATTGAAGATTGAAAAGTGATGAAAATGAGCCATTTTTGGCCAAACAGTAAGGCTATAGCCTTGGTATTTTGGTGACAAATGACCACATTTGAAATTGATTGATTTTGATTGAAGATTGAAAAGTGATGAAAATGAGCCATTTTTGGCCAAAAAGTAAGGCTATAGCCTTGGTATTTTGGTGAAAAATGACTAAGTTTGAAATTGATTGATTTTGATTGAAGATTGAAAAGTGATGAAAATGAGCCATTTTTGGCCAAAAAGTAAGGCTATAGCCTTGGTATTTTGGTGAAAAATGACCACATTTGAAATTGATTGATTTTGATTGAAGATTGAAAAGTGATGAAAATGAGCCATTTTTGGCCAAAAAGTAAGGCTATAGCCTTGGTATTTTGGTGACAAATGACCATATTTGAAATTGATTGATTTTGATTGAAGATTGAAAAGTGGTGAAAATGAGCCACTTTTGGCCAAAAAGTAAGGCTATAGCCTTGGTATTTTGGTGACAAATGACCAAATTTGAAATTGATTGATTTTGATTGAAGATTGAAAAGTGATGAAAATGAGGCATTTTTGGCCAAAAAGTAAGGCTATAGCCTTGGTATTTTGGTGACAAATGACCAAATTTGAAATTGATTGATTTTGATTGAAGATTGAAAAGTGATGAAAATGACCCATTTTTGGCCAAAAAGTAAGGCTATAGCCTTGGTAGTTTGGTGACAAATGACCAAATTTGAAATTGATTGATTTTGATTGAAGATTGAAAAGTGGTGAAAATGAGCCACTTTTGGCCAAAAAGTAAGGCTATAGCCTTGGTATTTTGGTGACAAATGACCACATTTGAAATTGATTGATTTTGATTGAAGATTGAAAAGTGATGAAAATGAGGCATTTTTGGCCAAAAAGTAAGGCTATAGCCTTGGTATTTTGGTGACAAATGACCAAATTTGAAATTGATTGATTTTGATTGAAGATTGAAAAGTGATGAAAATGAGCCATTTTTGGCCAAACAGTAAGGCTATAGCCTTGGTATTTTGGTGAAAAATGACCAAATTTGAAATTGATTGATTTTGATTGAAGATTGAACAGTGGTGAAAATGAGCCACTTTTGGCCACAACGTAAGGCTATAGCCTTGGTATTTTGGTGACAAATGACCAAATTTGAAATTGATTGATTTTGATTGAAGATTGAAAAGTGATGAAAATGAGCCATTTTTGGCCAAAAAGTAAGGCTATAGCCTTGGTATTTTGGTGACAAATGACCAAATTTGACATTGATTGATTTTGATTGAAGATTGAAAAGTGATGAAAATGAGCCATTTTTGGCCAAAAAGTAAGGCTATAGCCTTGGTATTTTGGTGAAAAATGACCAAATTTGAAATTGATTGATTTTGATTGAAGATTGAAAAGTGATGAAAATGAGCCAATTTTGGCCAAAAAGTAAGGCTATAGCCTTGGTATTTTGGTGAAAAATGACTAAGTTTGAAATTGATTGATTTTGATTGAAGATTGAAAAGTGATGAAAATGACCCATTTTTGGCCAAAAAGTAAGGCTATAGCCTTGGTATTTTGGTGAAAAATGAGCAAATTTGAAATTGATTGATTTTGATTGAAGATTGAAAAGTGATGAAAATGAGCCATTTTTGGCCAAAAAGTAAGGCTATAGCCTTGGTATTTTGGTGACAAATGACCACATTTGAAATTGATTGATTTTGATTGAAGATTGAAAAGTGATGAAAATGAGCCATTTTTGGCCAAAAAGTAAGGCTATAGCCTTGGTATTTTGGTGACAAATGACCAAATTTGAAATTGATTGATTTTGATTGAAGATTGAAAAGTGATGAAAATGAGCCATTTTTGGCCAAAAAGTAAGGCTATAGCCTTGGTATCTTGGTGAAAAATGACCAAATTTGAAATTGATTGATTTTGATTGAAGATTGAAAAGTGATGAAAATGAGCCACTTTTGGTCAAAAAGTAAGGCTATAGCCTTGGTATTTTGGTGACAAATGACCAAATTTGAAATTGATTGATTTTGATTGAAGATTGAAAAGTGATGAAAATGAGCCATTTTTGGCCAAACAGTAAGGCTATAGCCTTGGTATTTTGGTGAAAAATGACCAAATTTGAAATTGATTGATTTTGATTGAAGATTGAACAGTGGTGAAAATGAGCCACTTTTGGCCACAACGTAAGGCTATAGCCTTGGTATTTTGGTGACAAATGACCAAATTTGAAATTGATTGATTTTGATTGAAGATTGAAAAGTGATGAAAATGAGCCATTTTTGGCCAAAAAGTAAGGCTATAGCCTTGGTATTTTGGTGAAAAATGACCAAATTTGAAATTGATTGATTTTGATTGAAGATTGAAAAGTGATGAAAATGAGCCATTTTTGGCCAAAAAGTAAGGCTATAGCCTTGGTATTTTGGTGAAAAATGACCAAATTTGAAATTGATTGATTTTGATTGAAGATTGAAAAGTGATGAAAATGAGCCATTTTTGGCCAAAAAGTAAGGCTATAGCCTTGGTATTTTGGTGAAAAATGACTAAGTTTGAAATTGATTGATTTTGATTGAAGATTGAAAAGTGATGAAAATGAGCCATTTTTGGCCAAAAAGTAAGGCTATAGCCTTGGTATTTTGGTGAAAAATGACCACATTTGAAATTGATTGATTTTGATTGAAGATTGAAAAGTGATGAAAATGAGCCATTTTTGGCCAAAAAGTAAGGCTATAGCCTTGGTATTTTGGTGACAAATGACCATATTTGAAATTGATTGATTTTGATTGAAGATTGAAAAGTGATGAAAATGAGCCATTTTTGGCCAAAAAGTAAGGCTATAGCCTTGGTATTTTGGTGAAAAATGACTAAGTTTGAAATTGATTGATTTTGATTGAAGATTGAAAAGTGATGAAAATGAGCCATTTTTGGCCAAAAAGTAAGGCTATAGCCTTGGTATTTTGGTGAAAAATGACCAAATTTGAAATTGATTGATTTTGATTGAAGATTGAAAAGTGATGAAAATGAGCCATTTTTGGCCAAAAAGTAAGGCTATAGCCTTGGTATTTTGGTGACAAATGACCATATTTGAAATTGATTGATTTTGATTGAAGATTGAAAAGTGGTGAAAATGAGCCACTTTTGGCCAAAAAGTAAGGCTATAGCCTTGGTATTTTGGTGACAAATGACCAAATTTGAAATTGATTGATTTTGATTGAAGATTGAAAAGTGATGAAAATGAGCCATTTTTGGCCAAAAAGTAAGGCTATAGCCTTGGTATTTTGGTGACAAATGACCATATTTGAAATTGATTGATTTTGATTGAAGATTGAAAAGTGGTGAAAATGAGCCACTTTTGGCCAAAAAGTAAGGCTATAGCCTTGGTATTTTGGTGACAAATGACCAAATTTGAAATTGATTGATTTTGATTGAAGATTGAAAAGTGATGAAAATGAGGCATTTTTGGCCAAAAAGTAAGGCTATAGCCTTGGTATTTTGGTGACAAATGACCAAATTTGAAATTGATTGATTTTGATTGAAGATTGAAAAGTGATGAAAATGAGCCATTTTTGGCCAAAAAGTAAGGCTATAGCCTTGGTATTTTGGTGACAAATGACCACATTTGAAATTGATTGATTTTGATTGAAGATTGAAAAGTGATGAAAATGAGGCATTTTTGGCCAAAAAGTAAGGCTATAGCCTTGGTATTTTGGTGACAAATGACCAAACTTGAAATTGATTGATTTTGATTGAAGATTGAAAAGTGATGAAAATGAGCCATTTTTGGCCAAAAAGTAAGGCTATAGCCTTGGTATTTTGGTGAAAAATGACCAAATTTGAAATTGATTGATTTTGATTGAAGATTGAAAAGTGATGAAAATGAGCCATTTTTGGCCAAAAAGTAAGGCTATAGCCTTGGTAGTTTGGTGAAAAATGACCAAATTTGAAATTGATTGATTTTGATTGAAGATTGAAAAGTGATGGAAATGAGCCATTTTTGGCCAAACAGTAAGGCTATAGCCTTGGTAGTTTGGTGAAAAATGACCAAATTTGAAATTGATTGATTTTGATTGAAGATTGAAAAGTGATGAAAATGAGCCATTTTTGGCCAAACAGTAAGGCTATAGCCTTGGTAATTTGGTGAAACATGACCAAATTTGAAATTGATTGATTTTGATTGAAGATTGAAAAGTGATGAAAATGAGCCATTTTTGGCCAAAAAGTAAGGCTATAGCCTTGGTATTTTGGTGAAAAATGACCAAATTTGAAATTGATTGATTTTGATTGAAGATTGAAAAGTGATGAAAATGAGCCACTTTTGGTCAAAAAGTAAGGCTATAGCCTTGGTATTTTGGTGACAAATGACCAAATTTGAAATTGATTGATTTTGATTGAAGATTGAAAAGTGATGAAAATGAGCCATTTTTGGCCAAACAGTAAGGCTATAGCCTTGGTATTTTGGTGAAAAATGACCAAATTTGAAATTGATTGATTTTGATTGAAGATTGAACAGTGGTGAAAATGAGCCACTTTTGGCCACAACGTAAGGCTATAGCCTTGGTATTTTGGTGACAAATGACCAAATTTGAAATTGATTGATTTTGATTGAAGATTGAAAAGTGATGAAAATGAGCCATTTTTGGCCAAAAAGTAAGGCTATAGCCTTGGTATTTTGGTGACAAATGACCAAATTTGAAATTGATTGATTTTGATTGAAGATTGAAAAGTGATGAAAATGAGCCATTTTTGGCCAAAAAGTAAGGCTATAGCCTTGGTAGTTTGGTGAAAAATGACCAAATTTGAAATTGATTGATTTTGATTGAAGATTGAAAAGTGATGAAAATGAGCCACTTTTGGCCAAAAAGTAGGGCTATAGCCTTGGTATTTTGGTGAAAAATGACTAAGTTTGAAATTGATTGATTTTGATTGAAGATTGAAAAGTGATGAAAATGACCCATTTTTGGCCAAAAAGTAAGGCTATAGCCTTGGTATTTTGGTGAAAAATGAGCAAATTTGAAATTGATTGATTTTGATTGAAGATTGAAAAGTGATGAAAATGAGCCATTTTTGGCCAAAAAGTAAGGCTATAGCCTTGGTATTTTGGTGACAAATGACCACATTTGAAATTGATTGATTTTGATTGAAGATTGAAAAGTGATGAAAATGAGCCATTTTTGGCCAAAAAGTAAGGCTATAGCCTTGGTATTTTGGTGAAAAATGACCAAATTTGAAATTGATTGATTTTGATTGAAGATTGAAAAGTGATGAAAATGAGCCATTTTTGGCCAAAAAGTAAGGCTATAGCCTTGGTAATTTGGTGAAAAATGACCAAATTTGAAATTGATTGATTTTGATTGAAGATTGAAAAGTGATGAAAATGAGCCACTTTTGGTCAAAAAGTAAGGCTATAGCCTTGGTATTTTGGTGACAAATGACCAAATTTGAAATTGATTGATTTTGATTGAAGATTGAAAAGTGATGAAAATGAGCCATTTTTGGCCAAACAGTAAGGCTATAGCCTTGGTATTTTGGTGAAAAATGACCAAATTTGAAATTGATTGATTTTGATTGAAGATTGAACAGTGGTGAAAATGAGCCACTTTTGGCCACAACGTAAGGCTATAGCCTTGGTATTTTGGTGACAAATGACCAAATTTGAAATTGATTGATTTTGATTGAAGATTGAAAAGTGATGAAAATGAGCCATTTTTGGCCAAAAAGTAAGGCTATAGCCTTGGTATTTTGGTGACAAATGACCAAATTTGAAATTGATTGATTTTGATTGAAGATTGAAAAGTGATGAAAATGAGCCATTTTTGGCCAAAAAGTAAGGCTATAGCCTTGGTATTTTGGTGAAAAATGACCAAATTTGAAATTGATTGATTTTGATTGAAGATTGAAAAGTGATGAAAATGAGCCATTTTTGGCCAAAAAGTAAGGCTATAGCCTTGGTATTTTGGTGAAAAATGACTAAGTTTGAAATTGATTGATTTTGATTGAAGATTGAAAAGTGATGAAAATGAGCCATTTTTGGCCAAAAAGTAAGGCTATAGCCTTGGTATTTTGGTGAAAAATGAGCAAATTTGAAATTGATTGATTTTGATTGAAGATTGAAAAGTGATGAAAATGAGGCATTTTTGGCCAAAAAGTAAGGCTATAGCCTTGGTATTTTGGTGACAAATGACCACATTTGAAATTGATTGATTTTGATTGAAGATTGAAAAGTGATGAAAATGAGGCATTTTTGGCCAAAAAGTAAGGCTATAGCCTTGGTATTTTGGTGACAAATGACCAAATTTGAAATTGATTGATTTTAATTGAAGATTGAAAAGTGATGAAAATGAGCCATTTTTGGCCAAAAAGTAAGGCTATAGCCTTGGTATTTTGGTGAAAAATGACCAAATTTGAAGTTGATTGATTTTGATTGAAGATTGAAAAGTGATGAAAATGAGCCATTTTTGGCCAAAAAGTAAGGCTATAGCCTTGGTAGTTTGGTGAAAAATGACCAAATTTGAAATTGATTGATTTTGATTGAAGATTGAACAGTGATGGAAATGAGCCATTTTTGGCCAAACAGTAAGGCTATAGCCTTGGTAGTTTGGTGAAAAATGACCAAATTTGAAATTGATTGATTTTGATTGAAGATTGAAAAGTGATGAAAATGAGCCATTTTTGGCCAAACAGTAAGGCTATAGCCTTGGTAATTTGGTGAAACATGACCAAATTTGAAATTGATTGATTTTGATTGAAGATTGAAAAGTGATGAAAATGAGCCATTTTTGGCCAAAAAGTAAGGCTATAGCCTTGGTATTTTGGTGAAAAATGACCAAATTTGAAATTGATTGATTTTGATTGAAGATTGAAAAGTGATGAAAATGAGCCACTTTTGGTCAAAAAGTAAGGCTATAGCCTTGGTATTTTGGTGACAAATGACCAAATTTGAAATTGATTGATTTTGATTGAAGATTGAAAAGTGATGAAAATGAGCCATTTTTGGCCAAACAGTAAGGCTATAGCCTTGGTATTTTGGTGAAAAATGACCAAATTTGAAATTGATTGATTTTGATTGAAGATTGAACAGTGGTGAAAATGAGCCACTTTTGGCCACAACGTAAGGCTATAGCCTTGGTATTTTGGTGACAAATGACCAAATTTGAAATTGATTGATTTTGATTGAAGATTGAAAAGTGATGAAAATGAGCCATTTTTGGCCAAAAAGTAAGGCTATAGCCTTGGTATTTTGGTGACAAATGACCAAATTTGAAATTGATTGATTTTGATTGAAGATTGAAAAGTGATGAACATGAGCCATTTTTGGCCAAAAAGTAAGGCTATAGCCTTGGTATTTTGGTGAAAAATGACCAAATTTGAAATTGATTGATTTTGATTGAAGATTGAAAAGTGATGAAAATGAGCCATTTTTGGCCAAAAAGTAAGGCTATAGCCTTGGTATTTTGGTGAAAAATGACTAAGTTTGAAATTGATTGATTTTGATTGAAGATTGAAAAGTGATGAAAATGACCCATTTTTGGCCAAAAAGTAAGGCTATAGCCTTGGTATTTTGGTGAAAAATGAGCAAATTTGAAATTGATTGATTTTGATTGAAGATTGAAAAGTGATGAAAATGAGCCATTTTTGGCCAAAAAGTAAGGCTATAGCCTTGGTATTTTGGTGACAAATGACCAAATTTGAAATTGATTGATTTTGATTGAAGATTGAAAAGTGATGAAAATGAGCCATTTTTGGCCAAAAAGTAAGGCTATAGCCTTGGTATTTTGGTGAAAAATGACCAAATTTGAAATTGATTGATTTTGATTGAAGATTGAAAAGTGATGAAAATGAGCCATTTTTGGCCAAAAAGTAAGGCTATAGCCTTGGTAATTTGGTGAAAAATGACCAAATTTGAAATTGATTGATTTTGATTGAAGATTGAAAAGTGATGAAAATGAGCCACTTTTGGTCAAAAAGTAAGGCTATAGCCTTGGTATTTTGGTGACAAATGACCAAATTTGAAATTGATTGATTTTGATTGAAGATTGAAATGTGATGAAAATGAGCCATTTTTGGCCAAACAGTAAGGCTATAGCCTTGGTATTTTGGTGAAAAATGACCAAATTTGAAATTGATTGATTTTGATTGAAGATTGAACAGTGGTGAAAATGAGCCACTTTTGGCCACAACGTAAGGCTATAGCCTTGGTATTTTGGTGACAAATGACCAAATTTGAAATTGATTGATTTTGATTGAAGATTGAAAAGTGATGAAAATGAGCCATTTTTGGCCAAAAAGTAAGGCTATAGCCTTGGTATTTTGGTGACAAATGACCAAATTTGAAATTGATTGATTTTGATTGAAGATTGAAAAGTGATGAAAATGAGCCACTTTTGGCCAAAAAGTAAGGCTATAGCCTTGGTATTTTGGTGAAAAATGACCAAATTTGAAATTGATTGATTTTGATTGAAGATTGAAAAGTGATGAAAATGAGCCATTTTTGGCCAAAAAGTAAGGCTATAGCCTTGGTATTTTGGTGAAAAATGACCAAATTTGAAATTGATTGATTTTGATTGAAGATTGAAAAGTGATGAAAATGACCCATTTTTGGCCAAAAAGTAAGGCTATAGCCTTGGTATTTTGGTGAAAAGTGAGCAAATTTGAAATTGATTGATTTTGATTGAAGATTGAAAAGTGATGAAAATGAGCCATTTTTGGCCAAAAAGTAAGGCTATAGCCTTGGTATTTTGGTGACAAATGACCACATTTGAAATTGATTGATTTTGATTGAAGATTGAAAAGTGATGAAAATGAGCCATTTTTGGCCAAAAAGTAAGGCTATAGCCTTGGTATTTTGGTGACAAATGACCAAATTTGAAATTGATTGATTTTGATTGAAGATTGAAAAGTGATGAAAATGAGCCATTTTTGGCCAAAAAGTAAGGCTATAGCCTTGGTATTTTGGTGAAAAATGACCAAATTTGAAATTGATTGATTTTGATTGAAGATTGAAAAGTGATGAAAATGAGCCATTTTTGGCCAAAAAGTAAGGCTATAGCCTTGGTAATTTGGTGAAGCATGACCAAATTTGAAATTGATTGATTTTGATTGAAGATTGAAAAGTGATGAAAATGAGCCATTTTTGGCCAAAAAGTAAGGCTATAGCCTTGGTATTTTGGTGAAAAATGACCAAATTTGAAATTGATTGATTTTGATTGAAGATTGAAAAGTGATGAAAATGAGCCACTTTTGGTCAAAAAGTAAGGGTATAGCCTTGGTATTTTGGTGACAAATGACCAAATTTGAAATTGATTGATTTTGATTGAAGATTGAAAAGTGATGAAAATGAGCCATTTTTGGCCAAACAGTAAGGCTATAGCCTTGGTATTTTGGTGAAAAATGACCAAATTTGAAATTGATTGATTTTGATTCAAGATTGAACAGTGGTGAAAATGAGCCACTTTTGGCCACAACGTAAGGCTATAGCCTTGGTATTTTGGTGAAACATGACCAAATTTGAAATTGATTGATTTTGATTGAAGATTGAAAAGTGATGAAAATGAGCCATTTTTGGCCAAAAAGTAAGGCTATAGCCTTGGTATTTTGGTGAAAAATGACCAAATTTGAAATTGATTGATATTGATTGAAGATTGAAAAGTGATGAAAATGAGCCATTTTTGGCCAAAAAGTAAGGCTATAGCCTTGGTATTTTGGTGAAAAATGACCAAATTTGAAATTGATTGATTTTGATTGAAGATTGAAAAGTGATGAAAATGAGCCATTTTTGGCCAAAAAGTAAGGCTATAGCCTTGGTATTTTGGTGAAAAATGACTAAGTTTGAAATTGATTGATTTTGATTGAAGATTGAAAAGTGATGAAAATGAGCCATTTTTGGCCAAAAAGTAAGGCTATAGCCTTGGTATTTTGGTGACAAATGACCAAATTCGAAATTGATTGATTTTGATTGAAGATTGAAAAGTGATGAAAATGAGCAATTTTTGGCCAAAAAGTAAGGCTATAGCCTTGGTATTTTGGTGAAAAATGACCAAATTTGAAATTGATTGATTTTGATTGAAGATTGAAAAGTGATGAAAATGAGCCATTTTTGGCCAAAAAGTAAGGCTATAGCCTTGGTAGTTTGGTGACAAATGAACAAATTTGAAATTGATTGATTTTGATTGAAGATTGACAAGTGGTGAAAATGAGCCACTTTTGGCCAAAAAGTAAGGCTATAGCCTTGGTATTTTGGTGACAAATGACCAAATTTGAAATTGATTGATGTTGATTGAAGATTGAAAAGTGATGAAAATGAGCCATTTTTGGCCAAAAAGTAAGGCTATAGCCTTGGTATTTTGGTGACAAATGACCAAATTTGAAATTGATTGATTTTGATTGAAGATTGAAAAGTGATGAAAATGAGCCATTTTTGGCCAAACAGTAAGGCTATAGCCTTGCTATTTTGGTGACAAATGACCAAATTTGAAATTGATTGATTTTGATTGAAGATTGAAAAGTGATGAAAATGAGCCATTTTTGGCCAAAAAGTAAGGCTATAGCCTTGGTATTTTGGTGAAAAATGACCAAATTTGAAATTGATTGATGTTGATTGAAGATTGAAAAGTGATGAAAATGAGCCACTTTTGGCCAAAAAGTAAGGCTATAGCCTTGGTAGTTTGGTGACAAATGAACAAATTTGAAATTGATTGATTTTGATTGAAGATTGACAAGTGGTGAAAATGAGCCACTTTTGGCCAAAAAGTAAGGCTATAGCCTTGGTATTTTGGTGACAAATGACCAAATTTGAAATTGATTGATTTTGATTGAAGATTGAAAAGTGATGAAAATGAGCCAATTTTGGCCAAAAAGTAAGGCTATAGCCTTGGTATTTTGGTGAAAAATGACCAAATTTGAAATTGATTGATTTTGATTGAAGATTGATAAGTGATGAAAATGAGCCACTTTTGGCCAAAAAGTAAGGCTATAGCCTTGGTATTTTGGTGAAAAATGACCAAATTTGAAATTGATTGATTTTGATTGAAGATTGAAAAGTGATGAAAATGAGCCACCTTTGGCCAAAAAGTAAGGCTATAGCCTTGGTATTTTGGTGAAAAATGACCAAATTTGAAATTGATTGATTTTGATTGAAGATTGAAAAGTGATGAAAATGAGCCACTTTTGGCCAAAAAGTAAGGCTATAGCCTTGGTATTTTGGTGAAAAATGACCAAATTAGAAATTGATTGATTTTGATTGAAGATTGAAAAGTGATGAAATTGAGCCATTTATGGCCAAAAAGTAAGGCTATAGCCTTGGTATTTTGGTGAAAAATGACCAAATTTGAAATTGATTGATGTTGATTGAAGATTGAAACGTGATGAAAAAGAGCCAATTTTGGCCAAAAAGTAAGGCTATAGCCTTGGTATTTTGGTGAAAAATGACCAAATTTGAAATTGATTGATTTTGATTGAAGATTGAAACGTGATGAAAATGAGCCAATTTTGGCCAAAAAGTAAGGCTATAGCCTTGGTATTTTGGTGAAAAATGACCAAATTTGAAATTGATTGATGTTGATTGAAGATTGAAAAGTGATGAAAATGAGCCACTTTTGGCCAAAGAGTAAGGCTATAGCCTTGGTAGTTTGGTGAAAAATGACCAAATTTGAAATTGATTGATATTGATTGAAGATTGAAAAGTGATGAAAATGAGCCACTTTTGGCCAAACAGTAAGGCTATAGCCTTGGTATTTTGGTGAAAAATGACCAAATTTGAAATTGATTGATTTTGATTGAAGATTGAAAAGTGATGAAACTGAGTCATTTTTGGCCAAAAAGTAAGGCTATAGCCTTGGTATTTTGGTGCAAAATGACCAAATTTGAAATTGATTGATTTTGATTGAAGATTGAAAAGTGATGAAAATGAGCCATTTTTGGCCAAAAAGTAAGGCTATAGCCTTGGTATTTTGGTGAAAAATGACCAAATTTGAAATTGATTGATTTTGATTGAAGATTGAAAAGTGATGAAAATGAGCCAATTTTGGCCAAAAAGTAAGGCTATAGCCTTGGTATTTTGGTGAAAAATGACCAAATTTGAAATTGATTGATGTTGATTGAAGATTGAAAAGTGATGAACATGAGCCATTTTTGGCCAAAAAGTAAGGCTATAGCCTTGGTATTTTGGTGAAAAATGACCAAATTTGAAATTGATTGATGTTGATTGAAGATTGAAACGTGATGAAAATGAGCCAATTTTGGCCAAAAAGTAAGGCTATAGCCTTGGTATTTTGGTGAAAAATGACCAAATTTGAAATTGATTGATTTTGATTGAAGATTGAAACGTGATGAAAATGAGCCAATTTTGGCCAAAAAGTAAGGCTATAGCCTTGGTATTTTGCTGAAAAATGACCAAATTTGAAATTGATTGATGTTGATTGAAGATTGAAAAGTGATGAAAATGAGCCATTTTTGGCCAAAAAGTAAGGCTATTGCATTGGTATTTTGGTCACAAATGACCAAATTTGACATTGATTGATTTTGATTGAAGATTGAAAAGTGATGAAAATGAGGCATTTTTGGCCAAAAAGTAAGGTTATACCCTTGGTATTTTGGTGAAAAATGACCAAATTTGAAATTGATTGATGTTGATTGAAGATTGAAAAGTGATGAATATGAGCCACTTTTGGCCAAAGAGTAAGGCTATAGCCTTGGTATTTTGGTGAAAAATGACCAAATTTGAAATTGATTGATATTGATTGAAGATTGAAAAGTGATGAAAATGAGCCACTTTTGGCCAAACAGTAAGGCTATAGCCTTGGTATTTTGGTGAAAAATGACCAAATTTGAAATTGATTGATTTTGATTGAAGATTGAAAAGTGATGAAACTGAGTCATTTTTGGCCAAAAAGTAAGGCTATAGCCTTGGTATTTTGGTGAAAAATGACCAAATTTGAAATTGATTGATTTTGATTGAAGATTGAAAAGTGATGAAAATGAGCCATTTTTGGCCAAAAAGTAAGGCTATAGCCTTGGTATTTTGGTGAAAAATGACCAAATTTGAAATTGATTGATTTTGATTGAAGATTGAAAAGTGATGAAAATGAGCCATTTTTGGCCAAAAAGTAAGGCTATAGCCTTGGTATTTTGGTGACAAATGACCAAATTTGAAATTGATTGATTTTGATTGAAGATTGAAAAGTGATGAAAATGAGCCATTTTTGGCCAAAAAGTAAGGCTATAGCCTTGGTATTTTGGTCACAAATGACCAAATTTGAAATTGATTGATTTTGGTTGAAGATTGAAAAGTGATGAAAATGAGCCATGTATGGCCAAAAAGTAAGGCTATAGCCTTGGTACTTTGGTGAAAAATGACCAAATTTGAAATTGATTGATATTGATTGAAGATTGAAAAGTGATGAAAATGAGCCATTTTTGGCCAAAAAGTAAGGCTATAGCCTTGGTAGTTTGGTGAAAAATGACCAAATTTGAAATTGATTGATATTGATTGAAGATTGAAAAGTGATGAAAATGAGCCAATTTTGGCCAAAAAGTAAGGCTATAGCCTTGGTATTTTGGTGAAAAATGACTAAATTTGAAATTGATTGATTTTGATTGAAGATTGAAACGTGATGAAAATGAGCCAAGTTTGGCCAAAAAGTAAGGCTATAGGCTTGATATTTTGGTGACAAATGACCAAATTTGAAATTGATTGATTTTGATTGAAGATTGAAAAGTGATGAAAATGAGCCATTTTTGGCCAAAAAGTAAGGCTACAGCCTTGGTATTTTGGTCACAAATGACCAAATTTGAAATTGATTGATTTTGGTTGAAGATTGAAAAGTGATGAAAATGAGCCATGTATGGCCAAAAAGTAAGGCTATAGCCTTGGTACTTTGGTGAAAAATGACCAAATTTGAAATTGATTGATATTGATTGAAGATTGAAAAGTGATGAAAATGAGCCATTTTTGGCCAAAAAGTAAGGCTATAGCCTTGGTAGTTTGGTGAAAAATGACCAAATTTGAAATTGATTGATATTGATTGAAGATTGAAAAGTGATGAAAATGAGCCAATTTTGGCCAAAAAGTAAGGCTATAGCCTTGGTATTTTGGTGAAAAATGACTAAGTTTAAAATTGATTGATTTTGATTGAAGATTGACAAGTGATGAACATGAGCCATTTTTGGCCAAAAAGTAAGGCTATAGCCTTGGTGTTTTGGTGACAAATGACCAAATGTGAAATTGATTGATTTTGATTGAAGATTGAAAAGTGATGAAAATGAGCCACCTTTGGCCAAAAAGTAAGGCTATAGCCTTGGTATTTTGGTGAAAAATGACCAAATTTGAAATTGATTGATTTTGATTGAAGATTGAAAAGTGATGAAAATGAGCCATTTTTGGCCAAAAAGTAAGGCTATAGCCTTGGTATTTTGGTGAAAAATGACCAAATTTGAAATTGATTGATTTTGATTGAAGATTGAAAAGTGATGAAAATGAGCCAATTTTGGCCAAAAAGTAAGGCTATAGCCTTGGTATTTTGGTGAAAAATGACCAAATTTGAAATTGATTGATGTTGATTGAAGATTGAAAAGTGATGAACATGAGCCATTTTTGGCCAAAAAGTAAGGCTATAGCCTTGGTATTTTGGTGAAAAATGACCAAATTTGAAATTGATTGATGTTGATTGAAGATTGAAACGTGATGACAATGAGCCAATTTTGGCCAAAAAGTAAGGCTATAGCCTTGGTATTTTGGTGAAAAATGACCAAATTTGAAATTGATTGATTTTGATTGAAGATTGAAACGTGATGAAAATGAGCCAAGTTTGGCCAAAAAGTAAGGCTATAGGCTTGATATTTTGGTGAAAAATGACCAAATTTGAAATTGATTGATGTTGATTGAAGATTGAAAAGTGATGAAAATGAGCCATATTTGGCCATAAAGTAAGGCTATTGCCTTGGTATTTTGGTCACAAATGACCAAATTTGAAATTGATTGATTTTGATTGAAGATTGAAAAGTGATGAAAATGAGCCATTTTTGGCCAAAAAGTAAGGTTATAGCCTTGGCATTTTTGTGAAAAATGACCAAATTTGAAATTGATTGATGTTGATTGAAGATTGAAAAGTGATGAAAATGAGCCACTTTTGGCCAAAAAGTAAGGCTATAGCCTTGGTAGTTTGGTGAAAAATGACCAAATTTGAAATTGATTGATATTGATTGAAGATTGAAAAGTGATGAAAATGAGCCACTTTTGGCCAAACAGTAAGGCTATAGCCTTGGTATTTTGGTGACAAATGACCAAATTTGAAATTGATTGATTTTGATTGAAGATTGAAAAGTGATGAAAATGAGCCATTTTTGGCCAAAAAGTAAGGCTATAGCCTTGGTATTTTGGTGAAAAATGACCAAATTTGAAATTGATTGATTTTGATTGAAGATTGAAAAGTGATGAAAATGAGCCAATTTTGGCCAAAAAGTAAGGCTATAGCCTTGGTATTTTGGTGAAAAATGACCAAATTTGAAATTGATTGATTTTGATTCAAGATTGAAAAGTGATGAAAATGAGCCATTTTTGGCCAAAAAGTAAGGCTATAGCCTTGGTAGTTTGGTGAAAAATGACCAAATTTGAAATTGATTGATATTGATTGAAGATTGAAAAGTGATGAAAATGAGCTACTTTTGGCCAAAAAGTAAGGCTATAGCCTTGGTATTTTGGTGAAAAATGACCAAATTTGAAATTGATTGATTTTGATTGAAGATTGAAAAGTGATGAACATGAGGCATTTTTGGCCAAAAAGTAAGGCTATAGCCTTGGTATTTTGGTGAAAAATGACCAAATTTGAAATTGATTGATTTTGATTGAAGATTGAAAAGTGATGAAAATGAGCCAATTTTGGCCAAAAAGTAAGGCTATAGCCTTGGTATTTTGGTGAAAAATGACCAAATTTGAAATTGATTGATTTTGATTCAAGATTGAAAAGTGATGAAAATGAGCCATTTTTGGCCAAAAAGTAAGGCTATAGCCTTGGTAGTTTGGTCACAAATGACCAAATTTGAAATTGATTGATATTGATTGAAGATTGAAAAGTGATGAAAATGAGCCACTTTTGGCCAAAAAGTAAGGCTATAGCCTTGGTATTTTGGTGAAAAATGACCAAATTTGAAATTGATTGATTTTGATTGAAGATTGAAAAGTGATGAAAATGAGGCATTTTTGGCCAAAAAGTAAGGCTATAGCCTTGGTATTTTGGTGAAAAATGAGCAAATTTGAAATTGATTGATTTTGATTGAAGATTGAAAAGTGATGAAAATGAGCCAATTTTGGCCAAAAAGTAAGGCTATAGCCTTGGTATTTTGGTGAAAAATGACCAAATTTGAAATTGATTGATGTTGATTGAAGATTGAAAAGTGATGAAAATGAGCCACTTTTGGCCAAAAAGTAAGGCTATAGCCTTGGTAGTTTGGTGAAAAATGACCAAATTTGAAATTGATTGATTTTGATTGAAGATTGAAAAGTGATGAAAATGAGCCACTTTTGGCCAAACAGTAAGGCTATAGCCTTGGTATTTTGGTGAAAAATGACCAAATTTGAAATTGATTGATTTTGATTCAAGATTGAAAAGTGATGAAAATGAGCCATTTTTGGCCAAAAAGTAAGGCTATTGCCTTGGTATTTTGGTCACAAATAACCAAATTTGAAATTGATTGATTTTGATTCAAGATCGAAAAGTGATGAAAATGAGCCTCTTTTGGCCAAAAAGTAAGGCTATAGCCTTGGTAGTTTGGTGAAAAATGACCAAATTTGAAATTGATTGATATTGATTGAAGATTGAAAAGTGATGAAAATGAGCCACTTTTGGCCAAACAGTAAGGCTATAGCCTTGGTATTTTGGTGAAAAATGACCAAATTTGAAATTGATTGATTTTGATTGAAGATTGAAAAGTGATGAAAATGAGGCATTTTTGGCCAAAAAGTAAGGCTATAGCCTTGGTATTTTGGTGAAAAAATGACCAAATTTGAAATTGATTGATGTTGATTGAAGATTGAAACGTGATGAAAATGAGCCAATTGTGGCCAAAAAGTAAGGCTATAGCCTTGGTATTTTGGTGAAAAATGACCAAATTTGAAATTGATTGATTTTGATTGAAGATTGAAACGTGATGAAAATGAGCCAATTTTGGCCAAAAAGTAAGGCTATAGCCTTGGTATTTTGGTGAAAAATGACCAAATTTGAAATTGATTGATGTTGATTGAAGATTGAAAAGTGATGAAAATGAGCCATATTTGGCCAAAAAGTAAGGCTATTGCCTTGGTATTTTGGTCACAAATGACCAAATTTGAAATTGATTGATTTTGATTGAAGATTGAAAAGTGATGAAAATGAGCCATTTTTGGCCAAAAAGTAAGGTTATAGCCTTGGTATTTTGGTGAAAAATGACCAAATTTGAAATTGATTGATGTTGATTGAAGATTGAAAAGTGATGAAAATGAGCCACTTTTGGCCAAAAAGTAAGGCTATAGCCTTGGTAGTTTGGTGAAAAATGACCAAATTTGAAATTGATTGATATTGATTGAAGATTGAAAAGTGATGAAAATGAGCCACTTTTGGCCAAACAGTAAGGCTATAGCCTTGGTATTTTGGTGAAAAATGAGCAAATTTGAAATTGATTGATTTTGATTGAAGATTGAAAAGTGATGAAAATGAGCCATTTTTGGCCAAAAAGTAAGGCTATAGCCTTGGTATTTTGGTGAAAACTGACCAAATTTGAAATTGATTGATTTTGATTGAAGATTGAAAAGTGATGAAAATGAGCCATTTGTGGCCAAAAAGTAAGGCTATAGCCTTGGTATTTTGGTGAAAAATGACCAAATTTGAAATTGATTGATGTTGATTGAAGATTGAAAAGTGATGAAAATGAGCCATTTGTGGCCAAAAAGTAAGGCTATTGCCTTGGTATTTTGGTGAAAAATGACCAAATTTGAAATTGATTGATTTTGATTGAAGATTGAAAAGTGATGAAAATGAGCCACTTTTGGCCAAAAAGTAAGGCTATAGCCTTGGTAGTTTGGTGAAAAATGACCAAATTTGAAATTGATTGATGTTGATTGAAGATTGAAAAGTGATGAAAATGAGCCACTTTTGGCCAAACAGTAAGGCTATAGCCTTGGTATTTTGGTGAAAAATGACCAAATTTGAAATTGATTGATTTTGATTGAAGATTGAAAAGTGATGAAAATGAGGCATTTTTGGCCAAAAAGTAAGGCTATAGCCTTGGTATTTTGGTGAAAAATGAGCAAATTTGAAATTGATTGATTTTGATTGAAGATTGAAAAGTGATGAAAATGAGCCATTTGTGGCCAAAAAGTAAGGCTATAGCCTTGGTATTTTGGTGAAAAATGACCAAATTTGAAATTGATTGATGTTGATTGAAGATTGAAAAGTGATGAAAATGAGCCATTTTTGGCCAAAAAGTAAGGCTATAGCCTTGGTATTTTGGTGAAAAATGACCAAATTTGAAATTGATTGATGTTGATTGAAGATTGAAAAGTGATGAAAATGAGCCATTTTTGGCCAAAAAGTAAGGCTATTGCCTTGGTATTTTGGTCACAAATGACCAAATTTGAAATTGATTGATTTTGATTGAAGATTGAAAAGTGATGAAAATGAGCCATTTTTGGCCAAAAAGTAAGGCTATAGCCTTGGTATTTTGGTGAAAAATGAGCAAATTTGAAATTGATTGATTTTGATTGAAGATTGAAAAGTGATGAAAATGAGCCACTTTTGGCCAAAAAGTAAGGCTATAGCCTTGGTAGTGTGGTGAAAAATGACCAAATTTGAAATTGATTGATATTGATTGAAGATTGAAAAGTGATGAAAATGAGCCACTTTTGGCCAAACAGTAAGGCTATAGCCTTGGTATTTTGGTGAAAAATGAGCAAATTTGAAATTGATTGATTTTGATTGAAGATTGAAAAGTGATGAAAATGAGGCATTTTTGGCCAAAAAGTAAGGCTATAGCCTTGGTATTTTGGTGAAAAATGACCAAATTTGAAATTGATTGATTTTGATTGAAGATTGAAAAGTGATGAAAATGAGCCATTTGTGGCCAAAAAGTAAGGCTATAGCCTTGGTATTTTGGTGAAAAATGACCAAATTTGAAATTGATTGATGTTGATTGAAGATTGAAAAGTGATGAAAATGAGCCACTTTTGGCCAAACAGTAAGGCTATAGCCTTGGTATTTTGGTGAAAAATGACCAAATTTGAAATTGATTGATGTTGATTGAAGATTGAAAAGTGATGAAAATGAGGCATTTTTGGCCAAAAAGTAAGGCTATAGCCTTGGTATTTTGGTGAAAAATGACCAAATTTGAAATTGATTGATTTTGATTGAAGATTGAAAAGTGATGAAAATGAGCCATTTGTGGCCAAAAAGTAAGGCTATAGCCTTGGTATTTTGGTGAAAAATGACCAAATTTGAAATTGATTGATGTTGATTGAAGATTGAAAAGTGATGAAAATGAGCCATTTTTGGCCAAAACGTAAGGCTATAGCCTTGGTATTTTGGTGAAAAATGACCAAATTTGAAATTGATTGATGTTGATTGAAGATTGAAAAGTGATGAAAATGAGCCATTTTTGGCCAAAAAGTAAGGCTATTGCCTTGGTATTTTGGTCACAAATGACCAAATTTGAAATTGATTGATGTTGATTGAAGATTGAAAAGTGATGAAAATGAGCCACTTTTGGCCAAACAGTAAGGCTATAGCCTTGGTATTTTGGTGAAAAATGACCAAATTTGAAATTGATTGATTTTGATTGAAGATTGAAAAGTGATGAAAATGAGGCATTTTTGGCCAAACAGTAAGGCTATAGCCTTGGTATTTTGGTGAAAAATGACCAAATTTGAAATTGATTGATGTTGATTGAAGATTGAAAAGTGATGAAAATGAGCCATTTGTGGCCAAAAAGTAAGGCTATAGCCTTGGTATTTTGGTGAAAAATGACCAAATTTGAAATTGATTGATGTTGATTGAAGATTGAAAAGTGATGAAAATGAGCCATTTTTGGCCAAAAAGTAAGGCTATAGCCTTGGTATTTTGGTGAAAAATGACCAAATTTGAAATTGATTGATTTTGATTGAAGATTGAAAAGTGATGAAAATGAGCCATTTTTGGCCAAAAAGTAAGGCTATAGCCTTGGTATTTTGGTGAAAAATGAGCAAATTTGAAATTGATTGATTTTGATTGAAGATTGAAAAGTGATGAAAATGAGCCATTTTTGGCCAAAAAGTAAGGCTATAGCCTTGGTATTTTGGTGAAAAATGAGCAAATTTGAAATTGATTGATTTTGATTGAAGATTGAAAAGTGATGAAAATGAGCCATTTTTGGCCAAAAAGTAAGGCTATAGCCTTGGTATTTTGGTGAAAAATGAGCAAATTTGAAATTGATTGATTTTGATTGAAGATTGAAAAGTGATGAAAATGAGCCACTTTTGGCCAAAAAGTAAGGCTATAGCCTTGGTAGTTTGGTGAAAAATGACCAAATTTGAAATTGATTGATGTTGATTGAAGATTGAAAAGTGATGAAAATGAGCCATTTTTGGCCAAAAAGTAAGGCTATAGCCTTGGTATTTTGGTGAAAAATGACCAAATTTGAAATTGATTGATGTTGATTGAAGATTGAAAAGTGATGAAAATGAGCCAGTTTTGGCCAAAAAGTAAGGCTATTGCCTTGGTATTTTGGTCACAAATGACCAAATTTGAAATTGATTGATTTTGATTGAAGATTGAAAAGTGATGAAAATGAGCCATTTTTGGCCAAAAAGTAAGGCTATAGCCTTGGTATTTTGGTGAAAAATGAGCAAATTTGAAATTGATTGATTTTGATTGAAGATTGAAAAGTGATGAAAATGAGCCACTTTTGGCCAAAAAGTAAGGCTATAGCCTTGGTAGTGTTGTGAAAAATGACCAAATTTGAAATTGATTGATATTGATTGAAGATTGAAAAGTGATGACAATGAGCCACTTTTCGCCAAACAGTAAGGCTATAGCCTTGGTATTTTGGTGAAAAATGACCAAATTTGAAATTGATTGATGTTGATTGAAGATTGAAAAGTGATGAAAATGAGCCATGTGTGGCCAAAAAGTAAGGCTATAGCCTTGGTATTTTGGTGAAAAATGACCAAATTTGAAATTGATTGATGTTGATTGAAGATTGAAAAGTGATGAAAATGAGCCATTTTTGGCCAAAAAGTAAGGCTATAGCCTTGGTATTTTGGTGAAAAATGACCAAATTTGAAATTGATTGATGTTGATTGAAGATTGAAAAGTGATGAAAATGAGCCATTTTTGGCCAAAAAGTAAGGCTATTGCCTTGGTATTTTGGTCACAAATGACCAAATTTGAAATTGATTGATTTTGATTGAAGATTGAAAAGTGATGAAAATGAGCCATTTGTGGCCAAAAAGTAAGGCTATAGCCTTGGTATTTTGGTGAAAAATGAGCAAATTTGAAATTGATTGATTTTGATTGAAGATTGAAAAGTGATGAAAATGAGCCACTTTTGGCCAAAAAGTAAGGCTATAGCCTTGGTAGTGTGGTGAAAAATGACCAAATTTGAAATTGATTGATATTGATTGAAGATTGAAAAGTGATGAAAATGAGCCACTTTTGGCCAAACAGTAAGGCTATAGCCTTGGTATTTTGGTGAAAAATGACCAAATTTGAAATTGATTGATTTTGATTGAAGATTGAAAAGTGATGAAAATGAGCCATTTTTGGCCAAAAAGTAAGGCTATAGCCTTGGTATTTTGGTGACAAATGACCAAATTTGCAAGTGATTGATTTTGATTGAAGATTGAAAAGTGATGAAAATGAGCCATTTTTGGCCAAAAAGTAAGGCTATAGCCTTGGTATTTTGGTGACAAATGACCAAATTTGCAATTGATTGATTTTGATTGAAGATTGAAAAGTGATGAAAATGAGCCATTTTTGGCCAAAAAGTAAGGGTGTGACGTTGGTACTGAAGCCATAATTTACTTAAAGTGAAATGTATTGTTGTCATAGAGGAGGGGTGATAAGAGAGGCTCTCAGTAGTTATTTAACCGAAATAGCTGATGAGTCGTTCTAGAGTGGTTGTTGGCTAATAGTATTGGTACATACATAGAATAGTAGGTAAATATGGTGGACATTCTCTTTGGTGAAGTCTATTTAAACATCAAAATGAAAACCTTAGGATTGGTAGCCAAACCTGGAGAGGTTTGAGTCTCAAAGATGTAAAACAAGGAATAGTAGATATAAATCTAGTCATAAGAAGCACTCTGGGGCAAATATGCTTTTGTTATAAGCCTTGCAACGCTTTTTTGACGGAAAATAGCGAGAAAGCTAAAACATTTAATGAAATTAACGATATCACAATATGAACTATTACAAACAATTACGAATGTGTATGTGGTGTTAACCCAAACATTAAATGTCAAGGTTGATTCAGGAACATAGAATGCGAAAAAACTCTACATTATGATTACACTAAATGGTACTGCAAGGAATTTGAGTTTGGGATGGTTGCAAAGAAGGTTTTATAGACCTGATAATGATACAGTACCTACAAAAATCCTACTGCAGGTTTAATATTCTGCGTACTAGCTATCTATCTTACAGGTCAGTAAATTACACTTCCATATAACATACTAATATTGTTGTAAAGATAGAAACTGCGAGTGTCAGAATTCAAGACGTTATATAAAGGTCGGCTTTTATCCATTATTACTACAACACTACTTAAATATTAGATAATACCACTCGCGAGGAAATATGGTATGTCCATAATCTGCTACACCATTCCTTTATGGAATACACTGGTCCCTTAGTTATATCGGGCGTTACGCTCTAAAAATAATCCGCGATAGGCGATATCCGCAATGTAGTCACCTGGATTTCTACAATTATTACAATTATTGTTTTAAGGCTACAATACTCTTCACCATACACATAGTACACTTTTCGTATGCATCTATTCACATTTCACTTTTATTTGAACACCCTCAATGTTCAGACGGTTGTAGATATGAAAACAGTAAGGGCAGTATTATAGAATGAAGCCAGAGATCTGGACGCAGAACACAATGCGCAAAAATCATTCAAGATTGCGCTAAAAAATCCGCGAAACAGCGACACCGCGAAAAGTGAACCATGAAAAGTGGACCTCGATCTAGCAAAGCATCACTGTATTACGTTCTATAGCTATCTAACGTACGCTGCAAATATAAATCTACTCTTTTCCCCTATTCCTCTCGTACCTCACAATAGTCTTCATTTCTGTTTCAATCTCTTCCCACCTGACTCATTAATGATCAAACTGTGCTACCACAATCAAATCATACAGCACTAGTTACTTGATTGCATAGCATAAACACAAGGAAGGTGAATTTTGATCGCAGTAACTTAGCTAAATTAAAAAAACAGAAAAAATATTGCCTTCCCTACTATATCAAGGGGCGAAATAACTAATCTACAATAACTAATTTACAATTCCACCAATAGCAACACCCAACTACAATCAGCTGTAACCATTTATCAACAAGAAAAATGGTCACAACTGATCCTAAGCGAACTATTAGTTCCTCGTTTCATAGAACAAAATATAGCCACATTCAGCTTGATTCTTCTGCAGCTCTGTTGTCAGACCAAAGAACTCTTCTAATGAGCGTGCTTCAATTTTCTAAAAAGAAGTCACAGAATCTAACGCCCTAGGTATATATAAGTGGTGGTTAAAACTGTATATAAAAAGATTAGAAAGACGACATGATTTGCTTTCAGAAAAGTGACTCAGATCACGGAATATGATCTATGGTAAGGTATCAAATATTGTGCGTCAAACCTTGACTGGCTAAAAAAGAAGTCACCACCCACAGAATCTAGCAATTTCATTGGCTGATTACGAAGAAGGTTTCCTGGGGGGGATTCCTTTTTACAGTAAGCTATTACCAACACGGCCAGTCTAACAGAACTGTTCCTGCTCTTTTTAAGATCAATTAAGTTTTCCTTTGTCTGATGTGTAAATACAATTGGTGATCTAATGGTATGAGTTTTCGATTATAGACTGATGCCCAATGAAGTCAGCTTGTGCCGATCCAAAAAGGCTGTATTTTGCAATAGCAAGGAAGAACCTCCTTCATTGCACTTAATAAATGAAGGAACAGTTCGAGACATGTTCGGAATGCAGAAACATTTTGATTCGTATGCTGGTATCTCATAAGAGATAACCATGGCAAATTTGGCAATCAAATCACTTAAGAATAGTCCAAAAGTAGAGTAGTGGGTAGCAATTCAAAGAGATGTCATAGACTGGACTACCTTTGAAAAGAGAGTCAAAAGTACAAGACTAGGAGCTCAACATACAAAAACTACATCATGTTTCGACCAAACCAGCCTTCATCTAGTTCAGTCAAAAGGCAGAGTCTCTGTATTAGTGTAATACTGATGAAGCATTCAGACGCGCAACTAGGGATTTTCGAGGGTTGGGGTCCAACCCATAATAAAAGGCACTAGAAATTTTTAAAGGCAATACAGCTTCAAATCATATTTTTTAGATTTAGAAAAAAGAATGTGCTAAAGAAATTTTGATGGTTTCGTTGCTTTAAAGTTCATTGGTAATTTTACGTACAATTATGTCTGAAAAGTATGCACCATCATGCTCAAGCAGGTATAACCGTCTTTTTGATTGGCTGAGAGCTCTATTTAGGTCTATTTTCTCCCAACCCAATCGACCAATAATCATGCATGATTCTAACAATACATGCTTTCCACAACCAAACTTAGGCCCATTTGGTATGACGATTGGTCAATTAAACGTTTAGTCTATACTGTTCAAGTCTGGCGGCTAACAGCGGACAGGGGCCCGTGCTCGAAAATTTACATTTACGGCTCAATCACCATGAAATTAACTTTACAATACTATAGAGACTTCTTGACAAAAGTACTAACGAGAATGCTCAAAGAGTTGGGTATTGATTTGTAGGAGGCATTTCAAGATGCTGTAAAAGCACGCACTTCCCAAAAACAGAGGATGATATCTGAGTGTTTTTAAAGCCAAAATATCTCAGGCTTTAAGATAAAAGAAACATATTCGCTGAAACAGATTCCTAAGGATAATGTTCCGAATAACAAAATACAAATAAAGACAAACATTTCCGCAGATAAGCAGAGTGCATCTAACCAACAATTCAAAGCCTGTAATAACAAAAGCATCAATAAAAGGTACTTACATCAACAATATCATCATCAAAGAGCAACCAAAATCCACTACTCTTAACTAGAGTGATATAATGTCCTCTGTTTGGGCCACTAAAACAAAATATAATTTCTGTTGATTACTGAGGAAATATCTCTGTAAAGGAACTGTAACCAGACAGACAACAGCACCTGCACTAAGAATTATATGAATGACAATGATCAATGATTGTGTAGACAATTATGATGAAGAAAAATGGTGTGTGTGTGTGTGTGTGTGTGTGTGTGTGTGTGTGTGTGTGTGTGTGTGTGTGTGTGTGTGTGTGTGTGTGTGTGTGTGTGTGTGTGTGTGTGTCTGTGTGTGTGTGTGTGTGTGTGTGTGTGTGCGTGTGTGCGTGTGTGTCTGTGTGTGTGGTTAAGACTATACATGACTGTCTTGATGTTTTGGTATACACGTAAGTAGCCTGATCGTGCTACGCAACAATTACCTTCCACAATGCACTACAACTGCCACCAGATCGTAAAGCTGATCGTGATCTTGCGCTTCTTTGGACTAAAACAGAATGAGAACTTAAATTACAGGCGAACTCTAAGTTGTCAAAATAAATGGTGAAGGCAATTTCAATACAAAAAAGTAAGAACTAAGCATGTTGGATACTCGAGCCACTGCTATAAATCAAACACCCCAGAATTCTACTTATAAGTCAATATCTTGATTACTTCTTCAACCATCATTATCACGATTGTATTACCAAAAACTACAATATTGTATTTAAATAAACTACAATTACAAATCTCCATTACTAGCCAATTTGTAATTGGCCAGCTTGAGTTACCGTACAACAAACTAGGTAGATAACAAGCATAGAATACGAAAGACAAAAACACTTCAAAAACAAAATAACATAGTCCAGGGCTTGTCAACGCTTGTTCTCTACAACAGAAAATGTGTTATATGGTGCGAATCGACATTGCAGTTAGCTTGTTATCTTTCTAATAGTTATACACCCATTTTGGGACGGTCATGAGTTTGCAAAGTTTCCAAGAGCTCATGTAGAGATCTACAAAGGTAAAGATTTGTATTGATTTCTCTAAGAACGTCAGAATCGTGCAAGATCTACACAAGAGTTCAAAATGAAACTTACAGTGTTGAACAGTCGAAGTTGTAATGGAAATGCCACTCTGTATGAAAGCTTCGTATACCTCTGCTGCTGTTCAACGTATTTGAATCGTTTCAGATGTAATGCTAAGATTTGTGGCAACTTTTTTACCATCATTCTAAACAGAAAGATTAGAATTTAAAAATAAGCTGAGAAATATCACAAAAGCAAGGTTGAATGAGTTCTGGTAGTGCAGCAGACCGGTCCATCAGTGTAATGGACACAGGCGGCAGATCGTGATTTCCCGACAAAAGGAATCACAGCCCACGGAATCTTCTACACCATTAGCCAATGAGATTGCGAGATCCCGAGGTTGGTGATTCCTTTGCTAGTCCATCAGGACTTGACGCCTGCGCTACAGGATTCACACAGTCGTCTCACTACAGAGCACAATGTTCCTATACAATATATTTTTCAAAAGTAGTATATTGAATCCATAAATACTAATTAAGTTAGTTCTAGCGATTTAACGAGGTCCACTAATAAAACTAAGGTAAGGGGTAAGATAAGATCGCATTCTGCATTTATATGCTTATTTGTCACGTGAAGATCGATTTACTAACAATTCCATTGATTCATTGGTAAATGACCATGTCTGCTAAGATCTTTTGGTCGAAAGGCATACGTCAAGGGCTAAACTATTCTTAGTCTAATTGCATACTGATCATCATGGAATCTGACTAAAATATCATATTCAAAATAGTGGCCTTATTATAAACATCAAAAATTGACTAATATCACCTATTATATCATGAAAGGCTGCTTAGTATATATTTTATACCATAACTTTACAACTCAAAATTTTCACAAAGCATGTCCTGCCTCAAATAAAACCGAATCTCAGATAATCTACCGTAATATTAATTTGTTTTATCGAATCCCAGACCATGTCATCTCGATTAATCGTATCGAATCTCAGATCATATCATCTCAATTAATCGTACCGAATCTAAGATCATATCGTTTGAATAAATCCTGTCGCGTCCCAGATCATCAAATCTCAATTCATTCCACAAAGACTCATCTCCTCTGGCTGCAATTCTCCCTACCAAATCTCACATCATCTCGATTTATCTTACCAAATCCAAGATCACTTTACCCAATCTCAACTCAAATTATATCATCTCAAAAACGCTCAAAAAATATTAAGATTGATTGGGAATACTACAATTACTACATCATACCGTTTCTGTGCTTCCTGTTTGCTACCACACACTTCGCAGAAGTATTTATGCTCCATACACAACGTTTCAGTGCATGAAAAATTTCTGCAAAAAAGGAAACTCACGATAACAAAAATTAAGCAAGCACTATCATTCATTCATTTTGATACTTTCAGTCAACAAAAAGGTTTGTATACAGTGGATTGAACTTGAACAAAGTGATGTGGGTTTGATAGCAAGTAGGTAATATTTGGGGGGATAACAGTAGTCCCTTATTCAATTCTGCATGTAAGAAAACAATCCAATATTAAATGAACTGAATACAATTTAATAATTAATGACTTATAAATAAATCATCAATTCTAGGAAGTTGGGATACAAATAGCTAATGCATTAACATATAGTTAAAAATAAATATAGCTACAAAACTATATAGTCAACTATTGCTAAATATTACGCATCTATACCATGCATAGTTAAATAGTATATAGTGGACAGGCACCATTTGGAAAAATTTTCTAACGTAGTAAGGACATATGGGCACGGTAAATGGACTGGTTTTAATTCATGCTCGGATGCTTACACTTTGCGTAGTCATCAGGCTGCTGCACTGAACAGATATCTTATGATCACACAAGGTCTGAAACTCAGAGTAGCAAGATAGTATCGTCTTACTCTACAGAACTAAATGTGTAACAAAAGAGAAATGGCTTTCTGTTACGAGAAACGACCAATAACAAATGACTAGCTGTGAGAAAGGCAGGCCTTAAACTGGTAATAATTTTTGTCTCTACTTGACAACACAAATCTATTGAGAATTCTACTCAACACCTTGCACACCTACTCTCGCTCTACCCAAGTACATGTTATCTACTTTCAAGCAGTTGTGATGGTATTTCAAACGATCTTTAAATAAGCAAACAAATGCTTCTTAGATATCGAAACAATACATCTTCCTCTTGGCCACAATACTTAGCTCCATTTTTTGCTTACAATTCTAAACTTTACAAAAGAAATTATTACATCTACACTTTTTAATAACACATAACAATAGTACAAGAACGGTACCCCTGGGGAGCAGCATGTCATGTATACGCAAGGGCCATGACACTAAAAGAACGACAGAAAATAGCAGAAGAAATAAGAGAAAATAACAAAACAAAACTATAGTGGTTGCAAGCAGGTCTGCTGAGAGTTTGTATGGGGTCTGGGGGTAGGTGGGAAAAGATGATTGTGAGGATACTAACCATTCCGCGGATTAACCTCCAAATTAATTTTGAACTTTAGGTCACGCGTTTCTGTAAGACCGTGAGAGGGATTGAGAGAGTATGTGTAAAGAAGAAAGGTGTTAAAAGATCGTCGCAAAAGGTTTTGGTTGCCGAACAAGATGTTTTGCTGAATGACGAGTTATCTTCTCTGCCCTTCATCTGAACCTGATACACGTTATCTGTAAAGCCCCAGCCAAACGATGCAGCATTTCGTGCAACATATGTTGCGTGAAGTTGCAAACGTAAATTTTGATGGGTGGCCGAACGATGCAACATATGAAACGCAACAGTTGTCAGCGTTACTAAAAAGAGAACTGGAATCGCGTTACATATCGTGCTTCTATGGTAAGTATGGGCATTTTGGAAGTCTTTTGTTTATCATACCTGCTATGCGCATTCGTACTTTTAGCAAATGTTGCAAGACCCGGCCAGACGATGCAACATCATGTTGCACGATGCAACAATTTTGATAGTCTTCAAACTTGACGCAACATCATGCAGCAAATGTTGCACGTTGCAACATGGGGTAGCCAAACGATGCCAAATCGGGTATGCAACAAATGTTACACGAAATTCTGCATCGTTTGACCGGGGATTAACTCTACTACTACCGTACATGACATAATCCATGGAAAAAACATAAACAAGGCGATACATACCTTAAACAATATATAATTGACGTGTTTTGCTCAATATCCACAGAAAGGTCGAGGAATGATTCATCTTTGCTGCTTATCTAAAAAGAAAGGCATCAAACAATTGATACTACTAACGGTCAATGACCCACCATACTACACTACCTGTAAGGTAGGATAAGCAAAACAAAGAGACATGAGCAGATTGTAATAAAAATCCAACAGGCTAAATCCAGATTCAGGCTGGAAACTTTGATGCGCACCCACTATAGCTTGGCCGTGCATCTGCCTAAAAGCCATATGCTCATTTATAATGTATACAAAAATTCGGGCGCGCAATGAACAAATACTCCAGTCTGGGTACAGATGATTCACACCTATCCCTTATGGAACGTAAAGTTCTGAGTTTATTGGAAGCATCTAAACAGTTTAACATAGGGTACGTGGATGAAGCAAACAAGAAGAAACATAATGAAAAAACACATTCGAATGTCCGAGGATCAATACTGGCATTAAACCGTAAAGTGGTATCAATATGGGTCTGCAGATAATAATGGAATTTGTGTGGAATGAGGAGTAAAAGTCACGATTCTACCGCAGAAGGGGTATACTAAAAGAGACAGTGGAATAAAGGACGACGCAAAAAGACAATGGACAAGAAAGTTCTGGAAAGATGTATGGATGTGTAGACATAGCTGATGAAGAGCACATACTGTCTCACAACAAAGACATCTGGTCTCGTTAGTCAGAGTTCCTTCAAATATATCATGGATCCAGGTTCGCTCTGGTGGAGGTTTTGGTTGGCTTTGTATACTGCTTGCAGTTGAATACTCTGAGCTGGCGCTGATTTTGCTGCTGACACTGTTAGTGCTACCTAATCGATCTCTTTCTTTATCCTTGTCCTTCTGTTTCTCACCTGCAATTTTCATGAAAAAAACTAACTATAAATTGTGCATAGACTGCACGACATAACATGCAGATACATAACCCTGTTGAGAGATCAACCTGAAGTCAATTCTTGAGAAAAACAAGAATGTGAAAATTACTCCCTTTCTTGCATTTTGTATTGCTTTTATGGTCAATTAAGTTTCTATTATAAACTTACTGAGTTGTCTATACAAAAATTGCCAGTTAATTGTGAATTAACAATATAAAGTAAAATATTTTCCTCCTTTCAATGGCTGCTTCATCAACTTTTTCTACAAACCTTCTAAAACTTACTTTGTAACAGGTCTGCAACTGTATTCAACAAAAAATTGAGAAATTCATGTGCATCCTGCTGCATGTAGTTATCAAAAACCTCTAAAATGAAGGGAAATAAATAAATCAATAATGACAAACAACAAATAGTAATCAATACGTGAAAAGTCTTTTGGCACTACAGAACTTCACTACAGCACGAAAAAGCGGAAATATTTTGTAGGCATACTGAAAGCTTTGTTTTCGTTCGACACTCGCTAGAGTATAAAAAGTCAGATAACGACCGAAAGGTCAACCGAAATATACATAGGCAGATGTGGATACACGTGATATGAATAATGCGTCTAGTTGGCCCTGTGATAGGCCAAGTAGCACATATTTACCATTGTTTATTTGAAGAGTCCATGTAAGAAAATGAACACCTTTTTGTGTACACAAGGCTGGGTTTGAGTCTTAATGTAAATTGATTCCAAAACACTTAAATGAAAGGACAATCTTGCTTGCCCAATGATCCGAAAATTATAGTCTGTATATGTTTTGGCGCATTCTGGATTTGTAATAAGATGTTGTCCTATGGTCGAATCACAATTCACTTTAGTATTATTGCTATTGCACATACGAGGTGGCTATTCTCTAACTGTATTGCTTTTCTTCCTGATGCTCGTGGGAACATGTTGTCTGCTGGTCTCTGCGCAGTGCGTCCTATGTACCGAGCTTCGCATCGGGGCGCAGTTGTTTTATTCTGTCAAGTTCTGAAACTAATTCAGTTTTAAAGCAAATCATAAATACCCTGTGAACTAAGGTTTTGATACGGTTAATCTTTCTTGCCTCTGGGCTAAAGGAATTCCAACGGATGTACTGCCCAGTAAACGTTGGTTTCCTGTAGACGCATTTAAGAAATCCAGCGCCCAGTTTCTCCAACGAAACGTCTAGAAAATTCAAGGAGATGGTTTGCTCCTTCTCTACTGTGAATTTTAGAACTTAATGCACCAAGTCAAGCTTGTGATGATAAACGGTCACTATCCAGCTCGGAATCAAAATGACAAAACGTATCGTCCTCATATCGAAAGTAGACACCTGGTTTTACAGTGTTATCGTACTGTCATGAAAGCCCACAACAATGTCTGCTAAGCCGGCCCCAAAGGGCTGCCCATTACCACTTCGTCTAATTCCTTATACAACTGGCTGTTAAAACTAAACTCCACTCCTCGCGCAGCAAATAGCATCAATTCTTTGAAAGTGTCCTCGGAGAATGGAGGGCAATCAAGGTGACCTAGATACAAAGCATCAGCACAGGGCCCTATGGTCTCATCTAATGGCACATTTGTGAACAGATTGCTGATGTCAAAAGAGCATAGAAATATTTTGGCAGGTCCAAGGTTACAATTCTGGATAAAGTTAACAAACGTAAAGGAGTCTTTTACGCAATGTGAGGAGTAGACTTTTAGGACCGGTGCCAAAATTTCTGCTAGCCATTTAGCAAGTTCGTGTTGAGAGGAGCCAATCATCGATAAAATGGGCTTCCTAAGTGGGATATCTTCTTTATGCGTTTATGTGTTCATTCCTCAAGGTAACTTTCAAAGATTTGATAAGTAGGCCCATTTTATTAATGGAATTCCTTCAGTCCAAAGGCAAGAAAGATTAGTACCAAAACCTTAGTTCACAGGGCACTTATTATTTGTTCTAAAACTGAATTAGTTTCAGAGCTTGACAGAATCAGGAAGAAAAGCAATACAGTTAGAGAATAGCCACCTCGTATGTGCAATAGCAATAATCCTAAAGTGAATTGCTTTTTTTATCACCATAAAAACAACAATAAAAGAGAAGTAATCAACATTACTATGTAATATTCGCAACAGGAGAGAACTCAAGGTTATCGAGCTCCCATTGCGAATGGTAAATTGTGATGAATTGTGATTCGACCATAGGACATCTTATTACAAATCCAGAATGCGCCAAAACATATACCTTAAATCCTCGAATAAGCCCCCGGGGTTTATTTGCAAAAATGAATTTTTAGGTGGGGGCTTATTCGAGGGGGGCTAATTCGGAGATGGGGGCTTATTCGAGGATTTACAGTACAGACGATAATTTTCGGATCATTGGGCAAGCAAGATTGTCCATTCATTTAAGTGTTATGGAATCAATTTACATTAAGACTCAACACCCAGCCTTGTGTAAACAAAATATGTTCATTTTCTCACTTGGACTCTTCAAGCAGCACTGTCTTCAAGTAAACAATGGTGAATGTGTGCTACTTGGCCAATCACAGGGCCAACTAGACGCACTATTCATCATATCACGTGTATCCACATCTGCCAATGTATTTCGGTTCACCTTTCGGTCGATATCCGACTTTTCATACTCTGACGAGTCAGTATGTCCAAAAAATGTTATCCCTTTTTAATGCTGTAGTAAAATAATCAATACGATAAGTAATAACTTAAAAAATTTATGATCCTAAATTTGAGAAACAAAACATTCAGTAATAGATTTTAACTCCGTTTAAAATAATCACTTCAAAATCTTCACCTTATGTTTAGCAGTAATAATATAGCAAATAAAGTACTAAGCACGCATACCATATTTTCTTTTGTACTCCAAATGAAGGTTTATTGATTAAATCTCTTGGTTTAATGTGTGGCAGAGCAGACAGGGGTCAGAGAGGTGGGAATACAAAATATAACAACATGCTGCTAAAATTCATAATAACTTTTTACTTAGGTTCCTTTATGGAGAAAAATTCTTTCATACAATATTTGACTAGAAGCCTTAACCCCAGTGCACTTTCCAACTGACTTGGGCTAGCTGATTGAAATTGCATGCAACTGTCTACTAATAGTACCTAAGTTAGCAATTTATTGCTATCACTGGACACAGAGCCTTACCAATCATCACCTGTTTCTATCCAAAATAAAAGGGCCTGCAAATGACTAGCAAATATGAATGAAACATAGCTAAGGGAACCCATACAATTGGCAATTTGACTTGAACAATGGACATGTAACAATATCCCAAGAAGACCTCAAAGAATTATTGCAACAGGCATCTAAAACTTCACTAACCATTCTCCTTTCTAAGCCTAGCAACAAACTTCTTAGGTGCCAGAACACCTGTCTTTTTCTTCTGTGATGAAATATTATTGAACAGATCAGCCAGGCATGTCAACAAGTTTTCTTTACGCTTTGATGGAGGTTTATATGATATAACTTTTTCTCTGAATGGCCGACAGAAGTACAATGCTTGTAGAACTGAGTTACAATAGCAAGTATTCCCAAACTGTAAGACAAAATATCATTGACAAGAGATGAAATTATAATCGACAAAAGATACAATATATAAGTAGCAAGCAATTATCAACAAGCAGACAATCTCAAGTATTATCAATACTGCAACAGAGCAACAAACCACCACTATATTTAACCCTAATCTCACACTAAAAATCAAATGGTGTCAGGCTATAAAAAAGTCAATATCAAGCATAGACTATCCATTATGGATTACTTCCATAACCACCTTCTGCTCCAAATTTCCACAAGTTTGTCTAAATCTAGAGCTCAACATATTTTGGCACATACAAATCCATCAGGTCATATCTGAAGTGGCCTTAAAAGATTTCTGTCTGAGTGCATTACACCATCACAGTACTGAGTAGAAATACAGCCATTGTGGCAAAATGATTATTTGTCCACTCACATTTACAAGCCCAAAGAAATGCTCATTTGGAGGGAACTCTTGTCCAATTTCTTTTTCCAAAGATGAAGGACTGTTTCCCTATAATAAAAAACTTCACTGAAAACAATGTATAGTGTAGGTACTTGATACACTACTCTACAGCACTGCATAATTCACAGATAAAGAAATTTTTTTCATTTGTGGTAACCTTGGTATCTGGATTAAAAGTTTGTTTAAAATTTCTAAGGGGTAGACCCATATAATATTTCTTTCTATTTGTCTATCTGCTATTATCTCTTGTCTATCTATCACTATCTGCTGCATATTTATCAATGTCTGCCAGAGAAAAACCAATGACTCTATGTACACCTGAAGCCATGGTTGGTCTTCAAGCTTGCTCCCACTCCACCCAACAGCATACAGACACCTGGACACAAGGGAAATACAGGCTGTAAGGAAAATAATAAGTTACTTTTCCCCATAAAAACACATGGTTCAGAATAAGTGTCCTTTTGAAAAGGTGGTACCAGAGCCTAGAGACCATATGTGGTGCCAATCACAGTTTTTAATTGAGCATGGTGAAGGCAGATCCCAGTTGAAACAAGCAGTAATGAGGTCCTTCATCTGAGAATTAATGGCTTTCTTCTAAAGAAATATCAAGCTTTGCTGCCATCTTAGTATGGATATCCCAAACAATTGATAGCACTCTAAAATTATGGACAGTAAATAAGGGAGCAGTCATTATTTATGACCGGGGTGGGGACTGAAGATAAAATGGTGGGGTAACTGAAAAAATTAGCTGTGTCAGGTGGGGTAGAAGAATAATTCATAATAATTTTTTACCACAGGAGTAGTGTACAAACATATACCATATTTAAGCATACATGCACCCTTGTTTTACTGTTTTCCTTCGGTGGGGTAAAGAAAACTTGACTTATGCAAATGGTGGGGCAAAATTTGTTTGAGGGCACATAACGCTTTCTCTTCAATCCCCACCCTGGCCATGAATAATGACTGCTCCATAATGTTGAATTTTATACCTTGGTACCAAATGACATTTCTTGTTCTCATCTTCTCCAATGATGGGGAAATGCTATGCTATTCAAGTTTCATAACTAAGGTCATAAAACTACATTTCTTTGGAAAACACCCCCTTAAGCATGATAATATTTACTATCTCATTTCTCCAGCTTGCATCTCACAGCATTGTCTAACTGAATGGAGTGTAGTGCCAATCTAACGAGTAAAGACTATCCAGAAGCTCTATTCCCCAAAACTATTCAACAGTTACGGTGGCAAATTGCAAGAAAAGAATTTGAAATCAACTAAGTTAAATTACAGTGAAAATAATACCACTGAAAATACTGGGAATGTTTCTACACTGTCATTTGTGTTTCACTATGTTAATATCAGGTCTTAATCAATTATTGATCGGTATGATATAAATATATGTCGTGAGACAACGAAATATTGCACATTATATAATTTTTATACAGAATTTAACAATTCATCTATTTATCTAATAGGTAAATTCTCATTCTTGCCTTCCATTTACGCCTTGACTACCTTCGCAATTACGAAGTCCTAGTAGCACGCACTCTTATTTAGTCCAACGCTGCAAGCTAACGTTGCTGACTAACTGTCTTAAAGTAGGTAAGAGACGAATAGAGTCGAATAGAGACGAATAGATCTGAAGGCTACGTCACCATTGTATCTGCCACTCTTGCACCTCGTTTTATGGGCAGGCATAGACTATCCAGCTTCGTTAGCTATTGTATCGTCATTATGACACATTCCCAGTAGACACATCGATGTCAACCATTGAATGCTGGCCTACAGTAAATATCTGTGATATCGCTCCATATGTTTTGAAGCGCATGCGTAGTTACCCACTGAGCACCTAATGTAGCAACAAATGAGACGGACAGTGTAAACACAGTACCTTCTTAGCTCTCTTCTCATACTGTACTGCAGCTCTCAGTTCCTGGTAAGAAGCAGTGATAAGAAGTTATTCATATTACATTACCTCTCTGTACCTTCTGGCTAGGTTCTACCCACTAACAAAGTAAAAGCTAAAGAGCTGCAGTAAAAATAAAATACAGTAGGCATAGCAAACGTGGATCCAAGGGGGGGGGGGGTGAGGAGCCATGTACCCCAACATGTACAACAGAAAAAGGACTTCAATAAGAGTAAGCAATGTTGAGACAACAGCTTTAGAGAGCTCTTAAATACTGTAAATAGGTGCTCACTATGAGGACTTTCTACCATTTTTTGTGCAAGCACATTTTCATTGCAGACAAACTTTAATTGTAAGTAATTAATAATTATATATTTTTGTACTTTGTAAATTTACTTACTTATTTTTGTTATGGAGGGCCCTTGAAAATCAGCACTGCTAAAGGGCTACCCTCCTTAAATATTTGAAAAAAGAAATAAATAAATAAATAAATAAATAGAAAGGTACCAATATCCACTGTTCAAATGTGAAGTTACTGTACACACAGAGACATGAGACAGCAAATTTGCGATTAGGCATCTACAGTGAGCTGAGGCCCATAATGGACAAAATGGGTACTGTAGATTCATCTTGAATAGCCTAGCATGGATTCATAAGACTCCCAGAGCTATATGATGTGTATTGACAGGGAAAACAGGACTGCAGAGTTACAGACAACCTATAGATCTGAGAGCAATTACACTAACTCAATGTTAAATATGGTCAAAAAAGGCAATGACCATAAAAAGTGAAAGCTTATTCCAAGTGAGTACAGTAAACTGGCCTAATGTAGCATAAACTGAAGTCACTCTGCTCACATAATATTCTAGTCAATACCATGTCTGGTAAATTTCTTAGAAATGATCCTGATAAAATTCTTACTACTATGTTCTGTTTTCAGTCACTCCTCTATCTGTCACACTCTGATAATAATCACCTATCCCCTTCTCTCAAATAGCAAAGCACATCTTCCTTCTTTGGAGCAAAAGGTATTTTGTTTCTAAATATGCTACTAATATAGTACGATTACATGCACTTCTTTATATGAATATTGGCTCTTTTACAGTACTGCAGACACCATATACCACACACAAAACAAACACAAAACACACATAACATATGGACAACACACACAAACAAACAGACAGAAACACGCACATACACAACATACACATACACACATCCAATCATTGACCAGTCACCATTAGTCAGGTGTATTCATTTTGACAGAGGCATACCAACAAAGCAATTACAGCTTAAGATAAGTTATACTTAAGTATTTGATACACTTATGATATGCAGCAGGATTGACTAACCTTCCTTGCTATCATTAATTAGACATCAATATGCCAAGAACTATTTCAAGTTGTCAAGACAGAAGACTTTGAGTCTGCATACTTAAATGATATGACCACTGGATATTTTCAATTGAAGTTGTTGAGATATGGGGTAAATCACCTGACTACACTGCTATGCATCAGAGTGGCTCCATAACTACTAAATGTGAATGTGACATGATTTAAGTCAAGCAGTGTTGGTTCCTGCTTAGAGCAATTAATACTTATTTATCCATTGTTGTAAGCTAAATCCGATAGAACACTTTTGATGCAAAGGCTCAAGTGTTCAGCGGTTGGTTTTTCAGGGATACCATGAACTTTGCAGCCTTTCCCATGAAAAGCATTTGCAGTAGTATGGCCTATTGCAATAAGCTTTACTTTATCAAATACTGGGATGGCATCCTGTAACACATGTAGTGAGAATTCAATACCAGACGGGCTGAAGAATACAATAATAGTCGGTTCACTTCTACTACTCAGTAGATTTGTTAGATTCTCCTTGAACTTTGGATCTGGCAAAGTTTCATATACACAAGTTGATACCACATGAATATCATGGCTGCTCAATATGTTTGGAATACACTCTCTTGCGATGTTCCCACAGAGAAATAGAAATGGCCTAGTTTCATTGCGAACATTCTTGAGATTTGTAATGTAGTGTGCAAGGTTTTCCGCTGATCCTTCTTTGCTACCATCACATTGTAACTCGATGTCTAGTTGACGTCGTATTTTCATCAGTGCTTTTTCGGTCGCCTTACCAACCACAAAAAATTCAGTGCGTTCAATTGAAGACAAAAGATTCATGTTTCCATTTAAATCTATACTACTCAGAGCTTTCGAAAATGCTTCCACAGCCCTTGGACTTGTGAATATCAAGCCTGCATACTTGTTTACTTCCACCAACATAGCGGCCAGAAGATCTACATTCTTGTATGCAAAATCGAGCACTGGTATCGATACGCTCCAAACGTTACATCCTCTTGTAATCTGACTTTCATATTCATCATTCGCATTGCTGGATCTCAGTAACAACACATATCTACAGTTACTTTCCATGTCGCATTTCAATGAGAACGATTTTGTTCTCCATCAACAATTTCCCTCCCATATTGTTCGAGCCTCGTTCACAGATTGGGTATGATGACCATGAAAGCGACTGATTGTCAAATACTTCGTCGAACTGTAACAAAATTTCAAAAACTGTGAAATGCGTAGAGTTGTCTATTGGGCACCAAAAATCTTTTGCATGGATGATAACAATCCCTTACTTTTTCTGACTTTCTTTAAGTTTAAATATAGTGTCCTGACTTTTCCTGACTATCAAAGCACAGGTTTTTCCTGATTTTTTCTGACCGTATGAACCCTGAGAAACATCCATGATCTAAACATGGATCCTTGAGAAGACCAACAGTCAAATTTAGCAGACTAATGTAGAATCCTACATAGAAAATGAAAGAATTGAAAACACCATACACATTTCTACCCCAGGGCAATCTTAGTAAATGAAGGAACTTCCAATTTTTTGGCTAAGGTGTGATGTATTTAGACATGGAAGTAATGCAGATGAGGAGAAAAAAGTCACCTTAAACCCAACAATATAACAATAGTCTATGAATACTTGATTATAATTTACATAAGATCCCAAAGTATCATCACTTGAAAAAATCAATTTCACAATACATGATGCATACGCCAGAAGCCCAACACATATACATATATTGCACACTGCATAACTAAACAGACTTCATGGATTGCATCCCTACGAATGATAGTCTATTTGAACCAAAATCTATTGTACGTATAATCAATACACCTAGAGATACCCGATTATCACAAGGGAAATAGATGAATTTGGCCTAAAAATCTCTACGGTATATACTACCATCGAACTGATACATACAAATTATGAAAGTGCAAACTTACAAAACATGAATTCAAATAAAAATTGCACTGCATGGATTCCAGATCTCAGCTGTAGGTTCGAGACAGATATTCATTAAATACTTCTAAGCATTAAAAAAATAAAAAGAGTAGGAACACCTTGGGCAAAGACAATATATTTCAAAATCAATCTAAAATCCGCGGAAAACCGAGCCTGGATCTTCAAATAATTGGTTTAATCCTTGCGAAAACATCATTTTCTCTAGTAGTACCCCTGCCTACATTAGATAATAATGGCACTGAATAATGGTAGAAATCATTGGCACTAGCCAAGGAGACATGATTTCTCGTAGGCATTGCACTGAAAAAGAATACATTTAAGTGTAGCATTCTTCTCTTCAGATAAGACTCTTTAAGGGGTTTCACCACTCGAAATTGTCAACTTTTGGGAGAAAATACGATTTTGTGATTTAAGTCCCAATGTGCTGCCAAATCATCGTACTTTTGAAGTTTCATAGTGCTTTTAACTACCCTCTAACTATTTTCTCACAAATTCGTCAAGACGAGGGGTCACTCTGCGTTTTTCCATTTTGTTGGTTGGCATTTTGGGAAAAATTCATCCGATCGTATCCTTGTTCTTTCCTTCTGTACCAGGTGCACATGGGCAAAGCAATACATTGATCAAAAGCTAATTTCTTCCTGCTTCTCGTTGTATTGTTTGTTTTTTTGTCTATTACTGTAGTTCTTTGTCATCGAGGAAAACTTATTGGCTGTTTATAATTCAAATTTGAATAGATCAGCAGCCATCTTTGCTTTTCTCCCACATGATTGGACATCAGGTTCTGTGCATCATTTCTATTGGTTGATGTACCAGATGAAATCAATCAAACTTCCGCTTCAAGTTGAACGAAAAGTGTGTCTTGCTGAATAGTACTCGAAGAAACTGTAAAACGATTCTCAGATATGGGCAGAACTAAATCTAGAACACGGAAACCTTTCCTTGGCTTCAGAAAGAACAAGAAACTAATGACGAAGAAAAAGTTTGAAAGCAAGGAGAGCAGTGAAATTAATGTAGCAGTTGACCAAGAAGGCCAATTTCCGATTCCTGATAATAGTCTTGATAAAGAGTCGTCGAAACCTGAGGTAACAATCCGATCTACCAGTTCTGAAAAATTAACAATATTTGGTTTTGACATGGAAAGAGAATTGTCACGTCCAGTTGACATTAATGCAGCCAAATCGGATTGCTATATATTCGCACAGAACTCTTGTTTGCAGAATCTTTTTTCTCAAGTGCTATGTCCTAATTGTAAACAAATGAGTGTAAAGTTTGATATTGATAAAGAGAGGTCATCAGGGTTTGCAGCAAGGTGTTTTTTGATCTGCTCTAATTGTGAAGCAACTTTCTGTGAAGATTACCTCTGTAAACGAGTAGCAGATTCAAAATCGAGCAGGAGCCCTTTTGAAATCAACATGCTTTCCACTGTCGCCTTCAGAGGGGTTGGTTGTGGATATTCTGCCATGAGAGACTGGTGTGGTACAATGAATATTGCTCATTGCCCAACACAAACTGCTTATCAGAAGGCCCAAGCAAAAGTAGAGGAGGCAAGTAAAAGCACTTTTGATGAGGTCAGCCAAACTTCTTTGAGGGGTATCTTTGATGCTTATGCCAAAGTGGGAACTATGCCAGACAAAGATGGAATACTTGACATCAGTGTATCTTTTGATGGCTCATGGCAAAAGAGAGGTCACTGTTCTCACAATGGCATGGCAGCTGTTATAGATCTTCTCACAGGGGTGGTAATTGATACAGAAGTACTCTCAAATTACTGCCCAAAGTGCAAGCAAATGGAGGATGATAGAAATATTGATAATGTTTGGAGGGAAAAACATTTACAAAACTGCCCCAAGAACTTTGATGGATCATCAAATGCAATGGAGGCTGAATGTGCAGTAAGGTTGTGGTCAAGGTCAGTGGAGAAGTTTAATTTGCGCTACATTACAATGCTGTGTGATGGAGATAGCAAGTCATTTGATGCAGTAAAACAAACTGAAATTTATGGAAAAGATATTCCCATCCAGAAAGAAGATTGCATTAATCATGTTTCAAAGCGAATGGGAACTGCTTTGAGAAAGTTGGTGGACTCTTCAAAGAATCAGGGACTGCAAATCTCAGGGAAAGGCAGATTGACAAAGGAAAAGATTGTGAAGATTCAGAATTATTATGGCAGAGCTATAAAAGATACTTCCCATGATATGGACTTGCTGAAGAAACGCATATATGCCATTTTATTTCATTTGTCTTCCTCAGATAGCCATCCAAAGCATATGCATTGTCCACCTGGCATAAAGTCTTGGTGCTTTTGGCAGAGAGCTCAGTCCAAATCTGAAGAGCCAGGCTCTCATAAAGACCATGAAACCTTGCCAGCTGATGTGGGTAAATTGTTGGTTCCCATTTTTCAAAGGCTATCTGATGAAAGTCTGCTCAAAAGATGCATGAGAGCCAGAACCCAGAATGCAAATGAATCATTGCATCAAATTGTTTGGAAGATCTGCCCAAAAGCAATGTATGCTGGAAGGAGAACTATTGAGACAGCTGTAGCCTTGGCAGCTTGCCAGTTTTCAATGGGAGCCACATACAAAACTATTTTATACAAGCACCTTAGTATTGAGCCTGGAGTTCATATGCAGCGTTTTAGCCAAGAAAAATCAATGAAAAGACTAAAACTTGCAGGAAAAGCCTCACTTGATGCTGCTAAAAAGAGGAGAAAGCAAATGCAACATAAAAGCATTTTAAAAGAAAGCAAGAGAGCAAAGAAGGAAGGACCCTCATATGTCCCTGGAGGATTTAGCTAGCTTTGAAATTTGTGTGCTATCTTCCCTTGGACAATTAGTTGAATTTCAAACTAAATATTTGTAGCAAAACATTGTGGTGACCACTTTCTAATTGCATACTTATGCTGGTTTTGCTGAATTTTGAAAAGTAAGGTGTTTTGAGCCACAAATCCAAGTATTGTGAAAAAGAAAGAAACTCAGAGTTTAAATTGCCATTTACTCAAAACAACAGTTTTGTGCTACTGCGTGGCTAAGTGCATGCCTCATTTTTTAATGGAAAATATCTTGGTAGCAACCTATATGTCATTTTGATGTGCAATAACTGAGGAGTGTGATGAAGCAATTGCTTTTGAAAAAGCCCTCACCACTTAGAAATTCTGGTCTGTTGAAGTTTAGAGAAAAAGTTCACTTTTTTAGTTATTGTGATAATAGCCAGCAGACAGCTTAATTTGCAAGATATATCAAATCAAATGGGTCCATAACACTTGTCAGGTACTCTGGAAGAGATTGATATGTTTCTTAACTATGTACATAATATAGGTATGAAATGAGGCATTCACTTAACTACCACAGTAAAATATCTTTATAAGTTGGTTGCCATGGAAACAAAATGCCACACCCAAATTTAGTCTCCAAATTTGCACTCACAACACCAAATTACATACTTAAGGTGAATTTCAAGGACTTCTGACTTTCCACTATAAATTTAAGATTTCGAGTGGTGAAACCCCTTAATGAATTGAAAGTCTACACTCATTCATTTTTTGCTTGTTTATTGATTGGCTTCTGGAAATAGGAAAGAAGTGTATTCCGTCGACTGCACTTCATTCTTAATCTGCTGAAGATAGCCCCATTGTTTCAATTCTTGTTCGCATGATTGACTTTTGTGAACAGGAAAAGAAATATCTTCCATCAATTGCACTTCAATTGTAGCTTACCGTAAATAGCCTTCGTAAATTTCTATTATATCTACACATCAAATGTCTGTTTGAAACATTCTATACAAAAATAAAAATCTGAAGCAATGCGCATAAAAAACAAACGAAAAGTGAAAGTGCGAGAATATAACCGACCCGAGCGGGATTCGAACTCGCGACCCCTGACTTTGTACGTCGGTGCTCTACCAACTGAGCTAACGGGCCATCGATAGCAAACAATCTGAAGTGTCTAGCTTGTAAAATACATCTTTCCCAGTGATGATTGCTTGTTCAAAGCCCATGAAGATTTCGTGAAAGGTGAATACGTCCCAATTAATAGCATTTTCTGCCTCAACTATAAAATCAATAAGATACTTATATATTTTTTTAAAATTACTAATAAATTTGCATACGACCTAGTCATCATCTTGATACGACAATAAACCATGCTCCGAATCTGATAAACTTCTTTGCCTGCTTAACATTGGGAATGCACGATACTTGCTGCCTCCTCGTGAATGTTTACTCTTCTTGGTAAAGGACCCATCATTCATCTGATACGTCGGCTTTTTATATCTGAAATGAAAATAACTTGTTCAGGCGTGGCTATTCCTTCAAAATAACATAAATCACCCCCGGGATTAGCACATTTTTTCTCTCCACTTATGGCCTTGCACCTAAGCTATAGAATCCCAGTAGTATCCTGCAGACAATGCTAATTCCCCTTTCGAACAGTAACAGGAGAAGGAAATAAACCGTCTTTATCCTGACAAGAAAAATGACTTCACAAGATTTTATACTAAGGGTATAGTTGAAAACAAGTAGGAGCTTAGACCAAATGTTGCATTTACTGATCCTGTCTCCAGAAACGGCCATACATGAGGATATGGAAGATATGAGCATACTTTCCAGGCTTTTATAAATAGGCAAAGAAAACAGGATTTAGGAGAAACTGCTAAGTGAAAGTGGAGGAAATGAATGACCCAATGGCTCAGCGCTGGAGCATTAGTGATGGGCAAACAATTTATTTGCATCAAGGGGCACAATTATGGAATAGCCCCCCCCAGACGGTAGCAAGCAGGCATCCTCCCTTGATAGAATTAAGAAATTGGTTCAGATTTAGTTACTGTAGATGCAGTTTATGTATTTTATAGTGCTCTTATATATGGAGAGGCGTCGCGAGAACCCTTTGACTAGGGAGTGTATAGCTTTCAATTCCTGCGGCTGGGGGGTGTAGCTTTCATTTTCTCGAAATGTACTTGATATTGATGATGTAAACATCTAATCCTACTTGAATATTCCTATGATCACAAAAGTTAGGGGGTTTTACACCCCACACCCCCCGTTACAATGCGCCTACTTATGTGTTCTAGGATTCAGCTTGTAAATATTGCACATCATATCATTTAAATCAGCTTCTACAGCAGATTCATAATTCTTGCAAATAATGTACTTTGACGGAGGGCCCCTTGAAAAACAGCTTCGGCTGAAGGGCTATCCTCCTTCACAGAATCAAATATGAGATACATACTAAATATGTATTGGCCAATGGTATTGACGTACAAAGTCGAGAACTGCAAGTTCGAGTCCCGCTTGGGTCATTCATTCTCTCGTAGTATCACTTCACAGCTTCTATAAATATGTTTAAAGATCCTGTAGACCTCATGCTAGCAAAAAGAAAACCACAAAATTACCGTCTCAGCCATAACGATGATGTCACAACAGACACTGAAGACATCGCCATAGCAGCACTGGCCATCCATGGCTGAAGTACCACACCAACAGGGTGTAAAACGCCTGCGGCTATTGGGATCCCAATCATATTGTATATGAGTGCGAAGATGAAATTGATTCGAATGCGATTGACAGTCTTCCGTGAGAGATCTATTGCTGCTACGAAATCCAGCAAATTGTTCTAAAGTGAAAAGAAGAAAAGTAAAGGTGCTTTTCTAGATTATGTATACCCTTGATTAATATCTATTATTGTTAAGTTTAAGGCCTTTCTTTGCACAGGGTAGCAGTGTGGAAAACAATAGCATTGCAAATTGATAACTTCACACTGTGTAAACAATTGAAAACGAAATGGCATGAAATGAAAGAGACTGTGCTGTATGAAAAGCTCGAAATCATTTCCATGGAGCAATGCTTCCACGCCTTTGGAATATTTTAACAAGAAAATAGAATGTCCTATAAGGGGCAATACTGATTCAGTAATCTTTCGACAGTCTTTCGACAGTAAAATGTAGCCTTCGCTAGCTATCTCACAGTAAATTACTCCGCAACAAAGCATTGCATACCTTAATCAGAACGATATCTGCAGCTTCAACAGCAACATCAGTTCCAGTTCCTATAGCGACACCAAGATCCGCCTGCGCCAGCGCAGGAGAGTCATTGATCCCATCGCCGATCATAGCAACCATATTTCCAGCCATTTGAAGACTCTTAACCTTAGTTACTTTATGATTTGGTAGAACACCGGCAAAAACAGTGTCAATATCAAGCTGGAACGAGAAGAAAATGAGTTTTCTTATACGTAAAATCCTCAAATTGAGATAAACGTAGTGCCGGATATTTGAAAACCTTTCAGGGGGTCATCTGTGGTAAATTTGCCAGAATTTGTACATAAATTTGCTGACTATCCCTCGCCCCAGAAAGACACGACTGGACTGAACCAATGTTTGCAATGCCTAAGTAATGATGAGATAAAATCCAACAGCAATCCAAAGGTATGCAATGGATATTTTAAAGGTGTCAGCACACTAAAAGAAGTGAGATATTGACATACCAGCGTTTCGATGAAAATTGTTTCTTCATAAAAACCATCGGACCTAATTTGATTCTCTTGTCTCCGACTCCTACCATCTGATATAAGGCAAGGATGCCATGGAGCAGAGTTTGGGGGGCTAAGCCACCCTTGGTAGAATGCAGAGAGTTCAGGAAGGCTCAGCCCTTTTTCTAACGAGCGTATCTTAATTTGGTAGTCATTCATTGCGGCTTTATGTATATTATTCGGCCAACTACGTGTAGCTTATGAACAACTCTGCTGGTAACCGGATTTGAACAATTTGAGTCAAATATTGTGCGTGGCACAGAAAAAACTTTCATTTATCAAGAACGTACAGCTTGGAATCGTCTGCTTTGACTTCATTTACTTAGAACCATTTCAGCTTAATGTTAAAACTGGATTCCTGCAAGCGATTTCATTCTTTATCCACTGAGAAATGAATTCAGCCCATCTGCCACCACTTTCACAGATGATCAAAAAATATAACATCCACAACTGTGACTGGCAAAGTCTGCAGAGATGATATTAAAGCAAAGAACCTGCACCCTGATCAATGGAACCAACTCATCGCATGAGAACATGAACAGGCTCATTTACAAATTCTAGGTTCTTATGTTTGGGTTTTTACAAAATCACCAGTAACATACACCATATGCACCCACCAAGGTAAATTAATACAAGCAACCTTCTGCAATTGTCATTAGAACATTGAAAAGTCCAGTATCCAAAGGCTGCAAAAAGGAAATATTTTTATTACCTGATTACCGATGGCATTGGCTGTCCGTTCGTTGTCACCTGTTAATAATATTACTTTCATTCCCATTTTATGCAAACTGTTTATAGCCAATTTTGATTCTGGTTTCAGGGAATCAGCTATTGACAACGTTGCAACAAGTTTCCCTGGAAAAGAATAATGTATGATAAAAAACAACTGCAATAGACGATCTGAGTTAGAGGCGTGTACCACCAATCTTTCTCAACCTGGGTGGGAATGTCTATCAAGGGGGAAATGAGATTTTAAGGGGGATGGCAAAGTGCTTTCATCGATAATGAAATCATGTATTTATACGGTAAGTCTCAGTGACAAGGGTTTTCTAACAGAGCTAAGGATGCACTTTTTGGAAACAATCCTGTTTTCTTCCTTATCTGCTGCAATAATAAAATTGGTGATATAATGGCATTATTTCTGGGCCGTAAACGAATGTTTAATGTCATCCGTTAGTGTTGATCCAAAAACAGTTGCAGCTTCATTTATTGTATTTCGTAACAAAGGAACAGCAAGAAAAAGGCTGGGAAGCCTGGTCTTAAATTGCCAACAAACGACTGCAAATCAACAGAGCTACCGTGACACCTCTCCGTATTTAGGTATACAAAAAGGACTTTATGACGAGATGAAGGGACATTCTACGGTGTGTCATTGGCCAAATTAGGACTGAATCGTAAATGATGACATCATCTATCATGTTAGAAACATAGTTTGGAATCAACTACGCGATCGCGATTTCACTTGCAATACCTCTTGCATACTTTAAAAGCAAATGAGCCCAGACGACTGCATTGAAAGTATTAATCATGTATCACATAGATGTGACAAAAAGCCAATGAATACTACACTCTGTCGAATTTTATTCAGTGACATGACCAGAATGAAAAAGATACCTTTGAAAAACGTCTTAATACAAATCACTTATCAACATGACTAACTCTGCTAAAGATGTAGCTATAGCATACAGGTGAAGCCTTGATTTGCAAAAACTACCCTCAGTAACGGCACAGTGAAGGGGGGGGGCAAAAGTGGAAATTACTCCTGAAATGTCACTGTAGATGACAAGCTTACTCATCTCAAGAAGGGATAGTGGTCTAGAAAGAAATAAAACCATTCATACTGAAGATTTAGTTCAGTGTTTTAGTTAGACTGCTTGGACCAAGTCACGTGATCATGTCTATCAAAATAATTCTTCACCATTCCTTTTCATCACCCATACCATCAAAATTATTCCGGCACCACTGATCCCTTAATACGAAGCTATACTACAGGCATCATACCAGGTCAATTCTGCTTGGATGAGTCGTCACTACCTTTCACAACCCTTCAAATTATTCAAACATGCTTACCATTTACTGCAACAAATATCCCCGTTTCACCTTTACTTTCGCGTTCACCAGCAATCTGATCTGCATCATATGGAATATCGATTTTTTGCTTCTTCATTAGCTCCCTATTCCCAATGAACAGGTCAAATGGGCCTTTTGTGTCGAACTCCAAATCTCTGGCTATTTCGTAAGTGTCTAAATCTGAATGCATAAACAGAAAACAATAAACCAGGTACCCTACAAAATTCATATATTGATTCCTATACATGTTGTAAAGGAATGTGCAAGAGGTAATTTCAGGGCTACAATGGCAAATCACAGATAATGGGCACAAATGTATGCAAACATTATCAGATTTAGGTCATATAAGTCTGCGCTTCAAAAGCTACTTGTGAGATTCTTACCATGAACTGAGCAGAAGAGATTAGGAGAGACTTCCAACAGTAGCTACTGTAACATATACACTTGGGCGTGGGAGGTTGGGGATACGGGGGTTGCAGCCCTCCCTGTTGGACAGAAATCCATTTTGTTCGAGCAATTTCTTTACAAAACCAACGATTTTTACCGAGAATAGCTTAGGCTCAATACGGCTAGATAACAATCAAGATGGAAAACCGCTGTCCATCCTGATCGCTCTTCTTTGCTCACTCAGGCATTCATGTCCTCCAAAGGTCAAGCATAAGTAGCTGAATAATCCTAAAGCTTTAGCTCCAGAAGAACACATCCCCAGTTAGGTTTATGCAAAAAGTACACCATAATGGAATCAAGGGGGCTTCTGCCATATTTATATGGCATACAGTTTTCCTTAGGCCAGAGTAAGCAAAGCCCAAAAATGTTCATGCTTCATCATGCCGGCCTACGCATTTATGCTGGCGTCTATTAGTGTCAGATCTTGCACCTTTCTCACGAACAAATCATCTTCCATCCTATGACTACTTTGTGCTTCTATCTATGCATAATTATTTTAAGACAGTCTTGCGACTAGAAATGTTTAGTCACGACTTTGCAATAGTCTTGACAAAATGATTCGTGTCTAGCTGGTGTAAAAGATTCAGTGATATGAGCTATCTACAGCGTGCGGGACGGCACAGTGAAAGGGTGTCTGTACCTCTATTTCACTATGAATAATACATACAACTCATGAAAACAAGAGCGAATAAAGTTCTTTGAAGGAATCCTTAGTAGCTTCCAGCTTACCAGTAAGAAGTCCATTAATTCCTCCATCAGCATCACGATCACAGATTACACTGTTCACGCGAACTTCCAAATTACGACACGGCTTACTAAATGATTTAATTTCCTTTCTCAAGAAATCTACGTCATTTATCCTACACGATAACCCGTAACCAGGCAGGGCTAGAAATGTCACACACTTGCCCAATGATTCCAGGCAGAGGACCTACAGACACAAAATAACGATAATGAATCCTCTTGCTACGAAAAGACAAAATGTAAATAGCAGGAACAAGTCATCAAATAGGCATATAATAAAATGTAGTGCCGCTATGCCTCAAACACAGGCTCTTTTCAAGTTTTTCCTTACTCCTTTTAATGTTGAAATAGGACTTACTTATATACAGAATAAAAAATAAACTGCATTTAAACTCGTGTTCCATTAAATGAATGACAGACATGATTTGATATCTAGTGTATCTTGGTGCTTGTAGTTTCAAGCCACAACCATTAGGCTGCATAAACAAACAGTCTCAACTACTATACTAGTTCATGAAATCAGTGAACACTATGCAAACACAGATGACAGATAAGGCTCTACTTACTGCTAATGCATATTCTCTGACTGCTCTGGCTAATGGGTGTTCACTTCTGGACTCAGCAGTCCCAATTAAAGCTATGAGAAGTTTGAATGGCATTTCCTTCAGATCACTAAATAGTGTTATGTTAACGACTTTAGGTTTTCCATGGGTAACCGTTCCCGTTTTATCGAATATCACGGTGGTTATCTGAAAGAATTGACATGAAGACATGAATTTCAAATCGCGAAAAAACTAAGAATATCAAACTAAACTTATGAAAGAACTAGAGCGATGTTGCTGAGTTTTGATGTTCACGATTACAAATCAACAATTGTGATTCTGATAATATATTGACAAGACGGAAAATATAATGAAAAACACTTCTAAAAATCTTTGGCATCAAAACGATAAACAAATTCTAATAATACTGCATACTTTATGTGCCACTTCCAATGGCTCTCCACCTTTAATGAGAATACCGTTCTGAGCACCAACACCAGTACCAACCATAACAGCAGTAGGAGTAGCTAATCCTAAGGCACACGGGCAAGCAATGCATAACACTGAGATGGCACATCTGAATGCAAACTGTACCACGAGTTCATTCTTTCCATGAAAAGATGACTACGATAAAACAATATAATCCTGCTAGCAAAGGTCCATATTCTGATTAAACAACGCGAGGGACTTTGAAACAAACTGCCTAAAAACGGAAGAATTTTAGAGAGAAAACACGAAGCTTTTAGGGACAACTATATTCATTTTCAAGGATGAACTAGTTTACAGTATTTTCTCTAATCAATGCTCCATCTCTTTCAAACGCCCTTCACTAATAGACGTTCCGTGCAAATTTCAAAAATTTTATCTATAAAGTAAACTTCCTTCTTTATTAAACAGTTCTCTCCAATAACGGTTCCGTCTAAAATCTACTAAAATTCAATAACGGTCTGGAAGTCTACTGGAGAGAATATGGTACTACAATTAGCATATTGTTACTTCCTTTTGTTTTTTCTTCTTTTTTAATCAAGACATTCATTGATAACAGTACCATTATGTGACGCCTCTATATTGGCAAAACTTTCATATTATCATGACAAGTATAATAGTTGAGGAAAAAATAAATAGATGAAAATATTAATAAATAGCACCCTTAGTCACAAACTCGTCTGATGATAAAAGAATATAGTTAAAGATAGCCAGGATACAGTTGATATTAAATTGTTCGATTGGCCAATAACTTGAGCATTTGCAGCCTAAAATTAATCTTCAATTCACTTCAACTAGGTTAACTATAGAAATTCTGCAAATAACTCAAGCATCCATCATCTCTCGATTTCCCATGAGAGCTCGATCTATCGAATGCCAACATTGTCATTAATTAAGATGAAGTAAGGTTAGTTGGTGAAGCAATAAAATATATAGCTAGACTAGAGGAAATGATGCAAATGAACAATCCTCATACAAAATAGCAAAAACTCCTATCCATTGTATAGAAAGTCGGATTATTGCAACGATAGGAAATCTACAAAAAATACACAAACTGCTATTGTTGAGCTGTGGCTCATAGTGGATTGCCGATAATCATTTGGAGAGAACGTTTCTGTGGCACTTCGCAAAATCTAATCGTAGCCTGGTATTGCTTTTCAAAGTAGTACATGTAATAAATATCAGGGAAGTGTAAGGCAAATCTTTGCGATTTAGGATTCGAGTAAAACAGCTATTTGAGACAGTAGTGAGAGTAGTGTAGTCAAACACTTACCTGATAGTGTTTACGAACCCAGTCCGGATGCGTAAAGCCAATGATTACCCATACGATCAGCGTTATTAATGAAAGAAATACAATCGCTGGAACAAACAGACCTGCTATCGTGTCAGCGACTCTTTGAATTGGAGCCTGAATGAAATGAAAAGGGTATAATCTATAAGTCTCAAAATAAACATGTACCAGGGCGGAAAGCCGCAAACGTTTTGCCTCTGTGAAGTCGTATACTTATATCAGGGCTCCCAGAAAAAAAACTCGCGCATTCTTATATGAATTTATGCAATTTCCATGCCACACTTTAAACTATAGTCTAACAGAATTTATGCTATTTCATGCAACCTGTTCCTAACATCTCATGCAATTCTATGCTACCAAATCAGTGAACTGTCAACAAAGCTGATCCAAATTGCATGCCCTTTAGTATGGAAACTCAAAGCTAAAGAAATGAGAATCTGAATATGAATATGAGAACGGTAAATATCGAATATGCATGGATTCGCTGTTGCTACTCTTTCACTATCTCTATTAGAATCAAATATGGATAAAAATAGGTTATTTGATCAAAAGAATTACGAAATTACATACTTTTTCATACATAATTTTTTATACTTTTCTTTACTATGTCGTCTGGAAAGCCCGCTAGATCATGTCTTACAAAAGAAAATCTATCAATGAAGCATATCTAATAAGATGAAATCTATCCTTGTTACTGTAAAGTTTAAACATCATCTTGTTTGATCCTGATTATAACGCACAGATACATGAAGATCTGAAGGATGGTTTCTAGGATCTAAATGAAAAGTACATTGAATCACCTGAGCTTCGAAGGAAAAATCTCCTGCTTTGTGTGTGAGTGTGTTTATTTTTCCATTACTTACTACGCAGTGGAGAAGTTTAGCAATAAAGAACAGCGCATGCATAAATAAAACACAATACATATGATGAAAATTGATCAATGTCACTTACTTTTGACGTTTGTGCATCCTCTACCAACTTCACAATCTGCGACAACGTCGAGTCTTGTCCAACGTGGGTAGCTTCGATGAATAGCACGCCATCTTGATTGATTGTCCCGCCAATCACACGATCGTTTGCGGATTTTGAAACTGGGAATGACTCGCCAGTTATAATCGATTCATCAACCGAGGAAGACCCAAAACTAACATTTCCATCGACTGGAATTTTGCTACCTGGTTTCACCTGAAACAAAGAGGTATAACTTCAGTACCACGTGAAGTGAATACACGGAATAGATCGCAAGGTCTATTCAATAACTTACGATCAATAACAACAATTTACACTGTATTCAATTCTAGCATAGTGAAGACAGTAAAAACCCGTATATAAGAACCTTCATTTACTAAGAACCTACAGCCTGAAATTGCACATTCTGATATCAATTAATTAGATCCTATTAGCCTGATATTCTAACTAGGTTCTTATAAATGGTTTCATTCTCTATGCACTGAGAAGTAAACCCAGTCTTTTTGCAATTCAACCCAATTCAATGCTGCTCCAACACCCCTAGAAACATAACTGTGATAGGCAAGGCCTGCAGAGACAAGATAAAATTAGCTAGGCCAAGAATAAATACATTTAGCTAAAATTAAAGGATGACAGACTCTATGTGGCTAAAATATTTCAATGCTTAACTATCCCTTTTATGGCATTTGTCTAGAGCCCTGTGATAAGAACCTGAGCACTGGCTACAAGATATATCTCACCAAATAAGAACACAAACAGGCCCATTTCAACCTTTTAGGTTGCTACGTACGGGCTTTTACTGTAGGTGATATAAGGTATCAGTTGTGACGAGATATCTAAATTTTCTCAGTCACAGAAGTATTCAAAAACACATCTATACTTACCTCCAGTATATCACCACGTTGAATTAATTCTACATCAATCTTTTCTTCTCTAAAAATTAAGGATGAGAAGTATGCACAGCCTACTGAATTGCGATCAAAGAAGATACTGACAAAAATCCTTGTTCAAAACTGAAATAATTCTATCGCTCAGTATTGTATCAAAATTGCAAAAATGTAAGTGTCAGGCCATAAATGTTGCTCTTCCTTTGCATCTTCCGTATTCCACGTGGTAACAAAGCAAGTTCAGAATGCTTGTTTACAGAATTGACGCAACTGCTCGGCGAACAGAATTGACTACTACAGAAGAAGAATGCCTGGGAGTTCCCCTCAAGCAATCACTCTCTCGCTCACTCTCCTCTATCATATCATGCGGTCATTCTCAACTTCTGGTGAGTAATAGCTCGAAGTCACCAAACCAAAAACAAATCTGAACCATAGTACTGGGAAACCAAACATGCAGCTATCAGCTTACTAATATAACATAGGAACCACAGCCATCGCAACTAGAAAACTGTCTCCTCCTTCTTGTCTACACGTCAGAATACAATACCCATACAAACACTATAAGGAAAGGAGACCGTATGGGAGGAATACCACTTGAAAGATTCTTAAAAATCATGCTATAATTCCGTGCCCGCTCCAACCGATGCAGGTAATATCTACGCACACTTCGCACATTATCAGGTATAGCTGAGCTCAGATCAGTTCGGTGCAAATCATGTCAATCAACTAGCCTCGTAGCCAAAAAACTTTCGTTAGCAAAACACGGATTCATACTTACGAGATAATATCATTTGTTCCATCTTGGAATTTTACCAATACTCCCTCAGTCGGCTGCAACGAAAGTAGTCGACTGAGAGCTTCTGATGTTTTTCGCTTTGCAATATTCTCCAGCCACCTCCCAAATGAAACAAATGTAAAAAGCATTGGCGGGGTTTCGAAGAATGTTTTGGGGCTCACTTTTGCGTGTTCACACACTGCTATGAACAATACCATGACCTGGAAGAAACAATCACCGGCTTAGAAGCTGCCTTGGCCTGTAGTAAGATTCATTCGCACTAGGTGGTAAAAATTTGAAGCAGCAGTAGCAACAGTAGTAGCACCAGTAGCAGAAGCAGTAGCAGTAGCAGTAGCAGTAGCAGTAGCAGCAGCAGCAGCAGTAGCAGTAACAGCAGCAGCAGCAGCAGCAGCAGCAGCAGCAGCAGCAGCAGCAGCAGCAGTAGCAGTAGCAGAAGCAGTAGCAGTAGCAGCAGCAGCAGCAGCAGAAGCAGTAGCAGAAGCAGTAGCAGTAGCAGTAACAGCTGAAGCAACAGCAGCAGACAAAGCTAAGATTATCGAAGGGATCTAAAACTGCCATCAGCCACAAAAGACGGGAGAGTATCTTAATCCCAGCATCCCATTTAATTGCTTAAGAAAGTCCTCCAACGCATTATCCTGTCATAAATACGTAGCGCAGGCATGAGTGAAAAGAGGGAAAATAGACAATTTTTAAGTTTTTCTGGCTAAGTACTGAAACTTTCTTAGCCTTTCATAACTTAGTACTGTAGCTTTCTTAAGACTTCCTCAGTGAGAATGCTTGAGTTCGTGTGGCACTACAGTGCTGGGCAGACAGATGGGAACAACAAAACGCAACATATGAACACACAGATATTAGATAGTAGGCCTAAATTACCTGAAAACACTAGATATAACAGCCTATTCAAAATAAAGTAAACAATAGATGTGCACAAGAATTTTTTGACTTTTTGAGAAGCAAAGCACTACTATCCCACAAAAAATCCTCTTAGAGAGAAGACTTGAACTCAAGCCTAAACACAGCTTGAAGAGAAATCAACTTACAAAAAATCTCACATGTACTTGTATTCTAATTGGTAATGGATCCTCGGATTTCGTAAATCATTTCGTAAATCATTTCGTAAATCATTTCGTAAATCATTTCGTAAATCATTTCGAAAATCATTTCGTAAATCATTTCGTAAATCATTTCGTAAATCATTTCGAAAATCATTTCGTAAATCATTTCGTAAATCATTTCGTAAATCATTTCGAAAATCATTTCGTAAATCATTTCGAAAATCATTTCGTAAATCATTTCTTAACTCATTTCGTAAATCATTTCGTAAATCATTTCGAAAATCATTTCGTAAATCATTTCGTAAATCATTTCGTAAATCATTTCGTAAATCATTTCGAAAATCATTTCGTAAATCATTTCGAAAATCATTTCGTAAATCATTTCTTAACTCATTTCGTAAATCATTTCGTAAATCATTTCGAAAACCATTTCGTAAATCATTTCGTAAATCATTTCGAAAATCATTTCGTAAATCATTTCGTAAATCATTTCTTAACTCATTTCGTAAATCATTTCGTAAATCACTTCGCAAATCCATGAATTGACAATTGGTGTACTACTAATACTCACCGAGTATAGGTAGGAAATTCCAGTGGCTAGAACAATTAGGACATCCATATTGGCAGATTTGTGCTGCAATGACTTATAGGCTGAGATGTAAAAGTACTTCCCACCTACAAACTAAAAGAGATCAAATCTTTGACAAAGAGAGATGATATTTTATAGTCATTTATATACTTCATAAAGTACAATTTGCGGAAGTGATAATTTCATATGAATTCCATAGTAAGGTGTTCTAAAGAAACTGATGCAGTCTGTTGTTCTCTGTCCGTTATCAGAAAGGTGCATTGAAAAACAAGTGAATATACATACAGGTGTGTGTGTATGTGTGTGTGTGTGTGTGTGTGTGTGTGTGTGTGTGTGTGTGTGTGTGTGTGTGTGTGTGTGTGTGTGTGTGTGTGTGTATGTGTGTGTGTGTGTGTGTTCGCGCGTGTGTGTTCGTGCGTGTATGTGTTCGTGCGTGTGTGTGGTCGTGCGTGCGTGTTCGTGTGTTTATAAATACAGTATGCTATAGAAGTATATTACATATGTAAATTTACATATATTATTAGGGTTTGTAAACTTATATGCAGTTCAACTAACAATAATAGAATGTAGATAATACAGATTGCTGCCCATTACTGACGGATCACAGTTTACGTAACAATATATGCTCAAAAAGCGTTAGTGCAGTGAAGCAATTATTGACAAAGGATCAAGTACAAATGCTGATACCTGAACTATTGTGCATAGCACAAACAATATGAGGTTCTGTAAAGAAACACCATTGATTATCATGATATCATGTATCCTTGATCGGTGGCTCAAGATCATGTACGTTACTGTCACAATGAAAACCGGCAATCCAAATACCAATGAACACAAGAAAGAACTCTTCCATCTAGAAAACAAAGAAGCTAATGGTGTACCCTGAGACAATGAAATAAGACCCATTAATATTGAGGAAAAAAACGTTAATATTCTGAATAAAGTAGCTAATATTGTGGGACCAGATTGCAATTTGATAACATAAATGCAAAATGCAAAGATAACATAAAGGCATATAAACTAAATTTAACGCTGATTCCTATACTTTTGCATCTTAAGGCAAAAAATCTTGAAAATATATGTAGTGCTACACTTTGAAGGAAATTCCTAGTTGGGAGCTGAAACCCTTAATATCCAAAGCTCCAGGTTGGGGAATATGATATAAGTCAAAAACACAAAGAACAAAAAACAACACATGAACAAGAAGTAAATATACTTACTGTAAGATTTCATCTTCGTGGGCAGCGATCTTGTACCTCCTCGCAGCAAGAGACGCATCAGGGAACCCAACCTTCCTAATGACATCAAGGATATCCCGGGCACCTGTCACTGTTGGTTCATAGTACACTTTAGCTGTCTTAGACGGAGGATCAACCGTCACCGATGTGACACCTTGCTTCTTTTGCACAGCACTTGTAAATAAATGCATTTCACTATCGTCATCCATGTTTGGAACCTGAACAAATAACGATGCGGGTAGTTGTAAAGGAATGTTCTTTTAAAATAAATAATGAAAGATTGGAGCTACAGAAGAAACAGAAGTCTGCAAGATAGCCACATCATATACGCTGTTGCATTCCCTACTTGGTTCCAAGTTACTTGCACTCTTGCAGACTTCCAGCTCCGTTGTCTACTAGTGTACAAACTCTCGCTGTAACTCGACACTGCAATAACTAGGAATGCTACAGTGGTCAGCAAATGTCATTTAACGTCAAAAAACAAACTTTGCTTCAGAATTATCTTAACTTGATTGTTCATGATGATTCATGGTAGAAACAAGTTTAAGTGAACAAAATACACGAAAACTACAACAAGAATAAAACAGTGTAGGACAGACAAGAGCACAATAGAACAAAAATGTACAAACATAACACTAACTTTAACTGAAAACAAACAAAATGGAAAGTAATGTAAAACGTAGAATTAAGAAAGGTACATTCAAATCAAGTCAAATTATGATGCAAACCTAAGCATAAATCATGATATAAGTAAAGCCCTAGTAGCATCTAAGTTATCATCTATACTCAAAACTCAGAGGCCGAAGAAATTTGAGTTTCATGCCCACTCTGTAAACAACTTTCTAAACTTCAAATGTACGAGATGCAGTGACATGTGTAATCATACCTACCAGTGTACATATTGGATTTTCAAATAGCAACAGTTTTGACAAGATATTTCGATCGATCTAGGCTTAGATAGACCTATCGATTAATCACAGCTACATGTTTTCAACTTTTCCAGTATATAACTGAGCCTTTATAACTCCATTCCGTTCTTCCATTTTCCTCTTTCGGTACAATCATTTAATTCATTTCATTTTCATTTCATTTTTAATTCTTTAGACATGGTGAAAGTTGAAACTCATACATGGTCCCCTAGAAAACAGATCTTAGTATCTGAGGGGACACCATGTCTAAAGAATTAAAAATGAAATGAAAATAAAAATGAATGAAATGATTATACCGAAAGAGGAAAATGGAAGAATGGAACTCCCACGATGAGACCGAGGAGCAAGGACAAAATTTTGCATAGAAAATGGAATGAAGCCACGCTATGTTTCGTCGAAAAAAACGATTTCAATATTGGACATGAGAGCAGAAAATTGCCCCTAATACTCTGGAAGCAGGTCCTCGTAGCATATTTCTTTGACTATCGAAACAACCTTATCAGTAAGTCACTGAATGTAAAATATTTTGAAATACCACTATCATCGACAAGCCGATTGGCACGGAACAAATACAATCAAAGAAGCCATTGAATTTCGTGCATGCTGCCTGTAGTGTAATTTGATCAGGGTTACCATACCAATAAAACTAGTAAAACAATAGTTGGAATACTGTTGCTAGGATTTGGATGTGTAAAGATATTCCGTGCTTATGAAGCATCCCTTCCAAAACACATGTGAAGCATTTTCAGCTAACTACAGGAACACATCCGGACAGGAACAGGTGGCTACCGGACGCAAAAATCTCATGGATGCGTGTGAGTAATTCGAGAGATCAAGCACAGAGGATACGTACTACTGAGGTGTTTCCAAGCTTTGATTGTCGTCCCTTGCATAGATTCTCATGGGGAAGCTGCAAATGATGAGAGTAACCGTCCATATAGGCATGCACTTAAGGCCATCCCTACATTGTGGGAGTTGAAGGTATCAAATAACATGTAAAAATGTTCAGTCGGCAAAACGAATATGAAATGATACGTCCATCCGGAAAATCTTTTCGTAGTTTCTCCAATCCTCCTCTTAACTTCCCTCTAACAAACTTGTTTTCCTGCTCTATCCTAATTTTCATTGAAGATTTCTGTTAGATCCGACCTGAACACTAAACTGTTGAGTTGAATTGCAGTGTGCGATGCGCCTTAAGCCATTCTAGAGAGAAATTTGAAAAATTTTCTTCTGCATCGTGCCCAGCCATGATGGGCCCTCCCACAGCACTAACCGAAGATACCAGCTCCCAGTTATAAATTCACCCAGTCACTATATCGGTTTAGCACTATACCGGAGCTATCTAGCTATTCAATAAAGAACCGTTTTGATACTGACGTCCCGAGACGAAATCTGGAATTCTCAAAGGGAAGTTTCGTCTACTCTGGTGCCAAAACATGGAATGAAATTCCAAGGACCATGAGGGTAACTCCCACAAGCTCTCTGTTCAAAAGAAGCTGGAAGGAATTCCTACAAAGTTAATAGAATCCCAAAGCATGATCCCTGGGTAGAACAGCAACGTATTTGTTTGATTACATTACGGAGTTTATTTATTGTAGTAGTCATTTATGTATGATAAGATATTCGCACGTAAAGAGCTGTAAATGAAAAAATAAAATCAACGTCTCTGCTTACACGTGTAATTGCGATTTTGAATAAAGTAGGCAAGCCAAAGTGGCCAGCCTGCCCCCCCCCTGAAATGTTCTCGGGACGGCCCTGCGCACAATGAAAGCAAAATACAACGAAAACGAGTCCTTGTTGCAAAGTTGTAAAACAAATCTGGCAACTAGACGCCTAAAGTTCTACTGAAATATCTTATAGGACACTTTGCAATTTAATTATGTAATCTATGTAATATAACATTAGTGCTTGCACTTTTGGTAATTTTTTTTGCAGATCAAATATGGACGCTAGGTTTCCTAAGAAGAATACTTAGCAAAAAAAACAAAACAGTGACCCAAACAATTGTCTGCGAGTCACAACTTACCATCCATCGGCACTCCATATACCCCCTTCAAAAGATACTGTCAGGATTTCAATATTAATGTATCCCTGTCTACTGAATTGAAATGGCCTAGACTATTCATCCAGCAGTGATATGTGCAAAGAGAAATGGGCAGTGGAGTCTGCATCCCATAGTGAAAATTAATAGGCTTGTTGTTTACGTAATAATGCTTAGCTGACAACCGCATTCGGACACAAAGCTTCCAAAGTTGCAAGTGCTATTAATGCAACATTAAAACACCTGATCGCAGTGATAATCCCACGCGTAATTGGCAAACCTGTGATTATCCTAACTCGAATAATTAGCTTCGTTCTCAATTTCCATCATTTTGCATTTCCTTCATATTTCATTGCAGGCCTAATATTACTAGGCCTAGCATTGAGTCTAGCTCGATCTGATGTGACAAAAAATAACTATATGGTATTAATTTTTTGGCAAAAAAGTAAAAAAATGTAACATTTGTAGATAGTGTCGTTGTACTTGTTTCAATCAAGTTAGTTGGTATTTAATAGCTTGTACTTCTTAGCACAAGCTACACCATATTTATCCAACTGTAAATAAAATATTTATTGTTATTATTATCATTATTCTACTGGTACATGGGGATCAATCCCAGGGCACTTTCCATGTCGCATTGGCAAGGGGGGGCTCAGCTTGCTCATAACGTAATAGGAACAGAGGGACACCAAAGTAGGGGATGAGGTGTAGTAGCCATCGGTAATTATGCCTCGTCGGTAAACGTCGGCATAAGGATCACGGCTTATCGGTAACTATGGCACCTAGTCGGTAGGTAAAATTTGCTTCTAAGAACCCCAGACCCTCGGCGCGCTAGTACGAAATTGACCAACACTTGTGGGGGACAGTATGCAGAATTACAAAACTATACGCATTACATATAGATTCCAAAGGTTCTTTCACGGCAATGTGTGAAGTTGTGATCTGACCAGAGTATATTTGGGTGATAAGCATCCAATAAAGCGAAAATAACATCTCAAGATACACTTCAACGTCTATAAGTAATCGAAAACGAAACATATCAAATGCAAAACTTACGCGAATTTCAACAAAATGTTCTCCTGCCGATGCCTCTAAAATTTCGGCACCAAAACCGAGTTCTTTTATGTAATTCTGCAGCTCGACCTCATTAGTTGTATCAGCTTGGTAAACAACTTCTGCTTTCTGAGCCAACAGACTAACCAGAACTGATGTTACGCCTGGAAAACAGTACCATGCTTTGAGATCGTCTGCTCAGCAATATCTACATCGTCAACAAAATACTACACCATGTGGAAAGAGCTAATCCAAGAGACAATTACCGGTGCTTAGAATCTCTGAACAATATCGCACCAAGAGTATTCGACATGCAACAACGAATATAGCATAAACACATCAGTATCTGATAGTCATGTGTGCTTAACTTCCGTGTTTCGCTCTACTTCTAATTCCAATGAAACAGTATACAAATGTGAGCCTGGCCTCATATTGACACTTCCTGCCACATGAAACAGCGTGGCTAGGGCGCTGCACAGGAATTTATAAAGATTTTTTCGGTCTCGGCACACGTGAACTAGGCATGACAAACACAGATATAGAAATAAGCGGGAGTCGTATTATCGCAGACAGAGCTGTATACACTTAGAAGTACCGTAAATCTCCGAACTGGCCCCCCTTGAAAAAGCCCCCTTCGAATAAGCCCCCAGGCCAGAACTACAAATTGTTGACAAGCCCCCTCTCGAATAATCCCCTATCACAGATGGTGATGAAGACTTTGATAAAGACTAATGCATAAATTTAGACGAGCATTGACAATGAGCTTTTAATGTCCGATATATGTGAAATAATTTTAAAAGCCCCCCCCCCCCCTCTAATAAGCCCTCTCCTCTAATAAGCCCTCTCCTCGAATAAGCCCTCTCCTCGAATAAGCCCTCTCCTCGAATAAGCCCTACCCTCGAACAAGCCCCACCCAAAAAGTATCAAAAATAAATAAGCCCCAAGGGGGCTAGTTCCAGGATTTACGGTAGAGTATCACAGGAATTCTATGTAAATTAACCAAAAAGATGACAGGCTGGTGTGAAATTGGAATTTCAAATGCATATCAACTTAACAACTTTCGTAGGTTTCAAAAATCCAATACTGAACTTTCTTAACTTTTTGAGTAGTAGAGTACTTGCCATCTTAAAAACCATTTTCATATAAAGTAACAAGTGTATTGCAAATCATTTAACGTCCTATTTCATAACATTATTTCTCTACAAAATTGAGGTCAGAGCCATAGGCACAAATGAACACCAAATAACAAGAAGGGTTTTGGTAATTACATATTGACAATGAGAGATATCAAATACAGATGCTTCCTCTTTCCGGGTATTGGGCTTCGTAGAACACAATAAAGTGTTACACTTCCTATTACATAGCTACGGATAAAGTACTGGCTGCTGTCACGTGAACGTGTAAGCATTGAAACCAATTGAGAAGGGATTACACGAATTTGTTGCATAAGGAAATGCTTTATAAAGAATCTATATGTAGGAAGCTAAAGAATCTAAACCTGTACCACTAAGGGGCCATATATTTATGACGTCTAAAAAAACTAGCAAATTTTTGACCCCCCTTCCCCCTTGTCGGGCATAGTCTTAACTCGCTAACCCCCTACTACGCCTAAATGGCTTTACTTTCTCCCATCCATACACAGGCGTAATCAGAACAAGCAATAAAGAAACCAAATTTGTCACAAAGAAGATAGTATAGTTATCGTAAGTCCTCAAATTAGCTTCCTGCAGATATACTTCATTTCTTAGCTTTCCCTCGGGGGCTTATTTGATAGGAGGGCTTATTCGAAGGGGAGCTTAGTAAATTATTCTTGTAGTCAGTCATCAGTTGAAACCTTTCTACAATAAACTATTTTCTCTGGCTACAAATACCAGCAATATGATATCTCTAAAGCATATACGATTTTAGCGTGTTATTGCACGTTTTAGTCAGTGTTGCCGAAAAGGAAATGATTGCAATGAGTTGTTATTGAAGAAAAAACCGAAACGTTTTTCATTCCATTAATTCCACAACGCATACTGCACACTGACATAATTCAGTGGTGATTTGCAGAAAAAGTAAAAAATAGAAAAGGGACGTCTAAATTCTCAAACCCCCCTCAACAACGTCTAAAATAGTCTTAAGCTCGTCGTGCTCCCTCCCCCTCTTTGCCGACGTCATATAAGTATGGTCCCTAAAGACAACACCCGTACGGAGGAGCTTTCCAATTTCGAATAATTCTATCACTGCAAACAACCGATAATCAAGAATTCAACTTTTCAACAACTGTCTGCAACCATTGTAGCAAGTGGTTCATAGACGGGCCTCCGTTGAAACTTGAAAGTGCCCATGATGCCCTGTCTTAACCTTCAACACTTACGATGTATATAGCACTAAATGTGCATTTAAATTAAGGAACTATTAAGGAATTTTTAGTATTTCAATGTGATCAAATGAGGTATACAATAAGGAAAACTTAGAATAGGAACAATGCTAGGTTTCTTAAAAATGTGTAAAGCAATCATTGACTTCACTGCTCATAGGATATTTCTCTATTTTGCCTGGGCTTGTTTCTGTGCACAACGCTAGCCAGTCATTAACAGCTGAACTGCTATTCCTCACGAACTTTGCTATTATAGCCTATATAAATCAACCGAGGGTACCTTAGTTTATAATGCACGTTTTTTTAAATAAGAAAACCACTTTTTGCTTGAGCTTCAATTTTCTTAACTTTCCCGAAATTGAGACTAAGATTTTCTCAAGATTTTCCTAACTTTTACTAGAGTAAACTGGCTAAAAGAGGTTACCATCATTTGTTAAAAAAAATTTGATCCTCCTTGCTATCCAAGATTGCAAAAAGAAAGTCTCGATCTTTGTAAAGAAGCTTGAAAAGAATGAGCAAATCTCGATTTCTGGCACGTAGAAAAGATGAACTTTGGAACTTGAGCCTTGTGATTTTCTAAAAATTTTCTTAAGATTTTAGCACGTTGAGCCTCATTTTGTTACAAATGTTTTTCTCATAAGAAAAACAATGTGCAATCGATTATATTCAAAACGGCCTCTGTTCAGTTCAGTTCAGTTTTCATGTAAAATTCACTATATACAATTTAATGAGAATAACAAAACAAATAATTTAAACTACAAATTGATGCAGGAGGTCTAAATGATATACACGAACATAAAAACAAAATAAATTATATGGAGGAAATTATTTGGAGAAGGAAATCTCAATGATCGAAGAGAGAGCACCCCCGGTAAAGTTACAAAGAAAACAGCCATTGCCATAGCTGATATGTTATGCGAAAAGCACATTGCCTTCGTTAAGTTTTGAATCAATCACAGTTAGACAAGGGATAGCACCCAACAGTCCAACAACCACGGGGAACACAATCTAAGCCCCAATCCCACCCGAGCACCCAAGGAAACCAAGGGTCCATCATTACCATATTCCCAACAGAAAGTGCCACCCCAGGCGATATCAACCGACGCCATCAAAAATGAAACCCCGATCAGAAATCAAAGACATCAGAAAAATGCCAGATCCCCATAACCGGTGCCAAATAAGTGAATACACTTTTGACCATATCAACCCACCGACCCTTAAAGCGTAGGTACTTCTGGACGATCCCTACTTAAAAATACATGCCAAAAGTTTCAGCCAGTTTTTCAGATAATTCATTCAGGTTGTATATCCATGACAGATCTTCATCCAAAAGAAAACCGAAGAAATTGATATATCGAGTATATTTAAATAGGAAAATCCTCCACTCTCATATGGGCAACTTCAGTGGTACGATACTGCTGAGACTTGAGGATAATGAAATTAGTCATATCCATGTTCAAGAATAATATGCCTACATAAAGCAACATTTTCACTTTTTCAGTTCTGTGTTAACAGTTCTGTGTTAACAGTTCTGTGTTAACAGTTCTGTGAAGCTACTAATGATTATCAGATTCAGAGTAACTGTTAGTATCAACAGTAGAATAGATAAAAGGCTAGTTTCGAGGATGAGAGAGGTAAATCACTTAAGTATATTATGAAAGTAGAGCACCAAGGACAAAGTCCTGTGGGATTCCACGAGTGACAATGAGAAAACTTGAGTTTGATACATAAACTGAGACATATTGCTTCCTATCTGACAGATAGGACGTAAAGCAGAATCTGAAATATATATATATATATGAAAAGTCTGTTGGTACTACAGAACTTCACTACAGCACGAAAAAGCGGTACCATGTTTTAACCATACTGAAAAGCTTTTTTTCGTCCGACACTCGTCAGAGTATGAAACGTCGGATAGCGACCGAAAGGTGAACCGAAATTTATAGCCAGATATGCGGGTACACGTGATATGATGAATAATGTGTCCAGTTAGCCATATGATTGGCCTCTTGGCACCTATTCACCATTGTTTACTAGAAGAGTCCAAGTGAGAAAATGAACTCTTTTTGTTTACACAAGACTGGGTTTTGAGTCTTTATGTAAACTGATTCCAAAACACTTAAATGAAAGGACGATCTTGCTTGCCCAATGATCCGAAAATTATCGTCTGAATATGTTTTGGCGCATTCTGGGTTTTTAATGAGATGTTGTCCTATGGCCGAATCACTTTTCATTTTAGAATTAGAGTTTTTACACATACGAGGTGGCTGTTCCCTTATTGTAGTGTTTTTCTTCCTGATACTCGTGGGTATATGTTGCTTTATTCTGTCAGCTAGTCTCTGCGTAGTGCGTCCTACGTACCGAGCTTCACATCGGCACGAAAATTCATAAACTACACAACTTTTTTGAGTGGTAGGAACGCTATCTTTTTTAGCAGATGGTAGCATGACCTTAGTATTGTAGACCACACGAGGTTTCACAGCATAGAAACAGGATGTAATGGCTTTGTTAATTTGGTTTTCAAACCAAATTAACAAAGCCATTACATCCTGTTTCTATGCTGTGAAACCTCGTGTGGTCTACAATACTAAGGTCATGCTACCATCTGCTAAAAAAGATAGCGTTCCTACCACTCAAAAAAGTTGTGTAGTTTATGAATTTTCGTGCCGATGTGAAGCTCGGTACGTAGGACGCACTACGCAGAGACTAGCTGACAGAATAAAGCAACATATACCCACGAGTATCAGGAAGAAAAACACTACAATAAGGGAACAGCCACCTCGTATGTGTAAAAACTCTAATTCTAAAATGAAAAGTGATTCGGCCATAGGACAACATCTCATTAAAAACCCAGAATGCGCCAAAACATATTCAGACGATAATTTTCGGATCATTGGGCAAGCAAGATCGTCCTTTCATTTAAGTGTTTTGGAATCAGTTTACATAAAGACTCAAAACCCAGTCTTGTGTAAACAAAAAGAGTTCATTTTCTCACTTGGACTCTTCTAGTAAACAATGGTGAATAGGTGCCAAGAGGCCAATCATATGGCTAACTGGACACATTATTCATCATATCACGTGTACCCGCATATCTGGCTATAAATTTCGGTTCACCTTTCGGTCGCTATCCGACGTTTCATACTCTGACGAGTGTCGGACGAAAAAAAGCTTTTCAGTATGGTTAAAACATGGTACCGCTTTTTCGTGCTGTAGGGATATATATATATATATATATATATATATATATATATATATATATATATATATATATATATATATATATATATATATATATATATATATATATATATATATATATCAGTTTCAATGTAAAAGCATTAAAAGTCCTGTAAAATCCATAAAATCATATAACTCCCAGTTTCACACTCGGGTGATCATCCATGAAACTCAGTGTTATATGATTTCATGGATTTTACAGGACTTTTAATGCTTTTACATTGAAACTGATATTTTAGCCCTATGTTTTACATATCCAGCACTTTGAACACAGGTCCGCTACGTATCATTACTTTATATACATATAGATGTATGTATGTATGCACACAAGTGCATTCACAATTTAATAAGTCCCATATTACTAAAACAATACTAAGTAAATAAGTAAAGAATAATACAATAATACTCAAACTCGGCAACCCAATGTAGGTGTAATTTGAACATAGGGTCAAACGAGAAATACCTCTTACCTGACCTTTTGGAAACCTCTCTTTCGATCTTGGCAACACAAGACGAACAACTCATTCCAGTCACATGGAAAATGCTTTTAGTCGTAGCAGCTGGATCCATGCTGATCAAAGGTACTGAGACAGCTCCATCCGGTTCCTTTGCGTTGAAATGCACACCAGTTCTAGTGACTGGCGAGGAGGCTTTTCGAAACTTAACGGTTAATTGCGGACTTGATAATGGTGAAGAGGTTGGACTCAGGCTATAGATCAGACTTGAAGACCCTGCGGTGGAATAGGATACAACAATATTAGTCAGGGCCGCAATCATTGTCATTTTGAAGTTGACACAATTTTAAGAAATTCATGCTAGTTCCACTATCAAATGTCACCTATTGATGATGATCGCTGTTTCTTGCAACTCCGCATATTGTGAACTGGCGCCAAATCCATCATACCTTTGGCTACGTTACTAGAAACCCTTAAGAGTATTTGTGCCTAAATTAATGTAAGTTATAAAGACTGGGTGTCCCTGGCCAAAAGTCCAACTTTAGTTCCCAAATAGACAAGAGCTTGGACGACTGAAGATGGGAACCAGTGGTTTAACAGAACGAATTGGGGCGTTTAGATGTACATCGCGAGGGGGCGTTTAGAAATTTACAATGTTTTCTTATATCTAGACAAAATAACAAGTAAAAGTTTTATTCCTAAATGGGAATATCGGCCTAATTAAATGTCTTTTCACATCAATAAATGCGAAAGACCTGTCCCTTTAAGACTTCTACGGGGCCCTTAAGAGTCGCACTAACTTCAAACTTTACGCCACAAGGGGAGCAAAGCTGAAGAAACAGAAATCCTGCAATGTAGACATTTACTAATGTAGATCAAAACAAATGTAGATCATTTAATATAATCTTCAGTTAAGTTGCGTCCCAACAAAGAGCACAGCTACCCGGAGAATTTGGAACTCTGCATGAGATGAGATTTTGGGGACAAAATAGGCATTTTAAATGCACAAGAGGAGATCAACTAAATAGTTTCTCTGTTTACTTTCACCTTCATAAAACAGAAAACATATTCGAAATAGAATTAAGAAAAGCTTCTACTATCAATGTCAGTAGTCATATCAATGCGAAAAATTGCCGAACAAACAATTAGATCAAACTGTGCAGGAGGAATAAACCAAAGCGAGAATCGACGAGGAATACGAAAGCCACCAAAATTTAAATGTTACCATCGCAGCAAAGAATAAGGAGTAGAGAATTCCCTATTTTGTGGTCGCAGACAAAAGAACTACGTCAATTAATCGAAGAAGAAACCCAAAGGGACATAGAAACACAGTTTTGTTTCTAGCTATGATATTGTTAAAGTATTTACTAAAGTGAGCTATAAAACGACGTATTTCGTTATCAATATAAAGCAGGGCTTTTATAACCAAGTTCAATAGAAACTAAAACTCTACGCTAATCTGGGTTTGCTTCTTCGATGACCGTGCAGCTATGATAACTGTTAAAAAGATGACAAAAATACTTGTACAGCTGGTCTCACCTTTTCACAATATGAAGCGCGCAGCGAAGGAAAAGATTGTCAAGTTTTCTCAGACTGGAATCGATATCACCAGAGTCGAACAAAAAGTCCTCCGTATTTACAAAAAACAATACAGATACAAGGCAGCAGTATTCTAAATTCCGATACCAGGCTTAACTTTCAAACAATAATAACGACAGATAAAATATTTGAAACAAAATTGATCTTTAAAAATAGTCAAAATATTTCCTAGAGCAACAAATAGCAAACCTCCGAGCTAAAATATCGGCAAACATAACAATTTCATCTCAGAAGAAAGGTCGTGAAATGCACAAAGTTGGATTATATCTCTATAGGCAGTTCTCTCTATATTCTTTTGCTTCGCTAAAAACACACTGATCACATTAACTCTATCCATAACAGGTAAACTACACAAAAGTGAGCATTTTTCCTTCAAAAGCGTAAAAACATACAAACCACAGGAGGTGAATAAACAAGTTCTTTTTCAGAACAATTCCTTGAAAGAAAGCCACACAAATTCCAAAGCAGAAGAATTCCTAACACGAAATGGGTCATTCAGAGGAACTCTGCTCTCAAGATCTTCACAAATGACGGCTCTTAACTGCGAGTTCAACCCATTAATAATTTATGGTGAATCAAGCAAAATCCTGCATTCGCTTTCAATGGTGTCCATTATTCAACACTAGCACAACTTGAACAATGGTAGGCGAGAAAATGCAGGGATAAAAATTTACATATCTCTTTCTAACAAGAGTACAGATGTAGCAGTGAGCGTCTATGATGATGTCAGTAAAAGCCTAAGTCGATGAACTGAACTGCCAACACTTGATCGCACAAAGTAGAGATTTCAATGTACGCAAATATTTGGCTATGTTGCTAATCGTGCAGGGCTGAACATTGCCACGAAAACTGATAAAAAAAGATGATGAACAACTAAGCACGAAACAAATTTGAAAATACATATAATTATAAAGCTTAGCAATATCAAAATTTGTGCTTTGGTAACAAAAACTTCTGCACTAAGACTCTGTCCTTAAATTTACCCAACAATTTCTAAATCAAAAGTCCCAGATCCCTTCATTTATAATCCATGCACTACTTCCATGATTTTCCAATCCCCACTCTATTGAGGCCCCTTCATTAAAAAGACCTCATCCCTGGATGTCCAAAACTTTTGAAAATAGCTGAGCTATAATGCTAAAACAGCTGCCCAGCTGCCACGCTAGAAAACCAAAAACATTTTACGAATCAAAGGGGCTGATTCTTTAGAAAGCGGATGTCCACTAGATGACATTTGTACATGGGCGAAAGGAACCAAGATCCTTAACGAGACTGTCAAATGAGTAGCAACCCCGGTGGGTGCACTCCTATATAAATGGTGGTACACATCCTAATTCAGGAGTTTTATAAATGTACCCTTTCACTGACAATTCTACTTCTAAATCCACCCCTTTTCATTGACAATCCACTTTAGCTTCAGGCCTTTCTGGTGATATCTCATGACTATCTTGTATCAGGGACGCCGGAGCATATTTTTGAGTGGGGGGGGCTGGGGATGAGTTTCAAGTCCATATGAAAGTATGCAACAATGGGGTCAGGGGCGGAGCACCTGAAAAATTTTGCAATCCACGCCCTATAATTCAATGGGAAACGCCCTGTTCGAATATAGATATGCATCCTGTCTTGGTAGAAAATGGCAGATAACATCATTGAAGTGTTGGTGAGAAAATTGAATAGACCTTATTGCTACTCTATGAAGATTGTTGCCAGATCGGGTAGAATGATAAAGACATACGTTTTCAGAGCAATGGGATCATGCTGAGCGCTAGGTGACTAAGAACACAGAACCCTTCTATGACTTTACATGTTTATGAGATTTTTGGACCAGTTTATGGCACCACATTTTGAAAAAACTTGGGTCATTTACCTCCAATAGGTTCTGATGACTCCGGCACTGGTACTTTTTAAAGGTGAGTGAACTTTAACATGGAAAAAGGAGATAAACTTTCTATTTGGATCGAATGACTCAATCTTGATATCATACAGGAGCAACAAATAGGGGGGGCTGCAGCCCCCCAGCCTCCCCCGGCTCCGGCGTGCCTGTGTATATCCAATTTTTATTAATATAGCTAGGTTTTCATTTATTTGTGTCAATTATATACCCATTTCAAGTGCAAAACCCAATGTATAAAGTGTACAATATTGCTCTAAGAGGGAAAAAGAGAGAGATAGCAAATTGTATTTCAAGAATGCTCACTTTTTATATCCACCATTACTTTAATCAAGTTAGAACAGAATATCTTGACACTATACTTTGTAAATCAAATTAAGCCTAAGCACCACTAAACTTGAAGTATTTAGTGTATAACCAATACAGAACATAAACTCTGTCAATGAATGACAAAAAATTAAACTGATTGATTTGAACATAACAAGTAAGCCTTTCATACAAAATGACTTTATATATAGTCTATGGTTTATATCTCTAAAATTTATTACCATGCTAAGAACAAACTGAAGATGGCTCAAATTAGCTAAAGACTTTGTACCTAAGATCATATGGGGGTGGGTGCTCCCATTAAAGCCTGACAGGGGTGTCCAGTCAGGGTGAAAAGGGGCCAAAGCTAAAATGTTGAGAATTACCCTCAAATGGCAGTATTTTTTAACAATAACTCCCACATGGTAGTATACGAACGAAACTAAGTCATTTGGGAGCATCCATTTCTTTGTGCTCACCTTGTGTCTTTTTGACAAATTTCTTTGCTTTTGACTGTCATTGATTGGGGAAAGATAAAATCTCGTTCAGTTTTTGCAAAAATTGCAATCTAAACTCAGGAGCCCAATAGAACTACCCCATATGAAGTAACAACTACTTAGTATACCCCCAAACAGTATTGTTATTATCAAAGTGGTTCTGCAATAACTCAACACAAGTTTTCAGCCTCAAGACAGGCAAAAATTTGCGAGCAAACAGCCTCAGGTTGATATTTTCAGGTTTTCATACAAATTTACTATGGTAAGCCTAGATAGAGCTGGGTTTCATAGAAAACCTATAGTAAACACTCGGCACCTGAGTTTGAGCAGCAATAAGTAATATGGATTAATCCAACCCCTACATGGCATGCAGGGAGTCACCGATCGACCTCCAGTCTACGGTCAGTTTGCGGTCAGTTTACGGTAAACTTCCGGAATGGCCTAAGAATTTCACACGATTATTTCTTGCTGGTTTGTCGAATATCAACTGCAAACTTCAACACAGAATGCATAAATAAGCAGTATAGCATTCGCTTTATATGAACATGTGCTTTTCAACGTGTTTCAATGCGATTTTCAGGTCGAAATTTTCTTTTTTGGCATGTCCTACTCCGAGCCACGTCAACGTTCCTATGGCCTAATCCGAGTACCGTATCAGTTTAGCCGCCCAGCTAATTTTGAAGTACGCGTTAATATAACTTGATTTTCTCTTCATATATTTAGAGAGTACATATGTGGAATGATGGCATTTCAGTTTTGTAGAATTCTGATAACTTTTCGGGGGTAAAAATATCCTTTGAAAAACGCGTATTTTAGTGCCTCTCAGATCCTATACCGGTTTAGTCGCCCAGCTAATTTTGAAGTACGCGTTAATATAATTTGATTTTCTCTTCATATATTTAGAGAGTACATATGTGGAATGATGGCATTTCAGCTTTGTAGAATTCTGATAACTTTTCGGGGGTAAAAACACCCTTTGAAAAACGCGTATTTTAGTGCCTCTCAGATCCTATACCGGTTTAGTCGCCCAGCTAATTTTGAAGTACGCGTTAATATAATTTGATTTTTTCTTCATATATTTAGAGAGTACATATGTGGAATGATGGCATTTCAGTTTTGTAGAAGTCTGATAACTTTTTCGGGGGAAATCCTCCTTTGAAAAACGCGTATTTTGGTGAAAACTAAACCCAGCGGAAATGCACGTCCTAACAATACCGTTGTAAACAGAAAACTGAATTGGCACGCTAACTCGAGTTAAAACTTTTCTAGGAAGGTTTGGAGCCTATCCTTTAGTTATAGATATGTGTTTTATCGTAAAAATATCATGTTTAGACTAACACATGTGAGGAGATTTCAGACAAATGATCAGGACTCTGACCCTCCCAACATTACCGTAGTATGAATTTGAAGCGACACGATAATTCGAGTTAAAACCTTTCTATGAAGTTTGAGCGTATGTCTTTCAGTTATAGATATGTGTTTCATGGGGAAAATTTCATGGTTAAAAACAGCGTATGTAAGGAAACTTCAGACAACTGATTAGGCTTCAGTTCTCATACCGGTTTAGTTGCCCAGCTGATTTTGAAATGCGCTTTGATATAATTTGATTTTCTCTTCGTATCTTTAGAGATTACATCTATGGGAAGCTGGCATTTCAATTTTGATGAGTTATCACAATTCCTTGTGGGGGCTACCGGGCCTGGAAAACCCTCCCCTGAAACCCTTCTGTCTGGAAAGTATTTGCTACCTCTGTAGGAAGCTTGTATAATGTTAAGGCAGCTATAGATATTTTAGAGAGTATTTATTGTTCATAAACAATGCTTTTGAAGGGATGGCGGTTACTCATCCAATGTGGGATATGTTTTGAAACGCTTCTAATGAAATATTTGACTCTGAAATTGTTCTAATATCCAATCTTCAAGATTGTAGAGATCATTGGAGTACAAGCTGTTTTTTTATACGGAACCTAGCTGAAGGCCTAGTTCTAAAAGTTCCTTATTTTCGGACCTCTTTTTATTAAATTCTAGTACTAAAAGTTCCTTAATTGTTCCTTAATTTTCACTGAACATAGAGTGCCACAAAATGGCACAAACTCTAGAAAAGCATTGAAATTCTCAATTCTACCTTTAACTATGGCTAGAACTCAACCTCAAAAGCACAAAAGCGACAGGAAATAAGTTCTATATATGCAAAAGCATAATTTCAATCAAGAAGTATCATGTCTATTCCATTGTTATCATCCAATGTAATGTAATCTTCACTTGCATCTGAGTACAGCACTCTTAAATTAAAACTGAAAAGTTCCTTAAGGATTTGTCCTTTAGTAGTATAAGTTCTTTAAATATTTCGGCCTTCTACATGTAGGTTCCTTATAAAGTGGTGCCTTATAAAAAAAGCGTGTATTTTCGCTTTATATCCCCGCCATGGGATGATCGTACGCTGCAGACCGCTCTCTCCTAGGAATTTCTGCTAATTAGTAGAACTATCAACATATTTTGGATGAAGAAGTTTGAAGAAAATTATGAGCAAGCCACTAGCAGAATATACGGTATACAGGGCCACTCCCTGTTTTCTGGGATGAACTTTGGAGGCCAAGAATGGATTAAATGAGCGAGGGTAAACATTTTGGGAAAGACTTTACAAAATATCATAGCGTATTTCCTGTAACGCGAACTGTACGCAGCTTGCTAAAAAACTTAGAGCAACTACAAAGTACACTGCGTGATGTTGTCGCTAAAAAGGCTTTTTTAGACGAAACTCTTGAAAACAGACAGCATAATTCATGCATTGGTAGTAGTATTTATGCAGGTAGCACACTTTCCTTTTGCCCTATTTAATTCGTGTTGTCTCTATCCCTATATTGAGACTTTCTACAGAAATCGCTTGAGTGACAAATCTCTATCTAAAGTGGAAATGGAAATGCCTAGTTTTCACTATAATACGCGTTTTTCAAAGGAGAGCCCCCCCCCCCCGAAAAGTTATCAACAATTCGTCAAAAATGAAATGCCAGCTGCCCACAGATGAACTCTCTAAAATCATGAAGAAAAATTCCAGTTATTTCAATGCCTACTTTTAAATTAGATGGGCAACTTAGCCAGTGTAGGGTTTGAGTCCTGATCATTTGTTTGAAATCTCCTCACATGTGTTAGTTTAAACATCATATTTTTACGATAAAACACATATCTATAACTAAAGGATATGCTCCAAGCCTTCTTAGAAAAGTTTTAACTCGAGTTAGCGTGTCAATTCAGTTTTCTGTTTACAACGGTATTGTTAGGACGTGCATTTCCGCTGGGTTTAGTTTTCACCAAAATACGCGTTTTTCAAAGGATGGTTCCCCCATGAAAAGTTATCAGAATTCCTCAAATCTGAAATGCCAGCTTCCCACACATGTACTCTCTAAGGACATAAGTCAAATTATATTAAGGTGTTCTTTAAAATTAGCTGGGTGACTAAACCGGGATAGGATCCGAGATGTGTTGAAATACGCGTTTTTCAAGGAAGGGTTTTCTCCCCGAAAAGTAATCAGACTTCTTCAAAACTTAAATGCCAGCTTCCTACATATGTACTCTCTACAGACATAAGGAGAAAGTCAAATTATATTAAAGGTATTCTTTAGAATTAGCTGGGCAACTAAAATGGTGTAGGATCTGAGAGGCACTAAAATACGCGTTTTTCAAAGGAGGGTTTTACCCCCGAAAAGTTATCAGAATTCTACAAAGCTGAAATGCCATCATTCCACATATGTACTCTCTAAATATATGAAGAGAAAATCAAATTATATTAACGCGTACTTCAAAATTAGCTGGGCGACTAAACTGGTATAGGATCTGAGAGGCACTAAAATACGCGTTTTTCAAAGGATGTTTTTACCCCCGAAAAGTTATCAGAATTCTACAAAACTGAAATGCCATCATTCCACATATGTACTCTCTAAATATATAAAGAGAAAATCAAATTATATTAACGCGTACTTCAAAATTAGCTGGGCGACTAAACTGGTATAGGATCTGAGAGGCACTAAAATACGCGTTTTTCAAAGGATATTTTTACCCCCGAAAAGTTATCAGAATTCTACAAAACTGAAATGCCATCACTCCACATATGTACTCTCTAAATATATGAAGAGAAAATCAAATTATATTAACGCGTACTTCAAAATTAGCTGGGCGACTAAACCGGTATAGGATCTGAGAGGCACTAAAATACGCGTTTTTCAAAGGATATTTTTACCCCCGAAAAGTTATCAGAATTCTACAAAACTGAAATGCCATCATTCCACATATGTACTCTCTAAATATATAAAGAGAAAATCAAATTATGTTAACGCGTACTTCAAAATTAGCTGGGCGACTAAACTGGTATAGGATCTGAGAGGCACTAAAATACGCGTTTTTCAAAGGATATTTTTACCCCCGAAAAGTTATTAGAATTCTACAAAACTGAAATGCCATCATCCCACATATGTACTCTCTAAATATATGAAGAGAAAATCAAATTATGTTAACGCGTACTTCAAAATTAGCTGGGCGACTAAACTGATACGGTACTCGGTTTAGGGCGTAGAAACGTTGACGCGGCTCGGAGTAGGACATGCCAAAAAAGAAAATTTCGACCTAAAAATCGCATTGAAACACGTTGAAAAGCACATATTCATATAAAGCGAAGGTTCTATTTCTGATTTATACATTCTGTGTTGAAATTTGCAGTTGACATTCGACAAACCGGCAATAATTAGTCAAGTAAAATTCTTAGGCCATTCCGAAGTTTACCGTAAACTGACTGCAAACTGACCGTAAACTGGAGGTCGATCGGTCAGGGAGTCTTGGGTTCAGTCATGTAACGAAAATAACTCAATGAAAAGTGTTCCAGTCTACTGGGTCTCAATTACTAACAGCGGATTACACTGGTGGTTATTAGACATGTTGATAACGAACAAGTTCATGCCATGAAATCATTGAATAGGCTTACCAATTACGAGAAACTAATCAGACACCTTGATGTCCGCCATGATTTTTGTCCTGCCTCGTTTTCAAGTTGCAAGAAAAAATAATGTGTTTATGTTGTCGGTTTACTTTGATTAATGAGAAACCTTAGTTCTACACAATATTATAGCCAAGCTCTAGGTAAACATGTTGTGGACCTATTTTTTTCTTTACTGTAATTGGAACTAGGTAGACATGGTCTACACTTTGCAAACTATACTGACTGCATTTAGTGACTTAATTGCAATATTTCAACTGTATAGAAAAAACTCAGCTGTACAGTGAAAATAGACACATATTACACTTTGGTCTATATGAATGTAACTTAGGTTATTACTAAACTGTATAGAATTTTACTAACAAGAAGAATTAGATAGGAAGGACTAGAAGATTGATTGTAGATAGGCTCCAAGCCTCTCAATCTGTTAGTTGGCCTGCATATTCTAAGATAATTATTTTATTACAACAGGAAATTGTCAGAGCTTTGTAACCATGAACTTTTCAATCTTCTCCTGTTTTTTCTCTGACTTGAAAATTCTTAAGTTGTATGATTCATTTGAAGTTGATTCTATTTGTCTTTCATGATTTTTTCAAATTTTGTCATATGTTCATCAACAATTCTAGATTATACAATAGTAAACAAAAAGTGCCTACATAAGATTGAACAAATGACAATTGATGAAGATAGGGACTTTGTCCTGGAGAGGATTACAAACAGGGCTGTTAAAGAGTCAGATCACAATGCAATTACACTAATCCTAAATCTTAAGATGCAAATTAAAGACGAAATTAAACCTAAAGAAAAAACAACTAAACAGTGGATAATCAATGATAAATCACTTCAGGAATTTAAACATCAAACACAGAATATGCAAATGAAGATAAATGAGAAGCAAAGCATAAATCAGATATACTCAACATGGCAAAAAGAGTTAAATTCAATAATGAAAAATTGCTTCAAAACAAGAACAAATGGTATTAAAAAGAATAACAGCTGTTCTAGGGAACAGAATGAGTTAAGAAGAAAGAAGAAATATTTAAAGAAACAACTGACAACATACATACAGGAAGGTAATGTAATGCAAGCAGATATAACTAAAATAAGAATAAAGATTTGTCAACCAGAAAATTATAAATCTAAAGGAAAGGAAACAGAAAATACAGCTAAAAAGTGGTATTAATAAAATTAATAAACTTCAAGTAAACAGCAATGAATTTTACAAGCTAAGGTCAGACATACTAGGCAGAAAAACCGAATATCCAACTTCAATTCTAAATGATTGTGGCCAAGAACTTACAGATGTTAATGAAATTCTTAAAGAACACGAGTACTATTTCAAAAAGCTGCTATCAAATAGAAAACCAGAAAAAAATACAAAAAACATTTAAAAACATTAAATAGCCTATTTAAGAGTGTCATGAGGAAACAAAGAGAGTCCAAATGCAAAGAAAATACACCATTTACTAAGTGGAAACTCCAAGTGGCCCTGAATAACCTAAAATTAAAAAAAATTCCAGGGTATGATAATATTTGTAATGAGATTTATGTAAATTTTGGGAATGGACTAAAAGAGTCTTTGTTACAAATAATAAATATTGCATTTGGAAGAGGAACCACACCAAAAGCATGGAAGAAACTAATGGTTAAGACATTGTATAAAAGAAAAGGAAATAGAAGAGAACTTAAAAATTGGCGAGGAATTTTCCTAAGTGTAGGTATTAGTAAAATTTTGAAAAAATGATACTTAATAGGCAAATGAATAATATAGATGCTAGTTTTTCAAAGGCTGCTGCAGGTGGAAGGAAGGGGAGATCAACCCTAGATCACTTATTTGTCTGGCAAGCCATAGTTGACTATTATAAACACATTAAATGTGATATAAACTTGGTTTTTTTAGATCTGGAAAAAGCTTTTGACAAGCTTTGCCTCAAATCATGTTTAATAGACCTATATAAAAGTGGAGTTAATGGAAGATGCCTGAATAGTATTTACGAGTTAAATAAAGAAGGCCATGTACAAATCAATACTCCATGTGGAACAACTCAAGATATTAAAATACAGGAAAACCTAAAACAAGGAACAGTATTAGCAGCTCCAATATGTGCAAATCACATTGATAAAGGCATGCAGTCCATAATCAAGAGAAAGTTAGGGATACGTCTTGGGAAGGTGATAATTCCACCATTACTATACCAGGATGATATTATGTTTGCATCTATCTCTATAGAAAAAATGCAGGAAATGTTAAATATTCCAGAGAGATTTCAAAAACAGAATTTACTAAATTTTAATTTGGATAAAAGTGAAACTATGAAAATGACTTTCGGAAACAAAAAACGTAGTAGAACTGATAAACTAAAACTTAATGGGGAAACCCTTAATGAAGTTATGAAATACAAATATCTGGGGGATCTTAAAATAATAAGGGAACATTGGAAGATGGCATCAATACCAGGAAAAATTCGGCAAAAGGAGTCATAAATGAAATAAAATTCCTGATAAGTCAACCTGCCCTTAAAAAACAAGGAATGGAAATAAGCATAAAGCTCATTGAATGTATACTTATACCTAAAATCTTATATGGTTGTGAAACTTGGACTAACATAAGTAACAAAATGTTAAAGGAGCTTGAAAATATACAAAAAGATGCAATAACCATAATTAATTCACTACCAAAATCAACACCGTATAAGGGAATGTTATACGAATGTGGACTAATGCCTATGGCGTATAGAATAAAACTAAAAAGACTTTCCTATTTACATAAAGTCTTAAACATGAAAGAAACAAGATTAACAAATAAGGTATATCAGGAACAAAAACGATTAGGTTTAAAAAATTGTTGGTATGATGAAGTAATGAGTGATCTAAACGAATTAAACATACAACTCAATGAAGAAGAGATTAAAAATCTGTCAAGTGATGGGTGGAAACAAATACTTCACAGTACAATTATAGAGCAGATAGAAGATGAAGTTCAAAATAATAATAAAACAAATTAAGGTTCATTAAATATGGTAAATTTAAGATGAAAGATTACATAAAGCACAAAGATGGCGCAATGTTATTGAAATTAAAACTTAACATGGATGATATAAAAGCTAACTATAAAGGGAAATATGAAAGCATAAGCTGTAGGAAATGTGGAGAAAGTGAAGAAACAATGGAACACATATGGCAATGTAGAGAGTTTAGAAGAAAGCTCCCTGACATAAAAAATATCTTAACCCAAAATGCAAAGAAACTAAAAGAAATTGAAGAAGCAATTGGATTATTTCAAAACTGAATTTAATCCTGCCAGTGTTACCTTACTGCACTGACTGTCCTTCCTGACGTAATACTGTACAGTAAGAGTAGCTACTCCGAAATGGAGAACTTGGCATGTTATATTATTATATTATATTATATTATATTATATTATATTATATTATATTATATTATTATTATTAACATAATAGAAATTAGGCTTGCCAGGGTGATATTTTCATGCCATCTCACAACACCCTGCAATACTGTGAAAGATCTGGTGCTGAGGTACACTGGTGCTACTTTTTGGATCAACATTCCCTTGAACTGTTGCCTTCAGTGATGAGATTTTATCATCAGCTGAAATAACACCTGTTCTCCAATAATTATAAAGTCTGGGTATCTTCAACGTTTTGCATCAATCAATGGCTAAATATTTAAGATACATAAAATTGAATGACAGGCTTTTAACAAAAAGGGTGCTCTCTCCTTGATTAGATAATCAATAGAGAAATCTTCTCCTTCAAGAAAATTCTTCTCCTTAAAAATTTCTGATGTGTTATGTAATTATATTGTAATTTTGTCTTCTTCTGCAACTTGCTATACTGTAATATTTGTAAATATTGTTCGTATCTGGTTGAATTTGTTTTAAAATGAAACTGAACTGAATTGAGTTTTTTTATCACAATCTCCCAGTGCCAGTGACTTATAAAAGCTATATGCTGTATATTAGATAAAAAGGTTTATTCTACATGTTATTTTGAAAAGGACCCTTTTTTTAAAACTCTGACTTGAGGCACTTAAAATAGCCCTTTTTTCAAATCCTAGGTCCTAGGATTTAGAAAAATTTGCACCCCTTTCTCAGTGAATTTTTGAACATGGATGCGTACCACCATTAACATAAGAGTGCACCCGCCGGGGTAGCAACACTTAGTATAGGCGTTTGATTTCTGATTTCCTTTTTACACATTTCTCCCTTTCGGTATAAATTTCTAGCAATTTATTCATCTTACCAATAGGTAATGTAAGGTCATATTACCCTCTTGAAATGGAAAGAACGGAAGAAGAACTGCCTGCATTTATAGCTACAGGCGCACAACTGAAGATATGGAACATCATCTATTGCTGTGCCATTATTTCGAAGAAAAAGGAGTGACCTCCTCGCTAGTGTCCTTCCAGCACTGCGCTCTTTCACCATAATTAACGTTCCTAATCCTATCCCTTTGCAGATTCTTTTATAAGGCGACAAAGTTGCCATTTGAAGTAAATAAATTCACTCTAAAATCTACCATTTCTTACATTCTAAGAACGGAACGTTTGTCTTAATATACATGATCCACCTTCATTTAAGAACCTCATACCTGATGTTTCTGTTATGTATGTACCATTTGTTTAGTTTCAGTCTAGTATTGTTTACTTGTTTATTTAATGTACTGGTCATGGGTAGATAATTAACATTTTACTCCCAGTGGTACCATCTTTGTATTGTTAACATGTATACTCTCCAGTCCGGAATAGAAGGGGGGGTGGCAATAAGCGGGGGGGGGTAAGAAAAGTCTCAAAGTAAATAAGCGGGGGGGTTGCAATAAGCGGGGGGGGGGTGGAAAAGCTCCAAGGTGAATGTCTATGGGGTGGGCTGTTATTAACGGATGTGGACAGAAGACCAACATATGCACTGGATAAAAAACTTTTAACTTTTTGAAAAACAATTTATTGCGTTTATTACATATTTCTAGCATGCTAAAAATGTGTCTATAATCGGCGTTCAGAATGACATCATCATTGGCACAACTGTCGGCTGAGTTTTCAGTGCTTCTTACAGCAATTACGCATTTCACGATAGCATTTTTTCAGCACAACAAACATTCACAACGAGTTACTTTCTCCGGACAATTCTTGGTCTGGTTGGGAAAATGTCCTCTTGGCTCAAAATTAATAAGCGGGGGGGGGGTTGCAATAAGAATGTCCTGGTGTGGATTTTTCGAAAAAATAAATAGTCGGGGGGGGGGACGTCTATTCCGGACTGGAGAGTACTTTGATATGAATAAAAAAGGCACATAGCTATGAAGTTTTGAGGGGACACGCTAATCCACAACAAAGGGCAGATCAACCATTTACTCAAGAGTATATAGCTTGAAATAATGTGTAGATTAAGTAACGGAAGAATTTTCCGTTACTTCGCTACTTTCAAGCCTTCAGGTTGACAATCTAAGCAGACCTACTTTACAAGCCTAAAATGAAAAACTCAAAATTCTCCAAGAAAAAGGATACTTCCGTTCTTTTGACGGAAAAGGGCATGGTTCCAGACTCCCAGAACTCCTGCAGTTGTTTCCCCGATGTAACAGGTTCTGGGATTTGGGGGAGGGGTCAAACACGATGACCTGCCTTTTAAAGGCAAAATTTGTCAAAAATGGGGGACCCATGGCCCTCACCATCCCTCCCCCCGACGTCATCGGAGGGCCTGGGAAAAGAATGGTGTAATATTACCTTGTGTTCTAATCTTAGCTGATTTTATTGTAGTTATTTTTTTAAGTTATAAAAAAAGACACCTGGCAAATCTTAGGCAAAAACATGAACTCTTAGTTTAAAAAGTAACTTACTTGAACGAATATTCTTCGCTTCAAATCCCATGTCATCTATTTCGTCACAAATGACTTCCGGGGTTATTTCGTCCGGCCTGTAGTAAACAAGCGCATTCTCATTCTCCAACGAAACATTAATGCTGACCACTCCAGAAACACCAGAAATCACCTTCTCGATAGATTGTACACACGAGTTGCACGTCATTCCATTAATCCCGATGACTGCTTTCTTGCTCTTGTTTACTGTGTTGTCGGTATTAGCTGGTGCTGCATCGAAACCCATATCTGAGATTGCTTCCACAAGTGAATCTACTGCCTCCTTACCCGAGTAATATTTTACAGTGGCAGTCTTATCGGCAAGAGATACTTTGATGTCAGATACACCTACACGATCTCCAACGACAGATTCAATGCTGTCTACGCATGACATGCACACCATTCCTTCTACATTGATAACCGTTTCCAAGATGTCATCATCATCATCATCATAATCACCATCATTATCATCTTTGTTATCATCATCAGCTAGATCAGTAATGTCATCAGATGGGCTGGCTTCATAACCGACATCCCCAATTGCCTGGCACAACTTTTCGATAGTAGTCAGGCCCGGGTCGTACACGATTTCTGCAAGCTCCTTTTGAAGGAACACAGTTATGCGAATAACCCCGGTCTGCTTTCCAATATTGGATTCAATTGTCTGAACACATATCATATTCACCATGTTGCGAATGTTGACTGTTGAGTGCAATGATTCAACACCCATCAACTATTCATATCACATTAATACAACAATACTTCAGGCAATAAAAAATCGAAGCATATTTCACAGCTCCCCCACTGCTCTAGAGTAATGCCGCAAAGACATCAGAAAATCTATAAGGTAGAAAATAACTTCTGTTTAATATGACTTAAAAGTCAAACGGTTACCTAAATCGCTTAGAACATATGAACAAACTAGCCTAGAACTAGAAATTAATCATCCGAAATGAAAGAATTAAATCTGGCAGGTCGTCGTAAACTCCTCACTCAATCTAACTAAGCCTATACAACCAGACCAAAATTGAAAAAGACGACACTGTACGACGACAACTGTCAACAAAACAAGCTAAAACACCAGATATGTATCCATACGCTGTTGTAAAAATAATGGGAGTTCATTGATACCCATCTAAGCCTTCATCAATCGAACTTTTAGTATTTGAGCCTTCTTGCAGACTGTCACTAGTCAAGCTTGAATAATACAATAAAAAGTGGTCAACAGATAAAGGAATGCCGCGAAAACCTTGTGGTTGGGGCAGTATGTAGATTTCAATTCTTCGAAATGTACCTAATTTTTACCATGAAATAACCTAATTTTACCTGAATCTTCCCACGCTCAAAAATGGGGGGCATGGCACCCCCATATCCACCGTTGGCTGCGTCCCTGAGATATTTCTTATCTCCATTTATGCCTAAGCATAAATACTGTCGCCAAATATAAACAAATGAAACTACTTAATTCTTATTCTCTCTAGCTACCTAACTTTGCACAATCACATATAATGCTTCATGCAGGAAACTCTGCTCTTCACTATGCACATATAGATTCAAACACTTATGGGCCAAAAGTAGCATCACTTGCAAACAATATCAAACTTTATCGCACAGAAATGCAGAGTCCAGAAAAGTATCCAACCTTCCTCCGGATGTCAAATACTCGTTATAAACCTTCCTCTTTTAAGAAGCCAAAATTAGCCAAGTTCTTGAACTGCGCGCTGTGTATGTTCCAAAAATTGTAATATAGAAGGACTATGCCTTTCGCATTCGACTTGACATTAATTGAAGACTTTACTGAAACTGGATTGGTGATAAAACGTGCCAAACCTTCATCAGATACGACATAAAAAGCAAAATCTTCCTCCGGCTCACAGTCATATTATGTGTTCTGTAGTTAATCTAAATTTCACTATCTATTTTCAACTTTTCAATATTAATTACCAGTGTAACCTAAATTTATTGACTATATACAAATATCATAAAATGAAAAGAAAAGATTTATATTGACTATGCATAAATATCATAACAAACACCCACATCAGCCTTGTAATCAAGGCAACCTTTGTAGATTATCTCTGAGCTGTCCTAACTCCAGAATAAAATGCTTTATATCAATTACATTAGATTTCGTTTGGCTCATTCCATTATAGCAGTTGGCAAATACAATGTTGGTGGATACACACCAGCACAGGTTCCGTACATATTATAAAGGAAATACGTCAATAGCGGTTTCCAACCGGTCAGTGACACGTATTGCAGTCAACTATTCTGCAATTCACCCAGTTAAAGGCATAATGAGGAAATTGATAAAAAAATGTACTGAAGGAGAGCCCACAGGGAGCAGTTTGTCATTTGGATCTTGAATAACACTTATGATACATTCATAAATCTTGGTTCGTTGGAAGCGAAAAAAGATACCAAGTAAAGAGAGAATTTTCAGATTAATGGCTACTAGAATAACAAATTTGTGTTATTTATCTGCTCTGACAAATCTCTATTGTGGTGAAATAAATCTCTGTCATCTATTAATTTTTTCTAGTACTAACATTTACTTTCCTTTTTAATTTCATACATAACTCAGCAATTTGGAAGCTGTAAAAAGATTGCAATAATTTTAACTAAACATCTGTATTAAAGCAACTATAGCATAAACAGAGGTCCAGTCTTTATATGAACCTGAAAAAAGCAATCTGAAGGATGAAAACAGTTCCAAGTACAGCTTCCTGAACAATTTTATCTGAAATAGCTCCCAATATTATTATAGCAATAGCAATTATCAATATCTTGAATTTCTACGACAAACATCGCCTGAAATAAATGTGGTTCTGGCTCACTATATGGAGTTGTAATTTAAACTGTATGTATGCTAATGACATTACATACATATTAATTTTTAGATAACATTACGATTTATCATAGTACTTTTGGATAGCCTACTTTTTGGTTCCTCCCGTGCCCACTGTGTAATTCCAAGGAAAGACTATACCCAATTCTTGTAAAAGTTTTTCTTATTCTAAGCTCTAGTGACAGATAACAAGATATCTTACAATCTATGAAGTCTTCCCATCTACAAAGTTTGCCTGTTTATAAGATAATACATGTATCTCATTGGTTATGCTAAAATATTTGGCTTTTACCTATATCAAAATATTTATTGGTGTCCATCCAAATTTATCTTGCCAGTAATCAAAGAATCATTGTTGTATCATTGTTGTTGTATGATGCTGCACCATTCATTCCTTTTTTATTCTAACTATGTAACCTGGATAAAAAAGTACCTGCTTGCACACAAAGTACCTGCTTGCAAAATATGATCAACAAAGCAACAGCAGTAAGTGCTCACATTACCAAAATCTGTATCATGAGCACATAACCCTAGTAAATTACTTTACATTGTTCATTTCCTGAGTAAACCTTGACAAAAGTAGCAGGTGGTCTATTGTGCATATACCTTTCCTTTACAAATATAGTTGATTCAGAACAAAAGACAAGTTGACCAAATCATTAATATTGAGCAAGTGCTTCAATGTGACAGTTTATGTCTTCTTGTCAGGTTCTATATTTGCAGTTCAAACCAGAATGTGCAGTTATAAAAATGTTTATGCTGTGCATGTGATAATCCATGCAGAATGCATTCTACATCTACATAAAGAGATTCCTCTAAATTAAACTATTGAATATAAACTTTAATTCCAACGAGTATGCCAACTAAACATGCATAAATTTCAATGCCTGCTTGTCAGGTGCACTTTGTTTAAACATTTTCTAAAGTCAAGATGTCTATGGGCTCTTTCCATCATTTTGTTTCCTTCTTGGACCACTCAATTTTTGTTGTTGGTGCTTCAGAACAAAATCTGTTCTACCCATTTGTATTTAAATGTGCTTCAGTAAAAGGCTCTTCCCCATTAAAAGTCATTCAGTAGAACATATTTACCAGCTAAATAGAATTCACAATTCATTTACAACTACATCATTTAAGCTTTCCTTATGATTTGTTTTCTATATGGTTGTAGTTGGGGGCAATGCCACAGGTTTGCAAGGTTGGTCAAGCACACAAGTAAATGTTTTTAAGAAAGCATTTGTGAGAGTGAGGGCAATTGCCCACAGCGAATGAAAATGACTGTTCCACTCTAACAAAAAGACTCACTATTGCAAATGAACCCGGAATGAGAGGAAACATAATTTTACTGTATTATATTCCCAAGAGGAAGTAAGAATATATCAGGGGCTTCCTTGCTTTCAATCTACACTTATGTGGCTATATCTTAATTGATGACTCATATTTGGTTGGGTTCTTTTTAATTCAGAAAATTAAAAAATATATGTCTTTCTACTAATTGTCTTAGAAACTAATGCTCAACTTCTCCATAGAATGCATTTAGTAGAAATCAAGCAAAGAAGTCCAAGAAAAAGTATGTATACAAAATCAAATAATACAGGCCCCCACCTTAAAATAAGTATTGATATGGATTTGGATATACTGAAAGGGTTTACTTTGAAAACTGGTGCCATCAATGTTTCCAAACAAATAATACTGTTTAATGAATATGTTGATCTAGTAATATAAACTCGTTGATCAAAGCTTGCCAAGCTATGCCTGGCAGCCAAAGCTTCTCCTGAGCTTTTGATAATGTTCAAGCCAATGTTTCCTCAAGTACATTTCATCACAGTTCAAATAATATTTTTCAATTAGTTTGGGGATGAGCCAAATCTGATAAATCAACAAAAGTTGCTTTATGTAAATGCTTAAAATCAAATCAATTTTCATTGCTCTGAACTGGATCTGTATCACAAAATCAATATACTGGATGAAATAGACAGGTCAATGTGACCAGGAATACAATCAGTTTGGCCAGAGAGCTACATATCTTAACAGAATTAATTAACAAAAAGGATCCACATGTACAAACTAGGTCAAAACATTCTCAGAACACCAGCTCAGCTATATATAAAAGCTAGATTTTTGAACAACAGAAGAAGATGCCATATCTACCAACAAGATTATCATACCAACTGCACCACACAACTACGAAAAACCACTCAAAACTCAAAAATAGAGATGGTCAGCTACAAGGTTAAAAAGATGAGTTAAACTGTATCCTAACTTGTACCCAGCATTAAATTTTCCACTGAATTCAAAAGTTCTCTGCAACTTATCACGACTACAACATTTATACTGGCTAGTTGCAAACATCTGGTATACATGTTATAGGCATTTGCTAAAGCACGAAATAAAATTTGAAAGCTCTCATACGAAGTTGGCAACATGAAAATCTCTTCCTTAAATCAAAACAGTCTGGTACCACAAGTCATTACTGACAAATAGTAATGGGCTTTTGTCTTTTGCTATGGTATTGATATTTAGTATGTATTTAATATGTATTCGGGGGAAGTGTGTCACAAATGCCAGAAACTGTCAAATAAACATAAACTCAGCCGTACTATTATCCAGCTCTCTGACGAAGCTGCTAAGAGAAACTTTTTCAGGGTGTTTAGAGTAGATGCAAACCCATTAGTTTGACATGAATCTCGTCCTATTAATCGTAAGGTATTTGATAAAAACAGAGATTATCAAACGATTACGCTCGTCAATAAGTCTCGAATAGCCTGTGGCTATGCACCGCCATTACTATCCTTTCTGTCATAGCTAGGTGAAAGATGAGTAGTGTCAATGAAAAACGGATAGCTCTACCCCAGGATATACACTGCAGCAGTACATAATGCATACCAATCTTCATTATGAAAGAGATTCGTATAATAGGATAATCAAGTCCATACCTTATTGGCAAAAAGAATCGTTTTTGGTAAAATGCCTAAATCAGTCGTTCTAGGCCCACAACAACTTAACGTTTTCTGTTTCTTGACTACGAAAGGCAAACATTCTGGTACAAATTGACACGATATTGCTTTTCGTAGGCATTATTCATACAATACAATATAGAATAAAACCAAAACAAACCTCCCACAAAAACTATTGTGAAAATCATTGCACGCATAACTGTTCCACAGAAATGGGCTTCGTATATTGATATTCTTTCTCCTCCACAGCGAAGTAAATTACTCTTCCGGCTAGACAATTTCTCGACATGAAATAATTGGGGGCTGGAAATTATCCAAATGTATCCCAACCGGCATTTATACGAAAAGCTTGCTAAAAAGCACTGCTAAAAGCTAGCTGCAAATTAACTGTACCAGCATTTGACATTGATTGCTATTTTCTAATAAACAGTCAATATGTTTGCGCCATTTTCCACAAGAGCATGTCTTCTTGAAAACAAAGATGACTGGTACAGTGGTTTGGATCTTGGTGAACTTGTGAGTTTAGTTTTCATTGACCTAAGAAAAGCATTTGATACTGTTCAGAACAAAATCTCTACAAAAAGTCTGCCATCTATTTCCTAGGGGGCAAGGCCTACAGAAAGAAATTTATATATATAGTTATATAAGCATGTATACATAAGCATGTATGATATATATTGGCTGTGTCCTCCTTGCATATTCAAGCCAGCTACGGGGCTGCTATGACGTACATCACCTTGAGCTCTCCTTGTTTGGATCCTGTTTCACAAATCAGAAACAATTCTGCAGGGTTAGTGGTGTTGAATCGGAGACAGGGGATATTGAGGTTGGAGTGCCATAGGGTTCATGTCTTAGCTCCTTACTCTTCCTCATTTATATCAATGATATCTCACTTGCTCTCCAACATAGTAATGTCTCCATGTATGCTGATGATACCAGTCTGTGCTAGCAATCATGTGATATGACTCAGTTGAATAAGGGTATAAACAATGACCTTAAGAGACTCGACACTTGACTACAAGGCAACAAACTTTCTTTGAATGCAGCAAAACACATACCATGCTTCTTGCTACTATGTAAAAACGTGCTTGAAAACCAGCATGAAGTTCTGGACATAAAAAATTTGTAGAAATGAGCTTCAAGTAGTCCAAAACACTAAGTACCTTGGTGTTCAAGTAGACCCCTCCTTGGATTGGAAAGAGCATATCAAGGAAGTATTTGTTAAGGTTTCCAGGGCATTAGGCGTCTTGAAGTATGCAAAGAATTTCCTACCAAGGCAAGGAAACTTTAAGAAGTCTTTACATAGGCATTGTTGAGCCTCACTTTAGGTACTGCGGCTCGGTATGGCGTTGTGCTGTCTGCACTGAAATCAAACAGTTGCAAAAAAATCAGAATCGAGGTGCTGGAATTGTTACAATTAGTAGCTATGATACCCCTGGCAAGAAACTTTTGAACGAACTTGGCTGGAAGACCATTGATGAATTAAAAGCGAATGAGTCAGAAATAGTGGTCTATAAATCTCTAAATGGGTTGGCTTCACAATGCCTATGTGACTTCTTTACTGAAAATTCTACTCTCTCTCCTCTCATAGCCTCTGTAACACTGAAGGAGATTTGAGGTTTCCATTGAAAAAAACACTGGGCAAAAATGCTTCTCTTACAGAGGTACTAAGTTATGGAATAGCCTCTCAGCTGAGTCAGAGCAAGTACCCCCGCCCCCCACCCTAACTATTTTCAGAGAAAGTATTTAGGTTAAGTTAATTCCCTTTTCCTTTTTAAATGATTTTAGCAGTATTTGTTTGTTGGGCTTTTAGATGATAAATAAAGAGTAAAAAAATGGAAATAGAAGTTGTTAAACGCTCAAGATTTACTTCAAACTCAGAAGCTGTTTAGGAATTAATTTAATGATAAGAATCTACTTGAAAGTTAAATATTAAATTATGAAAGCATATTTTAGGGGTAACGCCGTAACGAAACGTACTTCCAATGTTGGTTGCCGATTCGAATTTGGACAGAAACAATTAGACATATCAGGCTTTAAAGTAACCATTGGTAATTGGCTTCGTATAATTAATGATCCATTAAATGCTATTCTTAAAACGATTTAAACGGGAAAAACACAACTAATAGGCTCACTTGGACGCAAAATTTGAAAGGAATTACTGTAAAGCATGGTTTAGGCGATATATGGGCAATTTCCCATAACAATACAAGTAACGAACATCCACCTCTTAGACAACTAATAAACTATGTATGTTAACGTAGTATTGATGCTAGATTAAATAATACTATGTCAAGCTTAAGAAATCAACCGAAAATGCGGACTTACCTGTTGTTTTAAGAAGGAGTTTGGGATGAAAACATATATAACAAAAGTAAAAAAACCCGACTATACGGAGAACAATAAGTAAATTTCGACTATCGGATCATAAACGTAAAATAGAAACTTCGTGATACCAGAGGCCAAAACTAAGCCCAGATCAACAAATTTGTACCACATACCGAGAAACAGGGGACGAACCCCATTGCATTAGACGCTTGTTTTTTATAAGGAACCACTTTATAAGGAACCTACATGTAGAAGGCCGAAATATTTAAAGAACTTATACTACTAAAGGAAAAATCCCTAAGGAACTTTTCATTTTCAAATTTCGAGTACTGTACTCAGATGCAAGTGAAGATTACATTACATTGGATGAAAGCAATGGAATAGACATGATACTTCTTGATTGAAATTATGCTTTTGCATATATAGAACTTATTTCCTGTCGCATTTGTGCTTTTGAGGTTGAGTTCCAGCCATAATTAAATGTAAAATTCAGAATTTCAATGCTTTTCTAGTTTCTGTGCCATTTTGTGGCACTCTATGTGCAGCGAAAATTAAGGAACTATTAAGGAACTTTTAGTACAAGAATTTGATAAAAAGAGGTCAGAAAATAAGGAACTTTTAGAACTAGGCCTTTAGCTTGGTTCCTTATACAAAAAAGCGTGTATGAGATGGAAATTAAATAAATTGGAGAGAGAAAAGACTTTTGCACATACATTACTACATAACAAATGTTTTAATAAGCTCGATGAGACGGCAAAGTATTATTTTTCTGCTACAAAATGACGAAATTTGCGATCAGAATATAATTCAGTTTATAGTTAAGAGTCTAAAAAATAGCTAATCGCAAAATGAAACATCGTGATCTTTAATACGTTAATAAAGTAGATCACAAATTTGGATTAATCTTAATAAATGCATTGATTACTATAATCATAGAATAAGTAGATCTAGAGTAGTTTTATTTGCTTAGTTAATCAGTATTTATTTGTTGTACTTATTCTTCTTTGTTGTTTTTAGGCAGTTTTAGCTTTAGCCATGCTATGTTTACATTTTATGTTTATTCTTCAATAGCTGTTTTTACCTATTCAATGTAAATTGTACGTAGGCTATTGGTAGAAATGAAAATCTGAGATCTGAATCTGGATCTGAATCTGAATCTGAAATATGAATCACTTGGACTCTTCAAGTAAACAATCGTGAAAACATGGGTGAAAAGGTGCCAAGTGGCCAACCATACGGCTAACGTGCATACGCATCTGGCTATAGATATCTCGGCGGTTCACATTTCAGTCGTTACCCGACGTTTCATACTCTGACGACTCTCGGACGAAACAAGCTTTACAGTATGTCTAAAATATGGTGTCGCTTTTTCGTGCTGTAGTGAAGTTCTAGACTTCCCGCGTTTATAAGAAAGTAGCACTTGACTACTAAAAAAGTTAAGAAAGCTTAGTGCCGGAGTCCGTACACTTAGATCCGTACACTTGTTAAAGATCTTGGGGTACATATTTTGGCTATTAATGAGACTAAACTCGATGAGAACATCGATGACGCTCTCGTAAGTATTGTCGGCTATTCCATAAAGAGACGCGATCGTAATCGTCATGGCGGTGGAGTTGCAATATATATTAACGATTCGATTGTTGATAAATGCTCTATCCGTGCAGACCTTCCAGAATCGTCCATAGAGTCTTTATGCTTGGAAGTTAAGCCTGTTCGTGCTTCCCCTTTCCTTGTATTTGCTTGGTATCGTCCCCCAAATGAATGTGCTGATATCTTTCGTCAGCTAGAGGAGACTTTGCAAGTTCTTGATAGTGAAAATAAAGAAATTATCCTCTTAGGAGATACAAACTGTGATATCTTGCCTAATTGCGAGGATGGGGGTAGCTTGAATAGAGTTCTTCCCGTCCACTCGATGCGTATTCTAGAACTTTATGATCTGTTTGGTTTTCAGCAGCTAATCAAAAAAGGGACCAGGGAGACCCTGGAATCTACCACCTTAATTGATCACATTGCTACTACTAACAAGTCTAACATAGTAACTTCTGGTGTGCATGAAACAAGTATCAGTGATCACTACATGGTATACTGTGTAAGAAAGTTCCGTGGGGCTTTCAAAAGAAAGCATAAAATTATTACTACAAGGCAACTCAAACACTTTGATCAAGCCGAATTTATAAATGATTTAACTCTTGTTGACTGGCAGGGTATTGTCTCGAATGGAGATGACATTAATCTCATTGTCGAGCAGTGGACCAATATGTTTTCATTGATACTTGAAAAGCATGCACCAGTACGTAATCGGCGGGTGTCAGAAAAGTTTAGTCCCTGGTTGACTAATGACTTTAAGCAATTGTCTGCAACTAGAGACAGGTTAAAAAAACTAGCCGTGCGCTCAAAATCCAAAATCCTTATGGAAGCCTACAGACAGACGCGGAATAAAGTTAATAAGCTGAATACAGATTTGAAGCGTGAGTTTTTTACTAACAAAATTGCCTCGGAAAAGGGTGATTTAAGAAACACTTGGAAGACTATCAATACAGTCCTTAACAAGAAGTCAAAAACCACCCAGATCGCTGCACTTCAGGTTGATGGGAGGCAAGTCTACGATAATGATAGTATTGCTGAGTCCATGAATAGATTTTTTTGTAGTATTGGCAATACCCTTAGTGACAAGATACCTAAAACATCCAATCCACTTCTAGAGAATGAATTCTCAGTAAACCCACAAAATCTACGCTTTAAATTCGATGCTATCAATAGGTCCCAGTTAGAGAGGGTTTTCGGCAATTTCAAAACATCTAAGGGATCTGGTCCTGATGGTATTGCTAATTATTTTCTGAAGATAGGCCTACCCGTTATCGCTGTATCACTGTGTGACATTTTTAATCTGTCAATTGCAACTGGTGTATTCCCAAATAGTTGGAAAATTGCTAAGGTGGCCCCTATCTTTAAAAGTGGTCAATCAACTGATCGTTCTAATTACAGACCGATCTCTGTGCTGCCGTTTCTGTCCAGGACTTTTGAGAAGTTGGTTTACAATCATCTTTATGACTACCTGGACAAAAACAGGCTACTTTTTTCTAAACAGTCTGGGTTTAGATCGCTGCACTCAGTCATCACCTGTCTGCTAAATTGTACAAACGAATGGTATATTAACATGGATAAGGGGCAATATACTGCGATGGTGTTCATAGACCTCAAAAAAGCCTTTGACACCGTCGATCATGAAATTCTTCTTAAAAAACTGACGAAGTATGGTATCATAGGTCTTGAGAATAACTGGTTTGCATCTTATCTGGATAACAGAATGCAATTCTGCAGAGTTAATGGGGTGTCCTCAAAGCTTGAATATATTAATTGTGGGGTGCCACAAGGCTCTTGTCTTGGTCCCCTTCTGTTTTTGATATATATTAATGATCTGCCATTTTGTCTTCAAAATAGTAATGTTACCATGTATGCGGATGATACCACAATTTCATATTCTTCCAACAACATCGATGAACTCAACAGTTACTTAAATAGAGACCTAAACTGCCTTGAGCACTGGCTTCAAGGAAATAAATTGTCTTTAAATGTTATTAAAACTCAAGCTATGGTAGTAGGATCTCGACCTAACCTTAAAAAGATCGCTGAAGGAAAAGTTCAGTCCCCCTCCTTTGTCATAGGTGATTCACAGATTGAGATTGTTGAGAAAACTAAGTACTTGGGAATTCAGCTAGATCAGCATCTTATCTGGGATGAGCACACTAGATTCTTGCGTGCTAAGGTCTCTCGTGCCATAGGGTTTTTAAAATATGCTAAGAAAATACTACCCCAAGAAACTCTTAGCCAAATATATAGTGGAATCGTTGAACCGCATTTCCGATACTGTTGCTCTGTGTGGGGGAGCTGTGGGGAATCCAGAAGACTTACCCTGCAGAAGTTACAAAACCGCGCAGCCAGAATTGTAACAAACAGTAGCTATGATGCACCTGCAGATGCCCTTATACAAAGGCTAAACTGGCCAGATATCGCTGAAATCATAAAACGAGAGACTGCGACGATCGTTTACAAATCCCTAAATGGTCTCGTACCGACATATCTCTCTGATATCTTTTTAAAGAACTCATCACGGGGCACTGTCAAGTTGAGAAACTCCGAATATGACCTACACATCCCTCTTTTCAAGACCAGTAATGGGCAAAAATCATTCTCATATCGTGGTGTAAATGTGTGGAACAGTCTTGAACCTGAGGTCAAGCAGGCGCCCTCTTTATTTGCTTTTAAACTTCGGCTGTAAAGCTTGTAGGATTATGTTTTGATTTTAACTTTAACTTAGCGTTGTCATTAACTTTTTTATTTTCGTTTGTAGATTATATTAGCTGTAAATTGTAGACTTTAATATTTTTCTTTTATTTATTTATTTGTTTCACGGCCCCCTGAAAAACGGCCTTTGCCGACGGGGTTACCGTGAATAAAGAATGAAAAATGAAATGAAATGAAATGAAATGAGTTTTGAGCGCTAAGAAAATTGATTTGCCGTATGCCTTAACAACTTCAACATTGACGGAAGAAAAACGTCTCTTTTACCTAATTTGCAGAGATTTATTGTGCTCATCTATGTATTCAAGTGCTTTGTTTGTGTAATGTCTATCTGTCTGCGAAGCACTGCAGTGTTACGCAAAGCCGAACTTTCTTGCAAAGAAAATCTTAGCTTTAGTGCTGAAATCATAAAACTAAGACAACTTCAGTACCAGGCCAAAAAGAACTCTTTTAAAAGAAAGCTTATGATTATTCCTATGGTACTTGTACTACACAGTAGCCTCGAATTCATGCCAGCGAAAGCTGAAATTGGAATCTGTGAGAGGCATATGGTGCGAGTAACAATCGCATGGTTGTTCAAAATGGCAGGCAAGTATATGATATCAAAGAAGGAAAGCAATTCAAGAAAGCGAAAATGGAAAGCAATAACTCTTAACGATGAAGAAATATTTGATTTTAAAGAGGATGGCTTGATTTCTTTGGAAGAGCTGACTGATTACCAGATAGATGACTATCAGAGCTCCGATGTTGCGCCAACACCAAAGAAGAAAACAAAATTAGACAGCCCTAGTCCTGAAATTAAGTCTGCGGCACCAGACAAAAAAGGGAAGAGCAGATCGGCCAAAAAGAGGAAGATTAAATCGAAAAAGAAGATTGAGAAGATGGATACTGAGAAAATTGTTAGCAGAACGGTCATGTCGACAGAGGAAATGAATACGGGGGAGCTTTCTCCAAGTGAAGATAACACTTACGTTGACAGTGGTTCAAAATCGGAATCTTCAACGCAAAATTTTGTTTTCAAGTGCGATATGAGTGACTGGAGAGGTTTTGGTATACCAGATTCAATTCTCGCTGCTATGTCTGAGAAAGGCTTCACAAAACCAACACCAATACAAGCAGCATGTTTACCACTGGCTATTTTTCAATATCAGGATATTATCGGTGCAGCAGAGACAGGATCAGGAAAAACAATGGCCTTTGTATTACCAATCTTGACTCATATTTTGGATTTTAAGAACAAAAAGTTTGTCAAGGAAAATCTTATTTCTAAGGTTGAACAGAATGCTGAAAAGCCTCTCTATGCTTTGGTTCTGACACCAACACGAGAGTTAGCATTGCAGATTTTCAAAAATATAAAAGACCTTGCAAAGTACATACCAATAAATTCTGCTGCTATTGTAGGGGGACTTTCAGTTCAGAAGCAGGAGCGTCTTCTAAGGAAGCATCCAGAAATTGTTGTGGGAACACCAGGCCGATTACTGTGCAAAATAAGAGATGGAGAGTTGAACTTAGAGCAAATTAAATTTCTTGTCATTGATGAAGTTGACAGGATGCTTGAATTTGGCCATTTCAAGGAAGCAGCAGAAATTCTCAGGCTATTATCTCTTAGTAAATCAAAATGGCAAACATTTTTGTTCTCTGCTACATTAACTGTCCCTCAGTACCACAAGAAATGGTCAGGAAAGTCAAGAGATGATAGTGAACAAGACAGTGTTCAGAAACTTGTAGATAAAGCACGGATTAACAGAAAGGCCAAAATTGTAGATCTAACAAGAAAAAACATTGCAGCAGAGCAAATAATTCAACGAAGAGTGATCTGCACAGATAGTGAAAAAGATATTTACCTATTCTATGTCATACTGTCTCATCCTGGACGTACTTTGATATTTGTGAATAGTATCAATTGTACAAGAAAAATTACTAACTTCCTAAGAATTCTTGGAAAGAACCCTATGCAGCTACATGCAGGGAAGCAACAGAGGCAGCGATTAAAAGCCTTGGACCGATTTATGGCAGATAACAATGCTATTATGGTGGCAACAGATGTTGCTGCAAGAGGTCTTGATATACCAGATGTTGACACTGTTGTTCACTACCACCTTCCAAAAGATCCAAAACTATACATTCACAGAAGTGGCAGGACAGCTCGTGCCAATAAGGTTGGTGAAAGTATAATTCTAGAAGGTCCTAAAGATTTTAGAGAATACAAGAAAATATGTGCATTAATGCAAATCACTTCAGATCTCGCTTCTCTAGAAGTAGATGATAGGGTTATCCCTGATATAAAAAAGAGGGTCGATTTGGCAAGAAGCATTGATAGGGAAGAGCATCTGCAAAAGAAGAGATCTAGTGAGAAAAACTGGTTTGATAGAGCAGCAAAATCTCTTGATTTAGAACTTGAAGACAATGAAGATTCTGTAGATGGAAGGACAAAGAAGCAGCAAGGTAAAAAGTTAAATGCATTAAAAAGAGAACTTCATCAGTTACTCCAAAAGCCACTGGTACCCAAAGGGTTCTCTGGTTCGTATATTACAAAGTCTGGGAGGCTAGAAGTTTTGAAAGTATGATCTGTGTATGCATTATAATATCTTATATTTGATTACACGAGTGCCTTCATTGTCTTTTCATGACTACCTACATTCTGTATTGTCTGTATGAAAGCATTGTAGTTAGAGCTGAATGTCACGTCTTTTGCAAATGACAGGTTTTTGTGCGCTTAAGTGCAAGCTTTTGTGTTGAAGTTCAAGTTACCCATAGTTCGAGTTGATAAACTACAGTCTCGGTTTCAGCTCGAGTGTTGAACTAGATCGAGAACAGAGTCTGGACGGAAAAGTTGTCATAAACAAATGGAACTATTATCGTAGCAATATTTCGTTGTACAGAATGGAAGAAGAAGACATGGAAATAGACTGTTCATTATTTTTGCGAATGAGTAAACCTGGAAATGAAAATCTGTACAGTGACCCCAAACCCAGGAATCAACGACAAGCTTGGGTGGAGACACATGAAAGTAAGTCTTTAGAGAGCGAGCTTGATTACGACAGGATTGTTATATCGCCAGAGGAAAATAATGTTGAAGCAAATTATCTCAAGAGTACTGAGAACTTTACTATATGTAAAAAGTGTTTATCGAACAGGAATGAATTTGAGAAGGACATCGATGCTGAAAAACTAGCTTTACCAGGGGAAAATTTAAGCTCAAGAAAAGAAATATGTATTTGTGTTATGGGTGATGAATCCACTGATAAGCTTATGAATGAAATGGATTGCAATGGACTCCTAGCCTTTCATAGTGAAGAAGAGCATAGAACTACTATTTTTACAATATTTGATTTACCTGATGAAATCATGCTCAAGATATTCTCCTACTTCAGCCGCACAGAGCTTTGTAGATATGTTGCTCCAGTTTGCGAGACCTGGCTGGCTTACGCTCGTGATAGTACACTATGGGAAGAAATTACAGAGAAGGAGTTTCGGAATGTTGCTACTGATTTACTTGTTAAAGTCATAATATCATGGTGTTCCCTTCTCAAGGTCTTAGATCTCAAGGGCAGAACAGATATAGATGAGAATAGTTTAAGGGCTATCTTTGCGAGCTGCCCTTTGATTGAGAATATATCATTGGCATTTTGTGACCAAATCAATGATCAAATGATGAAGCTATTCTCTGATAATTGTCCCAATCTGAAGTTTGTTAATTTTGAAGGCTGCAAAATTTCTGATTCATCATTGATATATCTCTTTGGGAAGCCTATCCATGGCCTTAACTTGTCGCACTGTAATATGATCAGCGATGAAGGACTAATTTTCATTGCAAACAATTTCGACAAGCTCTCCTCATTAAATCTTGATGGTGTCCAGTGGATATCTCAGGCCTCAATTGAAATTCTTGTGAACTTACATGCTCAAAATCTCACAGAAGTTGTTCTGGATGGTGCTGATTTAACTGATGACTCAATAAGGCTGCTGTCACAATGCTACAATGTCAGGTTATTATCCCAGAATCTATTTGTAATCTATGTAGCAAATAGTTTATTGGCACCATGGGTGAAAGAAAAAGAAGACCAGCCAGAATTGGCACTGGTTTCCCATCTCAGTTATTGCTTTGTCTTATTATGTTGCAGTTATTTTGCATAAAAATTAATTTTTATCTGAAGAGGGTACCCACATGAAGACAACTTCTGCCTTAGTGGGAGGCTGCAGCTCCCTACCTCCTGTGTGTATAGCTGGCACTGCAAACTTTCAATTCTGCAAGATAAAAGTGGAATCATTTTAGAACACCCTAGAGTGGCAAAATTTATATACTTTTTATGTATTGTAAAGTCCTTGCAGAAGATGCAATCTTTTGTGTTGCCAAGATGAAAAATTACTATTCCACCAGACCAGATAATGATGTCCCTTCCTAGGGATGTTAAAAAAATAGAGTTTAATTGACCTGCATAGATAACAATGTCATTAAGCAGCATAAGGAAAAATATTTCTCTGAGAAACTATCTTTGATGTCATATCTTAAAAATTTGATACAGAACAGAATGTAATACATTCAGCTGTTTAGACAATGATTTTATCATGTAAATAGAAGTTAGCTATAGGATAATCACAGTTACATGTTTGACATAAAATTGAGTCAAGCCGGAATGAGGCCACCTTTAAGCTCTTCTGTTAAATTTCCTTTACACATTGTTTTCCTTTATTTCACCAGGAAATTTAGCTTATCATTTTGCGACTCTCTCACTGATTACTCACTGGGATGGATAGAGCAGTTCAAAAAACTGGCATACCTTCAATTAAAAAAGGGTGCAAACTTCACAAATTCTGCAATACTTAGCTTGTTAAGAAATCTGAGACACATGGAAGGCCAGGGATTGAAGTACCTAAATCTTTCCGAATGTTCTTCACTCTCAGATAAATGTCTTCAAGCTTTGTCACAGAGGTATGTAGAAGATTCAAACCTGTTATTTGTTTGTTTTTTATTTCAAAAAGTTTTATTTATTCAAAATTTAGTATTCCTCTTAAATTTCCATTTTATTGACTGAATGTTTATTGATTTGACATTTGCCAAATGTTGTTCTAAGCCATTATTTTCTACTGTTTTCTTACAATATTGATAAGAATGTTTAGTACAGCAGAAGGATAAATGTAATGAATGATATTATTGCCATACCTGCTCTTTTAGTTGTCCAAACCTATTTATTCTCAATTTATCATGGTGTTGGGAAGTCACTGATGATGGAATAAATTTTATCTTGGATTCATGCCACAAAATCAAGGAGTTGCACCTGTGTGGACTGCACGAATTATATGGAATTCCATTTCGCAGGATACAACGGCAGATGCCACAACTGACATTTTTGGACTTGAGACAGTGCAACAAGATGTCTGATGATCTATTAACTGATCTGGCAAGTGAATTGAAATCACTAACAATTCTGAATTATTATGGTGATGTTGTCAAAGCAAGTTTAAATTATTGGAATTTAGAGTCAAAGTGCTCACCCGGGCATTTCCATCATACAAGCATTTGAGCAGATTGTAAATCCTAATTTGCTGCGAGGAACACCACATTTTATCCATTAAAATTTTGATAGAGAAGCATAGTTATTTGCAGAAATTAAAATACAATGTATTGACTTCCAGTCAGATTTGGTAGCTTGACTTGAGAAGTAATCATTTTGCGACTCTCTCACTGATTACTCACTGGGATGGATAGAGCAGTTCAAAAAACTGGCCTTGTCTTGAGCAAAACAAAGGTGCTCTAATAAACAAGCTCCATGAACAACTTAGGTGCTCTGTTTCATAGCCCTCCTAAGAATGTGTACCTTCAACTTCAATAATTTGGGTGCTCCACATACCACACTCCATGCATAATTTTAGGCATGCTGTAAGTGCTCATGCTTAATTGAGCAGCTTTCTGGGCAAGGCCTATGAAGTAATGTTACAATCATCATGGGTGAAAAATTATGAAGAGCCGAATCTCCTCAGATCCAAGTATTTTGGTGTGGCAAATTCCATACTAAAGAAGTAACTTTATAAAATACAAAATTTGCTTGGGTTTGGATATAGCATTGGGCATCCAAATTCTGCTGTACAATGATAAACAACACCCTCTATACAACTTCTTTCCACTTGCAAACTACTAGCCCTTCAAGTGGATTGTAGGATGTGGAAATACAGTTACCTCAAGGTAACACAACCTGAAACTTACAAGGTATTTCCCAAAATATATTGACCTTGGTCCACAGAAACCCTGTTATATGAAAGGATTTGTTGATGTTATGGAACAAACATGCTACTTGCAAATTACACAACATTGATGCTGAGAAATTTATTATGTGCAGGATTTGTCATCCATGGGATGTAGTAATTTCCAGTTAGGCACCTGGACTACTTGCGATTTGATTTATTTAATTTTAATCAGGTTTTTACAATTTCATATTTAGATATGTTTTAGTTTACTAAGAAATGTAATAACTATGCTTATTGTTAGTTCTATTTCACCAGAAAAATTAACAGAGACTTGTTCTCATCATCATGAAATGAACACAGGAAAATCAATGTCTTTTGAGATCTGCACAATACATCTAAACTTTCCAGCTGTGTACGACAGCCAGCAACATTATTGCCTATTCTAAATCAACTGCTTGGGGCAGACTAGCATAGTTAGACCCTTGCAGAACTGACTGGCCAGGGGTTGTGGCAGTGCTCTGTGCCTGCAAGCACAAATCTGGCGACAAAATGTACCTGAAAGCTAAATAGAATGATGCATATGGTTGGACAAAAGTAACCTGCAAACCACTCTCCTACTGGGATCCTAGCTGCACTAAGTGTTGCTACACTAACACATGAGAGCCACAACAATGAACAGGTAGATATGGATTATTATTGCCATGTATCATGCCATGCCTTCAAGCTGTGCTCACGTAGTCATGCACAGTAATCAGTCTGACAATTGGGAAAATAAGGCAGTGATGTTGATACCCAGATGTGTAGTATGAGTGTCTGTTAAATCTAAAAAGTTACTATCAATGATCTCTATGAATCACTTCATTGCATTGGATAGACTGCTGAACAGTTTGCAAACATAACTGCCAATGAAAAATAGCCAAGATGCTCATGAATTCCAAGGATAATCCAAAGACATCGCAAGAATCATAGAGAATAATTATAAAGTGCCAGCAAATGAACGCAAGCAGTGTATTTGACAACTATATGCTACCTAACAAAATGGCAATATATCCAACTACCTCAGAACCTGTAATCTAAACAACATAAAAACACTGATTGATTATCTTGAATAGAATTAACAAAGCACTGCAGCTAGTCTACTTCCATCTCAATGTCTTTCTTGCTATCATCACCTGCTTGCTCTTGTTCACCATCTCCTTTCTGCTGCTGTGGTTGTTGTTCGTTTTCAGAGTTCGTCTCTTGGGGCTTCTCTTTACCATTTTCTGTGTTTTTAGTTGTCTCCTTTGCCTCAGTTTTTGGTGGTGGCTCTACTTTTGGCTTGGGTTTTGTCACAATTGGGTTGCAAAAGTTCTCCAAGGTCTAAAAATGCAAACAGGTACTGCCTCATTGGCTAAGTGGTACAAGTTGCAATAGACAGGTTATTTTACATCAAATCATAAAATATTGCATTATTATCTATAGTAAACTACCCAAAAACATAACAGTCAGCTTTGCTATGATTGAATATGGAAAACCAAATTATGGCCAGAACTAGAGTTGAAATCTTACTCAGCTTCCTCTCTCACCTCTTTCTACCATCTTGTGAAATTTTCATATCCTAAATATTGCATACTGTTCAAGTTACCTTTGGAATATGGCAAAGAAGACAAAGAGACCTCTTACCAAACGCAAGTTCACTTTGTCACAAAAAAGCAAACAATCACCCATTGAGCTCCAATGGATCAATCTTGAGCACATTGTTTAATCAAGTATACTTTGAGAAGAAAAACCTTCATGCACAACAGCAATGAAAAGCTGTGATGTTATGGCCTAGTCCTAAAGAAGACCTGGTTGCCGTGAAAAGCATTTGGAAGACTGAGAATTTAGCAAACTAACAACTTCACAACAAAAGTTAAAAGGTGATACTTTGGAATGAATAATGCATAGAGAAGCAGGCCTTTTCATAAGAAATAGCTCGCGCGAGTGGACAAACGCTCGCGTGATTTCTCTTGTGCAAGCGATCGCTCAGGTAAAGATATACGTACATACATACAGTATATATATATATATATATATATATATACACACACACACACACAATCATGTTGATTTTGGAAGTAGCATAAAGAATAACTTGGCCATGGCGTTGGTACATGATAAAAAACAACCCCATAATGCTAAAAGCTTTATGAAACAGTATAGCCCTGTTAGAAATCACTTGGGTGTCAATGAAAATTAACCATTATTATGCTCCTAATCAGGGACACCTACGTTGGGGGGGGCAGGGGGCAGCTACCCCTCCTGCCCTGTCCAAGGACGTAATTATTTTAGTGCAAAAATGTAATAATGTGCCCTCAATAGGAACCTTGCCCCCCTGCCCTCGGTGCGGGCAGGCGTGCCTGCTCCTAATAGCACTCGTGCAATGGCTAAATACCTTGTAAAAATTCATTGATAGCTGTAAATCGAGAGGCATCGCGCTATAAGATGTTTCTAATCTGTATCTCTGAGTTTCAAAACTCATGTGTTTTGAATTTGAAATTGAGTTGAGAAGAAAAAACGCCACTACAACGTGTTATCTCATCAAACATATGCACAAAAATTCTTGGAAGTAGAAGTGGTGTAAGTTGATTTACATGGGCATTAACAACAAAACAAAATGAATAAGAGTAGAAAAAATTCCAGCAGCGACCATCACAGGTGGGTAAATGCATTTGTCGACAACTTTCACACATTTTGACAACGGGACTAGTGGTGTTCTTCCAGAATTACAGAGCGATATTCGACAAGATTTACTGTTTTGCGCGAGCGATCAAAAGCTCCCGTGTTATGGTTTGCGCATGTGCTGACGCGATCGTGAGCGATCGCTCGCGTGAAACGAAAAGGCCTGGAGAAGTTGCAAATGTGATATACCTGTTTCTCAGCAAATATTTGTGATGGTGATATAGTCGGTGTTTGATGTTTTGCTGTATTTTTAAATTCTTGCATCTTCTTATTTAACCATGTCATCCCTTCATCTACTTTCTCTTGAACTTTCTTCATTTCAGTTTCTTCAATGTGAGAATAATTCTCATCCTGTTCCAATAAATTCAAAAGTTGTCATCAGAAACCAATGGCTGGTTGGGAATCTCCTTTATGTAAAACCACACCTTACATCTAAGAGTAAGTTCTCTTTTGTATACAAAGTAAAATCCCGATAACTCCAACTGCTGACAAGTGAAGCATTAGCTAAGTTGAACTAATACTGCATTCCTCGTGAACCTCACACAACACTTTCAGTAAAAAATAAACCTTGCAATCGGGTGGACTGTCTGAGACTAAGGGACCAGGGCATTTTTTATTCACTCTCTTTATTCTTTTTAAAGAAGTCCTACCAAGTAGAATACACTTAAAAAACTACTGCACATCATATTCAAAGGGGAACACAATCAACCAGTCCGTAAAACCCCCGATACGTCAAACATTTGCAGTCTCCATGGACAGATTTACTGGGAGGGTTTGGGGGTGCAACACCCCGGGGCCCGTTCGATATACTGACAGTTCGATATTCCGACAGTGTACGTTTTTGTTAAAACTTATAGTTCAATCGACGGAACGAAAAAATAAGTCAAAGAAGGTACATATAACTCATAACAAAGAATCAGGAAGACTTAAAACGGCCTATTATTTTATGGCAGGTGCTGAAAGAGTATTTCATCCTAAGATGCTACTCCAACCGACTTTCGAAAATTCAACGTCTTAAGAATAATATAAAATCTTATTTTCAAATTAAAAGAACACAATAAGATTTTGGCAGCCAATTTAACTAAAACAATATTTTTGGAATATTGCTTCCTTGACTGCTCCTAAAATTTTTAGCGGATATTTCTAGGCCCAAGTTGGAACTTGTCCAACATTTTTGACTCAAAATTTTAAAACAGAGAAAATTATTTCAAAAATTGTGTTTTTGAGAAACTTGAATTTGGTGCACTCTAAAAACACTGACCTATGTATACTAACTGAAAAACGACAAAAACTGCTTTTCTTCAGCTCTCTTTATTCAATATTAAAAATGAACAAACCAAGAAAAAATTATCTTTCTCTCAAGGATTTTCTTAATCAGTCGAATAGTGTCACGAATATTGTCTCAAAACAGAAAAGAGAAAAGAATCAACAACTAGTTATCTCGGTTAACTAAGAAAGGAAAAAACGAAGAAGCTTGAGCCAAAAACATTGTTTCAAATTAATATACAGTAGCAGAAAAATATTTTCTAATCCTACTGTAGGAAATTTTCCTTGATTTTTGGTATTTTAGGTAACTTAACGTTTTTTGTCCAATTTCGGAATATTGAACTTTCGGAATATTGAACTTTCGGAATATCGAACTGTCGGAAAAGCGACCTGGCCCCAACACCCCAGATGTTTTCCCCTTTGTCAGTAAATCACTGTTCTATTTGTTAAACACATATTTAGGTAAGGTAATACAGCTTCAGAACTAAGAAAGACTGAAGCTCCCAATACTTTTTGCTAAGAACTTTGGTCATGCATTTAGCCGAAGGGTGACTTTGAAAAAAGGAAAATGTGGTCTTAGCAAAATGTCCAGTCCCCACTGTTCTCAAGCAACCAACAATATTTTTACCATGGAGGGCATGTAGTGCATAACTATCAACAAGATTTTTTTGGATGAAAACAAACACAATGTCTTGCAAGAATACACCACAGTAGACAGTGCGCACAGTGGAGAAAAGTACTATCACATTCCTAATAAGCAGGGATTAGGCTTACTACTTTTTCAGGTTTTTTCCGACCCACCAGAGCTCATCAGGACCACTGTCTATTAACTGTCAAGGAATGAAACATGTTTTGTACATTTTTGCGTTGAGAAAAGGCAGTTGTTCTTTCATCAAATGATGGTGCTTCTTTGAAAATTAAATTTTCATTAGATTTTAGAAATATTTGCTATTCCACCATTTACTATTACACCCTGTTTAGTATGGACCCAAGAGTATTAACAAATTGATCTTGAAAATTGTCTAATAGTCAAGAACTCCCGATTTGAACTGACCTTCCACTATTCTGCTCTTGTGCTTTATTACTTTGCTATCATTGTTGCTGGTTACATAAAAACTCCTGATAACTTAAACAGGTGACTAGTACCCTCCTCTGGGCGAGTGGCCAAGTGGTTTAAACGCTTGACTGCTGTGCGAAACATCGATGGTTCGAGCCGAAACCTCGGATCATAGTTGGGATGCTCGCTCACTGTCCGCCCAGCAGTAAATGGGTACCTGGTGGTAACACTGGGGAAGCTAAAGGCGGCGAGGAAAGGAGCTGGCCGCCCTACCTCACTATGCCGGCGGCTCAGGACAAGTGTCCCTCTAAAGGGCACTCCCCCAACGTACAGAATCGTACATGGGACTCACCTTTACCTTTTTAGTACCCTCCTGTTGACTAAATACATAGACAGTCATTTGACAGCCTATTCAATTTACTACTCATTGTCCAGCCAGTAAAACCATAGATTAAACCTACATTGCTGCTCTTACACTGCAGAGAGGGATGGCACTGGTTCAGGGTGAAATTTATACATAGGAGAAAATTCCCATCAACCTTAGTATCAAAAGAGTTATATAGCTATGCAAACAATGGATGAAACACACTCTAGAAATGGAAAACCATACCTTTTTTCCATAAAGATCTAGAATTTTTCTATAATGAATAAATGCTTGCCCATAACTTTCAAATGCTGCAGGAATTTCAGTATGCATCATAAACCTATCTGAAATTGGTTGCCCAATACTCTGTGGAGGAGAGAAAGAGAGCATGCAACAAAGCCATAAAACTATTACATATAGGAGGAACACATTCATGCTAATTAAATGGTCCCCTCAAACAACCAGTCACGATTTTACCACCCTGTTTTGAGCCAATATATGATTCACCCAATTCAACCTCCCATGCTTCATGCCAGATCCACCAAGTCACTAAATACAATTGGTGATCTTCCTCACCCCTTGGCTCTACGTTTGCCATTCATGTACTCCTTTGACTGACTGTCAGTCAAAGGAATACATGAATGGCAAATGTAGAGCCAGTGATATAAAAAAGCAAAATGGCAAGTTAAGAATCAAACTTATTGCTGTGCTGCTTATATAATCATTATAGTACCACCTCTCCCTTTGTGCCAAGAAGGATAGGGGCAAATTGTTGTGTGCCCTGAACCTGACTGCAGCCCCCAAAAGCTATCCCTACAAAAATTCTCAGTAAGCCTGCCACTCCTTACTAAATAAGCATATAATTCTGAAACAACTAAAATCTGCTAATCACGTCTAATAGATCGACAAAAAACTTAGTTTGAAATTCCCCATTTTGATCTCACAAAATTGCCCCTACAATTCTATAACACCAAGTACCACCACAAACTAATGCACACTGACAATTCATAATCAGGAATGACCGAGCCAGGTGATAGCAAGGGAGTAGAGGTGAAGAAAGGGCCTCTTCAGTGGTCGTGTGACTTGTCACTTAGGAAATTAGCACATGTTACCCAAGATGTGGGGAAACCTAAAAATATAATTTGTTTACTTTTCATAAGTTCATGTTTATGTATTCATCTTGAATGGGTCTCATATTTTCTGAAGAGCATTGAACGCTTTTTATCTTTAAATACAAATTCTCTATATGTCTCATCACTGTCTGAACATGGGCATGTTTGCCCTACTTCTGATAATGGCAAGGGGGCACTGGCTCTTCAGGCCCTTTGCTCCAGAACTCCTGCGTATAACCACTTCAAGACAATTAATTGCATCAATCTAAATGGTCAAACTGGACTGCATGGTATTGAAACAAACCTTTAACTCAGCTAATTTATCTATGTAAACACTTTTCTTCTGGCCTTCCCCATCACCATAAATCCAGTCTTCTGTTGCACTAAGCAGAGAAGCAAACTTTTCTCTATCCTATAAAAACAGAAGATACATAAACATGTCTGAAGATGTTCTGTAAACAATCAACCTTCCACTCACAACCACCTGTCACATCAAGTAGTTTCAAACTTGACAATCAGGACGACGACAAAAAGAGAAATCATTTTAATTTTAGACAAATCATGACTATTCCAGTGGTTACATTTTCGGTATGACTAATCCAGTATGACAAATCCGAAAATGTAACCACTGGAATAGTCATGATTTGTCTAAAATTAAAATGATTTCTCTTTTTGTCGTCGTCCTGATTGTCAAGTTTATATCAAAGCTGCGATTTCCAGCTCATACATCAAGTAGTTTCAAAGTTTTGCCATCCACTAGTGGCCACTGTTCTCTATAAAAATTGCTATATTTGTCTTTTCTAGGCTATGTTAGAAACACTATCAATGTTAGTATCATTACACTGGATAAATCTTGACTTGTGAATATACTCAACTTGTGTTCATGAGCATCTTTTTTCAGATAAAAATTCTCATGTATTTAAACATCTTTAAAGTTCTAATGCCTGTAAAAATGCTTGTAATGAGACCTGTTTTAAAGTTATAGATTCAGCTAGAACACACTATCAACTTAACATTAAAGAGGCTTTACGGGATCCAGCCTTAATAAACAGGTTCAGCACTATAATTTCTCATTAGCTTTTTAACTCTTGTGTAATGGTTCTTGTTCTCTTCTTTTTTTGAATAGTTTTTTCGCTTGATCTTCGATTGACTTTACAGCGTATGTTCTATTAGTATTCATTGTTAATTTCAGTAACTGATGATGGATTTGAGTAAATCCGAAACATGTATTGTAAATTGAAATCAACTGTCGTGTTTTTCCCATCATTTCTGATTTACTTATTGTGAGAAACTATGGAAGAATAATTTATGAGACTAAACGTTTTACTCAAGAATTACTTTGATCACCGAAAATGTACCTGCAGACAGAATTTGGTACCAATATCTCTAAAACTATCACGCTTAAATGAATAGTTTCATTGTTACTTTATCCCTATTTTCATCAATGATCAGGAAGTCACTTAGACCTCACCCTATTTGATCTAGTAAGACTAGCAATATTCTTAATCCTACAGTTGGTTTTGACAGTGATTTGTAAACAATTGATAGTCAACTGATAAATGAAAGTCTCTGCATTACTTATCATCTTTGTTATCAGACAAAGAAGCCAAGTTGGCTAATGTTTCAATAAGCAATGAGTGCTCCAGATGTCTATAGTAATTCCTGCTAATTCATTATCCAGCAGCTGAAAGCCCATATTCTACACATCCCATTGACATCTTGTGTAGAGATAAAAGACATGCTGATAAGCAGTACTCATTTTGCTAGAGAAATAATATAGTTTGTAGATTTATCTCTGTTAATATAGCTGCTGTTAATTTTGTCTTTTCAACATGCTATTCCCACACTGATAGTCAATTTTACAGCACCAGATATTACAATGACATAATACCATGCCTCTGGCTCAAAGAAAAGAGTCATTACATTTCACAGTGTATTGACCCAATATTAGATTTTGAAAAGTGCTCATCATGCCTTGTAGCTGACAGCAAAGAAGGTAACAAACTAATAAAACTAATAAATATAAAAATATAAAAAATAAAACTAATAATAACACATATTAATAAATATTAACACTAATTAATGCTCATTTCTGTTTCGATTCTACAGTAAATACAATTGATATTGCCCATTGTTTGTTCACAATATGCTCTACAAGTGTCAGATGAACATACTCTCAGGTCTCAAACAATGACTCCTGCACACAAAACTTTCCAGCCTTTTTTAGTTGTATTTCTGCCAAAAGGTCCTAAGAGACATCACTTACAACAAAACTAATTTAACAACTACAAAGCTACGCTAGATATAAGATCTTGGCAAAGAAACATTTGTTTGGTAGCTACTATGGTGAAATTATTATACTAAAGGGAAGCTGATGTGTTGTGTCGTAGTCCAGATACGTGAAGAGGAACAAGAATGTAAAAATTCTCTGCTTTACATACGGTGTAGGGCTTACATGGATTTCACCCTGGGCTATATTGGTATTATTAAAAATGAAAATTGTAAGTGGCATCTGCAGTGGGGAATTGGTAACTGCGCGCCTTTCTCACTGCGGTTGCCACAAATCTTGTATTAATTTTCTTTTATATATACTTTTTAGTAGCAAAAACAGATGAAAGGATCATTGATCACAATCACATAATCATACTCTCAACTTCTTTCAGTCAAGGAACAGGAACACTCACCCCTCCCTGCCATCTAACTAAAACCCTATTACTCAAAACCAAGCAGGGATGTTCCTACATTGAGGATTGTGGGTGTCACGGCACCTACAGAAAAACTTATATAACCAACATTTGCCAACTTCCATAGGCAAATTGCCTCAACTGTTGCATTCTGTGAGTCTAAGGAGAATTCATTGTTGCAGAGAAGCTGCAAAGTGCAGGTCTTAGTCCTCCCCCAAACAAAAACGAAATTTCTAGAAACAGCTCTAATACAAAGGGATACCTAAGTATGCTATTTAAGTTTCACAACAAGCATAATTCAGCTAGAGCTCCTTGCAATAACTTTTTCTAAAACATAAAAGTGGGCTAAGATATACCATACTGGTATCTCAGAAAGTTTTACATATCAAAAAAACCTACCTCTTCTAGTATATATTGCTCCAAGGTTCCATGAATTTTATCACGCATATGGTAGACATACTCTTCAACTGCGTTGATGGCATCTGCACGTTCCTTCTCAATCTTCACCTGCATAATCAATTCGAGTTCTTTCTCAATTAAACTATTTAGTTCCTTTTCATTCAGCTGTGGTACATTTGATTCAACAATCAGATCCTTAGTAATTTTCCTCTTCTTTGGTTTCTTTTGAGTATCAGCCTTTGGCTGATCTGTTTTACCATTTTCTGATATTTCCTGATTTTCATTAGTCGAATCCTGCAAGATGAAAAACACAAAACCTAAGAAAGGACAACAATCCATAAAATGGCGGTACATACAGACCTGGAATACTGTAAATCCTCTAACTGCTCTCTAACAAAAAGGCGTCTTGAATAAACCCCATGCTACAATGTCAAATTCTTAATAAGCCCCATCACAGAAAATAATGACAACTTCACTGTAGTCTGATGCTTATAATTAGCCAGTTCTTTTATTTCATTTCATTTTAATTATTTCAACAGGGTAAATATACATCTGGTAACAAACTGATTTCCAATGTGCCCCGCGTAAATGAAAGCATAACTAACCTACTTATATTTAGAATTTTCTTGAAATACAATATACAAGAAAAGCAAGAAAACAAATATTTAAAAAGAAAGGGAATCATACGGAAAACTATTGTGCTGAACATTGATTCAGATTATTGACCTCTTTGATCTTTCAAAACTTTACTAATTTCGTTTTGAAAGTGGCCAGCAAAGGAGCAGGTATATAACAGTGAGGGATTTGAAGATAAGTTTCTGATGAGCCATGCACTGTGTGACAAAATTTGATGAGCTCCCTCCTAGAATAAGCCCTTCCCTGTATAAGCCCCTATTCAAAAAGTGTAAAAATAAATAAGCCACATGGGAGCAAATTCGAAGACATACAGTATCAGATATTCACTACTGCTGGTGGTAATAATACCAAAACTGCTGCAACAGAAGTTAATTAATAGAGCTTCTGCAGAATCCCTTTAATTCAAATCAATGTTAGCTGTAGATGGGTTAGCAGCAAACAGTCACAAGAGCTCCCAGAAATTTACAAGGGGTGAGTGATCCAATTTACTAAAAGGCTGGTCTACATACAATCATACGGATCATTTCCACCACTGTGAATGACTGCAATGATCGCAGCGGCCTTGTGGAAACAAGTACAAACGATTCTGGTGATTACAAAGATTAGGATTGTTAGCATAGAAGTAAAGGTTCTATTCCAACGACCCAAACGACTAAAGTTGAATCCCGTTAAGTCATACCCTAGATAAGTTGGACTTTCGCTTAGTCAGACTGATTTCTCATTCCCTTTGAATTCACTCCAACATATTCAGAGCTTGGATAACTCAGACCTTCATAAACTAGGACTAATTTCCAGTCTCCCTTCAGAGTCCGACATAAAGGGATTCTACTGTATATGGAAATCAGACTTAGGATGAAAAAGGAAAACAGATAATCGGGTCTGCTGCTCCGCAGGACTGTTTGGCCATACCTGATTTTCCTTTTCTGTGGCACTTGCGTCCTTGTCTGTATTCATTGGTTCCTCTTTGGAATCTGTCTGTTCAGAGGTATCAGAAGGTTTATCAATACCATTTACTTTACTGCCAGTATTTGCATCATCTTGTGCCGTATCCATGGGCTCTGCAGAATCAACATTTGGCTGACTTTCAGTACTTTTTGGTTCTTCGACAGCAGGCAGTTCCTCCGTCATAGATGCACTGGAGACAGCTAGTATTCCATGGATGTTGAGACGTACTCTAACTTTGACTTTAGGAGCTTCACCAGAGCTTGTTGGCGTGACACCAGTTATCAAGAATCGACCTTAAATCGAAAATATATATAGATATCAGAAAAACTTCTCGCTAAATCTACCTTTGGTCACAATTTATTGCCAGGGCAACCTGCCATCAGTAATAAAAATTATGTTGGAAAAAATCGCTAGGAAATATATCAGCAAGTATGCAAGCCAGAACGCAAGGGTATTTTAGAGACATAATGCGTTCAATAATCCTTCCAAGTGCTTACTGTTAAAGTACTTCAAATATGTTCAGCTATTTTCAGTCAACATAGTTGCTACAGGTTCATATAATAGTATATATATATATATATATATATATATATATATATATATATATATATATATATATATATATATATATATATATATATATATATATATATATATATATATATATATATATATATATATATATATATATATATATATATATATATATATATATATATATATATATATATATATATATATATATATATATCAGTTGTCTGTTTTGTAATGTTTATATAGCAAACTAAACGGAGGGCCTTCCTCATAAAACAGCATTTCTGAAGGGCTACCCTCCCAAAAATTATTTGAAAATGAAATGAAAATGAAAAATGAAACATGCAGCTGTCAGATATATCAAAAATAATTTATTGTCTTTCTTGAGTCAACGATGGTACCCATGTCCAAAATGAAATAAATAAATAAGTACATGAAATTTATCATAATAATTATGATGTGTGCTAGCATCAATCTTGTACATTACAGAAATCTTTTATTTGGAGAACAAGGAAAGGCAATCGAACCCCAACAAAGGAATGTAGAGTAAAAACCAGAACAAAAGAACCTTCATTTCTTAAGAACCTACAGTCTGAGAATGCATATTTTGATCTCAAGTACTTTGAGCATTTTCCGCCTGATATTCCAACTAGACTCATTCTTTACTCACTTTCAGTAATAAATAAGCTCAGCCCTTTCATAGATGATTAAGAAACATTTATTCTTCACTATAGCACGAAAAAGCGGGAACATTCTTTTAGCATACTGAAAGCTTTTTTTCGTCTGACACTCGTCAAAGAAATCCAGAATGCGCCAAAACATACACAGACGATAATTTTCGGATCATTGGGCAAGCAAGATCGTCCCTTCACTTAAGGGTTTTGGAATCAGTTTACATTAAGACTCAAAACCCAGTCTTGTGTAGACAAAAAGAGTTCATTTTCTCACTTGGACTTTTCAAGTAAACAGTGGTGAATAGGTGCTAATTGGCAAATCATAGGGCCAAATAGATGCATTATTCATCATATCACGTGCACCCGCATCTGGCTATATATTTCGGTTCACCTTTCGGTCGTTAACCGACGTTTCATACTCTGACGAGTGTCGGACGAAAAAAAGCTTTCGTATGCTAAAAGAATGTTCCCGCTTTTTCGTGCTACAGTGAAGTTCTGTAGTACCAACAGACTTTTCAAACATTTGTTCACAACTGTGACAGCGAAGGACTGCTGAGGTAAGAATAGTGTTAAAAACTTGCGCAATGATTACTAGAACTAGACTAATTTGAAAATTGTACGCTTTTATGTGTGGGTTGTTATTATAACGAAAGTAGATCTATAATCAGATAAATAATATGTTCAACAAACCAAATTCATAACTGTAAGACATAATACAATAAAAATTCGAATTGCCCCCCCCCCGAGAAAGCCCCCATGCTAGAACTTCAAATTGTTAATAAGCCCCATTAGAATAAGCCCCCACTTCAGATGATGATAAGACCTTGACAAAGACTAACGATTAAAGCTACACTTCTTTTAATAATATGGAGAAAGGAATTCTAATACTGAGCTTTTTAAGAAGCATTTGTCCAGCAATTTTATAAGCCCCCCTCAAATAACCCCCCACCCAAAGAGTATCAAAAACAAATAAGCAATATATGCAATTAGAAAAAGAAGGTGAAAACACAAACCTATATCAAACTCCGTGTGTGGGATGCTAGAATCATGTTTATAAAATGCAAATAATTCAAATGGTTCTTTTCGCTTCAATGTCATCATTTTGGACGCTGGGAAGGTGCTATTTCTGGCGAACAGTTCCATTTCCCTTCAAGAAGAGCAATATGGCACGACAATAAAGTAAAGTGGGACCAAACCAGTACTAATGACATGTTAAGTTATTAAAATATAGTTTTCAAATAAATAACTATTGCTGGAGCCCAAAAGAGTCAATAGAAGAGTCCAAAGGTAATTGGTGATATTCAACAAGCATAAAATCAGAAAATTCACACTATCGTCCATAAAGAAAAACAAAATCACTTGCTCTAAACAGCTCTCAATAAAACTGCGAAGAAGAGTCAAAGATGACAGCAAATAGCCGTCATAGAAGCAAAAAATGACAAATGCATATTTACCCCATTTCATCATTAGTAACTGAATTCCAAGACAGATGTATAGGATATGGTGTTGCATCGTCAACCTCGATATCTCTGACCTTGAAAGTTGGTGACAGCATGGCGCACTGGCGAAGGAAGAACAGTATCAACAAATAGCATTGGATCACAGAGTGACATAAAAATGTGCTAAGCGCTACTCAATTTCCCAACTGTGTGATGCTACAATGTAGTGGCTTAGAAAACTAATTCAAAAGTAGGATTTGAAAAGCTTAAGTATCCCTTCTATATGCCTTCACGGATACTTTAAGAGCAATCAAATAATTCCAAAATGTACTGTATGCCAAAACTCCCGATAACAAGAGCATGAAACGTCGAATGACGACCGAAAGGTGAACCGAAACGACACCGAAAACGATGGCTCACATTTCGGTCGTTATTCAACGTTTCATGCTCTGACGAGAGTTGGGCGAAGAAAGCTATTCAGTATGCCTAAAGGACGTTCCTGCTTTTTCAAGATATAATGAAGTTCTATAGTACCAACAGACTATTCACTATATACAATACTTTGCTCCAGTATAGAGGTTTAAAAATTAAAGCCAACTAAACTGGTTGAAAAGCAGAGAATTAACTAAAGGAAAATGAAATAGATTCCAGCAGAATCCTTCGACAGAATAAACATAAAACAGTGTACAAGAACGGACAACTTAGTTGAAGTCATTAGTCCAGTTAATTCCTCCTCCTCTGAACGAGGCCAATCAAACATGACAAAACAAAACGGGGTTGAAAAATTAAAATAAAAAGGTCTATGGTTCCTACGCAACAAACATGGTGCATCAAAAAAGGAACTTAAAGCCATAGAGTTGAACCTACTTGAATGGCACAGCCCCTTGCTACTGCTTCATCGGCATTTAACGTTGTGTAAATGCCTGTTTTAAACACATCCTGAATGACATCCTTGACAGCAGGAACCCTCGTGCTGCCACCGACAAGCTCGACGGCAAATATATCTGAGTTGGACAACCCTAAAAACAAGATGTGTCCTTTTTGAAAGTTGATACCTTACCTAAACCTAGCTCAAGGTAATATTACAACTGCTCATCATACAAAACATACCAGTTGTCAAAGTGCCCTAGGAACATAATCTCTACTGTAAAAAACACCAGTGTCTTACAGAAAGCGCGGAATTTGGCACAAATGCGATAAAAACCATATTTCTACTTGTACTATAAATACCCAAACGTGGTTCACTCTACTAGCTCAAGGTCAGACACGCTCGTCTAAAATTTTCAGTACAACTAAGATTTTGCCAATTGATGGATTCTTCATTTTAACGTCAATAGATTTGTCAACATAACTGGTTTTCTCAACGATAACAATTATGTCGTTTATTGAAAACAAGAACTCGTGTCTGATTACAAGCTTCTGAAGGTTTTGAACACGTTTCTGTCGTCGTTCTGGCCATCAACTAAATCATAGCATATAATGAAATTCAAAGGACATTATTTGGACATCTTCAACTGTCCAATTTTACTTTTCTACTTTCTGTAAGTAAACGCGACATCTAATGTGAGATGAACTTTACTTATCGTGTTGTACATACGTTGAATTGCAAGCACAATATGCAGCTGGGGCAAAATGACTTGATGCCCTTTCCCGCTGTATATAGTGCAAACAAAGTAGGTTATAGTTTTTCAAATCATCATGAGCTGGTATAAGAAAAAGGATATCGTACCTGATGCTTGTAACGCATCTTGCAATGTTGATCTCAGCTGGGAAAGGATGCCGCTGGCTAGTTCTTCCAACTTCCCCCTAAAGATAGTTAATTACATTCATTTTCATTCGTTATACAGATCCTTGTTTCACCCAACCTGAGAACTCAGCAGGAAAGGGTAGTGCAGACATTGAAGTTAAACAGAGCTTAAGACAAAAGACCAAGCAGAGAATGCATCAGCTTGCCATAAAACAACAAGATAATACCAAAGCACATATATCATACCTGTTAATTTTAGCAGTAACATCTGTATCCTCCATGAAGCACTCAATATAAAGTGGTAAATCAGTTGCATTAGCACTCATTAGTTTCTTCATCTTTTCGCTCTCTGTCAGAAGCCTGAGCCATGGTCTTAGCTTTGAGGCAGCATCCAGTTTATACTTTGACTGAAACAAAAGATAACTATTTCATGAATCAATTCATAAACCATACAAAATGTTGAACCCTGCAATGTATGTACTCGAAAATGTGATTGGAGGCCCTAACAGATCGTATTAGTAACCATGGCTGCCTCTACCATATGACGGAGCAGTATCTAAATGATACATCTAAAAGACGTATGTCTAACTCTGCCAGATAGTTGACATACAAAGTGACTCAGCACGAGTGTAAACACAACTTTTGATTGTTGAAGTATGGCAAATCAACTTATCTATATTTAAATTTTAATTTGTACTAAGGCAAACAAGATCTCTGTTCAGTTCAGTTTAGTTCAATTCAGTTCAGTGTCACTTGAAAAAATCACCTACAAACGAAAATTATACAAACCAAAAACATGGATAAATATTACAATTTACGTTACTGACGATGGAAAAATACAATTAGAGTATATAAAACATCAGACAATTGTATGGATTGGAATTTCCTTAATGAACTATGACACAACGACATTGAAACTGAAAACCAGAGAAGGGGTTTCTATTCAAAACTAAATTCAAGATACTTACACGAAACTCTGAGCTAAAGTAATCTCTCAGGAGAAAATCTAAGTCTCTTCCACCGAGTAACGGGTCACTTGCTGTGGATAAAACCTGAAAACAAAACCACCTCATTGTAACTATATCAAATGGTCACAGCAAATGCACAGACAAAAGCTTATACAACTGTGTTTGTGTGTGAATAGCCATTTTTAAAGCACCTTTCACAATTATTGGCAAGAATCTTTGTGCTAGCTGCAATAAATGGCTCATATAAAGAACAATCTTACAACAGTTATTCCGTTATTTCTTTCACATGAGTGTCACATTCGTTCATATTGGTTGCAATGGTCTTCGAGGCTGAGTCCAGAAAATATTTTCACCTATTTTCCCAGTTGCATCTTACAAATTGAGAAGTGTATATGTGTGTGGTGTGTGGTGTGTGGTGTGTTGTGTGTGTTGTGTGTGTTGTGTGTGTTGTGTGTGTTGTGTGTGTTGTGTGTGTGGTGTGTGTGTGTGTGTGTGTGTGTGTGTGTGTGTGTGTGTGTGTGTGTGTGTGTGTGTGTGTGTGTGTGTGTGTGTGTGTGTGTGTGTGTGTGTGTGTACAAAAGTATAACATACAACTCAATGCAAGATTGTCTCAAGGTTATATTCTCAAGCTCACTTGATAGTGTCACTTGAACAAATGGCTAGTCACCATCTGATAAACAAAACCTTAATACAACCAATTGCCAAAGGCCATAAGTCTTGATTTTCAAAAAAAGCAACCAGGAAATTATGTCTGAAAATATAAATAACGAGCCTTACAAAGCAAGTAAGAAGGTCTACAAAATACCTTTATTTTCCCTTTTCTAAAAGCACACACACTAACTTGGCATGATGAATGCCCAACATCAACAAATGCAACATGCCTTGGCTTCTCTTCTACTGCAGGTAAATCCTTCTTGTAAAGTCCATAGCTCAGAGCAACTGTTGAGATACAAACAGGAAAGGCTTATGGGATGGGAATCCACTTGTAAGTCAGATATGCCATACCAAAAAAGGGCAAAAACATTTGATATTCTACTTTCTTATGCTTTACTAACTTTAGTGTACAAAAATATCTACCAAACATACAGTCATCTCTACCTATCTAGTCTGCTAAAATATGACCATGTGACCAGGGGTGAAATTACTGTGGTGGTATATGGGTTGTAGTGCTCTTTCTAGTAATCAAAAAACGGGAGTTTGCACTGTAATTCCCATGGTTGCTTGTGTGAGAACAAAATAAAGTACTTCATGGCTTGTACCCCTCCTATTGACTCAGTTTCTGCTTTTTAGGCCTAAAAAAGGCCTTTAATTATGTAGGTAATGCAGTGCCTTTTGCTAGAAATCTTTGTCTGACATCAACCTAATGGAAATAACCCAAATTTCCTCATGGCAGTAGTTATATTACTAAGGCAACCTTGGCTTGGTGATGAGAAAGAGACATTGACAGAGACTGCTATGCCAAATTTTCAATGAGCAGAACAATGGGGCTGAAGTTTCTAGGGGATTAAAGTGAAAAATATCCATACCTGCAGTAGTTTCATTCAACAATTTCAGACAATTAAGACCAGCTATTTGTGATGCAGTAAGAACTGCTCTTCTTTGATAATCAGTGAAGAATGAAGGAACCTTGAAAAAAATGACACAACCATCCAAATACACATATACAAAATTTAATTCAAGCATATTCCTGTATTTACAATCATAAAACTGATACTATCAGTTAATTAAACTAGCATAACATTTGCTTCTGACAACAGCAAACAGCTGGACTAGCCATTGAACCCAAGTCAATAAAAACAACTGCAAATGGAATTGAGCAAGCTTCAACAATAGCAATTAGCCATAATCTAGTATGAAAATAGGACATATAAATTTTTCCTATCTACTCCTTTGTTTTGCTTGTGGCTACCATCTCAATTGTATCAAATACAAATCATGACTTCGCTAACTATATATTCAGACAAATAGACTTTCAATCCATGACAAGTTAGACCTGTAAGCAAAGTTGAAACTATAATCATTAAAATTTTAGTTATCTATGTTAGCATTGCTGAAATATTGGTAGAAATTGGTCAATGAACTGCCTGAGCTACAGCATGCCTTCATTCCAAAAAGAACAATAATTAGACAACAGAACAAAATACAAAACCTATAAATTGATCACATGGGAAACAAACATGTGATAATCACACAGCCATTAGGGAATGCGCACATTGTTATATTTTGTACAATAAAAATTGCTCACATAATTCTTTTCTAAATGTTAAAATACAAGAAAAATATGGCTTGATCAGTTGTGGGTATCCTAAGGCCAGCTTCCAACAGTAAAAACAGACTTACTGAAATCACACAATCTTGCACTCCCTTCCCAAGTCCTTTCTCAGCAATGGTCTTTAATTCTGTCAACAGCATTGCATATAGCTGCTCTGGAGAAAATACTTCTTCCTTCTCCAAGTAGTTTACCTATTCATGTATATAAGCTTTGTGTAAATAACTTGAACACCTTAATTGACCAAGAACACAACTGAGCATAAAAATGGTGCTTGAGGCAACCCAGTGCTAAGGTAAAGCCTTTGTAAAAGCCATGAACTCTGCATCAAATTTTATTAGACTTCACACAAAGACAATGAATATTCACAAAGAAGAAGAGTAATAAAGATCTTTGAGAGACAAATATATTCAGTCCAAAAATATGCAACTTGCCCCCACAACCTTCTACTAAGGTTTCTAATCATCCTTTACCTTTATATATTTGTACAAACATGCCAAAATAAATTATATAAATTAAGATATATATATATATATATATATATATATATATATATATATATATATATATATATATATATATATATATATATATATATATATATATATATATATATATATATATATATATATATATATTAATATTATAAAGTAATACCTTGACACCAATGGAACCGTTTTCCAATTTAATTATATTAAAAGGACATGTTGGTATCTCTTTCTGTACATATGGGTCTTCAAACTTTCTCCCAATCAGCCTTTTTATATTGGTAACTGTATTCTTGGCATTTGTAATAACCTAAAAATAAAGCATTGTCATCATAACTAAATTAGTATATACAATTTAAAGTGACAATGTGTGTTTTTTTATAAGAAACAAGTATATATATATATATATATATATATATATATATATATATATATATATATATATATATATATATATATATATATATATATATATATATATATATATATATATATATATATATTATATATATGAGAAAGAGAAACAGGCTCAAATGATGCATAAATTAACAAATATGAAAGAAACACAGGCAGGCTGAGCTTCAATGGCATACTTGAAAAAACTGTTTTTTTAGAAAAAACTTTATTAAATTGGAAACAAAAAGCAAAAACAAGATCCATCTCTCTAATGTCTATAACTAAACATTCTATTTCTCATTTCACAGTTACCTTGTTGATATTGGACATATCAAGAACTTTAAGACCATTTAAAAAACAGTTAGGCTGGATCTGACAAAATATTAAGAAACATCTAGGTTAAAAGCAGAAAGTTTGTTTCTTATATGAACAAATGTGTAACTCATCATACTGAGACATCCGTATTGCATAGTTGCATGAGAAATTGCTTCAATACAAATTCTCCATAATGCAGACCACATTGTAATGGAATTCCCAATAATCTGCATTAACTGAGTAGGTAAAAAAGGTGAGGCACCAGAGGCTGAAACACTTAAATGGTAGAATATATCCACAAGATACCAAATTTAAGGGAGTCTCTGGTCATGAAAGTGTCTTTGAGAGAATATCTTATTGAAAAGGAAATGATGAAGCATGAAGATCTGAAAACTTTTGCAGGGCCTTTTTCACTACATTTTGCTTCACTCCCAATGCATAAAAAATATATGATGTGCTCAACAAAGAAATACTACAATCCATTGATCTTATGAAGAATGATGGATAAGAGTCAAAGATCTAAACAATTAGAAGCGTAAAATAATACCTAGAGGCAGCAATAAAAATTACATAGCACAACTACATATGAAGAAAATTTAACTCAAGTTGCAACACACCTGACTTTTGGCACTTGTTCCTACAAACCTTTGATTTTGACTGAAGGAAACAATAGCCCTGCAAAGGTACATATTATCTGGACTCAGTTTCAGCTTCCAATAATCAATAAAAATAAAGAATGTTGATTTTCTGCTGAATCTTCTTAGTGGTGAAATGCCCAATAATGGTCTTTCATCTAGAGAAATTACTAGAAGTAGGAGTGGCCAACTCTTCTTCAACAGACCACAAATCCTTTTGGCTAATGGAAATCTTAGACAGATCATAATCAATGGACTGGGAGTTTACTCAAACACAATATGTAACTTAGGGTGTTTCTATCAATTACCATTATAGGAAATATTATTTGGAAAGTGCAGCTTGAGTATAAACTTTAGAAAGAGAGCTACAACAAAAAACACTATCAGGGTGGTTGTTAGAATTTTCATTATCTTGACAAAGCCATTTTAATGCAAAAAACCAGAATTAAGACATAACCATTGATAAAAACATAATTAAACAGAATTATCTGTTGTCACTACAGAAAATATAATCCTTTAGACATAAAAATCAGTGTTCTGAATATCTTAGAACTAATTCAAAGGATTGTTTTCATTATGACATTGGCCATTTAGTGCTGTTATCCAGGAGACAGTAGTCAATATAAAGCAAGAAATTTCTCTATCTTTGCCTATACTTCTCCAACATATTTTTATGCTCTTGATGCATTGACTGCACTATTTGGGCCCTCAAGATAACACCTAAGACAGAAGCCATCTGTACTCACTACTCTTCACATGTACACATGCCCATGCACAGCATAGGTAGGGGAGCTGGGGGGTGTCAGCCCCCTCCCACTTTTTGCCTACTAGTGATTTTTCTAGCCTCTATCAGGTAATCTATTGTTTGTAGCCCCTCCACCCTTCATGTGTAGCCCCCTCCACTTTTTATATGGCGGTGACATGCCTGACGTCTGTACATGTTCCCATTTGTATAACTATAGACAGATCAAAATTGGCATTGCAGATTTGGAAAGAATCAACAAGCACCAAGCAAAATTACTACATTCATATCTCTTGGTTCAAATGTACTTATCCTTCGATGATCCTTAATCCCACAGCTGTCGTTCTTATTTCATTGCCTACTGAAAGATCTCAAGTTATGGCTCAGAAACTGATACTAATTCGTGAGAATAGATGGCGTATTCAAGGAAAAACAGTGTCTATTGAAAACTAAAGGTAGCAAAATGTGGTAAGTTCCATGTTAAAAGGGAACCCAAACGCATTTGGAATCTCACGTAAAGAGTAAATGCTATCACAACACCTGCCTACTAAAATGAAAATTACTCGAAACAGAGCGGGGACTCACTTCTATACTACCATACCGATGGGAATCGCTTTTGGTGGCCTAAAAATATACTATGTAATATAGGTTTATAACGTATGGTGCTCCATGTGGTAAGTTCCATATAACCGGTTACTGGATGGGTACCGGACAGACATATCATCCACCATTTTCAGAGACCTCATCTAAAGCAATCCCGAAGCAGTCCCAATCGTGTGTATATGCTAATTAGACTTAGTTAAGCTGAATTCATAAATACCTGACCAACATTCCTAGCCCACGTTAACTAGAAGTAGGCCAAATGAAAGTAGCTACTCACGGTGTACATCTATCGGATACTTCATTAGTGACAAGTTCTATTCCTCCACTTCTTGCAACTGCTATGTAACAGTTAAGGTTTCCAATATCGAATCCTACAACTGACATGATACCCGCCGAGTATTATATCTCCAAAGTATAGCAAGTAGTCATATGTGGCAGCCACTTCCGCAGCTTTCTATAACATGAGGATGGAAATCCTCCAGAAATTTCTAGAAATTTGTACAACACGCGAGAATAGTGGTGGTCTGGGCTCCACCACCTTGGAGTGATAAGAGCTAACATCTTTGATTGGATAGGGAAGGGAATGTCTTTATGGGAATCCCCTACATTGCCCTGCAGCTTATTGTGACAAATCCCACTTTGGCAGCATTCTTAGATGGCAGTGCAGTGTGCAGCAATTAATTCTTGTGATGTTCGCTAACTTGATTGCTCATTTAGACTACAAAATATCCATGTGTTCTCTATGAGGTGGCTTAACAAGTTTTTGAACTATGAAAAGTTGTTCTATGGTGAAACATACGTATATTTTAGGACTCTTTATCTATAACATGGTCATCTTTTAATCAATTATTGCAATTTCTCTTTGCAGCCCATAGCCGTTTGGGCCTGGTTTTGACTCTTGTTGTGAGTGCAAATGAACTACGTCAACACTACAAAGTGTATGCCTTTTATCAAGATAAATTATTTTTGGCACTATTTTATTTTTGAGGAGGGCTTACTCTCGGGTGCTTAATAAAAGGGGGACCCTTATTAATTTGTCAGGTTTTTCCCCACCCCCAGACCTTATTAAACCCCCCCGCTTATTATTTTAGTAAGTTGAAGTGTTAAAGGCCCATGTCAATTATATGTCAAGGCAAACTTTTTTCGCTTTGCACTTTCAAAAAGATACCATCCAACTGTATTCACATTTTGAGTGTTCTCTGTAGTTGTAAGTTATTTGACCATAAAACATGGTGTTCTATTACTTAACGTATGACAGGCTCACCCCCATATATTAAGCATCCGAGAGTAATTGAGGGGGCTTAATAAACGTTTGCTTCTCCAAAGGAGGGCCAATTGGGGAAGGGGGCTAAAAGAGAAGCTACGGTATGTTAGTCGAAAAGCTGCATGGGAGAATTTAAAACATGAAATTTAACTGAACTGGGAGAGCTTCACAATGCATCTACAATAGAGTTATCAATAGTGGTAATTAAAGCAAAAGAAATTCTACTATAACCTGCTCATTATACTTAAAAAAAACGTGGGATGATAAAGATTTTCGTCCTCAGCCAATACAAGATATTGAAGGGTCTCTCTCACTCAGAACTCATTTACCATACCTAGGAACTCGTCTTGTCTGTGGGTATTTTGAGTGGGATATGCTGAGGCAAGTTATAATCTAATTATTCTTCCCAACAAGATTCTAAAACTTAGCATAATACTACAGATCTGAGTCAATGGTACTATCTAAGTTCCGTTAATACTCCGAGTCCGAACATGTTGCGAACGTTTTCCAGCTAGTCTCCAATCGACCCATGAAGCGTCTAGTAATAACCAAACTATGTACATGAAGTGCCATAGACTAGCTTCAAAGTCTGCAAAGTGGTGAACAATAGAAAATTCAAATCGTAAATTCAACTGGCAGCACTGAAAAAGGACACAACGCAGAAACAGTATTCAATATTTTGTACTTAGCTACCACATATGGTATACCTTACGTTGGTTGTCTAGCATGTGACAATAAAGGAACACCTTTCTAACAGCTACTTAATTCCCTAATCATTTGAAGCGAAAGGGACAGAAATCTACACTGACCCCTTTTCGCGGCCGTCAGCCAGGATATTCTTGCCTTCTTTCCTTTTTCCCCTGATATCTTCCTTCCCTGATCCTCCTATTCACCCAAAACTGCCAACTGCGATTTATCCCCAACCCTCGATGGATAATCTCGCCTAATGAAAAAACTATTCGTGACATTCTACCAATAAACTTTAAAACGTTTACTTCTAGATATAAAAAATCGAATACTATGCGAACATTCAATTGAATTTATGTTACAGCTTACTTGGAATATATATAACAAAAACTGTTGTATGTACGATAAGCCCGGAATACACTACAGAAAACTAACTTGATAGAATAGGTCTAGAGTTCAGAATTAGAGCTAACCTAGAAACTTCAACCAAGGAAAAGATTTACCTCTCGATACGTCTCTCATCTCGTAAAGGACTCCGAAGATGAATATATTGTCGCAGCTACAAGTAAGGTTGCAGCGCGCGGAAGAAGAACATGGAAAAATAAATTAGGCTACGCATATTAATTAAAATACAGTAAAGGAACCAACGACTTTGAAATGCACCTGTTCATGTTCTTATGAGACAAGGTAATTCCAGCATTTTGGGTACAGCTTCTTGACGCTAATCTTATCCCTGCAAACCCTGACTATCACAGCTATGTATTTAATGCTCTTAAAATAAATGAAAAAGGGTTGATTGTCAAACAGGCTGAATCTATTTCTTAGTGAATGTAGAATGAAACCATTTACGAGAGTCTAGGTAGAATATCAGGTTGAAAAGGTTGTTATTAACTGAAAACAAAATGTATAATTCGAGTATGTAGGTTCTTAATAAATAAAAGCTTCTTCTTATGTGTGGGTTTTTACTGCATGCGTAGTGCACGGGCAGGTAAAGCCCTCCATGTGATTTTGCGTATGCCAATGAACTAAACTTATACACGGTTTTCTTTACAAGAAACTCCTTTATAAGCAACTGAACTCGATTTGGAAAATTACTAAGCAACTTAAGTTCTGTAAAGACATGAGCATAAGTAACTACAATAAAAATATTACTTAGCAAAAATAAACAAGTGTCTCTCTATCTATAGAGTCAAGTTCAAACCCAACCAAAGCAAATCGTACAGCACTCGTAGAAAACGAAATCTGTGATGCCGTTGCCTAGATAAATACATAGGGAATATACCATTTTATTAAACCTTCCCTTTCTTTTGTACAATTGCTGAAAATGAGTTGAAAAATCGAGCAAACACAAAGCACAACATTATCAAAATTTAGGCTTGAAAATAAGCAACATTAGCTCTAATCAAAATCCTAAATTGCTTATAAAACAGCATCGTGTATCTAGAAAGACAAGGCAAATTGCAGTGTCCGGATTTTGCACAAAATGTACGTATCATCTATTCCTCAAATTTCTGCCTTTAGCTCGATGCAATCAAGTTTGATGAAATAAAATGTTCAACGTATTCCAGGCTGTGAGTAATTATATACGATCTACTCTGCACTCTAAAACAATTCATATATTTTATGTACATAATTAACGGGTTAGCTAACGCCTAGGTGGCACATAGGTCCTAGAAGAATTGGTAAAACTGGCATTCCGCTGTAGACTGCCTACATTTGCAATTCGAATACCAGAGATTGCTTGAAGGCTACTATCTGATCGAGAAGGAGGGATATGGGGATAGGCCTGTCTCATCGGTGGGTCTATAATTGAAACCACATCTACAGTTCGTGGCCTGTGTTGATCAACGGAAGTCAATGAACTACGCACGGATAACGGTGTAGCGGTACCATGATTTGACGGCATCCATGGGCGGTATCCTGACAATCCGGCACGCAACCCAGCACCCAATCCAGCAAGATTTATTATTTGCAATTCACGGTGTCTCTCTTCGCTAGATATTTGATGCTGCGCTACCTGGCCAGGTTCGAGCTTAACAGGGGGGTACCCAGTAGGGCGCACTTGGTGCTGTTGGCCTAAATTCAAACGTCTATACAAATCTTGATGCTGATGAATCTGGCTGTCGATGTGAAGCCGCCGCTGTTGCTGTTGCTGTTGCTGTTGCTGTTGCAATCTCCGCTGCATCTCCAAAATTTGTTGCTGCTGTTGTTGCAGCTGTTGGTGTCGTTGCTGCATTTCCAGTTGCTTCTGTTGCTGTTGTTGCTGCTGCAGTTGCTGGAAAGCCTGTACTCGCTCTTGATATAATCGCAATCTTTCAGTTTCCTTTGCTAAATGAACGACATCACATCAATTGAAATAGACAAGATATTAAGCAAAAAAACTGTTAAATACGAAAATGTTTTCTTAACCATAGTTAACTAATGTTTGAAACTGGAAATACAACAAAACAGGTAAAGGTGTAAGGGTCTCTAATAGCCATCGGTGCAATACCTAGAGCGCAGTTCTAGGCCCCATTCATACTAAAACAGATCCGTTCCAATTCTAGCACAGATAGGCTTTTCGTTTACACCTGACCTTGCTGAGTCCGTACGCATTTGGGTCTGCTATCTGGAACCGCTTGAAATGGCTTTCCAAGGTGTACTCAGTTAGACCCGTTACAGTTTAGGTCTATTGTCAACGGCTGCAGCCGATCCAAAAAAGTACAGTTCGGAAACCAGGCATGGAACTGTTTATTACAAGGCCACCTAACAGCACCAAAACTGCTGAAATGTCGAAGGGGCTCGTCAACATCAATGGTAGGTAAAATAGCCGAAACAGTTAGTATCCGTGCTGGTGTAAACTCAATCTAAATTGGAACCATTCTAGTGTAAGACACCAACCAAACTGGTCACAGATCATAGCGGATCCGTACCCATTCGGATCCGTGGTAGTGAAGACGTACCCTAAATAGCATTTGTATCCACATGGGCGAGGTAGGTATCTAGGTCTTAGCTGCTCCTTCCTAACCAGAAAATATTAAGAAATAAGGAGGAGATGTAAACATGTCCAGTTTGGTAACAAGCTAGTCTAGCCAATTAGATAAGTACTAGGTTATGGTGTTGAAATGCGCCACATATGTCTCCAATAACATAAAAATAAAAAAGAACAAATCCTCCAACTGGAACCCCCTCAAAAAGGCCCATTCGAATAAGCTTTCGTCACAGAAAATGTTAAGGATCTTATTATTTAGACCTTGTATTTAGACCATTCTATTCATGCTACAAAAGGAATTTTGAATATCCGCATTAGTGTTGAACACAGCATGCAGCATAGCTGCCAAATGTCTGGGAGCTCTGTCAGGTCTATTTCCTCCCAATCTGATTGACTAATCATCATGCAGGATTCTGATCAAACACGCTAAAGCTAGGCCCATTTTGCATGATGATTGGTCAATTAGGTTGGGAGAAAATAGACCTGATTGGGCTCTTTATAGGTTTGGCGACTATGCTGTTGAATACTAAGGAAATTAAGCAATCAACTACATACCTACTGCTCTTACAGCAGAATCTTTCTGCTCTTCATAATTAGCCCATGCTTGCTTGCGTTCCTCTTCGGTAAGTTGCTCGTCTTCTATGTTCTCTAGAAGGATGTCATGCTCGTGATATTTCACTATCCATTTCGGGTGCTGTCGCTGAAGCACCTCGGCAAGTAGTGGATCCTAAAGGCAAAAATTCACGAAAACACATTCAACAAGCTTTATCCTACGACCAAAAGGGAAAGATCACTCATGAGTACAATTCGTAAGCAGAGCCGCCAGATGTTTGATAGATTGACAGCTCTGATTAGGTCTATTTTCTTCCAGCCCATTTGACCAATTATCATGCAGGTCTAGGACCATACATGTACTCCAAAGCTAAATTTAGGCCTAATTTGCATGATGGTTGGTCAACTAGGTTGGAAGGAAATAGGCCTGATCTGAGCTATCACCCGATCACAAATTTGGCAGCTATGCTCAAAGGACACCTAACCTGGGCAATCTACTTTACAGGGTAGGGTGATAAGCTTCTTCCCTCGTCGCAAATTCGCGTCGCACAGTCCCCAAAATTATGCCACCATGTGTCCGTTCACTGCTGTGCAGACAAAAAGCCATCACCCAATCATATCTCAAAGCCTGCCTTAAACCAAGGGAGGGTAATTTATTTCCTCTATGGGCAACATGAGGAACCGTTTTGGAGGCAACAGCCGTTTGCATGAATGTAACCTGAAAATTAAACTCAAGGATACCAGCAGCAACTACATTCACTTACTACGGGCAGCTGAGGAACGGGAACATCGTCCTCCTCTTTGTACTCCTGTGCTGAGAAGGCGTACAGTTCCTTAATTTCCTCATCAGTGAAGTGTCTGGAGATCTGCTGTTCATCAACAACTCTTCCAGCCAAAGCCAGCTTGTTGATTTGTCTTTCGTAGATCTTTTCCTCCATTGTACCCTGTACCAATAACAAAAAACATTGTACTAACAACGGTGATAGTAATCTTGGTTCAGGTTAGTCCAAGTATCTTCTAATCAGAGACAGTAAGAGAAACAGATTAAGCAGTCCTGTAGGCAGAGATGCTGTGGGCAGAGCTATTATGTTGCTTAAAGATCTAGCAAACAAGCAATCGGTAAAATAGGCAAGAGAAAATGCATCTTCACTATCAAATGTCTATAACATAGAGTTCCAAACTGCCCACCAATGCACTTCAATTGGCGCATGGTTAATTATGGATTCTACCATCACATTGGCCCAGCTCCCTACAGAGCTGTACGAGACAGTGTGCCGCAGTGCGTGCTAACCAGCTGTGTGCTGGTGTTTATGATACCCATTCGTTTCACCCCTTAGACTTCACAGTGTACACTACCTTGCCTTCTGCTGCATCTTTGCTATCATTTGATACAACAATCCAATCCTGTCTGAAGAACCGTCTGAAGAACCCAGGGTATGATTCACCAACGCCTATAAAAGCCTCCTCAGTAGAAAAGGGAATTCAGTCAAGATTAATGACTAGGGATACGATTTCATCCCTTAGCCCCGCCTTTTCTCCCTACCTCCTCTACCTAGCATTCTCGATGGCCAGCTCCTTTCCTTCCAGTCCAACAAAAACAGATATTTCAAAGCATACCTGCGATATAAATCTGTAGACGTAAACCGGCTTATCTTGACCGAATCTGTACACTCTGAATATTGACTGGACATCGTGAGAAGGATTCCACGAACAATCAAATACAACGACACGATTTGCAGCTACGAGATTCACACCAAGCGATCCAGCTCTGGTTGAAATCAGAAACAGTCTGGCACTACAAAACAAAGAATATACGGCCTAGAAATGTCTTGAAAAAATCAGTGGTGCAATTCCACGTTAACATTAGCACAAATTCAACTTGAAGTAATTGGCCATTCCAATGAGCACCCTGTCCCACTAATTTCGTTCTTCAACATATTCTCCAGGTGCTAACTGTAGGGGATTGAAATAGCAGGAAAGCTTTCAGTCCACGGGGTTGAAAAACTAGCCAAGAATTAGTAGTAGAGGTGAGTGGGATGGACGTAGAGCTACAAAATTTGCCAAGATATAATACTACGGGCTTTGGAAATAGAAAAAGGCGAAATGTTGGTGTACTAGCGTACAGTGAAAATACTGTTATGCATGAGCTTACTAATAATAAAAATAGCTTCGCAAATGTTTCCCATGACAAAGTCCTGTATGAGCAGCATTTTCAAATATTAATAGTAATGGATTGGAATAGGGCTATCTTGGATGGAAAATCTTACAAAACCAGAGAGTACATAGTAACAACTCAGGACCTCTTTTTGCCCAATACCTCTCTCCAGAGAAGACTGTGTCGTGGAAAGGTTTCTTAAGAAAAAGTTTCGATATGTTAACTTTAATGAAGGAAGGTGTCCAAAATTTTTTGCAAAATTAAGACATCCGTAAGATATCAGGACTCTAAACGGTAAGAGACTGGACAACCTATACTTGGTGTCCGAAAAGAAAACTGGGTATGCAAAAGAGGTTTGAGAGTGTCATCTCTTTAAAACAAAGAGTTCTAGATTAGAACGGAGATACTAAAGTTCCTACAGAGTTTCGACGTACAACCGCACTTTCATTACAGTACGGAAATTGCTTGCAATGATCAATGCATCTCAGAAATAAATTAAAATATACTTTCAAAGACTAGTATCACTGCTTTTACTATCAAATTTAAAATTCAAGAATTATGAAGAACACTATCCGAAAATGCCATTAACATACTTTATCTGCTGTAAAGTGATACCGCATTTGATCAGCAGTAGTAGTTAAAACCAGGCCCAAGGTAAGGCAATATCTTGCAGAGACAGATGTGAAGCATAGGGAGATAGAATGAGATCGGAGGACTGATCAAAAGATGATGTATAGAACTTTCGTAGACACAGTTTTAATTATTTAATCAGTTTTGGATATATTTCTAAGTGGTTGTTTCTCTTTGCTCCCCTCCCCCTCCCCCCACACGATACACAACACAATCTGCATAAAAACAATGGGCTAATCGTTAAATAGTGACACATTGATCAATTGCCATCGAGCGACATACTTTTTGCCAATCTCTTTCTTTATTTCAAGCCAAATAAACAAAATTAGTCAAATACAAAAAAAGTAAAATTACAGAGAATTTCATTATCTGAAGATAAATAATGACAAGAGATGCTAGAAGCTTCATGAAAACTACTATCAACCTGGCAAATGAAGCTCTCTTATAGAATCTTTTGCATGTACCTCACAGACTAATCGCACAAAGATATACCAAATCCTGATGATGTAATCGGACATAAACTACCAACCCACTGAAAATGACCCTTTTAATATCAACATCGAAAATAATCTCTCTTACGTGGAATTGCTAATATCGTTGAATATTTCAGCAAATCTTTGCCTCGATCTCGCAGCCGTTGAACCATCTATTCTGAAATAATCGACACCTTTACACCACGACAGTTCGTTCCCACCGATTCTTCCACCTCCCAGTGTCCTTTCAATTAAGTCCAACGAAGACAAACTCTGACTAAATACCAAAATTTTATCGCCTACAATCTCAGCGTTTGCAAGAATCTCTAAGAGTAGAACCAACTTTCCGCTTAGCTCCACGTTTGTGTCATCGCCATCTTGAATAAATTCATCGTACCACTCCTTTTCCTTAATATCTTCTAATGGCTCTTCGAATTCTTTGAAAGTAGCTCCCGATCGAGTGCTACCCATATGTCTTGCTGGCTCTTCCTTCGGGATAACAACAACGACCTCATCATTGTCTTCCTTCTTAGTCACCATAGTCTCTTCTTCTGAATCACCGGCGTCAAACACATCTCTATCTAATGCAATTTGAGTTCTGCCATTGTTCAAAGAAAAAGCTCTACTATTCTTATCGCCACTTTTTCCAGAGATCTGTTTCGAACGTAGAGAAAAGGATGCGGATGGCTGGCTTTTATGATTCGTATTTGCTTTAACGGATGGTTCTCTGCTATCTTCTCTTTCTAGTTCCCTCTCTTCCTCGTCTGAACCTTCAGAAGATCCTGACTCTGATGACTCCCTTTTCGAATCTATAAAAAATGAAAAACTCAAAGATAATGCATATGGAAAGCTAGTCTATTTCTCCAATTTATTATAAAATCAAAGGAAAATAAATGAAATGAAGAATGCATATGATTTCAAAATTATACACAACTATGGATGTTACAGGAAATTAAAGTAGAAACCTGTAAAATGGGAGAGAAGTATTTGAATATACCGGCCAGTGGAAGATAATATATCCTAAACCTATATAGAACGTGAACAGAAGTATTCTACCAAAAGCCCTAAGAGTTCTTATTCACAGGAGGTCGCATAAAGAAAGCATTCTTGCAATTTAATAGCACTACAGGCGCTAAGGAGGGCGGTAAAGAGGGGCAGTATGGGAGAACAGGAGCTCGTCCAATGTTAAAATAGATGCCCACTAAACGTGCTAAGATCCTTTGAGAAAATGTACCTGGAAGGGGAGTACAATAGTAATCTACAAAAAGTAAAGAATGCTTATTACAGCCAGAGTCTAGTGAACCTGTTAGAAAACTTGCTTGCAGAAAATTGGCCTAATTACAAAAATCATACTGCACACTGTAGTATATCAGAAATCTTCACTAATGCTAAACTGATAAGTTTTGCTTTGACTTCTACACACCCCCCTCCCCCCCCCCTCAACAAGATCGTGCCGGTGCCAACTAGTAAAGCATAAATGAGACAGTGCGAACCTGATTCACTGTTGCTTGATCTCCATTTGTCTTCATGCCTTTCTCCATCATCCTCGCTACTCTCGGATTCTGACTCACTGTCGTTCAAAAACTCTCGCATATCGTCGAGATGCTCTCTTTCCAAGCGTCTAATTGCCTCTAGCTTTACTGCCCAAGGGTGGGTCCAAATCTTCATCAAACACTGATAGTCTGCAAACATACCACTACCTAAAAGAGCAATTACCGTGTTTATTATGTTCGCATTTGCAACATCCAGTCAGTATCACGATAACGGACTCCGGACAATCAGGCATTTCAATGTTTACTTTCAATTCGTAGTTAAAGAAGCTGACCCGTTTAGCAAATGCTGGTATACAACGGCCTTCAAACCTTTTGCTTCATCAGGGATATTCTCAACAGTATTTTGGATTCAAGAAAAGGATCACAAAAAATACCTTTCCAAAGTGGCAATGGCCTAAGTTTAAATTAATCGCTTGAGCCCCAAGCGGTATATGTTAATATCCGGCTACTCACATCTAAGATCAGAGGTATCTAATAATAGTGTTGGTGCTTCCACTAATGTTAAACTACCCTATAGGTAATTCTAAACATTCATGTGCAAATACACAAACAAACCCTATAAAATACTACTGCAGAATACCGAATTTTCTCCAATAAGCGCATAGGGCGTTTATAAAACTCTATAATATTGTCGATTATCTGTCCACCTCCAAAGTCTACTTACCGTATTCATGACCCAAAAGGCTTATCCATACTAACCCAGTTACATGATGGGGTAAGTAAGCTGAATTTCATAAATTTAAGTATAATTTCAAAGAAACCGTGAACCCCTTGTGTGCAATAAACGACGGTATCGAGGACACGGAGCACTATTTCTTGCTCTGCCACGCTTATGATGCATTTACAAAAGATCTTCTCAGCAGTGTAAATGCTGTATTGTTACCTCATGGTATAGTACGCCTCTAAAATGGAGAGCTGCTAAAAATGATCCTTTACAGCCATGAGCAGTCATCCCTCAATTCAAATGCAAAAATTCTCAGAGCAACACTGGAATATATCCACGCTTCCAAACGTTTTGAATGACTCAGTAACATAACCTTGCAATTCTCCTCTCCCGTTATTCTATTATCGTTTAATTGTTCTATCTAGATTCCTGCTAAGGTACTCCTTTGGTCAAAACTCCAGAAAGTGTTGGAAAAACACTGCGCATTGAAAAAACTACGTAAAAAGAGTGATTAATGTGTCACAAACTGATGAATTTAGTTTTTCGACCAGAGGAGTACCTTAAAGGCCTGGAGGTAACCATGATACTTTGCATCCCCTGGTATCGTCTTCCTAGTGTTGTAAAGTAGAATTCTTATATCCGTAGAAAAAAAACTTAGATTATAGACGGAGCCTTTATTGGAGAGGACCATTAAATAAAGACGTAAGTTTACTCAACACATCAAATTTTTTAAATCTGTGCGGAGCGCCTATTAGAGAGTAGGCCTGTTATAGAGGGGAGTTTGAAAGAGATGGGGGATTAACTGTAAAAAACAAGGTAGGCCAATGCTGGACTATTCGTTATCCATATATGAAGATTATAACAAAGCCTACTAGGAGTTAGTAAAATGATGCCCCAATATCCTACTAACCTAAAAGGGTGGGGGGGGTGTAAGCTACCTTTGTGGTCCACGCCCAAGATCACACCCAATATTTCATTCAAGCTGCCTAAATTTGTATAACAAGAAGGTTATGCACAAGCAAAAAGTAATTGGCGCGAAATAAGCATGAGACCGTTATAAAGTGTTGATTTATAGGACCAAACTATGAAGCTAGGATTCACGTGTAACGTGCACTAGCTTATAAGCCTATGTGCCAGTTAGAAAGAAAGTTGTACTATCCTACAATTCATCATCATTTTAACAAGGCCCATCCACTACACCTCTGAATGGTAATATTCTTCAAGGAAAAAACTCAGATCAACAAGTGCCTTTGAAATGGATATGAAAACTGTAAGTACAGGTCCACATTTTACTGCTACGCTTTTTGAATTCTTGCCAATTTTCAATCTAATTGCTGCACAACAAATAAGAAAACGTTTACCTCTTGCTCTCACTTCTGATAAATTTCCGCAAACAAATGTATCCAAATAATATTGATACATCTTTCTCTGTCTCTCTCCAAGACGGACAAATAATGTATATTCATGCTTCGGTGTTAAAAACGGTGTAAGTACGGAGTAATCCTTTCTCTGAAATGATGGATTGCAAAGTTGAGGGAAACTAATATTCTGAAAAGTGCATTGATAATATAAGAAAATATATCTAGCAGGGATAAATCTGAGTGTGTTTTGTAGAAATTCCTAATAAGTATCCCTGAGAAAGTTATTAATTTAATCTTGGCTACAAAATCTGATAACAGATCACAATATTGTCTATAACAGTCTAAATCTCTTCCCAAAATGCAAAAATCATTCAAGAACACTAAAGGAAACGTTTAGTAAACAAATGAGTGCATATACGAAATAATATCGATCAAAGCTATTGTATTTATTCAAACACTCCAGTTAAATTCCTACAACTAAAGTAACTAGCTGATAAACTTATCCAATATTAGGCAATGATAACGAAAGAAGGTGTTTACAAATCACCATAAAAAGGAATCATGGATATTGTTTCTGGGCTGCGCCAGAAGGAAATTATCTGTTTCAGTGACTGTTCTGGTAGGACATGACGAAATAAATACAGATAGCTTGGTGAACGTTATCAAATAATGCTTATCAAAAGGTTGGGTAAGCTAACTTAAGTGCTTATTTTTATATTCCAAAGAAAGTGCACAATGACTCTAGATCGGTCTCGAATGTCGTAATCGACTCTGGTGATGTTTATGAGTTTGATAGTGATACAGACTTTGATGTATCGTGCACATCATTTGTTTCTAATTCCTAACACCTGTTTCAGGTTGTGGACTATTGCTTGCAACAAGTCCTGTTTTCCGATACCCAATGTGACTAGATACTATGACCCCCCAAACGGTCATTAAAATAAATACAGATAGCTGTAATATTGCCGATTACACTTCTCAGTTTAATCAAGCTAAATTACCATATTTGCATTTTTCAAAATTTGAGCGTGGCTACAACAAAGCTGCATCCTATATAACATTGCATCTAGAGCCCTCTTGCCAAAAAGCTCAGAAATCAACACTGATTGCAAACTCAAGAAGAATTAAATTAAATGACCTGCACACAGCCTGAGAGTGTATCGTGTAGCACATGACATCTCTGTTTCATTACTTTCACATCGCCAGGTGTTGAATTGGCACATTGACCATTCTGAATCGGGTTCATGAAAAGGTTAGTGAATTCTTTCTTGGTTCCAAGTAGATTCGGTTTCACAAAACTGACCATAACAAAATCTGAAACAACATAACGTCCAGTCAATGATAGGCAATACATTCATCGAGAAATAATACTATTATATGGCTAGTAATCCCAATAAGTGGTTTAATAATAGAACCAGTTGATTGGTAATAATACCAATTGATGGGTGACACTACCACTAGACGGTCGATAATACCACTTAATGGGTAATACTACCACTAAATGGTTGATAATACCACTTAATGGGCAAATACTATTAGATGACACAGTGAGAAAATACAACAGGTGATGCTGATAGCATTGAAGTTTGGAGAAATCCAAACCTCTGAAGAAAGAAATGCTTAATCTTATTCCTCTTGAACTATTACAACTTAGTTTCTGACGTTCTCAATTGCCAATCGCAAAAAAACAACATAGACACAAGTAGTAGATAAGTTTACAAAAGCAGAATACAAATGGATGATTCATAGATAACACACAATTAGAAGAAATATTCTTAAACTATGGCAAAAGATATCTGCTATCTTGGGATTCTTAACAGCATGCATAAACTGATGTAAACATTTTCGAAAGCTCTAATCTCTTGGCTTGATCACTATGTTTTTACTCTAACTGCCCGAATTTATAGATTATGATAACCCTTAATAAGTCAAAGAGAATATACTTGGCTTCTATTTCAAAAAAAAACTCCCAATCTTATGACAAACCAGTGGCAAACAGGGGAGACACGCAAAAGGTTGAATCCATCATTATTATAAACAGGGAAATGATCAAGGATAGCAAACTCACAAGCTCCCACGCAAGTCTGTCCTCTCACTAGCATTGCAACATAGCCTGTACTTACATTCTATCAGATTATTTTGAAGTGGAGTTCCGGTCAGAACAACTCTCCGTAGCGTCTTGATTTTCGTTAAAGCTTTAGATATAGCAGACAAATCGTTACGTAGAATATGTCCTTCATCGCAAATGACGATATCTGGTCCTAAAAACGAGCACGTGAATTCAAATGTGAACCATTTGGTTTAATACTGAATTAGAAGGAAGAATGAGAAAGAACAAATTATTCTAAACATCTCAATTGGAATTAAGCACTTCCATAACACGATAAGCAATTCAGATAACACAAGTTGTATAGTTCAGTAGTCTCTTTTCGTCGAGCAACAGCAGCTTCTATACAATCCCAAAGCAGAGTGCGGAAAGCACCACAACAACACACTAGGAAAATGCGTATGTTCTTATGTAAATGACTGCTCAGTTCATAATACGCTTTCGCAATCTCTTCACTTATACTATTAAAGAGACATCTGGGTTCTCAGGGCCTTATCAAAAACTTTCCTTACTTTTCCAAGATTTCCACACCAAATCTTTTAACAATTCCAAACCATTTTTCTCATTTCCCCAGCAGTTTTTGACGAACCAAGAAAATGATCTGGCATATGTGCCGACAATGAAGGAATTTAAACAATTAGAATGCGAAAATTCCTTGACCAGAAAAAATTATCTGACTTTTCCAGGTTTTCCAAATTCCTGAGAACCATGAACCTGTGCACTGTGTCACTATACTTGTAAAGCATATACGCTGTATCTATACCATGTATCTATTATAAGGACAATTTATCACTATGCATTTTCATAAAATAGGGGTATGGGATTTAATCCTTGAGTCAGGTTTTCTGGCCAGGCCCTTTACTTTTGCTTATACGGAGAGCGACGCCATTTTACCACATGGCCAACAGAATGAGTATTAATTAGCTATTGTTATTGATATCTCAATCAAAGGAACTTTTGCTACCATGGTCATGTGATCACACTTTTGAGGAGTCGAGTGGCTTTATCCATGCACACTTTTACTGTTTATCATTGAACAAAATCACTCGATCACTGCATAAAATGCATAAAATACGCAACGTTAAAATTAGATATGGTCGTACTGAGCATAGAAACCTAGGCTCAAATCAAAAAGATTCCCGCTGAACTCACGAGGCCTTAATGAGCCAATGGAAATAAATTTGGAACAAATCGTACTCAACAGTAAAGTATTCTGAGGTTTCTAAAGGTAGGAATCTAGTAGATATCACAACAAAAGTAGTCTGTATATTAAATGTCTTCGTATAAGGATAAAAAATCTAACTGCATCGAGATTTATAGGAGGTTGTGCTGTATAGTTGAGAGCAATACCTGGATCCAACAAGGTTTCGGCAATTATCTTCTTATGTCTCTTGCTTCTGATCCTCTTAAACTGTGTTAAATTCCGATACATGTCATACCCAAGGATCATAACACCCCCATTATCGTACCAGTCCTTCAGCATGGACATGCGTAGCTTCAGGTTACTTCCAGAGTCGGTCAAAACATGCACCTATAATAAAAGGCGTTGGTCTACAACAAACATCGATTCATGGGCATCATTCTTGTGACGAGAAAAGCTCCATGATATAGATACCCTGGCACACTAAGAAAACATACCCAAATTATGTGTTTATCGTAGAAAAGAAATTCATAAACAGAATTTAATAACACTGGCTAAAAATACTATCACTATGGAAGTGAGGAATGAATTTTTGCAAAATTTAAACATATTTCGTGACTCAATACAAAACGAGATATAACTATAACAGGGTCTCTTTTTAAAAAATATTAGACCAGAAACACTAAAGATATCGGTACTTACATCCATTCTTTGATCGAATTCAAGCCACTTTTCAAATTCATTCTCCCAATTGTAAACAGTATTCAGAGGGGCCACAATTAGAAACTTTGTTAACCCAATGTGCGGGTTGTTTGCAACGGCATGTAGAAGGGCGATAACCTGAAACGTAGTTTTGGAAAATTCACACATGAGGAATTGCCCATTACATGAAGATACAATTCTGGTACCCTATCGAAAAATATTTATTGCAAATTCTTCTGGTATTTTCATCCGTCTATTTTTTACCACCATACTCTTAATCAAACTTTATCCGGCGTTGATAAGTACAACTCTAAATGGCTAAGTAAACATATTTGAGAACGGCATGGGTGCTATTCTAATACCTGACATCACAGATCCCATTGTTTAACCAGAAAAAGGTAAGATGTTAACTTCACGCTGCATCTCTTGTACATCCAAAACACGTTGAAAATTAGAGCACGTGCATGCAATATAAATCACTTTCAATTTAGATCAATCAACGCAATAAGACACCATTCAGTGAACACACAGTCAACCAACAGTCAAGTGTATAATAAATATGGCGGCAATAGGCACTAACATCAAACTTTCAACAGTCCTAGACAACCGAATAATAGTTCTTAGATTATTAACTTAATTCATTAATCAAGCGTATATCTTAACTTCAAATTATGAATTCAAACTCAATCCATACAAATTTTGAGATTCACAGGAATCGTAAGCATTAAGAACGCAGTGCAGAAATTGCCCTACAAAATCCTTGAGCTGTAAAAGTAAAACAGCAGCAACGCATTATAGGTATCAGGCCTTTCCGTGATAAAATTACAACATGGGGGTTGATTATCAATATAAATTGATTTTGGAAGGTGATTCCCCTCCAAAAAATTGACTACTAATACCGCTACTTTTTGTCCTTTCAATAAGCAAATGTTTAGTTCTTTCAATGATTGATTAATGGGCCTACTCAATGTTTGTAACTTATGATTAAAACCCGGCCCATTCGCTTGTACTTCATTTATGCGCTTAACCATACAAATTTTGCTGAAAGAACATTTCAATGGTTCAATTAGATTCACACGCTTCAGAAACCGTAAGTAAGTTAAGCTTTCTCTATGAATTTCTATTGCCATGCTTTTGCAAGGCAATGAAATATCCGCGTAAATACGCTTACCCAGGCGCTTGCGAGGGAGAGGGAAAGGGAGAGGGAGAGGGCAAGGGCTAGGGCGACCGCCTGAGTCAAAAAAGGGCCTGATAGGTATACGAACATTTGTAACTTTCATTGTGTAAAACGTTGTACTACGTATCATCAATCTACTATGGAAACAAAAATGCTAGAAGCATACTCCACATACCTGCAGTGACTTACCAAGTCCCATACAATGTGCTAACAATGCCCCATTGCCTTTGTCACCATTTTTGAACTTCTCCACAGATTCAAACAAACAATCATACATGAATTGTATACCCTCGACTTGATGCGGCTTTAAATTTGATACCAAACTATAATGAATTTCTACCAAAGCCTCCCCTTCCTTCTTGTCCATTTCCAATATAACCCTGCCTGTCATATCATGCTTTCTTCTAGCTTGCTCTTCGATGTAAGTCGCTTGCGTCCGCTCCAACAGGCGCTTTCTCCTCTCTTCCTCCAACTGACGCGCTCTTCTTGTCTCCTCGGTAAGTTCTTCATCCCCGAGGATGCGTCGGATATTCTTACGTCCTTTATTCTTGGAAGGCGATTTTTCATCATCACTGCTTTCGTTCGAGTCAGTATCTAGCACCTTATTTCTATTCTTTCGCCCCTTCCCTTTTCCATTCCCTTTTCCTTTCTCTTTTCCTCTTCCTTTTCCTTTCCCTTTATTATCTTTTCCTCGTATCTTCCTCTTCCTTCTCCCGCCTACGTTCCCATTCTCTTCTTCACTTTCATAATTTGCTTTCCTTTCATCTTCACTATCTGAAGATACGTCAGAGTTCATTCTTTTTCTCTTCGGTCTTTTCTTTATGCGACCTACAAAATCGGAATCCGAACCAGATAAGCTATCTTGTCTATGCTTCCTCATTACAACCTTTTTCCGCTTTCTTTTTCTTCCTAGAAGCAGCGATTCATCACTACTGTTAGACCTGATTTTGTGATTATCAACGTCATCAGTATCAGAAGACTTTTCTAACTTTTTCGATACTTTCCCTGTTACCTTTTTATCATTGTCTCTCCTTATTGTTCTTCTTCTCAACCGTTGATAATCATAATCACTATCGCTTGATTCTTCCAAAGCATTTAATTCTTCTTCTACTTCCAAGTCTGGAACGTCCTCTACCTCTTCTTTACAGTAATCATCAATCATTGCATCGTCTACACTATCATCTTCTCCATCTTTAGTATCGCTCTCAGATTCACTTTCTTCTTCCTCGCTATTTACATTTGATTCATTTGTTTCCGGTTCTTCTTCAACAGATTTAATTTTATTTTTCCTTGATCTAAATCTACTCTCATTTGTTGATAACGAATCGTCCTTGCTGACAGTTTCCCTTCGGCTGCTTTCTATATTTTGATCACTATCGCTATCGGAAATTATGTTAACAATATCAAACGATTCTGATGAGGAACCAGCACCATTCTCTGAAAGTCGGGCTTTGGGTGACACTAATTTCGGCGAACCTGAAAAATCTGGTAAAATACAATTAATGGGAATTTCTACTCTTCGTAATAGAACGTTCAATTTCTTCAACGTATGCTTTCCTGCATTCTCATACGACTTATACAATTCATGAGATGATCGCTCATTCGCTTTTTTTGAATTATATTTCGTATCTGGCTGGTACCTTTGATCATTGCTATCAACCACTTCCCTCTTTGCTCTATCGTCTCTATTTCGTTGTTTTTTATTTACAATGCATTTGGAAAGTTCTTGAGCGGACAAGTCTAGATCTGGATCTATCTCGATTTTAATACTATTGTTAGGCCCACCACCTGCATCATCATATGCATGTGAAATGTTCTTCAGTCGTTCTTTTCTCTCAAATTGGCTTGGGCCTCCAAGGTGAGTCTTGTTCTTTTCGAAAGCGTATCCCCTCATCTTCAAACGTTTCATAATTTTCATTACAATACTGCACTCTTCTGTAAAACAACCAATTTGACTGGGATCACAACAAAAGCACTTCCATTTCTCCTCATCAGCATCTAAAAGAATTTTTAAGAAATTTTCTCCCATATTCCGTTTGACACATCTCTGACAGAAGACCTTTTCACAAAAATCACAGCAAATAAGATCGCCACCATCACCACACCACTTGCAAAACTCTTCCATTCCAAACTTGTCTCTGCTGAATGAGCTAGAGTTGTAGAACTTGTTGCATTTCTAAAAATAGAAAATAGAAAATAGAAAATAGAAGAAAGAAATAGAAAATAGAAAATAAAAAATAGAAATAGAAAATAGCAAATAGAAAATAGAAATTGAAAATAGCAAATAGAAAATAGAAATTGAAAATAGAAACAAAAACAGAAATAGAAAATTGAAAATAGAAAAAGAAAATAGAAATAGAAAATATAAATAGAAAATAGAAATAGAAAATAGAAATAGAAAATAGAAACAGAAAGTAGAAATAGAAAATAAAAATAGAAAATCGACATAGAAATAGAAAATAGAAATAGAAAATAGAAACAGAAAATAGACATAGAAAATAGAAAACAGAAAATTGATATAGAAAATAAAAATAGACAATAGAAAATAAAAATAAAAATAGAAATAGAAAATAGCAAGTAGCTAATAGAAAAAAAAGAAATAGAAAACAGAAATAGAAAATATAAATAGAAATAGAAAATAGAAAATAGAGAAAGAAAACAGAAAATAGAAAATAAAAATAGAAATACAAAACAGAAAATAGAAATAGAAAACAAAAATGGAAAATAGAAATAGAAAATAGAAACAGAAAACAGAAATAGAAAACAGAAATAGAAAACAGAAAATAGAAAATAAAAATAGAAAATAGAAAATAGAAAATAGAAAATAGATAATAGAAAATAGCAAATAGCTAATAGAAAATAGAAATAGAAAACAGAAACAGAAATAGAAAATATAAATACAAATAGAACATAGAAAATAGAGACAGAAAATAGAAAATAGAAAATAAAAATAGATATAGAAAATAAAAATAGAAATAAAAAATAAAAATAGAACATAGAAATAGAAAACAGAGAACAGACAATAGAGACAGAAAACAGAAATAGAAAATAAAAAATAGAAAATAGAAAATGGAAAAAGAAAATAGAAAAAAGAAAAAGAAAATAGAAAAAGAAAATCGAAAAAGAAAATAGAAAAAGAAAATGGAAAATAAAACAGAAAATAGAAAAAGAAAATAGAAAAAGAAAATAGAAAATAGAAAAAGAAAATAGAAAAAGAAAATCGAAAAAGAAAATAGAAAAAGAAAATAGAAAATAAAAAAGAAAATAGAAAAATAAAATAGAAAATAGAAAAAGAAAATAGAAAAAGAAAATAGAAAAAGAAAATAGAAAAAGAAAATAGAAAATAGAAAAAGAAAATAGAAAAAGAAAATAGAAAATAGAAAATAGAAAAAAAATAGACAATAGAAAAAGAAAATAGCAAAAGAAAATAGAAATAGAAAATAGAAATAGAAAATAGAAGTAGAAAATAGAAAACAGAAAATAGAAAATAGAAAATAAAAATAGAAAATAGCAAATAGCTAATAGAAAAAAGAAATAGAAAATGGAAACAGAAATACAAAATATAAATAGAAATAGAAAATAGAAAATAGAGAAAGACAACAGAAAATAGAAAATAAAAATAGACATAGAAAATAAAAATAGAAATAAAAAATAAACATAGAAAATAGAAATAGACATAGAAATAGAAATAGCCCCTGATCCCAGGATGCTTGCTTCATATACAGTATCATCACTTTTAAAAATAGCTTCCCATTCTTGCCCTCACTACTTCACTCTGTTTGTGCTTCATCCACCCCGGACTCTACAAGGCCCCTTTGCACCAGTAAAGAAACTACCTTTAGCCATAAACTGCCAAAATAACATTCTACGTATGCCAAGGTTAATGTCGACTAGCAATAGAAACCAAACTTGGTAATTGCTTCCTATTGGAACTACAAGAATCTATAATGAAAGGTGACCCAAATGAAATGACTGGTCGCCCGTCTTTTACTCTGACTCAATACAAAGATGCAGTACTCATCCCTTAAATCAGTCACATTTCTGGAAGTCAAGGCTGACGGGGACTCATTCTAAGGTCTTAGCTAACAAAGGAATGGGCCTTCTCATGTGTAGACAAAATAACCAGAGTTCATGGATACTATATATGGGATGGCAGCATATAAATCTAAATAAAAATCAATACACCTTCCTAATAAGTGTACCTAGGCCACAACTATATCCAGGCTATAACTACATCGAGGCTACAACTATTTTGAGGCTATAAGTATATCGCGGCTCCAATTCCTCAAAAACTGAACATATGATACTAACCATACTCCAGGATTGGACAAATACATTAAACATTATCTCTGAGGCGGAGATACCTTAGATGGCAAGCATGCTATATAGAAGCTAGAGGGAACGGGTTCGGTTCAAGAGATAAGTATTTGTAACGGTACACCCTACTTTATTCATAATAACGTCTCATAATTCTACTATCATAACAAGAATATCAAAAGCGTATTTGAGTATCAAATTCTTAAACTGATATGTAAAATCGAGGCCATAGGCAAATAGTCCGATGTATATTAAAAGGACGTATACATGTATGGATGTATATTAAAAGGACGTATACATGTATGGACGGATAAAAAGAGGCAAACAACAATAGGCGAGTTTTATGTTGGTACAATAGAATTTCACTACGGTATGCAAATGCGGAAAAATTCCATAACATACTGAGAGGACCTTTTCGTCTGACATTCGTCATAGTTTGGAATGCCGGATAGCGACCATCATCCGAATCCGGCTATAAATTTAGGCCTAGGTTACACGATACCAGATGGCTTTTTGCATTGGATAGCAATGATCTATCCGATACAACTTTTCCTCCGATATTGTGGTGGTTACACCCTATCATATAGCTTTTGTGTCTGTAACGTTTCCAGTCACACGGCACCAGAGCTGCTCCACACTGTGAGGACTATTTTCCGTGTCCTGCGGAGATCACGATAGTAACAAAGTAGTCGCCAAGGTGTTTTCTGTGCAGAAAGTGTATCGGATAGCTCCGTAAAGCATGGTAACGCGGTACCAGAGTGTATCGGATACATGTTTGCATCACTTTCAAAGCAGAGCACTTTTTATACTGGATAGCCAATGGGATGTGTATCGGATAGCAAGGCACCGCGTAACTGACAGGCCTATCTGATACAAAAGCTATCCGGTACTGTGTAACTGGGGCCTTAGCTTCACCTTTCGGTCGTTACCAGATGTCTCATTCGCTGACGAGTGTCGGACGAAAAGGGGACTTTCAGTGTACTAACGTATGTTACCACTTTTTCGTGCGATATCCAATACAACAATACCTTGCAGACGAGCACACAGAGTACTGGATGCTGTAAAAGCTTCTGAGAAGCAGGCTTTATTTTCTTCCCACAACCAGTGCAAATGATATGAGGTGGCAAGTTATCTTCAAACAAAACAAACAAGTGTCATACATGGTTGTACATTTAACAACGCGCAGACAGCGAAATTATTAAACCTTCACTTACTAATTAATGTAGACGATTAGAGTGATATACAGGATTCAGCACTGAGTCTACATGGGTAACTCAAGTATTTCACATAAGACGATATTCCTCAATATGCGCGCACTCATCACTCTAAATGCAGACATACCAAAATCAAGTTTACTGAGCTAATTCTAACATCAATAATGAAACTAAAAATCTTTCAACGACCAACAGGTGTACAGCCACAATAATTCTGCTAATGAAGCAAGAAAATGTCAAAGAGAACAGTAAATACGTAAAACGAACATCCAAACATGGAAAGGCACAATACAACGACATGCAAATCAAACATGGGTATGTAAATCAAACATGGAAAGGCACAATACAACGACATGCAAATCAAACATGGGTACGTAAATCAAACATGGATACCTAAACCAAACACATATAAGTAAATTAGCACGGATACCTAAACTAAACACACACATAAAATAGAATCCAAACATAGATAAGCAAGCCAAATACGGGTACGTATACCAAACATCGATAAGTAAACCAAGCATTGGTACGTAGAACAAACATAGACACGTAAACCAAACATGCATTTAATCATTACCTTCAGTCAAATTATCTGAGCCTACCAAACTTTCCCACCACTCTTGCTCGTCATCTTCCATTTCAGTTTCATCGACTTTCCTAACCGTCACCAGTCTCTCCCCATCATCACCGACAACACTCTCTATTTCAAACTGACCTTCGTCATCTAGAGGTACAACAGTTACTGGGGCATCACTTTCAACGTCGCACATTTCTGCATCATCTCGTCCTGTTGAGAGTACAGTTTGATCAGGTGTAACTCCCATGTCTGATAGTTCCTCATCCTCTGCTGGAGCATGTCCTTCAGGATCATCACATATGCGTTTGTCATCTTGGCACGCAACATCCAACTGTAGTGTTCGGAAATCTTCGTGTATTTGATCACCCTTTTCTAAAGGGATAACCGTCACACCAGTACTTCCATTAATATCAGTTTCGTCAATCTTCCTACTGTGACACCCTTCCGACCTATCTGATGGTGTGTCTCTAAGAACCGACGAAAAGACATCAGGCAGCTCTTCATCGTCCAGTGACTGGACAGAAATAGGACTACAACGGTCATTCTTTTGACCAGATTTTATATCATTGTCAACAGTATTTACGACAGCACCTTTAGCTTCAACTTTGCTTATCATAACAGAGTCATCATTCGGTGTTTTGCCATCATCATCAATGATATATATACTAGCTGTATCATCAGGTGTCTTTTCTGAGTCCTCTATTACAATCATCGACGACATTCTACGAAAAGATTCACCAACTTCTGCATTTTCCCGCTCACAAATATTTGAATCTGCACTTCGTATGATTTTATCTTCAATTATGTCATCTTCAGTTTCAGATTCGTCATCTTCAATTGTGATAGCTTCGATATTTTCAGTGACACCAACACCTGGCATTGTACATTCAACAATATCAGCAACGGGCGATTCTCGCTCTTCTGATGTGCTTTCTACAGGTGCCAGAGGACTATGTGCACTTTCGGTTACTGCATTATCAATGGGTAAAATGCTACAAAACAAATGTATATGGTGGGTATGATAAACAAACAAACAGCTACAAGTAAAATTATCCAGACATTTTAACAGACAACTGTTCACTATTAATGAAAAATGAAATTAAATATTATCAATCTATCTGGGATTGGTTCTGAACAGTGAAAGTTCGCGTATAACAATAATACAATAATAATAATCAATATATTTATAGTAGGCCAAATAAGAAATAGCATAAAAAAGTTAATTAAAGCCTACTTACAATAATACTAGCAAAAATTCATTACAAGAATAAGAAATGATACATGAAAAGTTCCCTGAGAGCAACAAGTGAAAAATAAATGCTAAGTCAAAAAGCCAACTTGGGCCGAGTATTGTTTGCACAATCTACAAGGACATTTTCCTCCCCTTTCCAATATTACATAAGATTTTTGAATATAGATATGTTCATAGAATTTTCAATTTCATTTGGCACTGTATGCCATAATGAACTACCTAGAAATGCTGCACTTTGTATGGCACAGGATACTGTTTTAGCCCTTGGTAAATTTAGCCGGTTATTCACTCATAAATTGTACGATGTGGTTTTCTGTACAAAAATAGTTTTCATGAACAGGTTAAGGCCTGAATATAGTTTCATAGTCACAAGGAGCGAAAATCGATTCGATTCAATAAAAGTACCCCCCCCCCCAACGTCCAGCACGAGAATGGTCTTCTATACCAAGTGCTACGGCCCATTACCAACATATTTGATACGGGCCAATGGGCTTTGTCTGGACTATTCAATCTCTATTGTGCCTGGGAGCCATTCCCCAAATTTTATATACATGTATAAGTGAAGGGCATAGAGTTTTGGCACTGCTGGCTGTAATGGCACGAAATTTTACGTTTAACAAATGCATTGTTGTGTTTAGTTCATACGTCTTTATGTCGCAACTACGCTATGCTGTTATAATATTTCAGAAAATGGTGCCATGTGGGGCCAGGGTGTAGGGGGCAGAACGCCCGGACCCAAAAGCTGTGCGTAGTCACGAAAAATTGTCATGCAATGCATGACTACAATCCATAAAACCATGTACATCGAACAGTTCTATTCTCGTGCAGAAGCCCGTATTTAATGAGCAGTAGATAATATACACTTCAAAGCATAAATTACCTACTTGATACGAGACCCTTTATCAGACAACGCTGTTCTAGCTTCAATTAATTCTGGGAGATCAGCGTATAAAGCGGCTTGCCAAAAATAGCTTAATGAAATTTAATGTATTTTACGGTCCATCAATGCACAAGATAGCGGATCGTTCTTGAGACTTTCACTATGGTTTTTTCATGCCATGCAAAAATTCTGCAGAGCTATACGAAGGGTCTTGCCACCTTTGGATTTATCCCAGGTAATTTTGGTAATTGCTTTACACTACAGGGTTAGACCTGTTTGCGGTGGTGTGAGCCATTTGTGTACACCCCACACAAACTGTTATGAGATATTTAGAGTGAGAAATATTCAGCTATGTAACGCGAAATTGACACATATTGGGGGCCATTCAATAACTACGCAACACCAAATTTCGCCCATTTTGACCACCACACCCCTTGTAACGCATTAAAACAAACTAGTACCACCCACCCCTGTGTTACGTAATATTTTGAGTCTTAAGACCCCCCATCACTGTATACTCTTGGTGATTGGTTCTATAACTAAAGACTCTTCCAAAGCAGAATTTAAACATCCCGAAGTGACGCAAATGGTAGTTTAAAAAATGTCTGCGAAGGTCACCACAATGTTTCAGAAAAGTGGAGGATACATACATACGCACACAGCCTTGGATGTTAAGCTCAACCTTCATGTAATTGCAAGAAAAGGTACATTTCAAGAAAATATCCGTTATACATAACAAAAGAGCTATGACGCCCTAAATTTTCGCAACAATTTGTCACAAAAATGACCATACCCCTACCCCCCAGGCGTTACGTAATTTTTGAATGGTCCCATGGGTGTTTATTGCAGGTTTTTAATCTTCTGAATAGCAAGAGCATGTTTAATTATGCTTATGGTGACTAGTTCCTTCGTGTACACGCCACAGCCAACAGACTATTGGGTAGCGAATAAGCGGGGACCACAGTAGCGAGGGAGGCCGGAAAATTACAGGAAAGTAAAGGAAACGGATATAAGCCGGGTAGGGGCGTTTCAGGGCCTAAAAATATTTTAAATACATCGACAGGTTTCATTTCAACAAATAGCCGGCTATTTCAGCATGCATCCCCCTATAGCACGAGATGGAAATGCAAGAACAATGCAAAATGTCTTTATGGCAGGAAAGTTGAGTTTGCAGCAATCAATGCAGATCAAATTGAAATACAATGTTACCTCTCGGATTCTTCTGAGTCTTCACGTTCCTACAGTAAAATCAAAAGCAAATTTTCAGCTTGGAAAACACCTCAATATTCCCTTATCACGTATACACGCTTCTTTTATAAGGAACCTAGCTCAAGGCCTAGTTCCAAAGGTTCCTTAGTACTGGACCTTCAATGATCAAATTAAATAGTTCTAACAGTTCCTTAACAGTTCTTAAATTTTCAGCGCACAATTAGTGACATAAAAATGGTACAGACATATTTAAAACATTGAAATCCTAAATTTCACCTTTTCGGCTGTAACGTAAGATCGATGAAAAATCAAGGACCTAACACAAGCTTTGTAAACAATCAGGCCGGTTTTAACTGCAAATGAATGGAGCCAGCTTCCAAATTCTTGATTGCTAAGAGTTATAAAAATTCCTCAAAATGAAATGTTCCTTTGGGAATTTTCCTTTAGTAGTATAAGTTCTGTAAATATTTTAGCATTCTACACGTAGCTTCCTTATAAACTCATTCCCTATAAAAAAAGCGTGTAATATGGCAAGTCTCAGATAGACAGTACATTTTTAACTAGCATCTTTACTATCTACATATTTTCAACAGATATACACATGCATACATACATACATACATACATACATACATACATATAAATATAAATATATAAATATATATGAGAAAAAAAATCAAAAATATGCTTCACTTAAACTGTAGATGTTTTTTTTGTTTTTTTTTTCAAACTTCATTACATATCATATTTAAATCTACAAATACAAATCTCACTAACAGGTAATCTGTATTTGGCTGGCTTAAAATGCTACAATGCTAGGTAATAGAAAGAAAAGAATGAATTGGAAAATTGGAAAAAGAAACAAAAAAAAAAAAAATTATTTAATAGGTAAGGAGGTCCGGATCACACCATGGTTTATTCCTCATGCAAAAGAAGTAGTACGTTGTACGTATGACTATGGTTGACAACTCTGAAATGATAAAGTTGAGATGGTGAGTGTCGATACCACTGTCATTACACATTTTGAGAAAGGAATTTGATGAAGTACCAAATATCCCAAGGCAGCTAATGCAGAGGTTTATGAATTTTATTTCCTTATAATCAGTGGCAAGATCAGATAGAAGGGGACGATATTTGAGTTCTTTTCGATGAGCATTATTGTTTAAATTAGTTTCGAAGCCCACAGTTAATTCTATGATATACAGGATATTGTCAGCTGTTGACAGAAGAATGTCAGGGAGAAGACTATTGCCAGTAACGATGCAGGGAGAAAGGTAGCCAGGGAGATCGACATATAGTTTTGCATGTTGTATGGACTGCAGCGTTTCAGCGAGAAATTTTAAAGCAGAGTTATGTCTCCATGTGAAACGCCCTTCAGTTAGATACGTGTTGCAACCAGCAACAATATGAAGGAGTGACTCAGGCTGAAGGCAAAAAGAACAATCAGACGTAGCTGAAAGGTTCCATAGAGAGAGGTTCTTTCTAGTAGCCAGCGTGTTGTTTAGATACTTGATGGTGAAATTGAAGATATTTGGTGGTAGTTTGCTTTGGGCCTTAGACCACAGCGAAGTCAGCTTTTGCAGGGAGTGCTCAAGGAGGAATGATATAATGAATCCCTGTGACTTTAACTGAGTCTGAAGTCTATTGGTGTGTTCAGCACGAATGGATTTCAAAACCTGTTTTATGTTTGAGTAAATATCGTATTGAATATTTGCCCCTGAGTTGGTATTTCTCCATAATTTGGTTATTGCTAAATATCTTCATAACTAACATAATTGACTTTCTGAAAACCATACCATCTCAACAGAACTCAAAACAACATTTCTACTTTACAAATACAGAAACATCACGGTACATCACCAACAATAGAATTTGCCATAAGTATATACTGTAAATTCTTGAAATGCCCCCCTCAAATAAGCCCCCCAAGCTAGACCTTCAAATTGTTAATAAGTCCCCTTTTAACAAGCCCCCACCAAAGGGGACAGTGAAGACTTTGATATAAGCTGATGCTAGATTTGGACTGCTCTTGAATAGGCATTTAGAACATAACCCTTTTAAGTGGCAAATGTCAGCTAATTTTATCACCCCCCCTTGCATAATCCTCCACCCAAAAGGTGCCAAAAACAAAAAAGCCCCTAGGGGCTAAACGACTTACAGTAATCCTGAATAAGATCAGGGAACAAGAAGCAAATTTTAATGGGCACATAATGAGAAAGCATGATTTGGAACATCTGGTAACAACTGCAAGGGTGAAAAGACAAGAGCTAGAGGCAAGCAGAAGGAGATGATAGATGGTATTACTCAATGGAAAGAACTGTCAAAAACAACTCTACTACTAAAGTTACTGGAAGACAGAGAAGTATGATTATACATTATCTCTTATGCCAGTCAGCAGAGAACTCAAAGAAGACAATTCTCTATTTTCTTCCATTCCTTTTGATTATGTTTTTCATATACCCATTTTTTTATAAGAAAAAAGTTTATAAGAAAATGAGGCTCAAATGGCCAAAATCTTAAGAAAATCCTAAGAAAATCACAAGGCTCAAGTTCAAGAATATGCTAAGAAAATCACAGTTCATCTACTTTACATGCCAGAAATTGATATTGGCTCATTTTTGCAAACTCTTGTACAAAGATCGAGACTTATGGTGGCCCAAAAAATACAGAGTAGCATGTTTCAGCCAGTTTTTTCCTTCAGAAGTTAAGAAAATCTTAAGAAAATCTCAGCCTCAAATTCGTGAAAAGTTAAGAAAATTGAGCCTCAGGAAAAAAAGTGTTTTCTTATAAAAAAAAATGTGTAACAAGCTAAATCTAAATTGCTATTATTTTCCTATAATGGCATTCTATGTTTGCTTATTCTACAATGATCAACAGAAAGATATCTTGCTTGCTCTGCGTTGCTCAATAAAGGCACAGATAAGAATCATACCAAACCCCCCTAAATCTAGCCAAAGCCTAACAGTTAGATCAATCAAGACAATACAGGGTTATATAACTTCTACAAGATACTCTAGGGTCCCCTTGCTCACTTTGCATGCAAATTCTGCTTTGCATTTATTTAGATTATTCACAATTAGCTTCCCAACTATGGATTGCTTGAAACTTCCCACACAATTTACACATCCCTCTCTTGCATTAGAGATGTTATCCTCCATCTCTCACTTTAGTCTGAGACCTTTCCTACCCAAGCCAGCAGAGCAAAAGGCAGTATCACTATTCTTTTTTAAGAAAGCACAAAATGGCTGCAAATTCTACGAAATGTTTTGGTAATCATAAAAGCAAGCCAGCTCTCCATTGTTGTAGAGTACACTATACCAATTTTGCTCAATGAAAGGTATGCAGTGAGTATGCAGTGAGTATGCAATGAGTATGCAGTATGTTTCTATTGCACAAAACTATTCTCATTTTTTAAAAAACATGTTCTATATACCATATTCTCCAAATATTAACTATCCATTTGACACTAAGAGGATTTTAATTTTTAGTTCAAGATCAAATTAATTTAGCTACAGGTTACAACTTCCAAGCTGTTGAAGAACCTTGGCTAAAAATTCACAAGTATTTGCACTTTTAATTACAAAATTATCTTACACATGAGCAACAAATGTTTCTTATTCAACAATTTGTTGAAATACATTATCAATAAAACCATGGCTAATGATACTTCAAAGTCTCAATTTCCACAGTTTTCAATCTCTCATCAACCATGTTCCTTCTCTCCAACAAACAACCCCCCCCCCCCCTCTTAATGATTGCTATCCTTCTTAAATAATGGTACTTTATCCCTAAAGTTGACCAAAACTGTAACTATCTCTACTATTGTGATTTCTTCTAGCATTGATCTTTCATCTAAGCACACTAATAAAACGTTGCATTTTCACTGGCTTTGTGATAGCATACAGAACAGTGTGCATATTGCATGGTAAAGGAAAACTAGTATATTCCCCTGATATAAGAAAAATACTTTGTGCTATAATTCAGAATAAGCCATAATAAAATTATACAGTTAACATTCACTCATTTACATCTCAATAATGACTGACAAAAATGCTATATACTGTATAGAGTCTATGAAAAGCCCTTTTTAATGTCCTCCCAAAACGTAGGGAACATTGATTTTAGGTTTTCTTCACTGTACACTTTCCTGTCGTCAAACTCAAACCCTGGTACTGTACACTCTGATATCAAAGCTTGTCTATGATTTATACCATCATCTAGCACCTCTGCCCATTTCAACGTTCCACCTGGAACCATTAAATGAAGGCGCTGTCCTTCAGCAATATTGCTCCCCAAGACAGCGGTTTCCAATTTCTTGCCTTCCATGTCCAGCCAATAATACTTAATAGGGCCTCCGTAGTGATAGAAATGAATATGATCAGATTTATTTACGTGCGGGGCATTGGTTTTGTCCATTAAGTAGTAAATTGTCGTATAGAGGTCTCGCTTGGCACCAGAGTTGTCATTTTTCGCGTAAAGCGATTCACCTTGTTGCAGTGTCGTCAACTTCCTATCTGATATATCTACTTTCTTATCTCTAGCTCTATAAACTTCCACAAAATATCCACCTTCACCTTCAAGGGGTTGCAAATTTAACTGCGAGATGAAATCCTGATTCATTGACATGCTTGCGACGTAATTCTTCCGGCGCGGCGTACGAGCTGGAAAGGCTACAATGGCTGCAAGTCAGAACCAGAACTCTCACCTAACAATATATACCTCAGACCCCTGTTCTTCTTAAGGTGAGGAACCAACCGCTGAACTACCTTAATTCATGAATTTCGATCTGCACCGAAAAGTGAACCGAAATATTCGGTCACTATCCGACGTTTCATACTCTGACGAGTGTCGGACGAAAAAAGCTTTTCAGTATGACTAAAACATGGTGCCGCTTTTTCCTGAGGTAGTGAAGTTCTGCAGTACCAGCAGACTTTCCAAATATTAGAAAAGGAAAACAATTTTCTACAAGGAAGACTTGGAGGTATTGACGGCTCTTCTAAAAGTGAACAGGGAGCACACCTGTTCAGGTGCAAGCTGCAATCTATTCCATATAGGAGCACCTCGATAATAAAATGCTTTATGACCACTTTTTGTGTCCATAAATGAAACGTATAAATCAGTGTGGGTATTGCGTAGCCTGATAATGTCTCTAGAAGAATTTCAAGTAAATAAATCATAGAGATACTTAGGCGCAAGATTATCTAAAGATCTGTACACCATCGAAACTGTCTCTCCAGTTGTAGTTTCAATAATTGAGGGCCATTTCGACTTGTCAAGCAAAGTAGACGCGGAAACATTAACCTGCACTTCACTACAAATTAATGTGAAGCAACCCAAAGGAGGGCAGACTGACTGGAGGGTATATTTTGATCCGTTAAATACTTATAACTAATCGTGTGTATTTACACTGTTCCGAATAAAAACTGTTCCGTTTAGTTACTGTTAGATTCACTCTTATATTTGAAATGAGCATGTGTACGCCATCGCCAATCCATATCTCACCCGAACCGTATACGTTACAATGAAGATAAATATTATCAAGACTTAGAAATTATGTCATTTAAATCTGTGACTCTATTTGCTATTGTGCAATTTTGTGCGTCCTTTGCTCTTTCATCTATTCCATGTATCTCGATATAGGACATTTAACTACTTTCTTGTATTTTCCTGTTTTTCTTAGCTTCTTTGGCGTAAAAAGAGGTAGTGCTGATTGCCAACAAACAACACCATCTCAAACTAGTATCCCCGGACAAGCACGAAGCCAGTACTGAAAGAGTAAAGGCAGTTGCGTAACAATGACCTGTGGCTCTTAGAAATAATTTGCTTGAGGACTTTATCATGTTTAAAACTTCTTCCCAAATCGACATAACTAAATAAGGGAGAAAAGAAGTAATAGGTAATCCATAACTTGGGAAATATCGGCCTATTATATTTCCTTTTATTTCAAAAGGCATGTCCTTTAAATACTTCTGAAGGAACTTCTTGGGAACTCAAAGGCTTGGCGACCTTTGAAGTTACGCTTCTGGGTAAGGGGTAAGCCCTAGCTAAGACCCTGAACCCCAAACTTGTTCAACATATCTGTTATAGCACGCAACCGGATGTACAACGCTATCAAAAGATGACCACTTATACTGATGCTGCTTCTGCTTCTCATACGTCAAACTTCATTGTTTTCGAATGTTTGAGACAAAAATATATGTTTACAATCATACTGTATAGGATCTGCAAACAAGGGCAGCATCTACTGATTAGACAAGCAATTCCCAGGTGCCCCTTGGCTGCAAATCTGCTCCGTAATGAATACTGAATGGATTGAACATGGAAAAAACAATTTGCTTTCACCTCTCTGTGAAACGATATATCCAACCAGTGAAAAGTTGCAGAAATGGAGAGTCAATAATGAACACCTTTGTCCTCTGATGAACAGTTTCAGGTGTCCTCTGGTACATTTAGAGAATATGTACCAAAAATACCCAAGTACCACTAACATTCCACACCCGCAAGTTGTCTCTGATTTACACAAACAAAATTCCTGTTTTTCTCAAAATGTCAAATATATTCTCACCAAATGTGAGTTTTTGAGGGACCAGCCTTCAAAAGCTTCACAGCCTGGCACAAAGTCTAGGCCTATGGTTTTTTAGGCTGTGTACTATTTTTCACTATTTGGAAACTCTGACAACAATGGAGAGCTTCCTATTGCATGGGAGCTACAAAAGTATACAGTCATTAGGCCAGAGATCTATATACAGCTTAAAAAGCAGCCAAAAACCTTACCTCACATAGGTAAGTAGATGAATCAACATCTGGTATGGCAGGCCTCAATTTATCAAGGATGGATTGAAGCTTTGTCCTGAAATCAGAACAATATCTTTAAATGAGGAGCACGTGGCACATGAAAACCAATGTTTAAAACAAAAGCATTCAAATCATATGGTAAATACATTCACAATATGAAGCGTGAAATTTGCAAGATACTCTTAGGGAGGGGAAAAGTTTCACAGATTGATACTAGTATACAAGTTCTTTGTTTCTTTCTGACCCACTGTATCCTTCACAATACCTATTCTCATTAAACTTAACCAAACAGGGTAGTCAATCTGCTTTGGACACTGAGGGACCACTTACCCTCCTTGCTGTACCCTTTGAGGTGCCATTTAATATGAAGTGAATGCATTGATCTAAATAGTGACTTCATAATACTGGTTACTTTTTCTAATGTAAATAGTAAAGTAAATTCAATGCAACAGTAAAGAAAAATATTTAGATATCAAAAACTACCCAAAACTACCTAAGTAGTAAAAAGTCTGAAAAACCCACAGTTTACAAATAAATGATGTAAGCACACCAAACCCATTCCAACTTAAAATGAAGAAAGGATGGTGAAATGGTTGGAAAATAGCAAAGATTTTGAAACTAAACCAATATCTAGAGAGATGATCCACTGTGCAGTTTTTATAGAACTGTATGCAAAATTTCACTTCATACTTACTAACACATAAGAAACTTTCTATAAACATAAAACACTCAAAAACATCTAAAGAAAAATCTCATATCAAAGCAAAATGCTATATACAAAAGTTCTCCTTTTTCAGGATACATTTCTAATTTCAGGATGAGGGCTGTGCAGTCCTCATAATAAAGTGTTTACAAAAATATGCTTAGACAAAGGATGATAATAATTTACAGGGAAAATCCACACTTATGCATTTATACTTAGATTAATGTTTTCACTGTATAGTGGAAAAATTACCTAAACATGAATGAATAGATTTGGATTGTCTCCATACATTATTATATTCAAAAACAAGCTGCTTTAAAGGCTGAAAATAACATGCAAGAGCATAAAAAACGGAAATAGTATGGCTAGGCTTTTCTCACATATATGGCAGGAGTCACAAGAACTGGGAAGGCTTTCCATCTTAGACTTACTGCAGATGTAAATACTATATTTTGCAAATTATAAGAGATATCTAACATGAGATCTTAATATGTGATCTGGTCAGTAATTGGGTTCATATGAGAGGGTCCTTAACCTGGATGATTGCAAAAGCTGAGGGAATTATTTTCTAGTTAAATGACTCTGGCTGATTTCTCAAATGGTACTGAGATGTTGTCTATAGTCTAGTGGTCTTCCTTGTTTCCTCCAATAGCAGGAGTCCCAATACTGGGTGTGAATACAGGATACAGCCACCAAATGTAAAGGAAATAAGGTTCTTGTTAGATAGCTGCCTATTTGGTATGAGGAATTGGAAGATTTTTTCAAATTTCCAATAAAAGTGTGGTTTTCAAATTAAGAGACCAGGTGCTCTAAATATCACAATATTTCTCAATATCATTTAACTTTCCCTTACAGAAGAATGTATGGGAAAACCAATGACACACCCTTAAACAAAGCCAAATATACTTAGTCAAAAGGTGCATCCTATATATGGCAAAATATTGTAAGTCTTATTTCATGTTGGGGGCAAGATCTGTGACAGGCCTAGTTTCAGAAAAAAACTTCCTCCTGCATTTAAATCACTGTAGCAGCCATAACATTATAAGCATTTCATAATCACTATTGGTGTGAAATATAACTCTTTGTTGAGTTTCCTGCTTTCATTTTTAAAGACCAAACACACAAGACACTTGATAGGCCTTCACGTGTAGGGATATTTACTCTTCACCACAGAAGCACAGATTAGGTCTATGTATAGTGGAGACAACATCTTCCATAGTTGCAATGTTAAAGAAAGTCCTAGGCAAATATCCACCTATGCAGTGTCTGTTTATCATAAAAATGCATTTTTTTACATGGGAGATTAAATTCTATTCTTGACTCATCAACATGTGATGTAAAGTCACAATGTATACTAAATATGATAAGCAATTAAAAAGGGTCCTCTGTCACAAAAATAAGAAGCTGGTGTTAAAAGAACATCTGCTACTTTGACCACTACAAAACATGCCAAACCAAAGATTCCTCTCTTAACAATCCAACATATAAAGCTCAAACTATAAGATACAATGGTCTATATAATTCTTATTTTTTCAATCCATTGAAAAATGTGCTACCTGCACATTTAAAGTAGGTCTTGTCTTCACCATTACATAACACAACTGCATGTCTTTCAATATAATGCACCCCTTCTATTGTCTGATCTTTCTCTTAACTCAACTAATAAGTTGAGATTCTAGATAATAGGTCCTTGATATCTTTCAAACTCAAGGTAGCACTTATAAATCAATAAATATATCAGGAAGCATTAGTTGATCAAGAACATAAGTATAATAATCACAATGAAAAATCATAGAAAAAGTCAGAAAGACCCTGCAGTGTAGCAGTCATATAAATAAAAAAATCCAAGCAAATAAGGTTTCTTTTGGAATATGCTTATATACCTTAACTTGTCCAAAAAATGGTTTAACTTTATCAGGAAGCATCACTTGATCAAGAACTTAAGCATAACAATCACAATGAAAAATTACAGAAAAAAAAACCAGAAAGGCCCCAGTGCCACAGTCATATCAATCAAAAATTCCAAACAAATAAAATTTCATTTGGAATATGCCTATTTACTGTCATTAGTCAATTAAAAGGGCCTACCACATATGGCTTTCTCTGTAGTATTTACTATGATTGTCATTGTGATTCTCATACTCAAGAACCTGAAAATCATTTACTTGAAAATTATTTCCTACTCCCACTCCCACTAAATAGCTTGTAAATATTATAGCAGGCCAAGTGCTTTCGACAATCAACCCTAAAATAACCGCAGACCATGTTTACTGTCTCATAACAAGTTACAAATGTATTTGTAATAGCACATCATATATGATGTGCATACGACACTACTATACAATCTTAAACATCTTTAATCGAGTTCCCATTTCAAAGACTATAGCTACTAAGAAGTCCGAAGTCATCTGGCAGTAACATTGCTACACCATCTGTGCTTTCCTCTACTTGGGATCCCTTACTGACTTTTCAGTTTCAGGCTGTCAGTTTTACAAGTATATGATCGATCATGGCCTAAAGCAAGCAAGATAGGCAAAATCGCTCAAAGAGGGTAGCAGATTTTTCATGAAGCAAATGCAAATATATCTCGTAAAAAGTAGATCGACTATACCCTTTCTTCTCATCTCCATTTCCAACATGTCTTTCTTTTTCCATTTTCCCTCCAAAAATATCAACAATTATTTGTGTTACGGATGGCCGCTCATCTCGCTTTCTGCCTGCCTCAGTTTCACAAAAGTTCGTCAAAAGTGCATTGTGGGACCTACCGCCAATTGCATGATTCAACTATCCAGTACTCTCCGTCCCTAGTATATCCTCAAAAAAAATAAAAATAAATAAATGAAACGAAAATAGAAGTACTGTATATTTTTCAGTAACAAAAGAAGTTTTTCAGACAAAGAACAAAATAATAATTCTAGAATAGTTTCAAATGCAACGATTTAAGATCGAATATGTTGCATGAATTAGCATAGTATCTTTTAGTATCATAGTATCTTTTCAACAAAACTTAAAAAAGTTAATGTTACCCCCCAACTATTGAAAACCCCCCTATTTAAGCACTATATGACAAAATCCACCAATTTCCATCTATTATCACCCTCCCCATTTAATTCTTCTGGGAAAATTGCCAGCCCAATTTTTTTAAATTAGCCCCCTACTATCAAGGGACGGAGAGTAAACATGTTTCTCTCCCCTCTACACCTAAGTGTCCGGTCATATCACTTTTGACGTCTAGTCCCGTAGTCAGCTTGAATTCGCAAGGGGGCACAGCCAATAAATGTATTACATACATACATACATACATACATACACACACACACACACACATATATATATATATATATATATATATATATATATATATATATATATATATATATATATATATATATATATATATATATATATATATATATATATATATATATATATAAATAAACCTCTGTCCCTCCTCCGTTTCTTTCCCTGCCATCCTTTCAAGTGTATATCCTATCATTTTTTGATACAGCTTTGATAGATAGGAGAATTTTGCCAAACTCAAGTGTTTTTCGGCCCAGTACAAAGTACACATAGCCACTATTAGTGACTTGAAAGAAATCAAAATTTGAGTACCTCAAGGATCTGTCCTTGGACATTTAATGTTTAATATCCATTTAAGCGACAATTTCATGTTTATAACTTGTACAGTGATTTGCAACTATGCTGATAATACACCTATCTTTGCATGCCATCCAAATCTTGATTCTATTGTTAGACACAAGCAGAAGGTGCTGTAATTGCAAAACGGTTTTCTGGGGACCATTTCAAATCAAATGATGCTAAATGTCATCTAATGAAATTCGGTGATAACATTACTTATGCAACAGTTACAATAGGAAGATAAAAGATCATTAGGAGCAAATATGAAAGACGTTTAGGTGTTAGTTTTGATAACAAATTAAGTTTTAGAAAACATGTTAAAGCTTTACTTATGTAAAAGGGCCAATCCAAAAGTTCCTCTGCCAAATAGTGATAGGTTTACTGATGATAATTCATTACTCCCATCTAGGTCGTGGTGTCGAAAGAGAAAAATTTTGATTTCAGTGGAAGTTGTAATTTTCTAGTTATGAATTGATAGCCAATCAAACCTTGTTCCGGACGTGACAGGCAAAATTTATCATTTTCATAACCTGTTGTTTCCGATTGAAAGCTTACCAAATCCACCGATTGAACTTTCTTTTTGCTCATTTTACAAGTTACACTAAACAAGAATACTAATTTGACAAGGCTAGAAGTTGTGATGTACCAAAGTTAGGCAACTTTACTTCCAAGAAGATAATGTTCCGGGCGTGACAGTTTCAGTTACTGTAAAATAATGCTTAAACTGTAGGATTTATAAAAGGACAGGCTTATAGGAACGTGAGTTGGTGTACTTCCTATAAGCTGCAAGTGTTCGTTTAACTGATATCCTTCGTTGATCCATACTGATCTCGTATCATTATTTAACGTGCAGAGAACACGGGGGCAGAGAAAGGAGACGATGTTGTTGACGGTACTCTGACTCTACTCTGACTCTACTCTGACTGACTTTACATTACAAATAACATGGCAGATCTCATAAGTTTCATTTAAATCTATAATGGAATATGTGGGTTGATAATCACATATTGAGTAAAGAGGATTCAATCCACTGTTAGGAAAATATGGACTTTTAATTTGTGTGTATTAATTAGTTTGTAAAACCTCAGTTTATTTTTGTCAATGAACAATTTTTAAACACTTGAAGCTACTATCAAGGAATTTTCTAGGTTACTGTTGAAAGAAGCTGTTGTGTTGATCAAAAGTCTGTAGTTGATGGCAATAAAACCAAAGCTTTAAATCATATTTCCCTTAGCTTACAATACCAAAGCTTAGATTTTTGTCCACCGGGTGGTTTTTCTCAGTCGGTGATGGAAAATTACCTTTGAAATGTTAAGTAATTTCTGGAAAGTCAAATTGTCTACTGTTATTAGCTTTGCATCCATATCACCAAAACGTTTCGGATGTGACACCTTATTCTGGATCTACTGATCTATAGAAATAAACCTGTTTTTTTCATTAACATGGCACCATATACAGTTTAAAGATGTCATTTAGGGCAGCTCTAAAACACATTCTGTATATAGAATACAGAATAGTTTATCAAATTTTTGCTTTTTTGAGAAGCATTTATTGTATTAGCTACAATAAATGCTTCTCAAATAAGCAAAAAGATGAAAAAGTAGCATCTTGTAGAAAACTAAGCCTAGATGTGTCTACATTTCTAAAATAAACTTTGTAGGGACATAAAGTCAATCTGAAATTTCTCCACTAAAGGGGACAAAGTCATGGATACGCCCGAGAAGGGTAATCAGAAACTGCATGCACTTACTCGCACTCGTCTCAATACATTGATCCTATCAAATTATAAATTCCAATGAATGCTTCATCAAATCACAAGTCAATTATTGTCCACTAGTGTGCAGGGACGGCTACGCTGCGGGGGGGGGGGGGGCAGGGGGCAGCTGCCTCTCCTGCCCTTGTCCAAGGACTTAATTATTTTAGTGCAAAGATGTTTATGATGCGCCCTCAATAGGAACCTTGCCCACTCCTGCCCTCGGTTCGGGCAGACGTTTCTGCTTGTGTGGATGTTTCATAGGGCAATCCATTCTAGGTTGAATAATGTACAAGACAGGGCTCTATGACTGGTTTGCAAAGTTAGTGATACAACGACAGTAACTACCCATAAGCACAGTCTGCAATTACTACTGATGGAGGTTTTCAAAGCGAAGAAAGACCTGTACCAGTCATTCATGATGAACATCTTCACCGAGAGAGATAGTTACTACACTCTAAAGAAGAGAGATAGTATTCATTGCAGAGGTTATCATTTGTCGTCCTTATTGTCAAAAGAAGTTAGAAGTTCTAACACACTTTCTGAGTTCAAGAGGAGAGTTACACTAAGGAAATACTTGCTCATGCAAACTGTGCAAATAATTTATGAAGACCTAAGGCTGATGAACATTTTCATTGTAAAGTTTTGGAAACAGGAAACACATACGTGTTTCTTATTAGAAAGTGGCATATAAGAATGTAGTACTCGACTGCTCAAAAAAAGTTGAAAATGCTCAGTACTGGATTCCTGAAACCTAAGAACGCTGATAAGTCATATACTTTTAAAATCCAAATTTTCATGCAAGCCAGTCATAGCTTTTACTTCATTTGCATAGATTTCTTGTGGTATTCTATGTACTAGAGTGTTAAGCCAGGTTCTTATATTTACTAGGAATCGAAATGACTGGGATTTTACCGATTCCCAATTCTTGTGATAACGTTGACCCTTGCGATGTCTCAGTTCACATGTGACGTAAACATCTCAGACAAACGGGGCTTGTCGGGGACGCATCACAAAATAGAAAAGCTTCCGATTCTTACGATTCTTAAAATCATATCACATGGAGCTTGAATCGTCTGGGGCCGACTGGGAAGCTTAGAAAATAGACCTGACAGAACTCTCACACATTTGGCGGTATTGCTTATTGGCTGTGCCCCCCTTGCGAATTCAAGCTGGCTACCGGTCTGGTTTGTGTACTTTAATGTCCTGGGGACAAGATTCACATTCTGATTCGAGAACAATATTCAGATTCGATGGTAATCATCTTGCGACTGTCCAAAACATGTCGTAGATAGAATATCGAAGCATCTATTTCAAACAACATCCGACTAGGCATGTTAAGCTACATTTTGAATAATTTTCCATAATTTTTAACCCAGGGGGTTCCTCAAACGAAGTGCCGTTACGGTCAAATCCGTAATATTCTCATATCGATGAGTTTGAATCAATGTAACTCAGTACCCCCTTAAGAAATAGAGCACTTGACCTATTGTTGCACGACTTTGCATTATTTGTCAGACTTCAGCTAAAAATGTAACTAAGTGCAGTTCGGACGCCATTTGGAGGCTGCCAGGCCTCCCAGCTGATTGATACTCGCTATGTTTGCATTAAGTGCACCTCCGTAACAAAATCACCCTGGATACGGGCCTGTTGGTGTGCGTTTTACATTACTCTTCCTATAATTCATGAGGAGACTAACTAGCTGATAAGACTGGTAGAATAGATATAACTCCAAACGTTACCTCTAGCAAACATATTTATACTATATCTCACATTATCTGCTGGCACGTCCATTGATAATGGCTATGTTCTTGTTGTTAATGAGAGATTGAAAATTTACGGTAATTAGAGCTCATGGGACTGAGGGTATGACGTTATGGAACATGCAGGCACCTCCTTTGCTGAACCGCCTTGGTAAGATATTATGAAACAATCTCCAAACTGTAGTTTAACATGCCTACTTGGATATTCGCTAAAATTCTGTTTTACTTCCATGCTGAGACTGAAATTTCATATTAATTAAAGCTCATCGAACTGGGAATGTGATATACTTGATCCTAGCGACACTTCCCTTCACCAACCCCCTAGGCTAAAAAGTGTGTAGAAATATCCAAAATGTAGTTTAACATGCCTACTGGAATGTTATTTCGTTGAAATTCTGTTTTATTACTGTGAATGTTATTTCTGCTGAATGTTATTTCTTTGTTGTTAGTTCTTTGAATGTTATTTCTTTTGAAATTCCGGTAACTCACCAGACTGCGTATATGACGTAATTGAACGTAGCGGCACTTCGTTTGAGGAACCACTTGGGTTAAAAATTGTGGAAAAATGTCCAAGCTGTAGCTTAACATGCCTTGTTGAATGTTATTTCATTGAAATTCTGGCTTATTTGTAATAAGTGACGGGAAATTTACATTAATGAAATCTCATCCGCAAGTGAATATGACGTAATTGACCTTAACGGCACTTCGTTTGAGGAACCCCCTAGGTTAAGAATTGTGGAAAATTCTCCAAACTGTAGCTTAACATGCCTAGTCGGATGCTATTTCATTGAAATTATGTTCTATTTGCAATAAGTGATCGAAAAGTTACATTGATTTAAACTCATCGGTATGAGAATATGACGTAATTGATCGTAACGGCACTTAGCTCGAGGAACCCCTTGGGTTAAAAATTGTGGAAAAATGCCCAAACTGTAGCTTAACATGCCTAGTCGGATGCTATTTCATTGAAATTATGTTTTATTTGCAATAAGTGATCGAAAAGTTACATTGATTTACACTCATCGCTGTGAGAATATGACGTAATTGATCGTAACGGCACTTCGTTTGAGGAACCCCCTGGGTTAAAAATTATGAAAAAATATTCAAGATGTAGCTTAACATGCCTAGTCAAATGTTACTTCATTGAAATTCTGTTCTATTTGCAATAAGTGATCGAAAAGTTACATTGATTCAAACTCATCGATATGAGAATATGACGTAATTGATCGTAGCGGCACTTCGTTTGAGGAACTCCCTGGGTTAAAAATTATGGAAAAATATTCAAAATGTACCTTAACATGCCTAGTCAGATGTTACTTCATTGAAATCCTGTTCTATTTGCAATAAGTGATCGAAAAGTTACATTGATTCAAACTCATCGGTATGAGAATATCACGGATTTGACCGTAACGGCACTTCGTGTGAGGAACTGCCAGGGTTAAAAATTATGGAAAAATATTCAAAATGTAGCTTAACATGCCTAGTCGGATGTTACTTGAAATAGATGCTTCGATATTCTACCTCCAACATGTTTTGGACAGTCCCAAGATGATTACCATCGAACCGCAGGACAATAAAGTGGTGTGTGTAACGCAGTAGTGCTACAAAAGCTCAACTATTTTTGTTAAGAAGTCGTAAGAAAGATTCAGCACTGAAATACAGCCAAGTTTCAGTGCTGAGAGAAAAAGTTCCTTTTAAAGAAAATGTGTATGCACCATCCGCAACTCCATGACGAAATTAAAGCTAATCATAAAACGTTACAGATTCTAGGAGAAGCCCTTTTTTATGTCCTCCCAAAACTCAGGGAACATTGTTTGTAGTTCTTCTCTACTTGGCATTGTCATATCTTCAAGCTCAAATCCTGGTGTAACACACTCTGAGAGCAAGGCACATCGGTCGTGTATTCCATCATCGAGTACTTCTGCCCATTTCAGCATTCCACGAGGAACTATTAACTGGAAGCATTGTCCCTTAGCAATATTGCTCCCTAAGATGGCCTGTTCCAATATTTTGTTCTTCATATCCAGCCAGTAGTACTTTACAGGGCTTCCATCATGGTAGAAATGGATATTATCAGATTTATTTACACGTGGCGCACTAGCTTTATCCATTAAGTAATATATAGTGGTATACAGATTCCTGTGTCGAGCAGTTCCATCTTTTCTCGTGTCATCAGACTTCGTTTGTTGTACCATTATTGTTTTGTCAACATCAATTTCTAGTCTCTGGTCCTTAGCTCTATACGTTTCTACCAAATACCCACCATCACCACCAATGCGCTGCATGTTTAACAGTTCAACATATTTATCTTTGAAAGACATACTCTGGGACATAATGATTCATAAGTTTGACTACCTCTGCGAATGCGAGATGAATTTTGCTCTTGTAGTTCCTTGCGGTTGCTTGCGGTTGCTTGCGGTTGCTTGTGGTTGCTTTCGAAAGCCTTCTTTTGTAAACTCTGTTATTGCTACCCGCCGTGCTTGCGTCTCTTGTTCAATTGTCTTTGTGTTGGTTGGAACAATCAACTATTTACGAATTCACAAGTTTTCACCTATTAGCCAAATAGGATTAGGACAATTTGATGAGTGATGGGCATAAAATTTCTACCTGCCTACACGAGATGACAATATTTGCGATCTCATGGCATTTCTCACCACAGGGCTGAAATCAAATGGTACCACGAAGCATCATAGGGAATTCGCTTCCACAGATAACTATTTCAATTTTATGATCTTATGATATAAAAAGTAGTTGCTATGAAAATGAATCTGGCAAGTGCTGCATGCTGACAACTGGAAAAAACTTGAGGGCGTTTCCAACTGACGTCACAGGTTGCTTTTCCGCCAGCTTGGAGGACAACCTAGGTCGTACATGTAGTAGTTATAGCACTCGAGCTATAGTTCTAGCAGTTGTTAGTTGCTCGAATTCCTAAAGTCTTAGAGGATGGATGTGAAGAAACAAAAAAATTATCCCAGAAACGGAGGCAAGCATGGACTTCTGTTACGCGTTTTTCATTTAAGACACTTAGCTCAAGGCCTAGTACTAAAAGTTTCTTAATTTTTGGCCACATTTTAGTTCTAAAAGTTCCTTAATTTAATGAAAAAGATTGCATTGAAAACGATATAATACACATGGATATAGCAAACGATTAGCAGGACAGCAAACAAAAGACGTTCGTTGATTTCCGTAAACTTTATATAATCTTCACTTTAGTCCTCGAAAAGGATACGATATTGGTTCAGTTTTGCATTGAACTAGGTAATGGTTCCAATGTGCCATTTGTACAAAAATGCGTATATCTTCCTCTCTACCAAAGGGTCTTTCTCACATCTTTCTCATAGGAGAGAGGACTCCGACTTGGCTGCATCTCATCATAGAGTATGCTCAGATCATTTCATATACGGTAAGATTTATACCAAATTTCCCATATACCAAATTTTCAAATATATTTAATTTGCTCTAGATACATGTAGTTATGTCATTCTTCGTGGTTTTTCTTTTGTGTGAATGCAAGTTCTTCACATGACAGTATGGGAGCACAAAGAGACTTAAACACGTCCCTTTCTCTTTGAGATACGTTCTTGGGCTACACCAGATAGGCAAAGTATCTGGAATTTTGTGCATAGGATACATTAAATGACAGTTAATGAAGCTATTCTCTTTATAGGTAAACCAGCTGCACTCTTTGACACTACTCATCCTGATTGGGTCCCAGCATTAAATCTCGGTTATGGGGCACAAAATGTTTGTTGTGAGAGATATGAGCGTCAAAACCGAAGGAAAATTGCCAAAGTACAAAGTGAAACTGCCTGTTGGAAATGTGATTGACTTGTCACTTCGTGGTCAACAGTACGACACTGTCGCCTCAGCACCCTGCGGTACGAGGCACGTTCTTTAAACAATGTAAAGGACAGAGAACCGAGGGAGGAGGAAGAAGGAACAACTGTAATGTCTTAGTTGGACGCGTAGATTCGGCAGAGTGAGACACCAAAAAAAATACAACCACTCTCCAGTTATAGTGTCATATTTCTACCCTCAAATGCTAACCGAGCTAGTCTTTTGTTACAACCAACGAGGGGGAAAACATAAGGAAGTCCGAATATGTCCAGTAGCAATTCAATGGGTTTACGTCATTGCTACACCATCCCCCCTGTTATTTAATGTGCAACAAAATCTCCAAACCTCAAGGGGGGGTTTATGTTCTGCCTCAGTCTCGCAGGACGAGCCCGGTCGGGTGGTGGAGCCTCTATTTCACCGTCTGTGTGAGTGGGACTGTTGTCAAATAGAATGGCTGTGTCCCAAGATTCAGGGACGGGATAATGCACAGCTCCAGTACCTGATGGAAGCACACAAGCTTTTAAGCTATTATGATGCACAACTCTATCTCTACCCTCAGAAGAGCGTATGGTATAATTGACCCCTTGTCGAGAAATCACCCGGAATGGTCCAATCCACCTTCTACCAAATTTCCAGGGTTTAGGGCGACGAAGCCACACTGAACTATCGACGGGGAAAGGCACCCATTCCTTAATATTCTGATCGTAGTGCTTTTTCTGCTGAGATCTACTAGCAACGAGATTCTGCTGGGCTGACTGTTTGAGAGAACGAAGAGAGCGACGAACTGACTGCGAATATTCTGACTGGCTACTTGGATTTTTTAGGGGTATGCCTAAATCGATTTCAATGGGGGTACGGGCGGTACGACCAAATACAAGCTCATAAGGGCTAAACCCAGTAGCCTCGTGTGTACTGGTGTTATAGGCATAAGCAACCACACTGACCCAAATATCCCAGTCGTCTTGATGCTGGGAAACAAATGCTGAAAGCATTTCTTGAATGGTGCGATTTTGTCTTTCCACCAATCCATCACACTGGGGGTGATAGGCAGTGGTTCTAGACTTATGTGTTCCCATGATTTGACAGACTTCATGCATCAAATGACTTTCAAAGTTCCGCCCCTGGTCAGAATGGATAATGTGAGGGGGGCCAAACCGGCCGAAAAGACTGGAAACTAGGGTCTGAGCAACTGTGCGTGCCTTTTGATCAGGTGTAGGAAAAATTTCGCACCACTTGGTGAAATGGTCCATGACCACTAGCAAGTGCTTGTTACCCCTAGGCGTTTCAGGAAGGGGACCCATGTAATCCATGGCCCAGAAAACGAAAGGCTCACTAACCTGGATAGGCTGCAAGGGGGCAGTGTTCCTGGAAGAGTCCAGTTTAGTCTGGGCGCAATCGGGACAAGAACGAACAAAATGGAAAATGTCTTTTTTCATCATCGGCCAGAAAAAGCGGTTTTTGGTGCGCAAAAGAGTCTTTTTCAAACCCAAGTGCCCTGCAAAAGGGCTACTATGAATGCCCTGAAGCACGGACAGGACCAGCTGCGAAGGAATAACGAAGGAATATTCAGGCAAAAGCTTCGCCGGGTTGTCACTTTTGACAAGCATACCGTCAACAATGTGCAGGGAATCCCAACAATGCCAGAGTGCCTTTAAAATGGAATCGTGACGCCAGACAAATAACGGGGGTTTAGGCATCCCAGAGGATTTTAAATCAATGACAGTTTTCAAGCGAGCGTCCTCCCGTTGTGCAGTTTGGAGATTACAACTAGGTTGAATAGTTGTAGCACAAGTAGTACTAGATGGGGTGGTATCAGGCTCCGTAGGTGTACACCTTTGTAAAGGTATGAGACGAGAAAGGCCATCAGCATTACCATTCTCAGAACCAGACCGGTGGACGACAGTAAAATCATACTCTTGAAGGTGCATCACCCAACGAGCTAAGCGCCCTTTGGGCTCAACGGAATGCAGCCAACGCAAGGCACTATGATCGGTAACGACTTCAAATTTTCGTCCTAGCAGATAGGGACGGAAATGATCAGTAGCAAAGACAATTGCTAGAGCTTCCTTTTCGGTGGTAGAGAAGCCTTTCTCACGGTTAGTTAAAGCTCGGCTGGCATAAGAGATAACACGGTCGAGGCCAGAGTTATCGCTCTGAGTTAGCACAGCGCCAAGGCCTAGGTCTGAGGCATCTGTCTGTAAGACAAATGGTTCATCAAGACGGGGGTATGCCAGGACGGGGGCAGTACATAATAGCTGCTTAAGATGGGTAAATGCTTCTTGCTGTTTATCACCCCAACAGAACTGTTTCCCTTTCTTAGTTAAGCCTACCAACGGGGCTGCGATAGTGGCAAAATTGGGGATAAAACGCCTATAGTAGCCGGCAAGGCCTAAAAAAGAGCGCACATGTTCAAGGGTACGGGGGGTAGAAAGAGAAGACACGACATCAATCTTTTGTGGGTCAGTATGAACCCCCTTGCTAGAAACAACATGTCCAAGAAAGCGAACACTTTTAGCACCAAAATGGCATTTAGTAGCTTTGACACGTAAGTTATGCATACGAAAACGGTTTAAGACATTGATTAGGCGATCACAGTGTTGTTGCACGTTAGTAGAAGGGACAATAACATCGTCAAAATAACACAGGCAGGTATCGTATGAGAGGCCCGACAGCACAATTTCTATAGCTCTTTGGAAGGTAGCACAACCCCCTGTAACACCGAATGGAAGGCGACAAAATTCCCATAGACCATCAGGAGTTACAAAAGCGGTCTTCTCTCGATCATTAGGGGCAACACTGACTTGCCAATAGCCAGACCGTAGGTCTAGTGTGCTAAATAAACAGGAACCCTGCAGTGCATCTAAAAGGTCATCTACCCTAGGCAAGGGATGGGCATCTTTTTTTGTGATGGAATTTAACTTGCGATAATCAACGCAAAAACGATAACTACCGTCTTTCTTCTTAACTAAGACGATGGGTGAGGCCCAAGGGCTACAACTGGGCTGGATGACCCCCTGTTTTAACATGTCCTGCACTTGAGTCCTGGTTTCTGCACGGTGGGCATATGGCAGGCGGCGGGGGTATTGTCGAATAGGGGCGCTATTACCGGTATCTATGGTATGCTGAATGACCTTAGTATGGCCTAAGCTTTCGTCAAAAACATCAGCGAATTGAAGCAGCGTATCTAGGATAGTTTGTCTATCGCGCGAACTGAGATCAGCGCTTAAAGAAGCTTCAAGTTGCTGCTTTATCATAGTATGAGAAGAGGCACTGGGGGGAGAAGGCAATACAGTAGCAGATGCTATAAACTCAGATTGGTCAGGAACATCAATAACCGGGCAGAATTCACTGATTTTTTGACCAGCGTGCAGCTCAATATTGACATGGGAGGTATTCATAATACGCACTGGGAGAACCCTACCCTGTACCTGACAAACGCTATACGCTGCGAAAAGACTCGGGGGTAGAACCAAGCTGTCTGAAAGGGGCGAGACCATACCTAGTTGCTCCTTACTACTAGAAGGGACTCTGCAACTAACTAACACTTCTGAACGACCAGGGATGCAGATATTGTCAGATAAAACGACAGGAACAGGACCCCGATGGACAGACTGGACTAGAAGACAGGGGTAAGGATTAAGAGGGCCAATGCCATTGTTTAAGGATTGAGATTCAGATACATTAGGGGGAAGGAGGACCGGAGATGCTTGGGGGTGTAATGGAGTGCAACCATGGAGTCCTTCCAAAACGTAATTACCCTCGGCTTGTTGCGTTAATTGCAGTGCGTTAGAGGTTATAAAGTCCCACCCGAGGATGCAGTCTAACGATGGAAAAAGATTGGGGGAAACTAAGAAGGTTCCTAAATAAGATGAAGAGGAATTGCAGCCGGGAAATGATAGTCTCGCTTGTGCACTTCCATCAATACTTAAGGGCTGACCAGTGACACCAATGCAATTAGAATTAAAAGTAGCGAGGGTGGGCGTGGGTAAAATCTTATCAAAAACTGCCCTACTCATAAAAGATTTCATAGAGCCAGTGTCAATAAGAGCACTGACACTCACACCAGCCAAAGTACATTGAATAAGGGGCTGAGATAGGGATGAGTCCACAGACGGAACAAGAGAAAAAACTAGGGGGTGTCCTTCAACCCAGCCCGTTACTGAGGCACCCCTTTGAAGTTTAAAGAATTGTTATGTGCACTTACGCTGGGAGTGAAAGGTCGAAAATCATCCTGTGCAGGTGCATGATGTCCAACAGCATTGGAGGGTGCATGGCTGGAGGGCGTAGACCGGCGGCTTGGGCACTGGTTTTGAGAATGACCCCATCCACGGCATACAGAGCAATGGGCGTCCCATGGGCATTCACGGGCGAAATGGCCTCTTTGGTTGCAATTAAAGCAGCGGGCATTGGAAGAACGACTCTGTGGTTTCCACCCCCGACGATGCTGGGGAGGTGGCTCTGCCAGGGCGGCTTTAAGCTGTTGCTGTTCCGTGGAAAGGGCGGCGACAGCCGCAGTAAGGCTGCGAATAGAGGCTTGCAATTCATCTCGCAGGGCAGGGGCAGGAGCATCCACAGTTGCCATGACAGCACTGTCATCGCGCAAATGATGGACAGCGTGGTAGCGCTGAATGAAGGCACGCATGTCTGATAAAGATGGCGTAGGGTTGTACTCCAGCAGGCGAAGACGAAGGGCTGGTGGCAGACTTTTGATGAACTGGCGCTCCAGCAGGGCAGTGCGGGCCGCAGCAGACAAATCAGGATCTGCCTTAGACAGTAGGTCCTCTAGGTCCCACAGCAAGAGCGAGGGGTCTTCGTCAGGGCGCAACTTGCGGTGATCAAACGTCGAGTAGAACTTCTCCCTGTCAACGCGAGGGCATAGTGCATCCTTTAAATGCTGGGTAAGGGCAGCATAGCTCTGTCGTTGCTCATCGCCGAGGCTATGAAAGTGGGCAGCGGCAGGTCCTCGGAGAAAAGCGGGGAGCTTGATCAGTTTGTCCTCTGCACTCCATTTGTTGGCTGTAGCACAGCATTCAAAGTTGCGTAGCCAGGCAGGAAAATCTCCGGTATCAAATTTGTCAGGAAGGAGAGCAAAAGAAGCCATAACGTAGGTAAAATCTCAGCTCTGTACCTCTGTCACCAAGTGTAATGTCTTAGTTGGACGCGTAGATTCGGCAGAGTGAGACACCAAAAAAAATACAACCACTCTCCAGTTATAGTGTCATATTTCTACCCTCAAATGCTAACCGAGCTAGTCTTTTGTTACAACCAACGAGGGGGAAAACATAAGGAAGTCCGAATATGTCCAGTAGCAATTCAATGGGTTTACGTCATTGCTACACAACGATGAGGACGAGTATAACAGTCAATCGAGAACATGTTTGCGAACGATCTAAGTCAAGTAGCTTTTATTATCACTGTTAAGCAAGTTAAAATCATTATGAAGTTGACATAAATATACATCACTGTTTTAATTTTTCTGTTTATTCGCCTTCATTTAAGAATGCAGGGCTTTCCGTGCATTAAAAGTAATGCTCAGTCATCTCTTAAACACTGCCCATGATACTGATTATGAGACAGAAACTCAAAAATGTAATGAGGTTAAACCTTTAGGTTCCTGCGTAAATTGGGACAATGACAAAATACATGCTTTGAATGCAAGGTAAAAGATCTTCAAAACCTTGTTGATAAGACAACATTTGGCAAACCATCATTCTTTGGCAATGATTTGAAAGTATCCCTCTACATGGCACCGGCCTTCAAAGTCACAGTTTAGAACCGTGCAAAAGCAAAAAAAAGTAAGGCATTCGACAACAAGGCCGACGAGTTTTTGTTAAATACTTGTTTGTGTGTGTAGTGTTTTGTCAATTTGGGGTGGAAATTCTTTTGTTCTTGTTGCTTTGGTTCAGTGCAGTGGCGTAGCGGAGGTGTGTGGGGCCCTTAGTGAAGTAGGGGGACGGGGGCCCCTTGCACCTATGTATGTAATGACGTAATTTTTTGGTTGGGGGCCCCTTCGGGGCCCCTTATGAGTGGGGGCCCTTAGTGGTACGCCCTAAAGGTAACCACCGTCGGCTACGCCACTGCTTTGGTTGAAGGAGCTTTAGGCATTGATTTCATTTGTGTAGTGTTTTTCTGTTTTGGGGTGGAAATTCCATTGTTCTTTTTGTTTCTATAAAAGATTAACTTTAGATTTAATTTGCTTTGGGGCAAAATTTTGTGTGTACCTTTGAGATTTTTAGCCATCAAAGCACTAGGCGTGCTTTTTGGGGGAGGGGTGGGGGGATCAGAAGATACGATGATCAGAAGATTAGAAGATAACTTTTAGGTTTAAGTTTCACGTTAGGTTTTCTGGTGAAAACCCATGCAGTTTTATCCTAAATACGCCAAGTGACATTTGTAGCTACGAGGATAAATAAATAGTAAATGTTCGTTGGTTTATCATGTGTAAAATCGTTCGAATTTTACCAAGAAAAAGGATCAATTGTCCAATATCACAATTACTAATTGATGTAAGTAAACGACACAACAAATAATAAAACGACCAATAACAATGAATGTTCCAAGTTCATTAAGCAACGGATTCTTCTAAAACTGCCCCTCTAACTGACGATTGTAGCGGCTTTTACTCACGAATACTTCTAGCGACCTCCATTAACGACTTTCACATGACTACTCTGACGGCTTCACATAGCAACTGAACTGGACACAAAACAGCATGGTCCTTTTATGATAGACAGATTACACAACACAAAGGAAGAGCGATTACAACATAAGATAGTAACTGATGATTAGTGGCATGGCCATTTATGGAGCTTGGGCCATCAAAGCTAGTACAAAGTATATTATCAATATTAATCTTGTCCATGATCCTTCCAAAAGGTTACATGTTAATTCTTCTGTAAGGCTTGATGATGAAGTAAAGCAGCTATGGGACTTGGAAACAATTGGCATCAGAAGTACAGATGAAGTACACGATGAATTACTCGATAATGTTTCATTCAATGGAGAGAGATATTCAGTTAAATTGCCATGGAAGGTGGGGCATAAACCCCTTCCATCTAATTTTCAAAATAGTTTTTGCAGGCTAAAGGGACAGCTGAGAAAATTGAAAAAAGAACCACACGTGCTTGAGGCATATGATAATATAATCAAGGACCAGTTGGAGCAAAACATAATTGAAAAGGTAGCAGAACTTGAAGCCACTGAAAAGGAACACTATTTACCACACCATGCAGTAGTTCGGGACCATGCAGAGACTACCAAGATAAGAATTGTATATGACGCCTCATCAAAGGAAGGGAAGACAGGTACGTCTCTTAATAATTGTTTACATGTGGGACCACCACTTACGCCTTTGTTGTTCGATATTCTTTTGAGATTTAGAGAATTTAAAGCATCAATGGTGGCAGATATAGAGAAGGCATTTTTAAATGTGGAAATTGACCAGGCAGACAGGGATATTTTAAGATTTCTTTGGGTCAAGGATATTCATAATGAAAATTCGCCAATTGAGGTTTATCGCTTTAATCGAGTGGTCTTTGGTGTTAACTCATCACCATTTTTGTTGAATGGAGTACTAAGACACCACATTAGTAAATACCAAGAGTTAGATCCAGAATTTGCTACTAAATTAGCTAGCAATTTCTATGTTGACAACTTAGTGTTCGGAGCTTCTAATGTAGATGATGCAAGAAATCTACATTTGAAGGCTATAGAGAGAATGAAGGAAGGAGGATTTAATCTTAGGAAGTGGAAGAGTAGTAATGTTGAGTTAGTGCAGGAGTTCAAAAAGAGTGATCCTAGTTATGCAGTATCTCAAGAAGAGGAAGGCATCGAAAGTACCACAGACAATGCTGATGAAGATAGTCCAGCTTACTGTAAGAGATTTTTATTCCTCATCAAGAAGCTCGATCGTTTTTTGACACGCTGGAGACGAGAATATCTCACTGATTTACGAGAAGTGCATCGCATCAACAAGGGAGACCGTTCCGAGACGAAAATCGGAGATGTCGTACTGATCAAGGAGGACAACGTGCACAGGGGAAATTGGAGAATGGGTGTAGTATCGGATCTGATTACTGGAAAGGATGGAGTGACAAGAGGAGCAAAGGTACGTATTGGAGGAAAAGGTAAACCAGACTTTTTATATAGACCTTTGCAGAAATTATATCCCTTTGAAGTCAGAAGTGTAGTTGTAGACAGTGATAGCAACATAGCTCAGACCAGAGATCGAGAGCCAAATGCTTGTGAGCGCAGGCATGCTTTTAGGCCTACGGGCGCTGCAGCTAAAGACTCAGTATGGAAAACGCGTTTAATGCTTGACTCAGGGTGAGTCAAGGAGGGGAGTCTGTCGGGGATTTTCCATACGCTTCGACGCCTTCGCAGCGCTCTTTCTTCTTTAACCATTCATTTACTTTCTCACGCAGCTGACGTATATTATGTATGACTAGTTGTTGCGATATGCAGTAATATCATTTTTCACTATATGCACAGCCTAAGTATAACCTTAATATTAGTCATGATTACGTTACAGAGTTGTTTTTGCAAGTTGTTTACTAACCATATTTACATATATCTTGTATCCTGTTATTCTTAATTTTGATTGGTAGCAATTTATAGATTCGTGTAATTTGTCTACAAAAAGAGAGTTGGAGAGTTAGACAGTAAGAGAGAAAGAGAAAAAGAGACAAAGATAGTTGGATAGTTGGACAGAGTTCAAGAGAGAGATGGAATAGAGAGAGAGAGAGTAGGATAGATTTGAAGTATTGAAGTTTGAGTTAAATTGATTTGAATGAAGAGTAACAAGATACGAAACCTGGTGTCTCTCTGGTTGTTCTCTTGGCACTTTAACACTATATCCCTGAACCAGCAGATAGTCGGCGTTGGTACGCTGAATAATTTCTACATATATAAAGTAGAAAAAGTTCAGGAATTGATGAGGCAGTCAAAATGCAAGTGTTACGTGATACGGCTAGATTTACAGGGTAAATACGAACGCCGAAAAATGCCTACAGTGATTTTTCAAAACGTTTGCGCCAAAGGTTAACGTATGCAAGAGTATCGAAAGAATTCATGTCTGTGGAGAAAGGACATATTCCGCCACTCACATAGAGCCAATGTTTACAAGTTACGAAACACTTTTTCTTTGCTTTGTATTGTCGGCAATAAGGAGGACGACTGCTAGTTTACCCTTTTATGGTTTGTGTTCAAGATGACGTAAACATGCGGAGGCGGCAGCGACCTAAGTGAATGATTATTCGTCTATAGTCCCCTCCATCTTTAAATAAATTGATGATGATGATGATGATGATGATGATGATGATGATGATGATGATGATGATGATGATGATGATGATGATGATGGTGATGATGATGATGATGATGATGATGATGATGATGATGATGATGATGATGATGATGATGATGATGATGGCTAGCCCATGGTTGGAGACCTCCTCGTGGTGGCAAGCGGGCACAGAGAGACTCTGCCCTTAAGTTGATAGTGATTCATTTCGCGAAGATTCAGAATTGGGGCAGATGTTGACGACCTGTGGCAAACTGTCCAACCAGGCCCCTTCAGTGAAAGTCAGGCACAGCAGCTTCAGGCTGCAGTTCTGATAAGTAACTGTTGGGGTAACAGAGTGGATTGAGTGTAGCCGACTCAATCACCTCTTCTAAACAAATTGAAGGCGACACTGACCTCAGGGTCAGCCTAGGCCCCGTAAGGGGCGTACAGGAAGAAAGAAGAAGAAGAAGAAGAAGATGATGATGATGATTGCTGCTAGCTCATGGTTGGAGACCTCCTCGTGGTGGCAAGCGGGCACAGAGAGACACTGCCCTTAAGTTGATAGTGATTCATTTCGCAGAGATTCAGAATTGGGGCAGATGTTGACGACCTGTGGCAAATTGTCCAACCAGGCTCCTCCAGTGAAAGTCAGGCACAGCAGCTTCAGGCTGCAGTTCTGATAAGTAACTGTTGAGGTAACAGAGTGGATTGAGTGTAGCCGACTCAATCACCTCTTCTAAACAATCTGAAGGCGACACTGACCTCGGGGTCAGCCTAGGCCCCGTAAGGGGCGTACAGGAAAAGACAGACAGACAGGCAGACAGACAGACAGACAGACAGATAGACAGACAGACAGACAGACAGACAGACAGACAGACAGACGATGATGATGATGATGATGATGATGATGATGATGATGATGAGCATGACTGTAGAGGAGCGGCAGGACAAGGATTGTGGAGGGAATACTTCGGCAACAAGACAAGGAGGAAGAAGGACAGGGATATGTGATAGGTGTGGTAGTGAGCTACTAAAGAAGAATATTGCAAGGCATAGAGGAACATGCTGTGTAGAAGTTATGAGAAAGAGAAAGAGATGTCAATATTGCGGGAAAGATCTAGCAGAAGGCTATACTAAGAAGCATGAAATTGTTTGCAAGAAGAAGCAAGACGAGAGAGTGGTGGATAGGCAATCCCCTCAGGGGGCTGAAATCCACATCAGCTCTTTTGAGTTGCCAGACTTTTAACCTGCTTTGAGAAATAAAAAAAAAATGGCCTAGATTCAAGATTCAAGATGATGATGATGATGATGATGAAGGCGATGATGACAATGATAAATAACTTAGCTAGCCCATGGTTGGAGACCTCCTCGTGGTGGCAAGCGGGCACAGAGAGACTCTGCCCTTAAGTTGATAGTGATTCATTTCGCGAAGATTCAGAATTGGGGCAAACTGTCCAACCAGGCTCCTCCAGTGAAAGTCAGGCACAGCAGCTTCAGGCTGCAGTTCTGATAAGTAACTGTTGGGGTAACAGAGTGGATTGAGTGTAGCCGACTCAATCACCTCTTCTAAACAATCTGAAGGCGACACTGACCTCAGGGTCAGCCTAGGCCCCGTAAGGGGCGTACGGGAAAAGACAGATAAATAACTTACGTAGATACGTAGAAATGTCAGTTCCAATGTCTTAATGATTTGCACAAACGTGTGGTAGGCCCTACCACAGATCTATTCTGTGGCCCTACTATGAAAAAGTGATAACTTCTAAATGCTGCAGTATTCCGCAACTGTTATTGCAGACTCTTACTTGGGAGGGTGAGACCTATCGATTGGTATATACCTTATCAATAGTTGGTTGGGTTCGTTCTCTTTAGAGATTCGCCGACGCTACCCTTCTGCTCCCCCCCCCCAAAGCTATCGCACACAAAGCACCTCGAACAGCAAGGAACAATAGACCGCGCATTCCAAGCCTACTGGCATCGAGGAATAATAATGGCTGACATTGAAAAGTCGTAGGCCAAACATTAGTGTTATAATAGAATGCTAACTTATCGTCGAGATCTTGAATGCTGAAAGTTATATGCAAGGTAGATATGGTAATATCGTGTGCTGCATTCGGTTGTGTAAACCGTTGGAAGTTGAAAAGGGATCTTGCTGCAGGGGAGCGAAATCTTGCGTTTCACCGGTAAGTTGTTTCGCCTGACATGTTGGCCTAAATTCTCATCTCCAGGGCCAGTATGGGAAGAAAGCGATGTGCACCTGACATTTGCGTTTCACAGAGTAGTATATTCGTGGACAAAGTAGAGCGCAAAATAGTGCTAAAATGTTGCTCTTATATACTATGGTGGGAAAACGTTAGCCTGTTGATGTACACCAACAATTGGCCATTATGCTGTCCGGTGCACAGGAATCATACATTCCATATTGGCTCAAGGGGAATCAACGTGATATCCTTGTATTCCTTTTTTCTCTAAAAAACCCATGACTACCAATAAGTTATCTCAACTTTCATTTGCAGTTTTCCCCTGGAGAATGAGGATCTACTGAATAAATGGATACAGGCAATGAGACGTGACGAATGGTTCCCTAGTAAAAATGCTCGAATTTGCGAAAATCATTTCCTTCCAAGCGACTACAATTATCCTCCAGAAATAATTAAACAACTAATATGTAGAAAGCACCTTAAAAGAGATGCAGTCCCTTCAGTTTTTAATTTCCCAGATATTATAAATAGCACAGAGAGTCCTTTGCCCACAGAGGGTTGTCCAGAGGCATCCACTGCATGCTCAACAGTAGCCAAGGGTACAGAATCTGTTGATTCAACTCCTCCAATAAATTCACAGACTACAGATCAAATCAGCACACTGTCATTTCAGACAACGCATCAGGCTACAGTGCCTCTTGATCCAGCCTCATGTCCAACATCATGTACCACTACAGAATCTCTTGATTCAACTTCATTTCCAACAATGGCAAATAATCCTAAACCTGTTAATGCATCAAAGAAAAGTACTGCAAGGCTTGACCATTCATATGCAAATGAAAAGTCACCATTGGAACTCTGTGCTCAATACCGCAAGAGAATAATAGAAAAAGACAGCAAACTCAGAAACCTCAGGAAGAGTAAAATACGCTTGGAAAAAAATGTAAGAGGACTTGTTGCAAAACTGAAAGCTGCCAGGCTATTAAATAAAACACTGTCAACTGCATTACGGCAGAATTTTGCTTATATGACACCTGGAATTATTGGGAATGGGTCAAGGAGCCCTGCCATCCCCATTGCATTTAGGTCTGCAAGTGAATATAATGAGTTTGCTTTAGCAGTTGCTCATGGATGGCCAGGAACTCAAGTGTATAAAGGGAATGTTTTCCAGCAAGTGGAGGTAATTTAGCCTTGTCTTCATGTTCTAACTTTACATCATCATTACTAACAACCATAATTTCTCTATTTAGCCCCCAGGGGCTTACTGTTTTCAAGCACTCAGGAGGGGGCTTGTTGTAGAGGGGGGCCAAATTGAGATGGGGCTTAGTAGAGAGGGGGGTTAATAAATTTTTGCATCTTAAAAAGGGGACTAATTAGAAAGTGGGGGTTAATTGTGAGGGGGCTTAAATGAGAAATTATGGTAAATCTGCAACTAAGTAATTGGCCATCTCCATCTACTTTCATTGGCTTCATATAAGCCTTGAAGAAGTAAATTCTAAGCTCCCCCCCTCCCCCCCCCACAACATGATTCTAAGCAGATCTTTAATGTACAAATTGTTTGGTTCAGATACTTTGAGTACATAATGTGATCTCATAAATAATAAGAAGAAAATGAATGAAAAACTAATCTCAACCTGGTGTCTCTAAAATGAGACCCCTGCACCTTATAGCACCCAGAAAGCACCTTAAGCCACTTTAAAGCAGGTGCTGGACTCTTAGTAGCAGATAAATGTGTGTGACCACCTGAGTAGATTACACTGATAATGTCTTCTGAATTTGCCAAGTTATTCCTGCTATTGTATAGTTGCTTACATCTCGTTAACATTTAAGCTATTCCTGGCTTTACCATAATTACTTTCCTTACAGGCCAATGCTCCAGTTTCCAAGACCACCAATGGCAGGCAGATGCCATTGTGATAAATATTAACAACTATTGGAGGCTTTGAACATTGAAAAATTTATCATCAAAATGAAGATTTCATTTGACTTACAGTTCACTGAACCTTATTTTGGAATATTTTTCTTTGTATCAAGCCTATGCCCTTTGATCATAAGCTAGCTGTAAAGATTTTGCAGTCATATAATGTTTACTCACATCTACTATACATCTACTATATGGTTTGCTCACTCACTGTCCACCCAGCAGCAAATGGGTACCTGGTGGCAACATTGGGGAGTTGAATGCAGTTAAGACAGAAACTGGCCACCTTACCCTCACTTTGCCTGCTAATGGCTGAAGATAAGTGTCCCTCTCTAACAGGCACTCCCCATCTTATGGGATGATATATGGGATCTTTCTCAACCTGGGGAACTCCCCCTTAGAGAGAGAGTATTGAATAAAGCAATGCATTTTTGTGGCAAGTCCTAACCAACATGGCCTATATAATTGCCAACATGGCCTATATAACAGATGTATTCCTGTCCTTGGATCAATTGGATTTTCTTCTGTATTGTACTACTAAACTAGATGATATAACAGCACTATTTTTGGATTGTAAACTATTCCTTTTTGATGTTGTTGTGTACTTTATTTGAGTAGGCTGTTGTATCTAGCTATTTTTGGTTATTTAGGCTTACTGTGTTTGCCTTATCCAAGAATGGGACCCCTAGTTTATGTCCCTTCCAAATCATGGTGGATTGAGCTGTTTTGGTCGTTTATCTGGAAATTTGCCCACCCTGTTATCTAGTGATGTCGACTAGTTGTGACCCAAAGAAAATTTTACTTATTTTGGTGAGAGGAGAATCTCTTGAATTGCACTTCAGATAAGGGGAAACAGCATGAAAGAATTGAGAGAGGGGAATTGATAGATATACAGTGTAGAGAATTTTTGTGGTACAAATATTTAATATTAGCGTCGCAGGGGAAATCTGTAAATTTGTTATAGAGGGTCTTTTTTTACACAGTAAGAGATTAGACATGCCCCCTGGAGTTTTGAAATCTGCTTTAGTGCCCCCCATAGAAATACAGTGGTGCATCCCAATGTTTTTGCTTCGTTGTGGCATTTTTCAGATTAAGCTCACTTGCAAACAGATTGCCACTTAAAACTGTCCATAGTGGCACTTAGAAAGAATGCAAACCATAGATTGAGTCATTTTATCATGTTTTTCTGTTCTTTCTCGCCCATCACCACCTACTTTTCATAAATTTTCCACCTTGACAGATTTAATACTTCAGTGAAGCAACCAGGGAGTGTAAATTTATCTCTCGTATGAACGCAAAAATCTAGTAGAAAAATAGCATTTCACAAGTCTTTTGAATTAAAAGAGTTAAGTTTTTAATTTGATTTCTTTGTTTATTTCTTGATGTTCTGGAGGAAGCATGACATGGTTGTGTAACCAAAATTGCTTTGTTCTTCGTCCATCAGGTATGGTGCCACTTGGGGAAGGGATTGTAGATTTTCCTGAGTAAAAGTTGCAATTTTCTATCGCGTTGGACCCAACAATGATGAGTCCTCCTACGTCACTAAAGAAGATATAAACTTCTCACAACTCCTCCCATGCCACATAGCAGACTGGTCATGGTTGTGCTGGAGCCACCTGTCCCTCCCCCCAACAAAGTCTCTTTGGCTATTGGCCTGTTAGAAATGCAGTGTATACTTCCCTACAGGTTCCCAGAGAGAGATCAATGCAAAATATGAATATAACTCACTATTTAACAAATGCCAGACTGGATTGGATTATCTGTACATCATATTATATAATATAAAGCAAGTGATGGCAGATTCTTTTGTGACAGAGGTGGGATCAGAGCAGAATATGAATATAACTTGTTGCTTGAAATATGCTAGGCTGAATTAGATTATCTATGCATCATATTATAATGTAAAGCAAATGATGGCGGATTCTTTGGTGACAGAGGTGGGATCAGGGCAAAATATGAATATAACTTGTGGCTTGAACTACGCTAGGCTGAATTAGATTATCTATGCATCATATTATAATATAAGGCAAATGATGGCAGATTCTTTTGTGACAGAGGTGGGATCAGAGCAAAATATGAATATAACTTGTGGCTTGAACTACGCTAGGCTGAATTAGATTATCTATGCATCATATTATAATGTAAAGCAAATGATGGCAGATTCTTTTGTGACAGAGGTGGGATCAGAGCAGAATATGAATATAACTTGTTGCTTGAAATATGCCAGATTAAATTACCTTATCTCTACATCATATTATAATATAAAGCGAGTGATGACAGATTCACAACATTTAAAGTAGGAATCACAATCACAACAGAAAACAAATCATTACAGAAAGCTATTTATACTCAATCCACAATTCTATGCATGAGTATGGGAGGCAATGGAACCAGCATTTCTTTGCGCCAGAGGTACAGTACACGCTATTTATATAAGGAACTTAGATTAAGGCTAAGTTTCAAAAAGGTCCCCATTTTTGGACCTCAATGATCAAATTGTAATACTAAACGTTCTGCAATAGTTTCTTAATTTTTCTCTGGACATTTAATGCTATAGCAACTGGTACAGACTCAAATAAAGCACTGAAATTCTGAATTCTGCCTTAAAACTTAGCTTTACCTTAAGGACAAAGCACAATACGGTAGGAAAGAAGCTTTACATATGCTAAAGTATAATGTCAATCGAGAAGTATCAGAGAGAGACAGCATAACCGGAAGCTACCGGATTAAGCACTTGACACAAGCATAGCAAACGATGTTTCAATTTAACGATATATACTATTCAAACAATAACTTAATCGGCATTAGACCTGGTGACATATCCAACATAGTTAAACAGGAAACTACACTTGTTTTTGCAAATTTTTTAGGAACACGAACCTCAAAATTTCTGGAAAATTAAGAATAAGCTGAGGCTGAAGCACTGTCGTAGAATGATTTGAAACTGATATAAAACTCTTTAAGCTCAACAATATTTGCTAAAAGTCTTCGAAACACCCAAATCATCAGTATGTAAAACAAGTCGTAAGTGCACTAAGACTTTTTGCAAAGATTATACACCTGTAAGAATGTATATCTTTTGTCTCTGCTAATGTCATTGAGAGTAATACCTTTTTCACTAACATCGATTGCTCTCTTGCATATTGTCTAATGTCTACATTGCCCATACCCTAATAATTTAAGAACAAATTAAGAACAATTCAGCCTCAAATTTTTGGAAAAATTAAGAGCACTCAGTCTGAACCTCTATTTTACTGGTTGTTATAAAAAAGAGCGTAGTGACATAGACCTAAACTGGTCGATATACATGCTTTGATCCCATCCAACTCACTCAGATCTCAGCAATTTTGAGCATTAGTATTCGCATCGATTGTATTCGCATAATACAAAGATCTGCAAATTTGCTTCGCGTTTTTTGACAACAAAATGCTGCCAATGATTCCGCGACAGAGACAAATTCTTGTATTTCAAATTAAGTTTCTGCTAGCAAGTATAAGTAAACCAATGCAACTAAATTTCGTTCTATTTACATAACTGTTTGTTCAGCATCAAACACTGAAGAAAGAGTTATCCAAGGCAATCGAGGAAAGAAATGCGACCTTGCACAGATGCAGACTCCCAAGAAATAGGTACCGAGATTCTTTTGCTTCCAAATGGAGACATTTGTATGTCATATCTAATATCAAGATACAATCCCTCTCCCCTGCAACTCACTCAGTTCGCCCGATCTGAAAAAATTCTTTTTACATGAGAATTTCACGCTAACCGGCCTGAAAATTCTCATGTAAACGCACTCTTAGTCTTCATGAATTTTGAGCTTTGCATTATTCTTTGAGTGTATCATATTGTCTAGCTTTGCCGAGCTTTAATTAATATCTTGAAAACCCCATATCATATTTGAAATAGTATTTCTTAGGGACCGGTCATTAATTCTTCCAGGGAATGGGGTTGAAGACCTCTGGAACGGGTGGACAAAATTCTGGACAGTCAGAGGGAGGTGAAAAAAAGAGCATTTTGATATGAGGAAGACAACTCTTCTACAGAGTTAACGGAATGAACAGCGATTAGTGATTGTTATTCATTGAATGTATATTGGGCTCATTCATTTAGTACGTAAGCACCAAGGTTGCTAAAATTCGACCCATCTGCCCACGTACGCTTTTACGCACACGTACGCTTTTACGCACCCATCCCCTCTTGCGTACATACTCTTGGTTATCTGACCACCCCCTCCCCCCACTTCTAACAGAAAGTGTCTAGCCATCCAAAACCATGGAGAAAGACTTTATAAAAATCCTTTATAAAGAACGTGTTCAGATAAAGTTTCTCACTGGCTCTGTCCTATACCCAACATTTTCAGTAACATGTGCAGTGGCAATTTTCCTTGTAATTGGTTATCACACTGCCAGAAAGCGAACCGTGACAAAAGATTAGCTTGAACTTAGTTCATCTTACATGCCTTTCGTTTTCTTTTCATCATGAATCAAGACAAGATTGGCTCAAATTTAAATCCATTAAAAAATAAACTATATTTTAAATTATGAAAGCCTCAAAACAAAACGATTTTGGGAGTACTGTACATGCATTTGTTTATAAGGGACCAGTGGCGTGCCGAAGAGCTTTTGGGTGGGGGGTGTGACAAGAGAAATCTACCGACGGGGTGGATTGAGGATACTTTAATCATAATGTACAAAAGACAGATTTAGTCCTCACCGAAATACCGATACACTATTACCGTTGTGTAAACGTTTACCGACAAGGCAAAATTGAAGTTAAATCCAAAGATGACCCTACTCAATATCTAACAGACATAGAAACATCTGCCAGGTTTAGGTTCAAATCCGTAACAAAGCATTGGGTACTAACCGCACTAAAAGGGCTTAAAGAATCAAAGTCATCAGGACCGGACAAAATCCCTGCAAAAGTACTAAAAGATGCAGCAGAGCTGATTTGTGTACCTCTTGCAATAATATTTAATGAGTCGCTTTGGCGGGGGGTCTTCCCTGAAAAATGGAAATTAGCAAGAGTAACACCAATACTTAAATCAGGGAAACAGTCTGAAATGAATAACTATAGACCTATATCAGTTCTCTCGGGTGTCTCAAGGTTGTTTGAAAAAGTGGTCCACGATCAACTTTTCGAATTCCTAACCGCAAACAATCTCTTGTCCAAAAATCAGTTTGCCTATCGCAAGCTGCATTCAACGATTACTTCGTTAATGAATGTAACTGATACCTGGTACAAGAACATAGATGAAAAAAAGATTAATATAAGTCTGTTCCTGGACCTCAGTAAAGCCTTTGATACCATTAACCATGAAATACTGTTAACTAAACTTGGGAAATATGGTATCAATCAAAATGAACTTTCGTGGTTTACATCATATCTTACTGGCCGTAAACAATATTGCTACCTCGGGGGAAAAAACTCAAAGGAACAAGAAGTCACTTGCGGCATACCACAAGGGTCATGTTTGGGGCCTCTTCTTTTCATTCTGTATACGAATGATTTTGAAAAGTCCCTATCAACATTCAACCCCAATATGTATGCCGATGATACAAGCATTTCCTCCAGCAGTGAAAATCCTCTACAACTTCTAGAAGACCTAAAAAGGGAGTTAGAGAGAATCATGGACTGGCTAAGACAAAATAAACTAAGTCTCAACGTAGCTAAATGCGAATACATGTTCCTTGGTAATGATAAACAACTAAGTAAAATCTCTGAGATTGGTAACATTAAAATTAATAAGGATGAAATTAAGAGGGTAAACAAGACAAAATATCTAGGTCTTACAATAGAGGAGAGTCTTTCCTGGAATCAACAGTACAAAATAGTAAAAGGGAAACTGAAGGGAGGGCTCAATTCTATCAGAAAACTTAGAGAGATACTGCCACAATCACAGTTGTGTCTAGTATACCAAGCACTAGTGGAAAGCCATCTGAGATATGGAAACCTGATATGGGGTCATTTACCTGAAAAGAAACTCTGCGCATTGCAGAAAATACAGAACAGGGCATTTTACCTTATTGAATCAGCCCCTATAAAGGATAACATACCAACGGCACGATTAAGTGTTGAGAAACTTATGACATATGACCGAGCCACAATGGTGCACAAAATTCTTAAGGAAATGTGCCCAGAAACTCTGAAGGGGAAGTTCATAAGAAGAACTCATATCTCAAAATACGAAACTCGGAGAATAAACGATCTCCAAATACCTAAACTGCGACTGGAACTTTCAAAGAAAAGTTTTTCCTACGTCGGTGCAAAGGTGTGGAATGATATCCCAAACGACATAAGAAATGTGGAATCTTCTCATCTTTTTAAGCAAAAACTGAAAAGCTATCTCTTGGGCCAATAAAGTAAAATCAACACGGAAATAAGAGATCCCTAGCATGACCTCCTGGTAGACCAGTTCACATTTTATTTGTTATTTTAAGTTTCATGTATAACTAGCTCTATTTATTTTTAGTAAACAATTTTTTATACGTATATCTGTAACTGAAGGAGCATCATAAAATGAAATGAAATGAAATGAAATGAAATGAAATGAAATGAAATGAAATGAAATGAAATGAAATGAAATGAAAATAGAATTACCGACAATGCACAAAATTACCGACGGCCTCTGCAAAAAGTGGGGGTGTGTGACACCCCATCACCCCTTACTTTGGCACGCCCCTGTAAGGAACCTACATGTAGAATGCCGAAATATAAAGAACTTATACTACTAAAGAATAACTCCCTAAGGAGCTTTTCAATTTGAACAATTTTTGTAACACCAAACAGTCAAGAATTAGGGAGCTGGTTCCATTCATTTACAGCCAAAGCTCTCATAGATTGTTTGCTATGCATGTGTTAACTCCTTCGTTTTTCAATGATCTTGTGCTACAGCCAAAATTAAAAGCAAAATCCAGGGTTTCAATGTTGTCCTTGTGTCTGTACTATTTTAGGCACAAATTGTGTGCTGAAAAGCAAGGAACTGTTAAGGACCTTTTTAGTACTACAATTTGATCATTGGAGGTCTAAAAATAAGGAACTTTGAAACTGGGTCGTGAGCTAGGTTACTTATGAAAAAAGCGTGTATGTCAAACGAAAAAGTTTCTATAAGTCGTCTGTTAAGTGTCTTATTAAGAATGATCAAGTAGTTACAAAGTTCAAGGACAATTTAAACATTTTGAATGACACTTTTAATTAAGCCTCTGAGCCGAGATGATCAATTGTAGGATGAAAATTTGAATTCTGATGAAAATGGCAGTTCCTCAAATATCCCGCAAATGCCAAATATTGATGTAACTTCTCAAGGTGTCAAAAAGCTCATTGACGGACTTGATTCCAAAAAGGTACCGGAGTCTGATAGCATAAGCCCTAGGCCACTCAAGCTAGTTCCAAATGAAACAGCACATTTCCTAGAAATTATAATACTCTTTAGCAACCTCGGAAATACCAGATGACTTGCAGAAGCCTAATATAAATCCTCTTCATAAAAAGGAAGCAAGAACAGTGGTGCAAATAAGCAATTTTCGTTTCATCGGTGAAAAACTAAAGAGCTGGAAATGTTAGAAATGACTCTATGTGTTTTTTGAAAACTCTAAGATTTGCTAATTTTTCAATTTCATTAGGGAAGAGTTGCCACAGTTTATTTTCAAGGTAGCTTACAGTTTCAACCCCATAGGAAGTATTTCTCGCTTTAGGAAGTTTAGCATCATTGCCAGGCCATAGACTTTAGGACACATCACGTTCCCTGAGAATATCCTTCGTTAACGGTGGATTTAGATTTCCTATCCTTCCGCACGTATAATAGTATACTCATACCTAAACTATACAAAAACTGTTTGCTTACACTCAAGGCCGGTAACAAAATCTGGAGACTGCGCGGATAAAATGAAAGTTTGCGGGTGATTCTTTATCATAATCATCACCATAATCATCACTATCATCACCACCAACACGATGCCGTATTGATTTCATACCGTGTTCATAAGCGTATTGAAATCAAACCGTATTCATGATCATCTTCGAGTAAATGGAAGGCCAATACGGTATGAAAACATATCGGATACAAATGAACCCGATACCGTGTAAGCGGGGTCTAAGTGCGTAATGACAAGTCCAGTCTTGGACCTCATGCATATTTTGTTGTATCGCCCACATAGTTGCAGTGGTTTCCACCAAAAGCACAAGCAAGTCATTCAGGTATTTAATGAACAGAAGGGGACCACAGACCGAGCCTTGAAGTACACCTAATGTAATATATGTGGTCGTGAAATCGTGTGTAAACTAATTAGAATATACATGTGAAAATAACCCCTGTAAACCTGTGATGTTGTAAACCCTTGGTGGTGTCTGTATCGTGTCCTGTTATCGTGGTGTGTGTCTCCGTATCAATAAGTGTCCTGTAGTTATGATTGTAGTTATACGTGCTGTAATTTATGAAATGATTTAGTCGTGATTAGAGAGTCAAACGAAGAACACGTCTCTCTCTGTGTACGCTCTGCATATGCTACGTTACACTAAGAAGGTTTTATACATGTGTTGGATGGAGCATTTACCTTTATCGACCTACTGAAACCGTATGCATCTAATTTTGCTCATTATAGTTCATGATTTATACAACTAAAGGCTTTTGAAATGTCCACAGGGATGACTTCTGCAACGCCTTCGTTGTCCAATGCTCCTGGCCAAAGACTTTGTGCCAGTTTCTATAAAATTTTGAAGTGCATGCTGCGAACCATAGCCTTCTCGAAAGCCAATAAAAGAGAAAGCAAGAAACACTGGGTAAAGTGCTACAAATATTAAACATTTAGTGAGATGCTTCATCACAGACTAGCATTCAACACGTTGTTGCATAGATATGTAGCCCTATCAAAGATGCAATTAAAATAAAAATCCTCATAAAGGCCGGTTTCCACTTGAGCAAATTCATTAAACCTATCACGTGTCAATTGAATCAAAAGACGACTCTAGCTTCTTTTCTCATTGGTTCTAAAGAACTAACGACATTCCAATCGCTAACGAATTTGCAGAAGATTTCGCCCAAATGGAAGCCGGCCTTATATCAGCCATATTTACTTCAGTAGACTTTAAAGAATCTATAATACAATTGATGAAATTATAATCTCCTCAGGCAAACTACTCCAGTGATTGTCGACTCTGCTGCTGTAGAAACTATTCTAGCAACAAGATTAAATCTGTGTTTTGATGAACAGTGGAGTCAAAAGGTTCAGATGGGTTCCACTTTTGAGAACATTTCCGATGCATCGCCGTGGAGTCCCTGGTCAGGGCTGTCTCCGCTGACTGAGAGACTTACCTGTCGCTTTCGACGATATGGGAACCAGGCATTACTGTCTATGCTCAACATAGTGTGTGTCTTATACTGGAGTTTGTAAAAGGGCTTTTTAATCTGTAGGCCTAAGCCGGCCAAAGAAGTGGCGTTCCCACGGGAGGTATAGGCGCAATTGCTCCCTATTTCTGGAGAATATGTGTAGCCCTTGCAGAAGTGGTTCGTATGCGGGTTTCTGTTTAAATTTGCAGGGCGTACTGCCCCGTTTTAACACAACACTAAATATGCTGTTAAAATTAGGGAACTATTAAGGAACTTTTAGTACCTAAATGTAGTGAAAAGAGGTCAAAACATGGAACTTTTAGAACTAGGCCTTGCACTGAAAGCTCTTTTAGTGATATGTAATGCTGCAGGGGTAACCAGCCGTTCTCTCTGAAGGTTGTTGTAGATGGTCTTATTTAACGTGCAGAGAACACGGAGCCAGAGATAGACGATGTTGAGTTAACGTACTGATCTGCTGACTAACTATACAACATAAATTACATTCTTATATACGTAAATATTGCTGACGAAACATTACACACGAATTACCAAATGGATATAAAAAGAAGGTAGAGGGCTGAGTAAGCGAAGTGGCTAGATGAGGTAAACGAAAGTAAAGGAATGACCTGTGTGATGTGATGACAGGGGTGATACAAGGGTGATGTCCAGATGTGGGATGACTTGGCAAAAATGGAGAAGACCGGTTATGAATGAATGATGGTGGAAGGCCTAATTTGAAGGTTTGGTTCCCGGTGTTTAGGGTTACTACACTCTTATGCAATTGCTCCTCCGCTTCATTTACTTTAGCCATGTCACTGAGACAAAGTAACTGCTATTAAATTAATATTTGAGGTGTAGCTAAAAAAATGACATTTCCATTCTGGCTCGGTCTGCAAGATCAACAAACCGGACATCTCATGGAAAAAATGGTGCCCGTCCCTGTTCTAGGAAACAAGGAGATTTACTTGAGTGATCCTAATAGAAATTAGAAATACAAACAAACAGTAAGATTATTATATGACTGAAAATAACCAAATGATTTAACAAAGCTATACGTAAACACCACTGCAAACAGGAACTTAGTGCTAACTTTCGAATCTTGTAGCCTTCTCCTGTCGTGTGACCAGCGATAACCACAACTGACCAATCAAAGTCAGTATCAGGCTTTGGGCGTTTCTGCCGATTTACTACAAAGCTAAAGATCCTATTGCTAGACCCCAGGATATTAGTGCGACTAATACTCGACGGCCAAGGAGCACTCGACTTTTGTTGTACAGACTTGTCTAAAATGCCTCGTCTAAACAAGCATTTTTTTGATGAAGTTGCTAAAGTGGTATCTTATCGTGCAGAACAGAATAAAAGTGCGCCCTTGCTCAGAGCAGCCAACGGTGAAAGCAAAGATAGCATTGATGGAGAGCCGAAATTAACTGAGGCATTATGGTCAAAAGCAAAGAATGATCGTGTCAATGTTCTATCAACCTGCTTTATAGAGGTTTGTTCTAATAACTTCCTCTGTGATATTGGCGGTATTTCGGGAAGCTTTCAACTTTCTACTAGTTCACCACTGTACAAAGGTACTCAGTTAGTATGAACTGATGTTTCAAATAACGCCACTTTCCAACTATTTCAGATATTATCAAAAATGCAACCATTGCATTGTTTTGTGAACTGAATTCAAAAGTGCTTCTTGTGACCTTTAAAATTTGCTCATGACCTCTAGCTTTAAGAGTATCATGGGCTCTAGGCCTCGACCCAGTTGGTCCATTGGTGGATGTAACCCTGTTCACAGGCTTTAAGAAGCAGGCTTATCAACTAATAAACCAGTACACAGCTTCTGATGATGTGACTTAGAGTAGTAACACAGCTTCTTTGTTGGCGAAAGTATAGAAAGTTGGGCCGTAGTATTGCTGTAAGTTAGTTTGTCTCTTATAGCAAAAGCTACGCTGTATTTTTCCAACTGTAAATATGATAGTCACTATTATTGTCAACATTATTATTATTCTTATTATTACTGTTATTTTACATTATCACTATTATTACATTATTATTATTAGTTTTCTTTTTCTCTTTCTTTTTGTTTTGGCTTTTTTTCTTATTACCACTTCTGTTTTATTGGTAACACATTATCTACCAATGTTGAAACAGTCAATTGTACACTGCCTGTATTAGTGAGGTGTACAATTGTAATTTAGTCATTATGAAAGAATGAAGATGTGTCAAGAATTATTACTTTCCAAACTATCTTGGCATTTTACCATAGCTAATCTTGGTAAGTCATAGGTAGTGGGAAACATAGACAATCTCGTTGCTAGTTATTTTCGTCAGTGACTTGAGCTACCTATCAGCACCACTCTCAGTACTCTTATCTTACCTAAGTCTAAGTACGGGATTAACTGCATTCTACCTTCTACGAAATTTCTGTAATACCAAACAGTTATAAGAAATTCTCTTAGATAATCACTTAACTCTGACATCAATTCACTGTGGGCACAAACTAGCATTGGTTGCAAAATCCAATATGGTCAATACAAGAACACAAAGCAAGTTCTGACTGCCATTTAGAAAGACAGCGGAAATCGTATAACACATGAACTTAAATCACAAGGGTTTGTCATCTCCTGTATCCTTACTCGCGCAAGTTCTAAAACTCGTAGCCTCTGGTCTACAGTACAAAAAAGCATGCCGAAAAACATTTTTACCTTTTCACTTTAAAATACTTAAACAACAACCTTGCAACAAGGAAATAATCTCTTTAAATGGTCTTTCAATCATCTGGATGCTCATTCTGCCTTCAGGCTGAAGCTCTCCAGAACGTCGTCTCCGGCAGCAAGTCGTATCTTGAAGATAGCCAATACACTTGGCGCCACAACTCGGCCCTTCTCTATCTTGATAAAGCCTTTTCCTCTTTTTTAAACTGTTTATTATATACCGATCTCCCCTCGTTTCTATCCCCAAGCGTCATCACTGGTGATTCTCTCAGACCAGACCTTGTCTTAATTTCCAACAACTCTACTCTTTACACCTTGGAATTAACCTTAGAATTCGAATCTAACATACGGATCAACAGTGACCGTAAAGCTTCAAAGTATAGTTCCCTTCTTCTGGATCTAAAATATGACTGTTCTGACGTCAAATTCATTATTCTATCAATGATTACACTTCGAATCATGGTAAATCGTCTGAATCACTACTCTTAATGTTTGATGGCCATAAATTAGACTGCCCAAAAACAGGTCATTAAGAAAGTAATGAACATTATATGCAGCTACTATATTGTACGCTACCTTTCAGAGAGGTGTATGATTGTAAGGTAGTAAAAAATATTAAATTAAATGAAGTTTGAAAAAATTGATAATAGAAGCAACTGTTATCTGATCTCACTCCAGCCTTTTCAAACATTAAATTTATTAATCTCTCGATGAGTACTCTGGGACTTTTGGGTAAGTCATCTGACCACCTCTTATCATTCCTGGAAGATCTCAAATTATACAAGCTCTCATCAAGATACATTGTTAAGAAAATTATGACAGTAGCGATCAGATCCACTTATTATGTTTTCTGCCTTAGAAACAAGCCATGGAACAACACTGCATTATTAGAAGTTTTATCACTGTTGTTGTTTTTTTATGTGCCATTGTGTGAAAGAAAATGTAGCAGTAGTTCTTGTTCTTGTTGCTTTTGTTTTGTTAACGAGAAATAGCAAATAGCCAATTATACACTACCTGGAATTAGGGAGGTATATGACTGTATAGTAGGATATATATACAATTACATAATGTTTAAAAAAATCATTACTACTATCAATTGGACAATCGTGTAAAATGAGACTCAAACAATTATCTGAAAGAGCAGGTGAGTATTCTATACGGAAAGCTGTGTTACCATGAAACAATTATACACTGTCAGCTCATCTCTCACAGGGTCTGAGGAATGGAACACAGGATCCAATACAGTTTGGTGTCTTCTGCTTTGAGGATGTGGTGTATTGTCTCAAGACATTAGAAGCCCTTGAGATCGCCGCAGGAAAAGCATCAGGGGACGTGAAGAAAACCCTAGAACACAGTATTACTTCATACAAAGAATACTCTAAAGTTTTGATCGATACATGGAGAGTTAGCTCCCCAGATGCTGTCACACTTGGAAAGTCCATTGCACAGTAAGTTATCATTTGATAAGTAAAGATCATAGCCAATCAGCTTCGTACTCCCAAATTGTGCAAAAGCCAATCAGAGCTCGTAAATGCCACTTGGGTCTAGTTTCACCATGGGTGGCCGAACGGCTTTCAAGCTGGACTGCGGACCCAGAATTGCTGCAAGCGGAAAGATTGCTTTATTCAGAGTAGCAGAGCTGAGCTTTCCCTCTTAAACTAGAAAAGTGAGGTCTACATTGTTGTCCAGGCCGCTACCGTACTACCATATCAATTACGTGTGGAATCTACAAAATTGGCGGTTCTTTTGTTAGAATGCCGTCATAAAACCCTATGCATAACTGAAGCTAGCCCTAGATGCACATAATAGTTAAAGTACAAAGTGCTAACTTTGTTAAGCCTAGTCTTAACATAGAACTACTTTAAGCACTTCAAGTAATTAGAGTTACTTCAGCTACATTACTTCTGCAAATCCAAAGTTTAGTGTAGTGATGCTTACATATATTCTGTATAGAAAGCAAACACAAATCTTCTTATCCTACGACTGTGATTTTAATTCTCTTCTATCAAAGAATACCATTGCCTATTTTAAGGAAATTTCCAAGACCACTCTATGTTAGTATAAACTTTGGCCACGCCCTTCACAAAAGTTTCTGTTGACACAACTGAAAGTCTCAAATATTGCAGCGCCTGCGCTGTCTTCTGTTGCGTGAAGTTACGCACCTGCGCTAGATGTTGTTAAACCTTCTTTCTGTCATACCATGTAGTGTTACAAATCGTGATGGTAAGAAGTGCTGGTCAAACAGGACAAAAGAAATTTCAGAGCTTCAACATATCTAAAGTTGACCTCACTTATAATTTTCCCAGACTACGCTCTTGTTTTCCGAGACCAAACGATCACCTTCTAAGACTGAGAAGTGTTGCCAAGATCACACTAAAATAGGCGTTGGAATGTGCATACTTCTGTATTACAGAGGTAAACTTTCCTCTAAAACTTTTCTTCTCTTTCCTCGATGTTGAAGTCTCTGGTGATCAGCTTGGATAGCCTTGAAACTGTCAATAATATGGCATTGCTTACGGCCGGTTTACACGATCATCTTCTGATAATATTACCGAAGGATAGCTTCTCAAATTTCATGTTTTGCCTGATCGTGTAAACGGCCTTCCCAAGTTACTTGAAAAAGCATCGAAACATGCTTTTCAAAGGGTGCAAACAAGTTATGCTTACATAGAGTTTTAGAGTGGCACCTATTTTTGAAGAAATTACGTAATCAATATGGGTGTGAAGCAGATCTGAAGATGTTGTTGGCTTGTGAATTAAAGAAGAGGCAAGGTGCAGGGGCTGTCAAGTCCCTAAAAATTTTTTTGTCGGCAAAATAACAAAAATTTAGAATTTATCATATGTACAATATTGAGATTACAAATAATTTTATCTGCATGTAATATTATAATAATATTATATATTATAAAATCTATCAATAATAATCAATAATATTATAAAATCTATTTGTAATCTTAACCTTGTACATAGTTATGTTGCTTATTCCTGATAGCAGTTGGCTTAGATTCGCTTCAATGTCTTGTTTTTATACTGTATAGCTGTGTTAGTGCCAACGTTAAATAAATTGATTATTATTTTTACTATTTTTATTACTATATATACCTTTTCTATAAGCAAATTGCTTTGCTATTTGTCTTCTATGAGCCTAGAAAGAAGATTTTGGTGCTGCTGAGAAGCAATCAGCTTATGAATTTGCTACAGGCATAGAATGACACGATTTTTCAACAAACTACTCACATGAAGCAGATATTTTTCAACAATGGCGCCACGCCTATTTTTCGGCAACTTGCAGGCCCTTCAGTCCCGCCTGGCTTCAAATGAAAAATCTGTGATAAGTACTTGAGCGGCTTCAGTCTTAAGCCGCTAATCGTAATTTTAAGCAACTTGAAGTGACTTGGGAAGGCCTTTTACACGATCACATTCAAAACATGAAAGTTTAGAAGCCATTATTCTGTGAATGTTATAAGAAGATGATCGTTCAAACCGGCTTTACCATATACTGTGTGACGAAGCATACGTAAGTATGCAGCGATAGCCAACTTGTGAAGTAATAAAATGGTTTTATGCAGAGATAAGCAATAAAAGTGTGCAGTTATAAAGCCATGTTACTCCTTAAAACAGTGCATTCACACGACCTTTGTAGTGAACGTTGCTTTGCTTGAGATATCGATTGTAGTATCAATAACAATGACTAATCAATGTCCAATCAATAGCAATCACTAATCAATGTTCATTTAATAACAATCACTAATCAATGTCCAATCAGTGACAATCATTAGTCAGTGTTCAATCAGTAACAATCACTAATCAATATCCAATCAATAACAAGCACTAATCAATGTTCAATCAGTAACAATCACTAATCAATGTCCAATCAGTGACAATCATTAGTCAGTGTTCAATCAGTAACAATCAGTAATCAATGTCCAATCAATAACAATCATTAATCAATGTTCAATCAGTAACAATCACTAATCAATGTTTATTCACTTAGCTAGTGTCGCTCACATTAAAGGTTAATGAAACCCTCTATTTTTGGCGAAATAGGCTGTCATACCATTCCTTATACTTACTTATTTTGCGCAGAAGGTTCAATTATTTTTAGAAAAAGACTATGCATCTACAAAGGTTATATTTCCAATTATTGCTGATCTCGTAAATGAAAAAAATTATTGTTCGATGATTAATAGACTAAGATAAAGAATAGCTTGATAAAAGTTGTTACTTGTTAGTTATATCTTCGCCTTATAATTGGAATAAAGGCAAGCATATTTAACAGCATATCCAAAAAGAGACTATCGTAACTAACGAACGAGATTTATTTCCTAGATACATCCAGACTCATCTGAGAATTGCTAAAGAGTTGGACCCAATTTACACGATACTCTCCCTGATTCCATGCGAAAGACTCTGGCCATGGATCGGAGCGCAAATTCAGAGTTCTTCTGCTAAATTCGGTGTATACAGGGGATGGATCAAAGACAATTTTGCTGGAGAAGGCTATAAACACATTGAAGATTTTGTTAATCAACATGAAGCTTTAATTGACAGAAGACAAGCAGAAAATGTTTACATGGAATGTATGCGTGGTGAACTTGGATTCTTTAACTCCCCCTAAACAGGAGATACCAAGGACAAACTTTTAAGTGAATATAACATCGCTTGTTACTTCTGAGCATAAATGTGGCAACAAACGTTATGATACGTTTATATTAACTGTTTCTTTTACCTTGAAATTTTATTCAATATGTGAACTATAGATACTTTTCTTTTCTCTTTACTTCTCTTTACTATAGATACCTAAACTTTTCATCTTGCTTATCTCTTAGTATGAGTTAACGTTATCACTGCGGGTCTGATTCATTTTGCAGAGTTGCAAACTTACATGGACAGATTTATTTATTAAAATTACACGGTTTTTCTAACAAGAAAGTCCTTTTCGCCCAGTACTGGAATTTTCATAACTTTTTGATGATTTCAGTAATGAACCTTCATAAGGCTTTCTTATCAAGAATATTCGAGTTTGTGCACGACTTCAGTGATACGCAGACAGACAGCTAGCCTGCTAAGCAAAAATAACACAGAAATACATAGATTCTGTTATGAAGATCTATGCACATTAAGCAAAAGAGATCATATGCCAGAGTGAAAATCTGAATTTTAAGTGTGTATCAACTTATAAACGTTCTTAGGTCTCAGAAATCCAATACTGAACTTCCTTAATTTTATGTGAATAGACTGTTAGTATGCAGAACTTTACTAAAGCTAGAACAAGCGGGAGCATTCTTTTCGCGCAAGGAATTTTTGCAATTTTTCGATCTATAGTGAAGTTTCTTAATGTTTCTGTACAGCCGAGTATTGTTTTACTTATAAATCACTTTCTTATAAAAAAGCATGCAATTCATGAAAATTGACGCATTCATATACATGGTCGTCCATAAGATTAATTATTTCTCCTTTTAGAAAATCTCTAGATTTTAATCTTAGTGAAGCCCATCACGTAAATACAAGAAATGATTCAATCTGATTTACACATGAATGCATAGATCTGTACACATTTCTTATGGAAGGCTCTGGAAGTGGAAGCACTTTAGAGCATGCTCAATTTTCTGCTTTTGTCCCTTGAAAGTGCTTTTATATACTCTCAGCACTCTCTTGAATCTGCAATATAAGTCCAAAATTCGACTTATCTTATAGTAGGTATCCAGCAGATTCAAATGCTTATGTTAGCATAAGTTTCGAAACGCCTTTACTGATGTTCCAAAATGCTAAAAATATGACAAAGAGACTAATGTTGGACCAAATTAACGAAAACAAAGAATCGATTTTCTTCACATGAAGCTTAAATTGAGTTCATTTCTACTACATTAATCTATATTGATAGATAGAGACATTGTTGAAGGACTCTACGTGCACGATTTGCAAAATTCGGGAATATGCTAATTAAACAATATCAATTCAAAATTAGAGTTGGGGGGGAGCTCGCTTCTATAGAGTGCAAGCAGTTGCAGACGTAAGGGAGAGGGGGGGGGGTGGCTCTTCAATAATGTCAAAAAGTAATTGAATATTTCGGGCATGATCTTTGAAGTCTTTCTCGGAGCTTCGCCCCCAGACTTCAGTGTTCTGCTTGTCCACTCCCTCCCCCCCAAAGCAGGCAAGTATACACCATTGATTGTAAGGATGACGGAATAAAGACTTTCATGCAAGCTTGCCTACTTCTATTGGATGATCTTGTACTCAGACCACTGACAGACTGGCTCGTGACCATTTGCAATAGGGAAATGTTCAAAATGGGCCGACTTAGCCAGGAAAATGGCCCACTGGGTCAATGCTCCAGATCGATAATGTAAGAAGATGCCTGATTGATGTTTGACATCCAGAGAATTTCGTCCAAAGTAAAACCAGACTATTGAGCTCTATTCATTCGAAATAAGTATACACACCACGTGCAACACGTTCAGTTACAACTCTATGCGGTAGAATGTAGGTAATAGGTGGGGAGAAAACAGGAAAGGCCTTTCATTGATTGTATAGGATATGTCCGCTAATGCTAGCTAAAGCTCTAAAACGCCCAGAGACGTAGGAACTGGGGAGGGGGTGTGGGGGAGCGGCAGTTTTTTGGCTCTGGTCCTTGAGAATGTAAAAAAAGTCCCACAAAAATGGTAAGATGTGCCTGTTACATCAAGTGCGCAACTAGGAAGCTTTTGAGGGCAGGGATCTGGCCAACAAAAAGGGCACACAAAGGGGAACGTATTTTGCAATCATGTTTTTCAGAATTAGAAACACAAAGAATTGCGGGGGATGTTTCTGGTTTTCCGTATTTTCATAAACTAGTAAAACTGTCTTCCTGTATCTTTTCCTCCATGTCTGTTTGCAATAAATAGAATAATATTATACAACCATTTTTTTAAATAAGAAACTAAGGTCTGGTGCTGGTAGGCAATCTCTTAAATTTTCTGGCCATTTTGCTATCAAAAGTTTCTTATATGTTTCTTAAAGGTCTTAGGTAATGAATTTTTTAAACGTGCTTCCAAGGTAATTAATTAGACAGTTCACTCAGATTCAGAGATAAACTAATTTAGTGTCCTAATTCGAAGAATTTTAAACGATGGTGTATTAAATCTCTCAACAACCTTGCTCCACACAACTTGCAAGCAATGTTTTCCAGAAATTCTCACTACTCCACTCACAGAAAAATATCTCAAACGGGCAAATATCGTTCTCTTACAGAGGTGCAAAATTATTGAACAGCCTTTCAGCTGAGACAAAGATGGTACCCTCCCTAACAAATTCAAGATTCTCATTTGGCGTAATTATAAAAGTTTCTTAGCTTTATTCAATCTGGGTAGGGCTGTTTCTTATCTTTCGAAAAATTGAGCTTACCGTGTCTTATAACCTGTTTCATATAAAAAAAATGCGTGTATACATGCATTTTTGATAAGCTTGGGTGTGCCTCCCAAATATTGCGTGTGACCTAAACATCTTTTGCCTTCCACAGTTTATCTATATCTCAGGTGAACCCTATTGCACAATGATGTTGCTACATATCTGATCCTAATAGATGCTTCATTTCAAAACCGAAACCTATATTTACTCAAAATGTATTTCCTCATATACACTAACCTTGTTCATCTGCTGGACTGACTTTGATTACCGATACAACAGCAGCAACAATGAGGAAGGAAATTCAAATTTCTCCTCGTTTGGTGGTGGCGCGAAGGTGATTGAATCTTATGTGGCACACCATATTAAGTACCACAGTTTCACACAATGTGATAACATTATCAGGTAGAAAAACAAGACTAATAAGTGCCTAAATGGTTTGCAAAGTAGTCCTCATCCTAGCCAGATTAATGGTCTATAGACATAAGTAGAGGCATCAATGGAGCAAATACTGTAGGTCGCAAGGGACTCGACTCACTCAATCGAATTTGCTTTTTGACACTAGTAGAATATGTTTGGTCCTTTTATTTAGGCCGTTTTATTTATGCAGAGTCACTTTCAGTGTGGGTTGTCTTGTATAGAAGATATAAAAAACTATTTTGCAAGAGTTACTAGTAAAATAGAAATGCAGACTTGAGTGTTGATATTATGGAGCAAATAATAGAGAATGCAACTTTATTTATCAATGTGCTGGGAATGTCTAGAACAAGTGCAATACAAGACTGGGATATTGAGGAGTTGAAAAGGGCAGTGAAATGGGCTGACTATTTCCAGCAGGTAGGCCCTTGTTGTATTGAAGAGCTATGTTTCAATTGATAGTTAAATTTTAGGGAGAATAACATGCAGTTTGAAGCATTTGAAAGTCTTTTGCCATAAGTATAATTTATCTATATTTTTGCTGGATTTTCCCTAAATATAGAAAGTTGGGATACATTCTTATATGGCTGTTATGTTACATGATATATATAAGAATTAATGTAACATAACATAACACAATGTTACTAAATATAGTGTATTAGTTGCTGTTGTTGACTTTCTTTTTTGAGTTGTGCTCAATTCAATACCCTTCTACACCAGGTGTTGGACTGTGATAGAAGCATACAGAAGTATCTAATAGAAAGCCAGAGAATGTTTTTATGGTGTAATCTATAAGAAATAAATGGGTATATTGATACTTACTTGAGAAACTTCAAACTTCATGTTGTAAACTATCTAGTTCATTTTCATCATCTAAAGGTGTACCTCAAGCTAGAGACAAGGCAAAAGCAGAGAGATATACTTTGTCGAGAATTAAAGCTGCAATCCTGTGCACATGGAACCCATCTTGGAATATCTGTTTTGACATTTGAAGACCTAAAGGATGCAAAACAACTTTTATGTAAAAATATTCTTCAAAATGTATGGTGTTCACCTGAAATATATAATGAAGCAATCAAATTATGCTATGCATTGCCAGAGTTGAACCCAGGTAATCACCTATTGTCAAGTGATGTGAAAGAAATAGCAAAACTGTGTTATATTTCCAAGGTGTTGCAGCCAATTGGACCTGAATTAGTGAAAGCTAACACTATGTTACTTCAAAAGGATAGCATTCCTGCTGATGAAGAGGATTGCACTAAAGTGGTCTTCAGTGAATCATACAACAATACAGATGCAAATAATAATATAGACTTTGAGAATGATTTTTCTGTACAGGTTCAAGGGAGGTTGCTTAGAACTTACATATTGAAGTGTCTAGGATGTGCTGGCTCTGAAGGTTAGTAGTGAATGCTTTATAGTTGGATCATGTGGTGTTTCTTGCCCTTTGAAATGATACCTCCTCTCTGAAAAAGCAACATTTAAATAAGTCCCCCTGATTGCTCATTAGGGAGAAGCTATTGCTGTTTGATTCAATGTGTGTTAGTTGTAAATTGCCATATAGAAGTTGCTATGTGTTACCATGCTCCTTTGTGGTATTGTCCTGTGTCTTGTAATATTTATTTTTGCCGCATTTAAGTAATTTTCATGAGCATAAAAATGTAGTATTTATGTTTTCTACTAAGATGCTTAAAGTAAGTCACTGATTGGAATACTCTGGGCTTCCTCGCTGGTGGTGCTAAAAGGACTGGGGAAAATGTCCCCAGTTTTCTGCTGGATTGATTTTGTAGTTTCCTTGAATTTGAGGAGAAATGCTTTGCTGTGGAAAATTTTTTTACCATGGTATAATTATAAATGTGTGTCATGTCATTACTGTTTGGGAACTTTTAGTTGTGCACTGTATTTTAGGTAAAATCATATGTTTGCTGAAAATGACATGGTAAAATCATGATGAATCCTTGTTGTTAAGGGGGCATATCCATTCCCTCCTTTTGGATCCGCTAGTTTCTGTAATACAAAATAGATTATTCCAATAACTAAGCCTGTGCCTTCCATAGCCTATGCTCAACTCACATTATATCTCCTAGTTTTCCTCACTGATTTTTGGTATCTTGCCATTGTTTTTAGATGGTTTGTTGTCACAGATTGATGCTATTTTTACAAACAGAGGTGATGATTGGCATCTTCTACAGTTCGTTTGCACTGAAGTTGATAAAGCAGTACCAGATTTTATCCAGTTCATTGCAAGGTTTGTAAAAGGTATGTTCTTTGCACCAATAGAACTTAAATCTGTAGTGAAACGTAAACATTGTACACATAGGCCATTTCATACTGAATGCAAATTTTCTTCTTTTCATTCATTCGCATTCACAACATCACACACCTGGGACATCGCCGTGCGTCACTTCTATCATCACACATCTGGTCATTCCTCTTCTGTTGTTCTCCACGCAATCATCGCCACACGATTCCATTCAACAAACAACTAACAACCACCTAACCCTTCCTCTACATAATTTGTGTTTATTATGGGTTGTTAAATCTTTCTGTATATATCCATGTTATCTGTAATATAAAGTAAGTCAGAGTAGAGTCTGAGTACACTCAACATCACCGTCTCCTCTCTCTGCCTCCGTGTTCTCAGCACGTTAAATCTGATACTCGCCTACAACTGATCAACGAAGGATGTCACAGAACGAACACTTGCAGCTTATAGGACCCACAAACTCACGTTCCTATAAATCTATTGGCAATACAAAGAGAATCAGTTTGGTGGCAACTTTGTCATCTGCTCTCACAATTTAAGGACAAGCCAGATACTGGGAAGGATTAGCTTTCAAGAATGTCCTGGTATACCTTTCTAAAGCCCTCCTGAAAAGTGCCTGGTCTAGCTAAAATTGCACTGGATTGGAAATGTTTCATCAAAATTTGAAAACCAAATTAATAAAGCCATTACATCTTGCTTCTATGCTGTGAAGCCCCGTGCGGTTTATAACACTAGGGTCATGCTACCATCTGCTAAAAAAGATAGCGTTCCTACCACTCAAAAAAGTTATGTAGTTTACGAATTTTTGTGCCAATGTGAAGCTCGGTACGTAGGGGCACCACGCAGAGACTAGCAGATAGAATAAAAGAACATGTACCCACGAGAATCAGGACGAAAAACACTACAACAAGAGAACAGCCACCTCGTATGTGTAAAAACTCTATTTCTAAAATGAAAAGTGATTCGGCCATAGGACAACATCTTATTACAAATCCAGAATGCGCAAAAACATACACAGACGATAATTTTCGGATCATAGGGCAAGCAAGATCGTCCTTACATTTAGGTGTTTTGGAATCAGTTTACATTAAGACTCAAAACCCAGTCTTGTGTTAATAAAAAGAGTTCATTTTCTCACTTGGACTTTTCAAGTAAACAATGGTGAATAGGTGCTAATTGGCCAATCATAGGGCCAAATAGACGCATTATTCATCGTATCACGTGTACCCGCATCTGGCTATATATTTCGGTTCACTTTTCGGTAGCTATCCGACGTTTCATACTCTGACAAGTGTCGGAAGAAAAAAGCTTTCAGTATGCTAGAAGATTGTTCTCGCTTTTTCGTGCTATAGTGAAGTTCTGTAGTACCAACAGACCCCCCCCCCCTTTTTGCCAAAATCGGCCATGCTTCCAAGGAGCCACATTTCTATTCTAAGTGGTGGGTTTTTTGAGTTGTCAGACTTGTATTAAAACAGGTTGTATTAGCTTTAGTGCGTTATGCTTGTTGCTTTATTGGGACTTGATGGACTAATCTGCACCTGAAACCAGAGATGTCCATTTTAGGTAAATCCTTGAATTAGCCCTCTGGGGCTTATATTTGGCTCAGCATAATCATAACCATCATCTTTCTGTCTGCCTGATCTCCCTTTATGCCCCTTGAGGGACCTGGGCTGACCCTGGGGTCAGTGTTCGCCTTCAAATTGTTTAGAAGAGTTGATTGAGTCAGCTACACTAAATCCACTCTGTTACCCCCAACAGTTACTTATCAGAACTGCAGCCTGAAACTGCTGTGCCTGACTTTTACTGAAGGGACTGGTTGGACGGTTTGCCACAGGTCATCAACATCTGCCCTAATTCTGAATCTCTGTGAAATAAATCACTACAAACTTAAGGGCTGTGTCTCTCTGTGCCCGCTTGCCACCGTGAGGAGGTCTCCAACCTCGGGCTAGCCACCATCATTATCTTTATCATCGTCATCATCATCATCATCACCACCACCACCACCACCACCACCACCACCACCACCACCACCACCACCACCACCACCACCACCACCACCACCACCACCACCACCACCACCACCACCACCACCACCACCACCACCACCACCACCACCACCACTTACTCATTACTCCTTTTGTTGTTTGCTTGCAGAGAAGGTGATTCCTAAATGGAAAAGTAATCAAAGTAGTTTTATGGACATACCGGCGTCCTTTGTTTTGGATCTAGTAGTTCTATCAGACGAAGTTTTCAAAGCTTACGTCCGACTTCTGTATGAGTGTTGTCAAATATACGATAAACAGACCAGCATGGAGGAGCTATGTCTCGTATCAAGGTTAGTGCCTTTTGGATACAATTCTTCACGTTATTGTTCTGTAAATCGACCAGACCTCCTAACTATCAGGATCATGGGGCCAGTTTGTTTCCAGAAGAATCGCCTGGCAAGCGTATCAGCTATGCGTGATTAAGTGTTTGTTGTTTCACAAAATTTTTAACTATGTAGCAAAACAATCTGATTTCACTGTTAACTAGTAATATTCTGGCATTACTTGCAGGATGAGAAAAGTTCAAGGTGTTGATAGTTTGAAGTTGCAGAATCTAGAGAAACACTTTGAAGAGATCCATGCAAGGAAACAGTACTGTATTGGGCTTCTTCGCAAAGCAGAAGACGCCTTTGTTCCTACAGTTGAGTCTGGATGTGATCGAGTATTTTCAACTTGGGACCGGCTAGTAAAGAAGTACTCACTATTTATATCATAAGATATCTTTGTACTTGTATTTGAATAAAGGTAAAATTCGAAGTTTCATGGGAAGTTTCTTGTATATTATGCATAGCATGTATTATACGTTACTAAACGGTGTAGCCAACTGAAAATATAACTTGCAGTTCCAGGAAATTTTGGTATTGCTTCACTGGAAATTTTTAATTGTTATTCTTGCTGCCAGGAAGCACAATTCTTTTTCAAGCTCTGAATATTTAGTTGTTCCTAGACTAGTGTAATGTTACTACTACCACTCAGGTGTGAATTTTTGTATATCGGTCGCCAGGAGATGAGAGGAAAAGGAACAGAAGCGAAGTTTGACTGCTTTCACTAGGGGAGGAAGTGTGAAGCAAAGATGCTGGAAAAAAGTAAGTGGCCTGCTTGATAAAAGGCCATAGAGTCAAAATGAAGGAAGTACAACTGTGAAGCATTTCTGTTCATTTTTCATTCACTTCATAATATGCTGGTGCAAAAAGCAGTAATGAAAGAGCGGCATAGATGAAATTCTCCAAACTACCCGGCCAACATACGAGGAGCTGAAAAATTTTTGCAAGAGAATACACCGTTTGATGATTTGAGAATGCTGCCCCTCATATAACCTCCTAGCAATTTCGCCTCTGGGAATGATGCAATCAGTGGTGGTGAGGATATTGAAGTGCTAGATTAGCCTGACACTGGAAGACAGGATAGGGAATTTCCACTTGCATTAGAGAGTAGCATTGGTGAGTTGAAAGGGAAGTTGAGGGACAACAGAGTACAAATGCAGGAGCATTTTAGGGGGCAAGAGGAGAGCTATATGTGTGTGTGAGAAAGAGAGATGAAGCGACGGTGGTGTGAGAAAAACTAAGATGAACACCAAGGAAAGGAAGGAGATGACTGTATTAGGATGATCTTGAAGTAGGTACGGAAAACAACGATCTGCATTAGTGCGACATTTTCAATTCTAAATTCCAATTTAATTTTTTTCAATTTTAGGTATATTATACACACATTTACCCTTCAGCAAGGTAAAATCTAAGCAAAAATAGAAAAAAATAAATCTAATGAAGAATCTAATTACATTGATATCAAACCTAACAATTAAAGATTATAAGACCTATAAATCTTATCTACCTATTGCTGTTCTTCTAGGGAGTTGTGTTTTAGTGTCAGCTCTTTAGATTTGTTTTGTGTTGTTTTTTGAAACGATCTAGTGTCGGTAGCTTACGAATTTCAGCAGGTGTGTCATTCCAAGATTTGAGGCCTGCATAATGAAAGCCTTTTTTGCAAATTCAGTCCTATATCTAGGGATCTGGAGATGTGCAGATTGCCTTGTATTGCAGGTCGATTGAAAAGTTTTCGGTTGGTATTTATTCCACAGGCTTTCAAGGCATAGTTTGTTCATTATCGTATAGAAGGGACTTATCGCAAGAATTCATCTATCAAGGGGGGGTTATTAGAGTTGGAGAGTTAGGCTTGGTAGAAAAGGGGAATACAAAGAGCTGTTATGACATTATACGGCATATCTGTTTATAGCACTCTAATCATGCCCGTAGACAATGGGGGACAGTGCCCCCAATAATTCGCTGGGAGTGCATTTCGTGATGTTCCAAATTGTAGTTTTTACTCATAACAAGGTGCTGTTCTGCGATGTGATCTGACAGAAATACAAATTCTGTTGCCTTTACAAAAAATACATAAAACAACTATATTCTATGGTTTCATAGCTATCCCCCCTATGATTTCATCATTGTAGATTGTTGGAAATGCTTGTTGAAAAGATTGACCACTTGATATAACAATTTAAGCAGTTTTGATAAACTAAATTATATACATCAGCATTAGGGGTATAGCTTGCGGTACCACCCTCACTCTGAGGCCTGGTCATCGGTGATGATTTAGAACTTTGTCGGTAAATCTACATATTTAACTAATAATAATAATAATAATATACGAATATTTTAACAGGATAACCTATCAGTAATTACATACTGTTATCAACAGGGTCCTGCTTCCTTAATAACTTTTAATCAACAATGTTCATATATAACTTAAAAGATTAAAGTATCTAAAAATTAAGTAGCTAAAAATTATTTAAAAAACTATCGAGAAACTGTCTGAAAAGAAGTCGAGAGTCAGTTCTTCTCGCCTGAAGAGGCAAGGTGTTATATTCTTTTGCAGCCGAGAAATAAACTCCTTTTCGTCCAAACTCCAATCTTGTTTGAGGCAACTGTACTGATGTTTTGTTGTTTCTAGTTTTCTTTCCGTGCACAGTTTTTGCAAAATACCCCTGCATGGCATCACAAACGTTCGATTGTAAAATATCAAAGACCAAAGAACAAGCTCTTTTCTTTATCATTGAGTCAATTGTAGGAATATGTAGGTCTATATTTGCATTATGGGCTTTTATTACAGATTTGGCTTTGCATTCGATGTATTCAATTCTCTTTTTATGCGACCGAGAGCAACCCATGAAGATCAATCCACAGTAACCGAAAATTGGCATTATCATTGTCCTGTATATTAGCTCTGCAGTCGAGCAGTCAACAAGGCTTCGGATTTTTCTTAATAGGTTTAACCGACTAGCAGCTTGTTTGTAAGTTTTTCTAAAGTGATCTTCAAAGATTAGCGTTTGATCTAAATGTATTCCAAGGTACTTATAGTTTGATGTTCCGTTTATTTTTTCACCATTCAGTTTGATTTCCATTACTTTAGACTTGAGCTTATTTAGCCTTTTTGATGTCCCAAATATCATAGATTCTGTTTTTCCCTTTTTCAGGTTAATGATTAATTCGTTTTTATCAAACCATGATTTCAGGCTAGTTAGGTCTTCACTTAGTTTCTTTTCTATTTCATCCAACGAGGTAGAGGACATGTATATGACTGTGTCGTCAGCATACGTTATGATTTTGGAATGTTTCAGGACCTTATAGGCAGCATTAAACTGAATCAAGAAAAGCAAAGGCCCAAGTATTGATCCCTGAGGAACCCCGCAGCTCAATGGAATAGCTTCTGAAAATACTCCATTGCACTGAACAACTTGCGTACGGTTGAAGAGGTAGTCGGTGAACCACAAAAATTCATTCCCGGAAATTCCAAAAGATGGTAGCTTATTTAGGACACTTGCATGGCTTACCGTATCAAACGCTTTGGATAAATCGATGAAAATTGCTCCTGTTAAAGAGCCTTTGTCTGCCTCCTTTCTTATGTAATCAGTAAAAAGTGTAACTGCTAGCTCCGTAGAACGTTTTGGACGAAAGCCAAATTGATGACCAAAAAGCAGATTATTCCTTTCTAAGCTATTTATGCAGTAAATCGGATCTGTCAAAGTTTAGTTTGGGAGATGGATTTTAAGCCATTCTAGAAAGTATAATTTCATAATTTTTCTTTTGCGTCGGATCCAACCATGCTGGGTCTATGTCACCATAAGATATTATCTACACCCAGGTGTAGTCATTGATCCTTGTAAATGAGTGTAAATTTGCTCATGATTCATAGATCTGAATATCTAAACAAGAAGTCAACCTACAGGGTAAGTCACAAATTTGGCGAAGTTTTTTGTCGTTAGATCATTGCTTTACACCCCCCTCCAATTATGGAGGGCACGTTATGCCGGTGCTCAGCAAGTATGGTTACCAATCTGATTTTAGTCGAACACACTCTTGGTTCCATTGGAGAGATGTACCTCTCCTGGCACAATTTTCTATTTGACATCCATGCAGTGGCCGAACCATGGGGGAGTTTGGGTATCAGATGGCCATAACTTTGTGAGTATGTTTGTCCAAATATGTCATAAAAACTAATGACGATTCTCACACAAACACAATTAATTTCATCTCCCGCCTCTATCTGCAATCTGGTTACATCATCATGTTTACAAAGGGCGTTTGTCCAAAGGGAATGGTTCTAAACTTGTTCTTGGGGGCTTGGTCCCTAGACCCCCACTTTAACCCTGTTGGTACCAAATGCTTCATCAATGTCCGCCAATCCGACTCGGGTGCCTATTGGCCTGCTCTAATGGTACTTAGATGAATGCATCTGAGAGGAACTTGTATCTAAATAGTTAGTTCGGAATGGACTAGGTATACAGTTCTGAAATATATCAAATGATTGGAGAATTCTATGCCAAGGTGTGACTACTTTATGATTCATATATCATTGTCGTATACCGTGTAATCGAAACACACAAAAACAAATCACTTTTTTCTGCAGCTAATTTGTAAATCCAAAATGTGTGCATGTAGTGCCAAAGGTAGATTCTATCTGACCCTATCCACTCATGACATGAGCATTTGACATAGGACAATTATGCTGCAGGTGAAAAATTTTTATAGAGCTTGACAGCTCCTGTCTTTATCTTGTTTTTAAACACGACTCCCTGGAAGAACAGCATCCACAATTAATATGTATATATTCTTAATTTTTCTATGATTATGTACATATTGCTATATCGATTTTTGTATTGTAATTTGGCTGAAGGGATTTCGTGTATAAAGAATTGTTAATAATTATAATGATAATAATTGTCTAAAAACTGATAGCTTGAGCTGGGCGCGATCGCAAAGAAAAGTAGAAGTTCATCCGAGTTTTTGCGAATTTACCTGTAATTTTAGTTCCCCACTTTCACCAGCAAAAAGTCGATCGCAAAACATCGGGAGCGCGGCAAAAAGCACTGAATGGAAATATTAAGAGTCCACGTAAATGCCTGCTCCTCCAAATTATTAGGTATTCTTGGTCGGTGCTCTACAGACGTTGAAACAACTTGGGTTAGCCTTTGGGCATAACTTCTCTGTATATTATATCTTTGTTACAACAGATGTGGCAAAGCATGGATGCACTGAAAACAGCTTTGCTTGGTGTTGGTTGATCCTCAACGTCATTAGTCCGTGTAGTTCCTAGAAGAAAGATTGCCTCGGTTCCATTCAATTCTGGGAAACAGCTTCCTAACACTAGGTCAAGTCGTGGATGACTTCTCCTGGCAAGACAGACTGCATTTTTAGATTTTGTCACTGGGAAGCTCATTGTCAAGTACGTTTTGGCGCATTTAATGGTCGTGAAACTTAATGTATTTCACCTGACGCAGGTCTTTAGAATACCGCGAATAGGGCTTTTTCCAAGTTACGGCGCATATGCGAATGGAAGTAGTCACAGTAGCGGCGCTACTGCAGAATCGTACCTCTCATAGAACTAGATGGCCTTCCCTAACAAACTATACACCATTCGATAGCTCTCGGTGAGTAGATTACAATGATACCTTCATTTATAACACAACTCAAACTTTCGAGGAAATATCGAGGGGTAGGGTTCAGGGCTAGCGTTGGTGTTTGAATAGTACCAATCTTCAAAATTTCATCGATTTCTACAACTATCAGCATGATATCAATGAAATAGATCAAATTATAACACTTTGAGTTGATTTAAATGCTATCCCTAACCCTTGCTCCTATCCCACTTAGCGAACAAATATGGCAGCCATGTTTGTTGGCGATAACTCGATAACTCCTCGAAAATTTGAGTTGTAGTCTACTCACCGGGTGCTATGGAATGGTGTATAGTTTGTTGGGGTAGGCCATCTATTTCTAGGAGAGGTACAATTCTGCAGTAGCGCTGAAACTTACAACAAGGAATGCAGTTTGGCTGGCAAGTTAGGTTTCGAAAGCAGGGAAGTACCCTAAGCAGTAGCTCCAAACTTCGAACGAGGGCTGATAAGTCCGGATTTTCAACTTCGTACAACGATTGTCACGCATCTTTTTTGTCTTAGATCTCATGGAATCGATAATCAGGTATCCTTGGCAAGTCTGGTGCTACTTCGAAGGTGGGCAATTAATTATTGGTTATCTTTTCTTCAATTGTCTGAACTCTGGTATGCTGATTAAGGAAAATAAAGTCTTATTTCATGGGAGTTATCACAAGTTTTCTACTGTATATACTTTTATAATTGAGGGTACGCGTCGTAAGGCGAGTGTTAAGAATCAACAAGCCATATTTAGTTCATTCCTCACCATTTTTCTACGCTAAATAGTGTTAATAAAATATTACACTAGTGTGCATATGTTGTAAAAAAGCAATTTATTCCAAGCTATAACTTCATACATGATTTCTTGTTGGATACAGAAGAACTGTAACATGCCAGACTACAGAGTTTGGTAAGTGAACACTCGAGATTATTTCTCAAATGATACTGTACACCCAGAAATGGGCATAGCAGGACATTGAAAGGCAATAGGGAGTGGTGTAATTGGTTAATTCAAAGATTTTCTAGCTTCATAATGATAATAATGAAGTAAAGATGAGCCTGACTTGCATGCTGTTTGATATAGAACTTCTCAAGGCAGGAAGCAGCAGAAGATAGCAGAAACTGGTTTACTTTGTATAGCAAAAACTCAAATGCATACTGAGAGTGTGTACCTGACACCAAATGCACAGTTGCACACCTGACCATTTGCTTATGCACATTCAAGATTGTACCAAAAAGGCCATACCCTGCAGTCCAGGTAATATGCACATATAGCATAGTAATATGTACATGTAATGTATGTAGTTTATTAGTTTTGTAATTTAACAGATATGGGTGAATAGGGAGAATGCAAATTTCAGTGGGAAATGTAGAATTGCTCCTTATGATAAATTTGAGAGTAGTGAGTTATAATGTAGAGTCTACATCTGATGTTTCTTTTTTAGAACTATATAGTCAAAAGCAGAGGGAATTGTGAATTGGCAGAAGTATTGTGATGGTTTTTGGGACTACTGTGGAAATGAGTTTTTGTACTTACAGTTCACTGAGTGTGGAAACCAATACACTCAAAGCTGCACATACTTTGAATAGTATATCTAAAGCTCAGGGAGATGGAGAGCAATCAACACCATCAAATAATCAGTGTGCCCAGGATAAAAGTGCTAATGTGAGCAGCAGAGCTGGGTTTACATCTATGACATGCCCTCAGACCAATCCATTTTCTAGTGGAAATGGCGGTGATGGAGGTGATGGTGGTGGTGGTGATGAGAGGAGGCCATATCAAAGAAGTACTCCATCTCCTAAAATAGATCAAGAAGAAAAGGAGGAAAAAGAAAGGGGAGAAAGTGAAGAAGAAGGTGAACCTATGGAAATTAGCCCCTACTCTGGAAATTCAATGCAGATAAGTGATGATATGGCCCCTTTCTTTAATCACTCACAAAGGGAACTTGAGCCATCAGATTGTTCGATGCCATCAGCTGAATCATTGGGTCATAGTTACATCTATGAGTCAGGGGTATGACATTCTATATGAAGTTTTAACAAGCTTTATGTAAAAAACTCATAAACATAGCATGAAAAAGCGGGACATTCTTTTGGGATACTGAAAGCTTTTTTCACCTGACACTCATCAGAGTATAAAACATCAGGTAATGACCAAATTTTAGGTAAACCAAAATATATAGCCAGAGCAAGTACATGTGATATGATGAATATCACATGTACCTGCATCTGGCTATATATTTGGTTCACCTTTCCATTGTTATCTGATGTTTCATACTCTGACAAGTGTCAGATGAAAAAAGCTTTTGGTATGCTAGAAGAATGTTCTTGCTTTTTCATGCTATAGTAAAGCTCTGTAGTTCTAACAGACTTCACTCATAAATATACTCTTTGATGCCTAATAGAAGGGGGGTTGGAATAGTCAGGGGCTTCTATCAGCTTCTAACAGGCCCGTAGCCAAGGGGAGGCCTGGGGGGCAAGGCCTCCCATGGACTTGAGGAATTTACCTGTGTGCCCCCCCTACAGAAATGAATTTTATATATACATACACACACACACACACACACACACACACACACATATATATATATATATATATATATGTGTGTGTGTGTGTGTGTGTGTGTGTGTGTGTGTGTGTGTATGTGTGTGTGTATATACATATATGTATTATATATTGACTGTGCCCCCCTTGCGAATTCAAGCTGGCTACAGGCCTGGCTTCTAAGCAGTGCAACTTTTTCTGAAACCAATAATAGCCAATAAGAAAAAATGAAGAAAAAGAAAAATGATTATTCACATCATTCATAAAAGTTTTTTTATGAAATTTTTCCAAAAATTTAATAGCCGGGAGGGTTGAAATAAGAATGTCCTGGCTGAAAAATTTTGAAAAAATTAATTAGCAGGGGGGACATCTATTAGGCACTAAAGAGTATGCTGTCCTTAGCATTATCACAAACAGTAGGCAGTTTGAGACTTTTTTATGGATATGTGGTAGAAATTTTATTTGAAAGCTTGTTAGTACTAGGACAATAGATGGTGGCAGAGTATGAATAGCTCTGGTGTATCTAACAAGGTATGGAGCTCTTTAGGAATGAAAATTAAAAAAATATCTTATTTACCTTCCTATCTTTTACTTCATTATCATATTGTAATTCTCTCTCTGCACTTGTTTGGTGAAAAACTGTATTTTGGCAGATATTGGTCTGACATTTGTTCTTAACAAGAAGAAAAATCAAATAATTATATTATGTCATGTTGTCAAGTGCACCAACTAGATACATTTAATTCAAGAGATATGAAGGATATCTTATGGGAATCAGCATAACTTAAACATTGTGTGACCAATGAGATATTATCCCACATCTACATAATAGAAAAGGCATGCCAAATTGAGACTGCTTTGATATATTGCATGGCTTTCAGAAGAGTACTTCAATGTTCATATGGATATAATGATAACAACTTATCATTCAATATTTTTGTCATATGTGGTGTAATGGTTGTCGTATGTTAATGGTTTCATTTGTGGATTCAAAATGTTATAAGCCTATTTAGGTTCTGTTTAGAAATCTCCTTAGAACGTTTCCTAGCAGTCTTAGTACTGGAAGCAGATAGTTGTTAGATTAGACAGAAGATAAATCTAAGAACCCATGCATATCATCATCAAATATTACATGATGAATATGTAGGCTAAAGCTATTGCAGGATGAAGTGCAGATATAGATAGAATCAGTTGAGTGGAAGTACAACTAGTGGACATGAGTCACTTGCGCTAGCACAAGTTACTTTTGGTTTGCCCTGTAAGATTCTACTATTCTGAATTATATTAAATGATTTTCAGTGACTATATTGTGGTTTATTATTGTACCTATATGATAATTTCTTATGATCTTTCTTTGTGCTTATAATGACTTTAAATTTATATTCTTAGCATATAATGCTGAATGGAAGGCAGTTTAAAGTTAGGACTATCCTGGGACAGGGGGCCTTTGGTATATGTGCTCTAGTTATTGATTATAGCAATGAGGAACTCCTTGCAATGAAGCAGGTGAGTTGTGTGTTGTTGTCTTGAGTTCACCACTTAGTTGATTATATACATAATACATATGGTGTTGATAGAAGAAGTTACTGTCGAAATTTGAAATCTAGCATTTATTTGCAGATACTTGTATGATCTTTAGAAAATATAGGATATAGCTTTGGTACATGCATTGTTCTCCACCAGATTGCCAAATACAGAAACTGCAATGCAGCAGCAAGGTTAATAACTAGAATAAAAAATGTCTTCACTTTACCCCCACATTAAAGGAGTTGAGTTGGCTACCTCTGGAACATAGTATCAAATTTAAGATATTGCTGCTAACATACAAAGCACTGAATAACTTGACCCCATTGTACATATTAAATGTGTTTGCTATGAAATTGGAACACAAAATTCCTTCTGGCCAGCTGTGTTTATGCAGTTGAACTTTCTGAAAACAAATTATTAAATGCATGGAAACAGAGCTTTCCCAGTCACTGCTGCTACATTGTTGAATCAGGTATCTCTTCAGATTTGTATTCTGCTGAGTCTAGATTTAAAAAAATTTATTTTCTATTGCATATAAGTGTATTTTTCAGGAACTTCAACTATATCTTACTTCTTAGCCAACTAATATATATTTGATGGATGTCATATTTTGAAAAATTGCAATTAGTATTATTAGTTATTACTACGAAAGTACAACCTCCACTTGTGATAACCTTGGAATTATTGGTGTAAACCTGAGTTACTTACACTAAAATCAGGTTTTTATTTTTGTATGAGAGTTAGTATTATTTGTACATATGCATGTAAGAAATATAAAAGTAAAGATAATTATTGGTGACCTAGATCCATAGAGAATATTTCAAAATGGATGAAGTACATATCATGACAAAATTGCAAGGAAGTCCTTACGTCATTCAGTTACATGGTTATCAGGAGCTAGTCAATTATTTTAGATTATTCATGGACTATGCACAAGGTGAGATCCAGCTATTTGTATCGGTAATCGAAATCGTGACCTTAAGATTAGAATTGCAAAAAGTGACATGTATGTGACTTGTTCAAAATTGATTCATTATCCAATTGTTGATGTGGATTGGCTAAGCAAATTATGCACTTACACAATTTCTATAGAGTCATAATTTCTATATGGTATATTCTCTTAAGTTTATGAAAGTCAGTCCACAAATTGTCAATACTAGTATAGGATTCTGACTTTACACCTCTTTGTAGATTCCCCAGTCTAGAAATATGTGTTTTGGCTTCTAACTATTGAAAGCATGCAGTCATGAAGCCACCTGATTGATTATCACTTCATTTGCATTTTGGTAAACCTTTGACATATGTTATTTTAGGAGGAGATCTCCACAGCTACCTGTCTTCATATTTTTGTCTATTGAATGCAATGGAGAAATTCAAACTATTCCAAGATATCATGGAAGGAGTTCGTTTTGTCCATTCAAATTCAATTGTTCATGCTGATATAAAGTGTATGTTAGAACCATATTATTTTTTGAGCACAAAAGGCTTCCTTAGTAGATTTGTGATAACCATTGCTTTTGCATGATGCTGGCCATAGTGGTTATTATGATGATGTTGATGATGCAGTTGATGTGATGATGATGATGATGGTGGTGATGATGATGATGATGGTGATGATGGTGATGATGATGATGATGATGATGGTGGAAAAGATTGGGGGTAAATGTGACACATTCAAATGTGATGTGTGTGGTGAAGAAATGAGCAAGGCAAACAAGGCAGGCATATGAAACTTCATGAAAGGAATGAACATTAAGAGTGACGAACCTCCTGACATTTTGTTACTGGGAAACCAGATAGGCAGGACAGCAATAAGCAGTCGTAACAACCTAACAAGACAAGACAAGACAAGACAAGACAAGACAAGACAAGATGATGATGATGATGATGATGATGATGATGATGATGATGATGATGATGATGATGATGATGATGATGATGATGATGATGATGATGATGATGATGGCTTGGCTATGGTCTTCGACTTCCACGTTTAGTGCCAAGTGGACAAGATGATTCATTTCTAGAATTCATCTAGACAAAAAGAAGACCAAAACAGACGGAAACAGAAGAAAGGTTATTTTGTTGCTACACAATGCTTTTCCAGACACCGTTTTGTCCAATGGGCCTAAGTGGAGTAGCCGACCACCCAGACCCTATAAAATAGAGAGTTTACGAATCGGTACGTAAGTCACTACGGCTACTCATAGAGATCTGGATTCTAGCGCGGTCCAAGAATTGAGGGGAATCCTCGCCACGTACTACTCAACTCTGCTACTCTGTTTGGCCTGAGTCTACGTACCAGTGACTACGTTGCAGTTTTAGAGGTTAGATTCAGCTTTCTTTTTCTCACCTTTCTTCCCTGTAATATTTTTTCGGCTCAACAATACTTCTTTTATGTCCTGTTTGTTTTGATGTTGAGATTTGCTTTTGTTTGTTATTTTCAGATCGCCTTTTACACGACGTACTAGATATGGCTAATGCTCCGGAAAAGGAACCCACTGCAAATCCATGTTCACGCGGCCCAGTGTTCGTATACATGCAATTGAACTTTATATTGTCGTTTGTATGAGTTACTCCAACTGAATACATATAACCTTATTCCATAGAAACCCAGATCGCCTCATGACTGAGTGTGATAAGTGACATTACATTTCTCCTATAAAATCTCCCTACTTGCATTCACATTACATGGCTATTTTAGTCAAATGTAACTCTTGTTGATAATATTTTAACATAGTAAAGCAACTGTTACCTGTGGAGTTTAGGGAATATTGTGTTAACTGATCTATCTTAAAAAAAATTAGCAGCTGTTTGGCAGATACTTTAAGAATGATCCTTAGTGGCTCTATATATTGTTTCATTTGCTGAGCTTTTGAGTTCTGAAGTAGACTAGCATCATGTATCTGTGAGCTATTACTGTATGCTTGTTGCTTTAGTATAATATTATACCTAAAGTCATGAAGATAATTACTAAGGTTTTGCCATTCTTGTGTTTTTTTGTGTGTTTCCTCCAACTTGTGGATTAAGTTTGTTTCTATAGGCCAAAAATGGTTTGGACAAGAGAGCATGATGTTTTGCTGGCAAGAGAAATTCTAGTAGCCAAGCCATTTTCTTTCAAATTTGGCTCTAGGGAAAGGGGGCAGGCATGGGACAAGGTTGCTGAAGCCTTAAATTTAGTGCAACATTTAAGATTTAATGTTGATCAAAGGGGTGTTAGGGAGAGATATGACAAACTAAAAAAGGCCTATCAGAAACGCATGAGGGAGGAAGAAAGAGCAAGTGGAATAAGTCCTGAATTCAGTGAACTTGATGAAGCACTTGAAACTATTATTGAACTTAGTAGTGTAGCAGAAAAAGAAATCATTGAAAACCAAAGTGCTAAAAATAAACAAGTTGACAAAGAAAGAGAATCGGCAGAGAATATTAGAAAAAGATCTATGGAGAGGTTATCTCAGACAAGAGATAGAGAGGGCATAGAAAAGTCAAAGAAACAGAAGAGATCAGGTGTTGGCATGATTGAATATTTGGAGGAAAAAAAGGCACGAGAAGAAAATCAAAATAAGGTAGATATTGAATTAAGGGAAAGGCACTTGGCACTTGAAGAAAGGAAGCACAATGACATCCTTGTCATAAAGAGGAATGAACTAATTTTAAAAGAAAAGGAGTTGGCTATTCTGGCAAAGCAGCAGCAGGAAAGGGAAAAGAGGGATATGGAATTGTTAGGTGCCATGAAAAAAATAATTGAGCAACAGCAGGAAATAATTAAGCAGTTGCAGGAACAGAAATACATTTTATCATCATTAGAGAAGAAACAATAATTCTGTGGATATATGTATTGTGTGCTGAATCCTTTTTAGTTTCATATATACACTATATATACATACATACAAGCAGATATATGCATACATATATACATATACGACGATACATATATGTATGTATAGTATGTGTATATCTTTGTCTTTAAAACAATTTCATCCTGACTTTATTTCTTCCATGTGCGTTAATTCTGAAAAAAACTATTTTGGTGCATTTGGTAGCTTTTAAAAAAGCTGTTTGTTGCTGATCTGTATGCATTGATACAGAGATTACTCTCTGTTAAAATACTCATCCAATGTGGGTGGTTGAACACCAAAATAGGTGGATGTGTTGTTTCCATACAAGCAAGTCATTGCATTGTGTAAGAGGGCACTAACAACATAAAATTTCCCAACAGCACTGAGGCCTATCTTAAGATCTTTCTTGAAGTCTGTAAACTTAAAATAGTTCACAATATCTCCAAAGACCCATTCAACTGAGACTCTAACCTGGCTCATGGATTCATTGAAAGCTTGCTCTGCAGGGGATAGTACAGCTCTCCTTGCAAATGGGCACTGTAGGTGAACTCTATGAGGGTAGGCAGGATCGCCATAGATGCACAATGGTTGACCTGTTGGTGAAAAAGAATATGTTTCCAGCTCCTCCAGCAGACCTGACATTGCCAACATCCCACTGTCATGTCGCCTTCCCTCAACTGGTCCAAACAAATTGGCAATAATACCACTAGGTGTGACAACTGACTGAAATTTAATCGCATGAACTCTCTTATGACCGTTGTAAACTACCCGTTGGTTGTGTTTTGGTCTACAAATTGGCCTGACAGTGCCATCGATAAAACCCCAGCAGTTATCGAGTGCGGCACCTTTGTGGTGAATTGCATTAGCAAATCGTAACAGATTTCTACTGGAAAGAAAAGGTTGGTCTAGACTTCGCAACAGTTCTCCGTGTGTGTCAACAATAAAATCGATCACCTTATTGTGTATCATACATATATGTGGAACAGGCCTACCAAACCTCGGTATTAAGTCTGCATATCGACAAGGGTATGCTAAACGTTTCATACATATGCAGAGGGCCTCGACAGAGTCGACAACAAGGCCATTTCCACACCTAAAAACCTCGGGAAGACGTAACGAACGGGCAAGGTTGTAGATGTCACCTTTCTTAAAACGAAACTCAACTAAACATTGACTTTCATCCATATCCTCTAAAACAAACCGATCGTAATTTCGATAAGGTAGCATACCATGAAGGTTATTTCTCCTATTAGCATTATCGAAAATAAGTAGCTCTTCGTCATCCAACACGCCAGCATCGTGCAGCAGCACAAGTTCTTCCGCCATGTTAGCCACGATTTTGATTTTGGCGCCAATGCTGCGTAGCACTCGCTAGGTATTGATTCGTAACAAGAAATCTCGCTACGGTGCATCCGAACTTGTGCACAGACCTCTCTGAGTAGCCGTAGTGACCTACGTTGTGAATCGTAAACTCTCTAAGAGTAACTTGGGTTGCAAGACCAATAACAAACAACAACAGGATATGGAAATAAAATGGAAACAACAGTATGATGTAGAGAAGAACCCAGGACCAAGGTCAGAGGCTCAGAAACTTGGTAGGATTAAGAAGAGGAAGGAAAGAACACAACGGAGGATTGAAAGTAAAGCTAAGAACATACGCCAACGCTTCAACAGGGTCCCAATGAAAATAGCCACTTGGAATGTAAATAGAGCAAACATATTTAGTAGTAGATTTGGTGAAATGGTGAAGTGGTGTATAGAACTAAAGTGGGATATTGTTTTATTATCAGAGATGAATAACAACACGGATGGGATTAGGTTTTTCAGGCACAAGGGGCAAGGTAGATACCTCATATATTCGAATAGAACAGGGATACTAATGACCAAGGATGTTTACTGTTTATGGCAAGACAATAATAGAACATGGAGTCCAGCTAATAGAATAACGACATTACATCTTAAAGAATTGACAATTTCAGCAATTTATCAACCAGTATATGGCAGTGAAAATTATCATGCAGAAATGGAAGTGCTAAGAAAAGAGGCTGAGAGGGTGATTAGAACAACAAAGAAAGGTATACCTTTCATTATAGGAGGAGACTTTAATGCACAGATAGGGAGAAATGGGATAGAGAATAATGATGTAGTAGGGAAGTTTGGATATAACTACACAAATGGCCAAGGAGAAGAACTGGTGCAATGGCTCAGGGAAAATGATTTGTCATGGGTAAATTCTTTTCATTTTATAAAAAAGAGAGGTACTTGGTACAATAAAAGTGTTAAGAAATGGTATGAGTTAGATGGATTTGTCACTCATCTGCGAGATAGAAAATATCTGGTACAAAAGGTTAAAGTAATAAGAGCACCTGAATCAGATCATAATGCAGTATGTATGACTTTGCAAAAGAATGTAGCCAGGAAGCTTATGAGAATGAACAAGAAGGAACATAAAGCAAAAACAAAATCAAGAAAGAATATAAACTGGCAGAAATTGTGGATCCAAGAAAATGAGAACAGGTACAGAGATTTAACAAAGGCACTAATAGAAGGAGATAATCAGGAATTAAGTTGGGAGAAAGTACAACAAATAATGTTAACATCAGCTGAACAGGTGTGTGGTACAAATAGCTCAAATATAAACCCATGGATGAATGCACATGAAAAAGAGATAAAAGAAATGAAGGATAAGATAGCACAAGTACTAAGCAGGAGGAACCTTGTGAGAAGGGATAACACAGAAGAAGGAAGGAAGGAACTGCAAAGAATTAAAAAAGAACTATCTAATGAAAGGAGAAAATACAAAGATTGCTCGAAGAAATGGGAGGAAGACTGGTGGAATGAGTTAGCAGACAGATGTGAACAGGCTTGGAAATTAGGAAGATTGGGAGAAATGTATGACTTACTGAAAAAGCTCCAGAAACGCGGAGAGTACAATAACTCAAAGAATATTCTGCTCTTCTCTGAGGAAATATTCAAAGAACATCTAGAGAAAATTACTGAAAACAGGTATGAAAATGATGTCATCAAGATTGAAACAGTAATGAATAAGGTTAAAGCCCCTGATATAGATGAGGTGAAAATTAAAGAATTACAAGCAGGCTTAGAAATCTTACCAACAAGTGACGAGATAATGAAAGAGATGGCAAAGATGAAAGATTCTGCTCCTGGAGAAGATGGAATTAGGTTAGGATTCATTAAAAAGGCTTCAAAAGAGATACAAGATGTAGTTATCCAAAAGGTCAAGGATATGTGGAATACTTCAGCTACATTATGGGAAGAGCCTTTGAAAGTAGGGGTAATAATTCCACTTTTTAAAAAAGGAGATAAGAGTGACCCAAATAATTACAGGGGAATCTGTTTGTTACCTATATTAAGCAGAATTCTTGGCAGAATATTAGCTACAAGGATTAGAATATGGGCAGAAGAGATGAAGTTATTAGATGAAAATCAAGCTGGTTTTAGGACAGGCCGTTCAACTGCAGATGCCACACAGATATTTATACGCATCCAAGAAGATTCCATTATGTTAAAGAAAGCACTAGATGGACAAAGTCAACCAATACTCAGTAGGGAACAACCTCAAGCTTTTCTGTTAGACCTAAAGAAAGCATACCCTAGAGTGAGCAAACCTATACTATGGAAAATTTTAGAGAAATTGAAAATGCCAAGATCAACCATAAGCAAGCTACAGGACCTGTATGAGTTCACAGAGTATAAAGTAAGAGGCCATGAAAGAGATAGCTCAAGTTTCTTTCCACAGAGAGGACTGCGTGAAGGCTGCCCAACTTCTCCAGTGATTTTCAATATATACCATCAAGCAGTAATGAGAGTTGCTACAGAGGTGAGAAAAGAGAAAGCTAATGATATAGGATGGGATGTAGGAATAAAATGGTCATATATGCCTGGAAACTCCCTCCCACCTGTACACAAGAAATATACCTTTAACTCTGAAGCAAAGAGAACAGATTTTGATTTATCACTTTTTGCAGATGATACCACAATTATTGGAAATGGACAGGAAATAGACATGGGGAAAGAATTAATTGAAGAAGTGATGGGAAACTTTGAAGAGCAAACTAATAAATCAAAGGAAGAGCATGTTATCTTTGGGGACCCAGAAAGTGGCAATACAAGAATGTTAGGAACCTGGCTAGGCAGGGAAAAAGATACAAAAATGAGATTGCAAAGGGCAGGTAAAATTTGGTCAACAATAAGGAAGAGATTTATAAAATGCAAGTTATCAAAGACAACACAAGCAAAGGTATTTGAGGCATGTGTTGAAAGCACAATGTTGTTTAATGTTGCTGTACGTCCATTCTCAGCAAGGGAAATCAAGAGTCTTCAAAGGTTTTGTGATAAAAAATACAGATATATTTGGAGTGATAGGAAAAGTGAACCATTGAGACAAATGCAAGAATATGGAATTAATATGGCTGATATCAGGAACCAACTACAAGTGTCTTCAGTAAGAACAAAAGTAGAAGTTGCACATCTTATTAGATTGGGACATATCCTCAGACTTCCTGACGAGAGTTTGGTTAAGCAAGCATTACTAGGGTGGCTAACAACATTGGAAGACAAAGTCAAAGCAAAGAAGAAGACATTAATGATAATACCATACTGGAGAAGGTTGATAAAGGAGGCTGGCATGGAAGCAAACATGATTGAAGAATTAACATCAAATCCTTTAGATTGGAAAGAAAGAGTAAAGAAGAGACAATTGCACATGCAAGAGTATGAGCGACAGCAAGGGAAAACATATATTATACCAGAAGGCACAGACAAGATTTATCAAAGAAGCCAAGGAGTCAGATGTGAAGATGCAAAGTGTTTGTATAAAGATTGCAATAGAGTATTTAGAACAAGAGCTGCACTCACAATTCACCAAAAACGATTGCACAGAGATAGTACCAATGCACCTTTATTTGTATGTCAGAAATGTGGTGATGAATTTAAGCAGGAGGGCTGTATGAAAAACCACTACAAAAGATGTGTTGGGGAAAGAACAGTGCATGGGAAGAAAGAATGCAAGAAATGTATGAAATTGATCTCTAAAGCAAACATTGCAAGACATAGATTATCCTGTCAAACCAGAGGACATGACGTGACTGAGATGCAATCTTTGCCAGCAAGAGTATATAAAGCAGAGAGGAAACAGTGTAGTAAATGTGGCAAACTGATCACAGTTGCAAATATGGCCAGGCACCAACAATCAAATGTGTGCTTGTTGTAATGTTATTGCTTACCTAAGTTAATCTTATGCCGCAAGGCGATAAAAAAGAAGAAGAAGAAGAAGAAGAAGAAGAAGAAGAAGAAGAAGATGATGATGATGATGATGATGATGATGATGATGATGATGATGATGATGATGACGAATTCGATGACGGCTAGCCCATGGTTGGAGACCTTCTCGTGGTGGCAAGCGGGCACAGAGAGACTCTGCCCTTAAGTTGATAGTGATTCATTTCGCGAAGATTCAGAATTGGGGCAGATGTTGACGACCTGTGGCAAACTGTCCAACCAGGCCCCTTCAGTGAAAGTCAGGCACAGCAGCTTCAGGCTGCAGCTGTGATAAGTAACTGTTGGGGTAACAGAGTGGATTGAGTGTAGCCGACTCAATCACCTCTTTTAAACAATTTGAAGGCGACACTGACCTCAGGGTCAGCCTTGGCCCCGTAAGGGGCGTACGGGAAAAGACAGACAGACAGAATCCGATGACGATGACGATGACGAGGAGGATGACGAGGAGGATGACGAGGAGGACGAGGAGGATGACGAGGAGGACGAGGAGGATGACGAGGAGGACGAGGATGACAAGGAGGATGAGGAGGACGAGGACGAGGACGACGAGGAGGACGACGAGGACGGCTCGGTCATGACTTCATACCTTCTCGTTGGGTACCGAGCGGACAGGGGAAACCCTGACAAAAGGAAGTCAAAGGGGGCCTCAAAGAAGCGAGAATCATACTGGTATCAATCGTTTGATCTCGTGGAAAGAGGATCTCAACGGAGGGACAGTCACCTTGCCAATGTCTGGAGCTCCTTAAAGCTATCGTCGGCCTACAATGCGGTGCATTGTGTCACTGACCCGAGAGCTATGAGGGCTCTATTGAAAGATAAATTGAAAACAGATGTGGAGAAAAACCCAGGACCAACAAGTCAAGTCCAGAGACAAGCAAGAAACACCAGAAGAAAGAAGCGAAGAGCAAGAAGGAGAATTAAGAAATTATTAACTTTGCAGAAGGAATGGATCAAGGGAAGCAAAACAATAGCAACGTGGAATGTACAGAGGGCCAATATACACGGAAGAAGGTTTGGAGAAATAGCTAAACTATGCCAGCGGAGAGGAATGGATATTACCTGTATGACGGAGCTAAACACCTTTAGCCATGGTATCAAAAAATTTGAGATAGATGGAGAAAGTATTTACCTTCTACATTCTACGAAAACAGGAGTATTGATGAGAGGAAAATGGTACAGAAAATGGGAAACGGAAGGAAGAAAGTGGTACCCCGCAGACAGAGTAACAACAGTGGAATTCAGAGATGCAGTTCTGTCATCGGTATATCAACCAGTCAGGGGGAGTGTACAATATGAGCAACAGATACAAGAAGTGAGGAGAGAGCTAGAAAGAGTGATACACGGGGGTACAGCAAAGAAGGTTATCGTTATTGGGGGGGATATTAATGCACAGATTGGCAGAAATATAGGAGCATATGACAAATCCGCCACAGTGGGAAGATATGGATTCAGAAGAACAAACCCGCAAGGAGAAGATATAATTGACTGGCTCACAGAACAAGGGTTATGTTGGGTTAACTCATTTTTCCAAGTGAAGAAAAGAGGCACATGGTTCAATCGTGCCAATAAAGCATGGTATGAACTTGATGGATTTATAACAAAAGAGGAGGACAGACATAGAATTGTAAAAGCTCTTAAAACCAAGAGCAATGAAATGCTATCCGACCACAAGATTGTAGAAATGAAGCTGAAAATGAAAACACCTAGACATTCAAATGAGAGGAGACAGAAGAAAAGACCAAATATCATCTGGGAGAAGATGATGAATCGAGAAATAGCAGAGCTGTACAGAAAGAGAACAGAAGAAAGAGCAAGTCAAGAAGCGGCAAGAAAAGGCGTGAATATGGAAGACCTAGAATGGGAAACATTGGGTAAAATACTTAGAGCCACAGCGGAGGAAGTATGTGGCAAACGAGAGAAACAAACAAACCCATGGATGAACCAACACGAGGAAGATGCAATGCGACTGAAAGCAGAGATACGTGAAGCACTGAGAGAGAGAAATCGAGTGATACGGCAGACAGGAGACAGAACAAGCAATGAGTACATTATAGCCAAAACAAGGCTGAAAGAGAAAAGAACAAAATACAAAAGAGATTTAAGACAGTGGGAGGAAAATTGGTGGAATCAATTAGCAGAAGAGTGCCAACAAGCATGCCAAATGGGACAAATTGGGACGATGTACAAAATACTGCAGAGGCTGCAAAGAAGAGGAGAGTACAACAACAGCAAGTCCATAATGCTTTTTACCGAAGAGGAATTTAAAGGTCATCTCGAGAAAATCACTCATGAGCGATATGAAAACAGTCCGGACCAAATATCAAAGACAGTTGAAAAGGTGGTGGAACTGAAGGTGGAGGAAGAGACGTTGGAGAGAAACAACGAATTAATTGTCCAGATTCCGAGTTTTGAAGAAATAAAGAATGAAATAGCGAAGATGAAAGATGCAGCACCGGGAGAGGACGAGATACGTTTGAGGTACATTAGAGAAACAGGAGATGAGATCAGAAAAAGTGTGTATAGACAGATCCAGTGGTTGTGGGAAAACCCCGCACACAGATGGAATGAGGAACAGAAAGTTGGAATAATCCTCCCACTACATAAGAAAGGAGATAAAAAGGATATGAATAATTTCAGAGGAATATGCTTACTCCCAATCATGAGCAGAATCTTAGCCAGAATTTTGGCGACAAGGCTACGAAATTGGGCAGAAGCTACTGGAGCACTAGATGAGAATCAAGCAGGTTTTAGACAAGGAAGATCGACGGCTGATGCAACGCAAATCTTTGTAAGAATCCAAGAAGATGTGAAAGTAGTTAGAAATATGGAAGAAATAAACAATGGAAGGGAGGAAAGAAAAGAGATGGCTATACTCTTAGATCTAAAAAAAGCATACCCAAGGGTGAGTCGACCAATACTATGGGCCATACTCGAGAAATATAGACTACCAAACAAAGTAATTGACAAGCTGAAAGACCTACACGAGTTTACATCGTACAGAGTCAGGGGGGAAGAAAGAGACAGTACGAAGTTCATTCCACAGAGAGGACTACGAGAAGGATGTGCAACGTCTCCGGTTATTTTCAACATATTCCATCAGGCGGTTATTCGAGTTGCAGAAAAGGAAAGAGCATATGAAGCAGAGAAAAATAACAGAAAAGTAGGCATTGAGTGGTCGTTCATGCCTGGCCATTCACTTCCACCGAAGAATGTAAAGAACACGTTCAACTCAGAAGCCAAGAATACAACACTAACAATGTCTTTGTTTGCTGATGACACCACTATCATTGGAATGAATGACGAAATAGACGAAGGCAAGCAAATAATCCAGAAAGTCATGGGGGAGTTTGAAGAGAGAACCAATGAATCAAAGGAGGAGAAAATCGAATTCGGAGCAAGAGACAGTGAGGAAATCCGTATGTTAGGAACATATATGGGAAATGAACATGATACTAAAATGCGAATAAAGAGAGCAGCAAGAACGTGGATGCAAATAAAGAAGAGATTTATGAAATGTAAGCTCAGCAAGAAAACACAAGCCAAAGTAGTAGAAACCTGCGTGGAAAGTACCATTTTGTTCAATGCTGCAGTGAGACCTTTTTCAAAATCGGAGACAAAAAGAATTCAAAGTTGGATAGACAAGAGGTATAGATACATATGGAGTAACAAGAAAGAGGAACCTTTGAGACAGATGGAGAGGAATCACATGAATATGCAAGAGGTAAGAAACGAGCTAGATGTTATGACAATCAGAAGCAAAATAGAGAAGAGCCACTTAGTAAGAATTGGTCACATTGCAAGAATGTCAGATGAGAGATTAGTAAAACAGGCGATGATGGGTTGGATCAGACGAATGGAGATGGGGAGAAAACCAAGGAAAAGAAAGATGACAACGCTTGCTTACTGGCATAGACTATTGAAGGAAGCAAATATAGAAGTCCATGAAGTAGAAAGAATAGCGATGGATAGAGTGAAATGGAAAAATATGGTCGAAAGTAGAATGAGACACATAGAACAATTCGAGAAGCAACAGGGGCACCAGTATAGAAGACATGATCATGAAGAAATTATTGAGAGAAGATCACAGTACGAGGTACAGAACGACAACAAATGCAAATACGAAGGGTGTGGCAGAACATTCAGAACGAAAGCTGGATTGGTCATTCATCAGAAAAGACTTCACAGAACAGTGGAAAATGCACCAATTTTTAGATGCCAAAAATGCAATGGCAAATTTAGACAAGAAGCAACATGGAAAAACCATTCCAAAGCATGTAAGGGTGGAAGAATAGAAGGAGAAAGAAAGGAATGCAGGATTTGTAATAACTTGGTCGGAAGGGCAAATTATGCAAGGCATGTAAGGAGCTGTGAACAGAGGAACAATGTGGAAAAAGAGAGAGAAACCCAAGATAGGAGATCAGATCAGGCTAGTGCACAGACTGCAAGAAAGTATGTATCAAAGAGAACAATATGCACATATTGCGGTGCAAATGTAACTGCTACCAATCTGGCAAGACACCAAAAATCGAGGGCATGCATGGTCTCAGATCAGTGACACAATCAACTGCACACCTCATGCCTAACGGCGACAAAAGAGGAAGAAGAAGAAGAAGAAGACGACGAGGACGACGACGAGGACGAGAACGATGAGGACGACGACGACGACGACGACGATGATGACGACAATAGTGATAATGTTGTTGATGATGATAATGATGATAGTCAGGTGATGATAGTACTGTTGATAATGATGATAACCTTGATAATGATGATGATAATGATGACGATGATGAACAATCAATGATATCATGAAATGATAATAGCGTTCGTTGCTGTTTGTTTATTGAACCATCTAGAAGCAACATTACAAGGCCATTACAATTTTATAGTTAAATTTCTATCCTGATATATACTACACCCTTGTAAAGTTCCGGCATTTTTTGATTTGGCACCATTTCACCTCTTTTAGCTCAGAATATTCTCTTGATGTCAAGGAATGGAGGGACTTACCGTGCAGTCCTTTGCGATTATGGATTGTCCTTGGACACAAGAGACAACCAGTATGCCTTAATCAAGGCCAGGGGAACCATACGGTACCGAAGTCCTGAGGTGTGTTTTAATTTACTTGGTTCCTTTTGTCTAGAAGTTTTTGGATAGGGACTAAATCATGTTTTTTATTCGCATAAATATTTACAAAACATACAAATACAAAAACGGTACTACAGGGAGCATGGAATTACATAGCAACCCTTTGGCCATTACACAAAAACAATTAAAAGAAGGCAAATAAACACAAATAACTAACTAAATAACTGGATCATTCACCCGTTACGCAACTCCTCCACCATCACTAAATCATTTGAGCCTATGTGATAGCAGCAATCCTTTCCCAGGTCAAAAACATAGATCAAATTTCAATCGCTTTGCTGCAGCTACATGTCTAAATTTGCTTTGAAATTTGTAAACAAATTTTTCTGACAGTCATTTCGCAACCAAATTCGGAACTGTCCGCGTACTCTCATGAAGGGAGTGTAGAATGGAGAGCACAGAATGTTATTTGATTTGACCGTTTCCCGTGGTATTGGTTTGCCCATGGTATATGACAACAATGCACGTACAGGCTCATTCCTACATTGGATTATGGGGGTGTCACACCCCACATACAAATGTTGTGTCGGCATATAGCCAAATTTCTTCATTACTCTTGGCCAATTTCTTTAGTTAGCTATATGAGCCCAAAAAGAAAAATCATTTGCTGATGGGAAGCCGGCAGCTCGCGAAGTTATTGCATTTGTAGAATCACGCAATTTGCCAACACATTGCACAACTGATGTCTAGAAATCTAAACAACTAGTCTTCAATCATGCTGTCACACCCATTTTGTTGACATATTCTTACACCACATGAAATTTCTAGGAGCGGCCCTGTGTACATGAAATCGTCTTGTTGATGATTTTCTTTTGCACTATTTATAAATCAATCATTAGTTAGTTTGTTCATTATTTCCTTTTGCTAGCTGTTATTTCAATCATTTCTTCCTTTATTAGTATTTCCACATAAGCTATGAAGCTCTAATATTATTGTGAATCGAGAGACATATTTGTATTTCTTGAAGTTGTGTCGGGGGTCTGGTCAAAATAGTTTTTCATCGGACATCTGGGCATGTGGCTGTGTACTGATGGAACTTGATACTGGCATGCCACCCTGGAAACTTGCTGCTGAAAGTGGCGAGGGAGCTCTAATTTTCACGGTAAGTAATACTGACTGTCTCCTTTAATTGACATTTTCAGCTAAAAGTTGGATTAGTCTCATTGTTGGTCATGGAGGTCAAGAGCAGGCCTGCCAAGAGCTTTTATGGGTTTCTGGGCAAATGAGAAAACCGGATCCCTGATGATACCACTTTAAGATTCGAAAGTTATTGTAATAGCCAAAGAATAAAATCGTTGCTTCTAGGGCCATTCTCAGGTTCTGTGTCTGGGGTAATCCCCCCCCTGTCTCCCTCTTGGCACCCATCATCATGAGTGATTTTTGGCAGTTCTGGTGTCGCTCAGAGCTTTGTAATAAAACTAAATAGAAAGCGCAAAGCGAATTATTTTAAGCCCGTTCTATCCGTATTGATAGAACGCGATACAAATCAGGGGTCTGATAAGAATCCTATGAGTGAAAAAATAGCGTTGATCAATGATGGGAAGATCTTACTGAACATAGCAGACATTATAGAGTGCTTAACTCATTCTTCACAAATATTACAGATTCCCATGATATTGAGCCTGCCTTCAAGTAATTCGTGATAGATTAAAAACTTGACAAGTTTAAAGATTATAAGCGTATTGGTTTCATAAAGAAACACACAACTCTGGATCATAGCGATTTGCAGTTCAATTCTCTCGTGTAAATCCAACTGAGGTCATGAGGCAAATATACTCACTTGATATGAGCAAGTCGACCGATTGGAGTATCCCTACTTCCAAATTGAAAGACACGAAAGGAATTGTATGTCCGTTCCTGACAGACTCTACCCACTTTGCAATCCTGCATCACAAGTTCCCAGCTAAACTGAAGAAGGCTGATATGTCACTTATGTTCAAAGATTTAGACTCAACATCTAAGTGTTTTCCCATCTACTTCTAAAGTATATGGAAGAATTTTAAAAGACCAGATGTCCCATTATTTTGAAAATAAATGTAAGGTTATATTCTGTGGTTTTAGGGAGACATATAGCACTATGCATCTCCTAATTAGGGTGACAGAAAAGTAGAAGAAACCCCCAGACAATTCAGGTGTTGTAGGGACTGTTCATTTGGACTTATCTAAGACCTATGACTGTCTGTCTCACGACCTTATTATTGCTGAGTTGGCAAAAGTACAAGTAGAGGTTTCACAAGGGTCTGCACTTGAACCCATGGTATTTAGCATTTTCATAATTGACTTGTGTGCCTTTACCCTGGGTTCCGAGATCTGTATCTGTGCCAAGGATAACACTATCTTCTCCTGTGGACGTGATGTAAGCGAAGTAGCAATGTATATTTGAAGGACGATGTATGTAAATTACTAGAATGGGCCGCATATAATGGCAGTGAATTCCCAAAAATTCCAGTTGATGTTTCTTGGGATGAAGAACGAGCAAAATTAAATCTAAATATTAATAGCGTTAAAATACCAACTAAAAGCATGTCGAATTCCTTGGATATGAGATCGACAAGAAGCTAATTGATAAGCATGTACAAAATCTGTGCCAAACAGTCGACAAAAAGAGCAGTATCCTAAACATGTACGTTTCAAGAGAACAAGCATTATCTATTTTTAATGTGGTGATTCTGTCGAATTTCAAGCACTTTTATTGCATATAAAGGGTTATATGCAATAAAAGTGCAAACGAAAAGATATGTCGTGCTTATAAACCTACATTAGTGATCCTCCTCAATTACTACGTCGTCAGGAAGCTACGCTCTTTCAAACTCGAAAAATTTGCGGGCATTTCAAAACATGGCTCAAAACATTCCAATTGGATTACTAGTTATGGTTTTACAGGCTGGAAACTTCAGTTTTTCTTTTGGGTCGTGCCCGTGCGATTTGTTTTTACATCTAAATTATGCGTTACTGTGGAGGTGCAGGCATAGAAAGTTTGCTGTTTCAAACTCGCAAAAGTTGTGAACATTTGAAAACATCATTCAAAACATTCCACATTGATTACTTGTTTCGGTGGAACATGTTGGACACTTCAGTTTTTCTTGTGAAGCCTATCCATACAATTTAGTTTTCACCTCTAAATTATTCGTCGATGCGGAAGCGCAGATAAAGACTTTCTTCGAAGTTGAAGCAATTTCAAAGGTTGTTCGTTCGTTTTAATTGAGCAGTACATTAATTGAAGGGAAGTCCCGTACGCTCTTTCAGGGAATCATACTTTTTTTTCAAGGGAAATGATTTAGAATCTGTAGAAGTCTTTGATTGAAGTGATGTTTTGTTGTTTTATTATTTATTTCAACATCTTAGTAGTCGAGACAGCACTGTTATGTAGGTATAAGAAGCAAATAAAATAGGTTACATCAAGGATGAACTTTCAATGTGTATCTTTATTAAATATTTTGTTTAATGTTGACAATATGACAGACCTGCACAAGATCAAGACTTAACCCCGTCTTGACTACTTTAGCCGTGAGATTATATCTATATCACTATCTGTCTGAACTATGTATGAACAATATGAGTACATCAATTGTTTGGGAATTTTATGAAAAATTTATGTATCATATGATCTTAGAAAAGCGACCTTTGCAGACTTCCAGAATGAAAGACAACGTCGAATGCAGTAGATACTATTTGCCCTTTTACTCTTAGATTGGGAGCGCAAGGCAGCCACCCATTCCTGAGGATGCTTCGGCTGTATTTGGACGATTATACAGTTCAATGCTGGCCTTAGTGCCGGAGAACAGAAAAACAGCATTGCAAATATGTGAAATGGTAAGTCATTTCTTCTTTGATCGTCTGTATAGAGGCCGTTGACAACGTTACAAACGGATCATAGGCTTCAATATTTTTTCGAGAAGTTCTGTAGTACACGTAGTTTTGCATTTTGGGGAAAATTGGAAAGGAGCATTATCGAAGTTTCGCTAAATTTCCTTCATTTACTTTACTAATCTCGGCCAAATAAATGAAGGAATATAGCTAACTTGGACATTTTTTTCATCAGCAAGATTTTTCGCTGGCTAGTGCATTTCTTTGTACAATGTACTTTCTATATGCAAACAGTATTCTTAGCAACTTTATGTGGGTTTTCCTCCGATATTTTAGTCTACTCTGGGATATTCACTTTCTGATCCTCTCCACCATGCATTAAGCTTCAAGAGGTTACTTTTAAAGGGTAGTTTCAAGATAGGCCTGCGTTTGTTTATTGTGATCCAATTCAGTTTTGATCTGTACTGTGGATTATTTTTTGATTTCCAGAGTGGTTTCACCACTAATGTGTTTTGTAACTTGTGGAGTTCCTGCAAAAATTTGAGTTGCTTTTTGCTGTTTTATACAGACAGTCTTGACAAAATTTCATCGCCCTTACATTTCACTTTCTAGCTGACCGCCATGGAGTCGAGATTCTATGAGCAATAGGCTTTGGGTTGTGGAAATTTTCGATTTCAGGCTTGTTACTGAATCCAGTGTTCCATGATGCAAGCAGCGCTCAGCCGATGGACGTGACTGTAGCACTTTTCAGCTCAGAGATATATATTGTAATGCTGGACTAACATTTGTGGCCAGCAGTACATCTCTGTCTGAGACAGCAGCGGTTTGTTTTGAATTAGTGTTTTCATTCACTATTCAAAGTATCACACTCTTGTTGGAGGTGTTTCCATAAAGACGCAGTCAGTTATAACCAGCTTAGAGCTGATCAACTCCTGGATGATGGAGTAATCACTTAGTCCTGTTTACAAGAGCAGTGTCGTGTTCTCTGGATGCGAGTTTGTCTTTTGGTATATTTATTATGATTGCAGATGAGATACTGAAAATGATGTTCATAGGCAGCTGAGCTGGGATGGGGCCTGTAGACCCTCTACTTTTTCTCGCAAATGTACTTTAGCATCCGTTTTAGCACCCTCTATTTCTCTGCGGCCGTAGTTTGTCTATTTCAGCCCCCCGCCAAAAATATTTCTCTACCGCCCTTGGTGTTGCGTACTTGAAACTGGACAGTTTGGCGGATTTTACATGTTGTCCGAACTCATTGATGTCTAGGGATAGGTGGATGTTCAGTCAGAAAGAGTTTTAGGATTTTGCCTCTGTTTTCGATGTGATGATCACTTTTTGACTGACACAATCTGCACCACCCTCTACACTTAAGCCTATTGGGGATTGTAAATTGTAAAAACATGGTCTCATAACTGCAAGCTCATCAATGTTAGCTACATTTCAAGCTTTTTTGTGCAAACAATTAGAAAAGTCTGATTGTTAATTTTAGTCTTTTTGTCTGACACCTGGAGATGACCGAATTCAAAATGATGAAAGTCCTTTCAGACTTTCTCTTTTTAATATAAGAAATGGGAACTTAAAACAATACAGATCCATATTGTTTAACTTGTAGACAAACTTTATATGACAAAATTTGAAGCTTTCACGAGAAATGTGTAAGTCATCTTGCGAATATTGATGAGAGGGAGGGGCATGACTCCTTAGCGTCATAGGCCCTGAAATAGATTGTTGATCTGTGTTGTTATGGACCTATCGAGTCCTGTTGGTATTTTCGTTACCACTACGTTTGGAAACTCATGCAAGTTTTAGATATGCCTTTGGTACTATTGGCTATGTTTTATATCATTTGAATATGGTATCTTTTTTATATTGGTATGCATGCTGTTCATATTCTTATGATTGTTGTTGGCTAGTCACAGATATACTTTTTCGGTAGACTATAAAGTACCTTCCATTATTTATACTCGCTATTGTTATTCCGTCTATAAGTCAGTAGCGTAGAGTAGGGTGATTTGGGTCACCGGTAATATGGGTCACCGGTAATATGGGTCACCGGTACTATGGATCACTATTGATTTTTGTAAGTTTCGCATAGCTATGTGCCCCAGTTTGGTCACAGTTGTAACATATGAACCTACTCTTTGCCATGGTAGTATAATATCTTGAAGTTTTCATATATTGTATTAGTGTTTAGAATGTGACACAGGGTTACGTGAAGGATACTTGGGCCTCGGGTGAGAAGGCCCAAAAATCATAGCAATACACCAAAGCACGTCGGAGGTGTTGCTCTTCTTGGGTCCCTATATCCATGGGTCCCCGGGTCATTGACACCCCTTTTCTCAGTATTGGCGATACACATATGCAAAACGGGTAGCAAATGTGTCGAGCCAAGAATTGTTCTTCAAGGAAACCCAGGGAACCTACCTCTCTGGCCCAGTTTACAGAGCACATGACTTTCTGAAAAGTTTAAGTGATTTGATATAAAGTATCACGAGGGAAGACCATCCCTTGCCCTTTGCCCATCTTCCTTCACTGTTCAACACCCAAAGTGTTTGCCATGGATATTGTTATCGTGTTTTATATCAGTAGTGAATTATTTGTAATGAGAACAGGGCTCATTGGTAAATCTATGCTCGCTGTGGTAGGATAATGTAGTTATTTGTTTGTAAGTATTTATACGAACGCAAAAAGAATTTTGATATACATTACTATGTCCATTCACTGGAATGGCACGAAAGAGGCGGACCGATTGTTTAGTTAGGGTCCGGGTAAATTTGTATACCAGGGTTTAGGGGCGTGTATAATGTGTTAGAGAACCATTTCTTCGTCCGGTACATTAGTATGGCATGCGTAGCTTGTCATATACTGAGGCATGGACTGAGCTGAGGACTGGGACCTAATGGCCCTCAGTGGTCTGGACACTAGTGCACTTTTATTGGCACAAACGTAGTTGCATTAAAAAGCGTCGTTTCACGCTTTTAACTTGCGTTTTCGTTTTGCGATCTGATTATTTAATTTTACGATACATTCACGTTAGCAGTCTTCTCTTTTGTAAGATTTATATATCACATCACGTATATATTTACAGATGCGCCTTCTTTCTGGACTTCACATAGCTGATGAAAATACGAACGTGCAACTTGATGTTGCGAGCATTATTCTGTTGATGCCATCACTCGTATAACTGTCAAGTTGCTAAAAGGGCGTGAGGGAGATGTTTACTAGCAGTGGTCATAGACCATTACGTATCTTACCAAAAAGGCTGCAGAGAAAGTAATTCATGCACCTGTTATATCTAGCCTTGGTGGGACAATTCTATTTTTGCAAAAGTCCAGAAGATTCAAAACGCTGCTACTAGAACATTGAGTGGCAAATGCAGAAAGTGCTACATAACCACAGTGTTAAAGTACCCCTTTTAAGCAGAGTAGAATATAAAATACTTATGCTAACTTTTAAGTGCCTAAACGGTCTGGCACCAAAGTATCATAAATATGATATGATGATGATGATGAACGCTGCACACAGTCAACGGTCTTAGTTCACGAGGTTTTTCACTCACGTTTTGGGGCATTTTTTCATTCAAACTACAGAATTCTAAATACCTTCTTGAGCTCCTCTCCCACATGATGGAAAAGTGTTCATGAATTTGCACAATGGTCATTTGAGCACTGATAGTATATCACCAAAGTTTTCATTTTGACTCACTGTAACTCTACCGATAAATTAAGTCCAAATCGTGTAAAAACAAGGATGCGGCTAAAATGCTTGCGAACTTTTAGAAATTTTGCAATGCGAGCGGTATTGCGGAAGAGTGATTCAGACGCGGGAACTCCCGCAAAATGAGGAAGACTTTGCAGGTCTACACGCGATCGTCTTTAAGATAGTTAGAGCAGAGCAGAAGCATTTTTTAACATTGTCACTACTGGGCCAACTGGTCAGTGGGCTGTTTTCCTGGCACAGTAAAAACAAAGTTGAAAATTATGGCCTGCTAGCTTGGGCCCCTTTTAGACAATTTCATTACTATTCCTCAAAATATATTTGTTAACAAGCCAGTATATTAGTGGGCTGAGTCCAAGGTGTATTCCAGGTAAACTGTGCAATGAAGGTGCTCCAAGGAATATATGTAGTTGGTTAAAAAGTCATTGCTATCATTGCTAATACTGTATGCCTGACAAAGGAAACTTGTTATTGCAACTTTTCATGATTTTTCCCTTGTTGTTTTGGTTATTTTGTGCCATTATTACTTGAAATTTAACACAGCTGTGTGGATATATGTTCCTTAGCAGTTGACATAGAAATTCGCAGCATTTTTCATGAGGCACGATGTCAAATGTACAAAATTTTTCTTATAGAAGAATATATTATATAAAAATATTAGAGCTCAAAATCCCTGAACTTTAAGAATAATGTAAGAATAAGGTTAGCTTTCTGATTATTTGAGCTTTCTATAGAGAACAAAAAACCGAGTATGAGCTTCACTTATCCGGTATGGAAGTCACTATGCTATGATGAGACACACAATCTCTTTTAGAAGGGAGGCAGTATATGGTAGATGTAGAAAAAATTCGGGGATTGTTCATTACTTTTTAGTATATTATCTATACGAGTGTTAATGCTCAAAATCGCTAAAATTTAAGAATAATTTAAGAATAATCTTAGGTTCAACATAACAAAGTTTAACAATATGGAGGCTCGGCAAAAATAAGTAAGTAATGCTTTACTGAGCATCCGTCGTAATGATCTTACAAAGTTACACAAAATAAACTCTACGCTCGCACTGTGCTAAGCAAAACGCAGCAGCAAAAGAAAATTTTGGATGCTTATTACAACAAACCACGCACGCCGAAATTTCTTATTAGTTTCCATGTTGGACACTGAAAAAAGCTTAGTGCACGCGGAGCATCTTGGGGCCTAAGTATATGGAATGCACCCTGGAACTTAGAATAACAGCAGGATCCTTTTGGGTAGCTTCTTTGGATATACAGACAAAAAATGCTGCGAGTGGAATGTGGCCCTGATATAGCTTTGCTCGCAAGTCAACTCTCTTCACAAGCTGCCCTCGTTCAGGGCATGTGCTATCCATCTAATGAAACAGTAAGACACTTGTCCCATTCAAAATTACATCTAAACGGGTACCGTTCTCAAAATGGGAAAGCTAGTCATTACTGAACAGTTATATGTGAAAGCTTCTAAAGAACGTAGTTTGATGGCAACAGCGAAGCTGCTAGGCCAGAAGTGCTATCAATATTAACAAGAAATAGACAGCCTGAGATTTTGCAAAGAAGTAAATGAAAGAACTCTAACCTGAAGGAATGACGACGTCTTGTGAACGCTCCATGCCAGCATGTACTAGGCCAGCAATGAACTCTTTTGCATTGACAGCGACCTGCGTGTGCTCTGGGAAGACTGCATATAATCAGTACAAAATGGGAGGTGAAATACGAACGCTATTCAAAGCAAAAAGTCTTCTGGGACTTGGAAGAGCACATATATTGAACTGATGTGTCAATCCACGGCTAGAGAAAAAGCTATTGGGAATACCAATAAAGCATCGCTGACTTGCTTATCAATAGAGGCTTTGTTGGTTGTGTTAGTAGTTTAATGTTAGGTCAAAGCAGGTAGAAGGAGCAAATTCAGAAACTTGCAAACAAGAACGCTACCTGAATTTGTTACGGAGCTCAATGCTATTGTGGTATTCTGAGAGATTGTATCTCTGTATCTCTCTCTCAAAACTCTTGGATCAAAAGATTGTAGCAAGTAATTCAAGTGATTTCAAGAAAATAAAAATAAAGTGGGGCAGAATATAAATTAGAAATTAACATAGACATATATCTATAACCTACAAATATTTTCATTTGAAAAACGAGAACGTTAAATTAACTATACAAAGTAAACGACAACATAGAGGAGAAAACCAATTGCTTACGTAAACAGATGCATAATATTACCCTAATCTAAAACTAAGAGATAACCGACAGTCATAACGAAACACAAACTTCTATAGGATAAGCCATAATGAAATATAATCAATAGAGAGAAAACTTGTAAAGCTAATGACAAGACGATTAATTACTACATAAGATAAGCTATTACCAGTGGCTTAGAGCTAAATTTGTACAAGGATATCCTCCATAGTGAGATGGGCGTGGTTAAAACGCAGCCTTTATGAGCCAAGACCCTAGTTAGCTTTCGACAAACATTCAGAACCACTCATTTTATTGAAAACTGGTGGGTCAATGATCAATGTTAGCCCAGTTCTTTTAGAACCCATTCTGGTAGTTTCATTTATATATCAACATAACCCAGGGAAAAAGAGAAGAGGCCAACACCCTCTTTGAAAAGTACAAGTAAAGCTGATTCCCTAGATATCAACCCTCTTCTACAGTTCTAGCCAATAATCTTTGGCTTTCATAGGTCATATAACCATGGTCATGAGGCGTGCATTGAAAAATAGAATGAAGGAGTGCAAACTGAGCCGGGACTGGCAAATCTAAAAGACATAAGATCTAAAAAAAAACAAAAAAGATGAGAAAGCTAAAAGAATAGTGTTATCCGCACTAAATTGGTGGGCAGTATGACGAAATTTTCCAGCTATAAATACTCGCATAAAATATGCGAGGATCGTATTTCCCTTCAAACAGAGTGCAAGATAATAACAGAGTCTCAGGCTCTTGCCAAAAATCCAGAGATAGTCCTATACCCCTTCGAGTGTGTGCCCCTGAACTTGGCGAGATACCGCAACAGCTTGAATGTATCTATCAATATCTATCCTAGATAGCATATTGTTTGAGAGCGTTTAGCTCGAGGAGTTGTCAAACTAGCAAAATGTGTACAAATATCACAGATAAACAATCCAAACACAAAAGAAAAAAGACGAAATAATAAAAAACTGGATTTTCAAGGATTTATGTGCCATAAAACAAAGAGACCCGCATCGTATAACATGCATGAAAGTAAAATTTCTAATATCCACATGCACCAGACATGATAAAAACTACCAGCCTAAATCATGGCATCTAGGCCGACAAAAAAGTAGCTAAACAAAACAATTCTTAATTTATTTGTTGACCAAAAACGGGGCTTCTCAGGATAAGAGCTGCTATATCGCAGCTGATCGAATCCCCTTGTAAAATGTATTAGTATTACCATCTCACCTGTAATCAAGGACCAATACAATTATTCCCAAGGGCACACTTGTTACTTAAAAAGCAAATACTAGAGAATATGACCGGTTTGTAATCTATATAACTTGCCTCATACACATTTTTTCTATAAGGAACCTAGCTCAAGGCCTAGTTCCAAAAGTTCCTTATTTTTGGACCTCCAACGGCCAAGTTGTAGTACTGAAAGTTCCTTAATAGATCCTTAATTTTCAATCCAAATTTAGTACTATAAATATGGTACACACACAAGTAAACATTGAAGCTCTAAATTTTGCCGTTAATTTTGGCTGTAACTTAAGACGAATGAGGCATGAAACACTTGACACAAGCGGAGCAAACAATCTATGCTGGCTTTGGCTGCAAATGAATGGAATCGGCTTCCTAATTCTTGATTGTTTGCTGTTATAAAAATTTTCCAAATTGAAAAGCTCCTTACAGTAGTTTCCTTAAGTAGTATAAACTTTTTTAAATATTTCGGCATTCTACATGTAGGTTCCCTATAGAGTGGTTTCTTATAAAAGAAAGTGTGTATACAACTAAGGTCTCCAACTTCTTAAGAATGACTGATCGCCTTGGCGCACTTTCATATAGAAAACTCAACACGTTCTCAAACGGGTGCTCTTATGTTTGCTATCGGATTGGTCACATTGATTACACATTATTGGATAGTCCTAAGTCTCTACTGGATCGTCTACATATATATGGAATTGTCAGTAGTTGGATGGTCGCATAAAACGAAAGACTAATGAAAAAACTTATATCGCGATTTTTTTGTTAACGTTCCATTAATTAGATTCATTGCTAAGCTGCGCCTTCTGGTATATCAATTAAAACCCAAATAACAGTTGGGGTGCTTGAGGTGAAAAAAGCTGTTCTGAGTCTATAGCACGACTGTAGACACTCGTAACAATATACCTGATCTACCTGCCAAAATGCCAACATACCCTTGCATATCTATCCTTATGAAAATCTATTTTGATCTTATCAGCTCTAGTCGATAAAGCCGAATAAATCGAACATAATATACACAAAATACTTACATATGAATATACTTAGGTGCATTTATCACCCCCTCCCCCCTGGTCGTATTGATCTATTCACTGCAATACAGATCGAGAAAACTACGCGTCTTTTTCAAGTACAGACACGTTTTTTCATATAAGAAAAACTTTCAGCTTGGATGTTTCTTAATACTTTGTCAAATACAGCCTCAAATGTTTCTTGGTTTCCTAAAACTCTTGGAACTCCAGATAACAACAACCCAGATAAGGTAAGTGTGAGATGAGAAATGGAATGTTCAGGTACTGTGAAGTATATATATGGTTTGGAACTGGGTGCAAAATTGGAATAATAATTGGGGAATTTTTTTAAATATTTATGTATTTTTTCCAGTTTAATAGAAAATTTATCCCTATAGAAGAGTTATTTCAAGTATATTCCTAAAGCTCAGCCTGACTGTGTTTAACTGTGCCCTAACTGCTGAATGATTTGAGCCCCATGTTTCCTGTAAACTTGTTTCTTCTAAAAAATGTATTACAACCAGATGATGCTAAATCTATGTTTTCTATATCACTCTGCCAAACTCATATATTAGCCTGCGTGAATAGCAGTCACAACTAGGGGTGAAACTGCATTGTTTACATAAAGAGGGTATTAAGAAGGAATGCACAACAAAGGGCATGGCCTTCTAGGTAAAAGGGAATGCCGTGTATGAAAAAATGGAAACTGAGCCGCAAAGGAAGGCAAAAATCTACAAAACACATAATTCATTCTACATGAACTCCATAATATTTTACATGAACCTAGCTGGTGCAAAAAGCAGTGGTGAATGAGCGACATAAATGAAATTCTTTAGAGTTGCTCCCCGAATATACGAGCTGCCAACGTTACACCCGAAAAACCCCAGTTTTGATGATTGGGGGTGCTTCACCTCCCATCTTCCCTAGCAACCATGAACCTAGTCACATCCGGTTTATACGAACTATCAGTGCATTCTATAAGAAACCTAGTGAGTGGGCTGGAGCTGAACGTGTCTTAAATTTTCGGGCATATACGGTCTAAAAGCTTCTTAACGGTTTCTTGGTTCAAAGTGGGGTCACAAAAGACAATGATTTTGAACTCACCTATAATAAACTTCCCTTCTAACTGAGGATGAATCAAGTATAACTCAAAAGATATAATTTTTGATTTGTCATAACTGAATGTGTCACAATGAACTTAACCTGTCGTCTAATTCTGGATTGGGCGGAACTAAAGATCAAAGAAAAAATGCTTTCACTTCTTGTCGTCGTTTTTGCGTTCAAATGATCTTGAATTACTGAAAATTTGAGCGAAAACTATAAAACCAGCAAAATAAATCTCACTACATGAATTTTATGCTTTTGGGGGAAGGAGTTACATGGAAATTATATATTCAAAAAATTCAATTTTTTCAATATGGAAATGACCAGTTTCTTAAGGCTGGAGCAATAAAGCCATCCAGTTTCTTAAAATTTTGGTCTTTGTAGCCCTTGTTTGTTATTGACTGATTTCCTACAAAACATTACATGCATTGAGAGGTCCCTTCCTCTATGCAATGTTTACATATAAAAACCAATCGTACTAGGTTGGTCTTCTCGCTATCCTGTAACTTAATTCCACATGAAGATTTCCATCTGTATAGTCCAGATGATTGTGAAATGGTGACAAAAATAGAAATACCGAAAATACTGTCTTCTAGGAATTTTGACAAGCAATCGATCAGAACTTCTTGCTAACGTCAAACATACAACTGTTCTCGTAGTTCGACTCAAGCTTCCAGACATCGGCCATCTGAATCCTATACCTCCTATCAGCCAATGTAAATTTCGAGGGGAGGTATGATCTCTGATGTGATAAAGAAACAAAATTGATATGCTCTTTATACGCTGGAAGGAAGATGGGTAGTAGGAGACTACCAGGCAAGAATCTACATTTAACTTATTCACTGAACATATACTCAACACTATGAACTAACATCTGGTAAACGTTGTTTGATTTGCACAACTTCAAAAGTACCAATGGAAACATAGAAAACAGACCATAGTCCTGCCCAAAAAGGATGTGCTTTTGCCAAAAAACTTTAAAGTGCTGCATTCTACAGTACTGTAATACACAGCATTGCTCTTTAAGAAATTTTATCATACAAACTAGTATTGGTTCATCGCTTGATTCGCTGATAAAAAGACAGAAAAACTTGTCGAGGAAATGAGATGAGAGTCCAGCAAGTTACTTATGAAAGCTAACTTGATGATGATATCTCACACTTCATTTCCCTCTCCTTGACAAGAGGAGGCTAGAAAGAAGCCCATGGAAGATGATAAATGCACCTATTGATACAAAAATGATTGATTGTGAGGCCCTGTATTCATAGGAAAATTCCTTTTGTTAAGACGAAACTGATGTTGCTGTCTCTGCTGCGAATTATTGTACATATTGTAACCACGTGACATAGACATGGGCGAACCTATGTTGGATGCCCTACCTCGGCCTCTACGCATCCTAGGAGGCTGTTCGTATTGACTTGAATTCGGTTGAGATGTATTTTGCTGTCTGACGTGGTTCAAAGATTGTTGATGCAGGACGTCATACGTGAATGGGGCAGCTGATGAAACTGCAATGAAGTCTTCAGGCTGCAATGGAAGTGAAATCGAGGGATTATCCACCTTCTAAGTACAAAAGAACATTTCATTACTTATTAGTTAGTGATAAAAAGGCTATCCATCCAAATCAGCATAAAAAATGAAATGAATTGTCTAGATTTAACTACATAGTCATATGACAAACACAAACACAAACACAAACACATACAAACACATACAAACATACAAACACACACACACACCCACACACACACACACACCCACACACACATACACACACACACACACACACACACACACACACACACACACACACACACACACACACACACACAAACAAACAAATAAACAAACAAACAAACAAACAAACACCAAGAAACGAACAAAAAATACACACGAACACCCACACACAATTCTACTACTAACCACACACTCTAGCTCCGAGGATATATGCAATTTGCTGAGGTAGCACAAGTAAAGTCTCCTGCACAAGCAAAGAGGCATTCTTACCTGATCCTGGGGGAACTGTTGAATCGTATGATCTAGCGGGAATCGTTGCTGGGGAATCTGGGGGGCTGTCTGATTCTGTAAATGCTGTGGTTGAACTGGAAGGGGGGCTGAAGGAACATGCTGCACAGGCATATTGTAGAATGCTTGAGGTGGTGGTTGCATATACAAATACTGGAATGAAATAATGAATATAATAACAATAAAAACAAAGCAAAGTAAAATTCAGTTAGAGGAGAAATGGATTACAAATAAATAAGCAAGCTACCAGCTTTCTATGTTAAACAAACTGATTGTCTCCTAACTAGAGAGTAGGTTCTCGCTAAGGATTACGGAACGAAATAAAAGATTTAATAATATCTTGTATTGTACATAAATACTATGGTTGTCTCTGTCACGACGATAAGAAGTTTTCAACCGTTAAGGTGAAGATACCAACTGAAATGCATGGTATTCAAATGCAGCTACAACTTGAAAATGTAAATGCACGCAAAGAACCAGACGGTGTGTAAGCAATGTGTAAGCAATGAAGCAAATCTGCTCTGTAGCTGACTACCAATCCTTGCGTTAGTGTCAATTCCTATAGGTTTCAACGGGTAACGGTGTATCTACGGGGATAAGTTCCAAGATATTTCATCAAGTCAAGGTCAGTCTGTCACTCATGAATTGGAACCTCAAATCCTAGAGCAAGAGGCTGCACCGTTTCTCCAATACTCAACCCAACACAAAACAGCATGTAAATGTATTTCTAATGAAGGAAGTTACCTAGTAAAAATGTTGAGACTCTTACCTGTAAACCCAAATTGAAGAAATACTGAACGGTTTGGATATCTAGAATTAGACAGAAATAAAAAGGTAAAAAGTATACGACCATAACTATATAAAATTACCACCTGAGCTTCACTGCTGCACGAATTCTAAATAAAAGAACACAAAATTACATTACATTTCATTTCATTTCATAACATAATGGGGGCCCCTTCAGCTAAAGATAGTTTTCAACAAGGGTCTCCTTTGTTTATAAAAGAGTAAATCCCAGAAATTTATGAAAACCTAAGCTTTGTTCAATTTTTGTTCATCCGATTATGTCCGCCTACAGAGAATCTGTACAAATTTACTTACTTTTAACTACAACAACTAACCAAGCTTGTGCGTAGATATATATTTTGCTTCATAGGTTTTGCACAGTAAATATATAAACAGATAGAAGTGAGACCGATTGAATATGTTCTTTCCAATTAAAAGGTATAGTCAATTTGGACCTTTTGGATATTTCACATAAAAACTCGTGGAGCTTCTCAATACTTAATTAATCTTTAGGCTTTTTGGTCATTGAGTTGTTATCTCTCCGTATAAATTAGTGCATACGTGCTCTTCGCCTTCGTTCTCTAAGGTCTTCGTGTTGAATATAATTCGACACGTTGTAATGTCTTTTGACCTGGAGGGCAGACTAATCGCGTAGAAATATGCATGAATGAAAAATTATTCCAACAAGTCCACGGACTTGAAGGTATAATGGAAGATTCGTCTACGATTGAGTTCCTAATAACCAAAGCCTTAGATATTTAATGTGATTTCCCAACTAACTGACTGCTTGCACGCAAGCTATAGATCTCGATATTTGACACATAGACCGTTGTAACCAAGCTCTTTAGGGTAGTACACAAAATCTAATAACGACACAATTTTCGAAGCTTCAGATCCTCAACTTCGCCTCAATGAAGCGAAGAAATGGCAAAAGCTGCCCATTGGAATGCTCTATATTACACAGTAGGTCGGCCATCAAGCACTGAATTTAGAAGCTTCATTCAATATTAATGGTACAATGTGGTTACTCAACGCGCCTCACGAATCATTACTATTACTATTACTAGTAGACGTACAATTCTATCTAGCTGACATGTTATAAAGGTTTGAAGTTGTAAAAAAATTATGCTTCTGTTGTTATGCGACATCCCTTCAGTTAAATCAATGAAGAAAAAGCATCAACCTACAATCTTACAAATACATGAAAGAAAGACACTCTTCTTCCTGGGAGTCATGGTTAGCTTGTTCTATTGTGGTCATCGCTCAGAAGATATTTCTATGTTTTTTCAAAATTCATCACGGGGTGATGCTACTCTTAAGTACATTGTTAACACTCTGAAATTAAACTACTTACGACTTGGTAAATCCTTTCCTTGTGGGTCGACAGAATAACCTTGTGGGATGTGGATCTGTTCGGTTGGCTGCGGGAATGGATACATCATAACAGGCATCACTTGAGGCGGGGCTCCCATTTGAGAATCGAAAGAGCTGTTATTACCAAAGAAATGCTGCTCTTGAGGCTCGCTGGTGCCATTTACACTTCCAAATGCTCCATGGGAGTATTCGGCCGCAGTAGTCTGCACATTGTTGGCAACAAAAGGCTCACTGGTGGCAGTAACTTGAGATATTTCTGTAACGTTGCCGAAACTAACTTTCTTTACCTGTGCCTTTCTAGTATCATGCTCGGGACTTCTATCGCGAGAATGAGTGCCTGAAGTTTCCACGGATAAACTGTTTTCATTAGATGGAGTGAAATACACAAATTGATCTTTGTTGTCCTTCCTCAAAATCAGCACTTTCTGCTCACTTTTTTGCTCGCTTTTTTGATCATTTCTAGTTTCAGTAATATCAGCTTTGTTGGCAACATCAGGTGCTGTGCCGTCTGTAGTGAGCGATGTGCTGCGACTAACATCAGTAAGGCCATTCGAATTACTACCACTTTCTTTTGAGCTCACAGAAATCTCCGAGTGACTGCTCATAAAAGTCAAAGGGCTCTCTGACGACATGTCACCAGCAGAGGGAAAATGTCCCAATGATGCTGGGACTGGCTCATCAAAACCTGTGGGGAAGGAAACTGCATTTTTTACTAAGAATGGGCTAGCTCCAATGGCCGCTTCAAATACAGGATTGGTAATCTCGGGACAATTCTTCACTGCTTCATCAATCTGTGGCGTCGATGACGTATTCTGCTGCTGCGCAGTCGTCACAGTTTTGTCCACAATATGATTCTCTAAACTCCTATTATCCTGGCTACTCTCATTCATTTGTCTGGTATCACTCTTCAAATCTGATATCGTTGAACATCCAGATTCTACTTCTACTACCAGAGAATCAATGTCCTCTCGTACATTACCACGCGAATCAAAGTCAAGCTCATTAGAACTGCAGTTCTGGAACTTATTCACATTATCTAACGGTGCAGAATCCAATGGCAATCCACTCACATTGTATTCTGGATCCTTCAAATTTAAATATGAACTGAAATTTTCTTTAGCATCGATATTCTGGGGTGATTCCACGTTCAGCTTATCTGACAACTTTTGATCTCGGATTTCGTTAACAGTATTCAAGGTCTCTGTATCAGCTGGTCCTTCATCACCATTTATTGTCGACAATCTAACAGTATCTTTCTGGTCCACTTTAACACTTACTATATCTTCTTTTACACTAACTTTCTTACCATTGTCTACATCATGAAGGGGTTTTGGATTATCAACCAGGTTATTTAAATCCTCCTTCTTTTGGGTAGGATTCACTTCATTTGCTTTTTTCAACTTAATGCCATCGGGCGCCACAGATTTGTCCTTCCGCATTCGTCCCCAGAACGCTGCAGGCGATTCATCCGATTTCGCAGTTTTTTCTTTGTCCTGGTTATGTAAACAGGGATACCCAGTGCTTGTGGGTAATCCTACATTCTCAGAATTTTCCTCTACATGCGTGGTCTTGTCTTGCTTCTTCTCAGATGCGGATTTAGTATCACTCTTCTGAGAGGCAGCTGATGGTGAAAACACCCTTTGTGGGTGATCCTTTCTAAACGATTTCTCATTTAACTTCCCTTTTCTATCATTTTTGTCCCATTTAGTTTTCTCACCTCCTGACCCCCCTCGTCTATCCCTTTTATTGTCACGTCTATACCCCTGCGTAGTATCACTCCTACTCTCAGATCTTCCTTCGTTCTTCCCCTCAGTTTTGGAATCATAACGCACGTCGGCACGTTTCCACTTGGCTTCTTCATCTCGATTATTTACACTGTTTTTTCCCTTCTGTTTTTTTGTTCTTGGGTACTGAAAATCCTCTGATTTTCGATAATATCCAGGTAGCTCTGTGTAATCTACAGGTAATGCTCTGTCTGGATTACTTATTAATGGTCTGAGTGACTCAATGGGGACCGAATAGTGTTCCTGGTAATCGGGAACAAATACATTGTAGAAGCCGCTTTCCTTGGCGAAACTGTCTATTCGTGCTTTCACGGAACCTTCGTCTGATTTTGCACCTGGAAACCGCAACAAGCACTCCTCCCCAATGCTAAATTGCAATTTTGCAGCAATTGCCCTGTCTGAGTGTGCTTGATCTAAAAAGTAAGACAGTGAAAACCTATGAATACATCTGGAACTTTACCAAGCAAAAACGGATAAAACAACATTCAAGAACAAATTTCTCTCATTCCCTTTTGATTCGAGTTGATTGATTTCTAAAGGCACGTTAGCCACGTCAACCTAAGGATTGATTAACAGTGGGTCGTGCTAAGTAGCAAAAAATTAAATAATTAATCAAATGGAACGGAAAAGAATATCAGTACAAGTAACCCTATTTTCAAATGCAATCTTAAAGACAAAAAATCAACATGGAAAAAATTAAAGTTGAAATAATGCTGACATGATATGTAAGAGAGAGTTAGGATTCCTCGTTGATATTGCAGATATGTTTTTGGATATTTAGGTTTTTGAAGATGCGATGTCATAGAAAAGATTACTCCTTGCCTAGCACACATAGGTGATAAGTATTTCAGTCCAAAAGCCGATCTGCTGGGTAGGAAATAAGAAAAGCAGAGATGCAACGCACCATAAAGCATGCATTGCTGCCGAAAAAGGTGACTTCAGGAAAAGACAATAGATAACCTGCCTACAAACTACTCCAGCTTTGTTGCATAGTAAAAAATTACATAATTAACACAAAGCGAATTGGTATACAGACAGTATCATCAAGTCACTTGACTCTACAAATTCAAAATATGGCCTATTTCATTAAAAAATGGCCTATTTCATTAAAAAACAGCAGTGTAAAAACAGATAACAAATAAATATTTACAAGTAACAACACAAAAGTGTTGTGCATCGAATGGAAGTCCACTGACATGCATGCCATATGGAAGTCAAAACCTTCTTGTCTTTATTACTATACTTTAATATATAACATATAATTATACTCTCAACACATAAGGAGACTATTCTCACTTGCAAAAAAGCAATCAAAAAGCATAATGATAAGCTAACTGAATTCAGATCATTGGTATTAGCTACAAACCTTCTTTTGATTGCTCCCACACCTCCAAAGCAATATTGCGGTACACATTTGGGTCTAAAGACCGCTGGATCTGCCATGAAAGACTTGATGAGTCTGTTTTAGAGGACTCCTTCTGTCCTGATAAAAAAGACATTGGTTGTTAAAAAGCATCTGTGGCTTTATATGTACCCTTTTAGTGAGTAAAGTAAAAACAGTGAATGGCACCAGCATGAAGCTAAATACTTGCATTTGGACAAAAACTTAAAATATAGTCCACTTCTCAGTACTACAAAGGCAATTGAATGCACAAATTGATAAATGTGCACAAACGCAGACATATTGATATCAAATAACGGACAAACTATACCTCTGCTGAGTTTTGGATTTGCATCAGCCCAACCATTTCCTTCAATAGTTGCACCCACATTTGCATAGCTAGTACTAACTACTGGCTCATCTGTCTTTTCCAACTCAGGAAACACAGTATTGTATAAATGATTGTACAAAAGTGCTGAAATGAAACATATTTTTGTGAAGAAGTAAGAGTATACTGGGGAAACATATGCAATTTGGAACAGTTGTTGAATAGTGGACTATGGGCTACTGCGTACTCAAATACAAGAAGCCTAAAAGAAGCAAAATTATAAGTTCTCACATTGGACAACAGCAGCATCCTCTTTGAATGATATTGGATATATAGAGTCATAATGATTTCCATTTGAAAAACACAGCAGAATCTAGAAAAGATAACAATTCACTCAGATCTTTGAGTTGTCTTGAGCTTTGAAAATATGTATTCATGTATAAATGAATATTGCTCAATTTTTTCTCATCCAATTATGTCTGCTTAAAGTGACACTGCACAAATTTATTTATTTCTATTATATATTATATATTTATTTACAACTATAAGAACTAATCAAGCTTGTGCGTAAATACCTATTCTGCTTCATAGGTTTTGTACAGCAAATATAAAGATAGATAGATACATATTTTGAAAGAACTAGGAGGACCACCTTAGAAATTGCTTGCCCATATGATCCCTAGATTTCTGAACTTAAGACCTCAAATTAGAAAAGCAAAAGAGCTTGTAACTATTCATAGTAAGAGAAACTATGCTTTGTATATGTGATGTGGTCACAACCATATCATGGATAAATCCCCAAAATGCATTGACAGTTCTGGTAGACATGGGAATGCCAAAAACAAAAGAAAATGGGGTGGCAAAATGGTGCTCAACATCAAATATCATCAGTTTGCGGCAAGTTTGGAATATCAGATATAAACTTGTCATGGGAAGTTAGAAGTGAAACACAGGGCTTGATAAATACTATAGTTTAGCCAGTAGGCTTCTGTGTTTATTTGGACTCAATAAATAAACAGTAAGAGTTAGAGCTACCAAAGTTTAATAGATATCACCAAGCATGAATGCATGTAAATGTATGTTTATAATAAAACACAAAATGCCTGATTCAAATGATTTGTCAATGGTAGCATTAATGTCAAAAGGAGCATTGATTAAAATGAGATGAAAATATAAAGTGAAGTTCTAGACTATGATTCTTGTTGTAGACCTTATTCTTCAATTTATTATTAGGCTGTGTTTTCCAAAGCATGTACCAAATATGCAACATACTTTGGATCTTTTAATCTCATACTTCAGAATAGGAGTATACACTCATTTATGCTGACTCTGAGGAAACTGATGTAATACCAACATAGCTATGTGCATTACGCTCTGTGACCAAACATACCTTGTCAGTGAAGCCATTATCTGTGACATTTTGTGGTGGTTGATTGACTTCTTGATAGACAATTATGTCATGTCTACAATGTGTACAAATTGTCAATACAGACAAGGCATAAATTCATGGGAACAAACAAAGGCTACTAAATAAGAAAATCATCGATCCTAATATATTTATTGACCTATAGTGTGATATTCGTGGCTAAGAATAGTAAATAGGATTAGACAGACAGACAGAAAGGCAGAGAGACAGATAGACAGGCAGATAGCAAGACAGGCAGAGGCACACACAAACAGGCAGAAAGATAAACAGACAGAAAGACAGACAAATACAGACAGGCATTAAACATAAACAGACAGAAAGACAGACAAATACAGACAGACATTAAACATAAACTTACTTGTAAAGCATTGAGAGGGCTGTGATCTCAACCTGGCCTCCCCATTCCTATTGGAAACAAAATCATGAACAATAATAACATAACAGAATGATACAAAAGGCAGACAAAAAACATGATGTACATCCTGTAAATTAGGGAGGGCCTACTAGCAAGGATACCTATCCTGGGTAAATGGTTCTGTGATGCAAGGCAGAAATTAAATCTTGATTACTGGTAAAACAAACCAAACATTCAGCTGCTCTCAAACCTTTATGTAAACCTTGTAATTACTATTCTTTTGACACTAGTAGCTACCTTTGTTGTATAAATATTGCAACAAAATCAGCTAATGTTCATACAGCAAAGTAACAAAACATAGCTAGGTTTTGCACATAATTCTTTGGGTAAAATTTCCTGACTCTTTCTCAAAATCAAATGACTTTCCATGATCATTTATGGCACTGAATAACATTTCTAGAAACATCTTCAAAGATAAATGCTAAAAATGTGATTGGTGAAACCCCACAAAAAGGTCAAATATCAGAATTCCCTGAATCTTCCCTGACTCTCTAACTACCAACAAAATCCCCAACTATTCCATGTCTTCCCCAACTTTTGCCAAAATTAGCTAACTTTCCTAGTTTTTCAGGTCCTGCAAAAACCCTGGTAGCATAGCACAAAGCAAAACACAACCAATATATAAGAAAAACTACTCAGTACAATTGAAAAAGAGCAGTCTAAATCTGCAAAATGAAGTATCTATTGGTTTTCATAAAATATTAACCTAAACAACACTTTCTTAAAAGAATATGAGGTAGAAAGCAGTAAATACCTTTGGACTTTGAAGGTCAAACAAATGATGCTCAAATGATCTTGGAATAAACTGGTGAGGCAAGTAACACAATGATTAATTAATATAATACAAGAGAAAATGACAGTAATTACATATGTATCACAAAAAATCTGACCAAAAAGTTGGCATCAGGAGAGGAGAGAAACATAGTCCAGCTACAAAGCTACATATTCCTTGCATTATGGCTGAAAACAGAAATGAACACTAGGCATGCAGATAAATCATTTTGATAAGATCAATGTTTCTTCCATCAAAAATGCATGGCACTAAGACAAAAGCTCTAATTTATATATATATTTATATAAAGTAGAACTTCTACTTTCATTTAGTTATGCTTGTCTATAATATCATTTATGTTGCACCTTTCCTTACGATATCTCCCTCCTCTCAATATCATCCTTTCTTGGTCATATTGGGTTTCCTTTTCATTTTATGTTACTTCACACCCACTTCGTTCTCGCATGGCTTTCTTTCTACCCCGCTGGGACGGTAGGTATCAGCTTCTCCAACACCCTTTTCTCTTATGCTAAATATAATTCCCTTCCATTCAATTTCAAATGCTATCCATTGTAAGTCCAGTTTCATTGTGTAAAGTGTTCTATTGTCGTAAGTTAATTAGATATTGTTCCTTTGTTTTTATCGTTATATATGCGCTGTATGTACCTGGAATGTTATAACTGATGAAGGCTTGTGCCGAAACGTTTTAAAAGTTGGAATTTTTTCTTGAGGGTCTATTTATGTCTTTAAAAATTTCTTTATGATTGGAGCTATTTGAGTGTATATATATATATATATATATATATATATATATATATATATATATATATATATATATATATATATATATATATATATATATATATATATATATATATATATATATATATATATGTATGTATGTATATATATATGTATTATGTATGTATGTGAATGTATGTATATGTATATATGCCAGCTACAAGGCTTGCCAGAAAAGTGAGAGGCCCTTGTTCGACCCCAGGTGATGCCAAGTTTTAATTTTCTCCTGATGTCTGAGCGCTATATATATATGTATGTATATATATATATATATATATATATATATATATATATATATATATATATATATATATATATATATATATATATACACATACATATATATATAAAATTAATGATCAAAAACTGCTTTCATTAGATAACTCACCCCTTTAAAGCATTCACTGTTAGCTTTCATAAAGCGTATGCACTCATGTCGAACATCTATGTGTTTTGCTTGTGTATTATAGACCTTTAAAAATGAATCATACATTTGGTCATCCACATCATTGGCCATAAAGATAAACCAATGAATGACTCTCATCAAATACTACAAGCTATCTGTAAATAACTTCTAAACACAACAGTCATTTTCACTGCAGTTTTCAGGTGGTAAGAAAAGGTCAATGAAAAAAGAGTCAGCATATATACTAACAGTATTGTTTGAAAAATCCTTGAATTCTAGCCAGACTAAAATGACAAATCCAATATACTGACAAGACAAGTAGTACATCAATTGATAAGACTGTTACAATGAACCCACTAGGGATTTTAACTCAAATTTTTGAGTCAACATCAGCATGAGGAATAGGACACTTTCACAGTTTCTAAATCCAAGAAAAGTGCTAGATTATAACAAAAATATTCTTGCCAAACTGACTCTTGTAGCCATTAGATTGCATATCATGCCAGTCATATAATGGATATGATTCACAAGCTTTTGTGTTAAGCCAACCCAAACCAAAAGGGAGATAAGATTTCCAAGATTCTGTTCTCTACGAATGGGGTCTCTTCTGTCATTATTCACCCATGGTGTTCATTGTAACTTCACAGTCAACACAGAAAGTACTATAATTGATATTTCAGAACACCAGCACCTATGACTAGTTGATGTTTGGGGGAAATTTCTGTGCCAAGATGCAAACACAGTACTTCATGTCCTTCCTGCCAATATGCACTTTGCCTACTAAACAACAAACAAAATTTGGCCAGCTTTTATGGACTGCAACTGTGGGTGGTTCCTTTAGTTATCAAAGACAACATACATACAATGCTATGCAACAGTCACAGAGGCAGAGAGGTCAGGGTGGTCATGGTCCTATTTTGACCACATGCTAGGTGTATACAAACCTTTTCTGCTACAGCCCTGAACAGACAGGATCCATCTTTAGCAACAGGCTTTCTATATAATCCAATTGAATTTAAGTATTTGTCCATTGCAGCTTCACTGTTCATGCTGTTGGGCTCTCTTTCTACATTAGATGAACTATCAACCATTATTTCCTTGTTTTTCATCACCTCCATATAGCACCAGCCTAATATAAAAGAGGAGATGCTTCAATCTTCAATATGGTTAAGAATTCGTGATTTTGAGAATGGAACCTCTTACTGATTAATGTAAATACATGTCAAAAACATAGAATGCCTAGGAGATAGATTAATTGCAGTTGAACATAGCTGTGTGCCATGTATGCCATCAATCACAATGCATTCAAGGACTTCATTTTATGATACTTTCAAATGAACTCTTTAAAAAAGTAATAAATAAAATAGCAAAAACTGTTTAACTAGTGTGGTTTGTTCTCTTTTAGCTGTGACACCCAGGGTGGAAAATTATGCAATATTTTTGATTCTTTGTCACAGTCTGAAGCTGTACACTCCCTCAACATAATGGGTAGCAAATTTACCATATACCTACTGATTACAAGCCCCTGCATTTTCAAAGTATTAGCTAACTGTCTACTCTGGTCTGATACCCAGCCAGAATCTTCCTTCAAGAAAGGTGGACAGTAACAGGTCAATATAGATGTTGATACTTAACGTGTAGGATGTTGTGTGGACTTGGCAAAAACATACAGGAAAGAACTACATGCAATTTGTACATAAATATACCGAGCTCCACATAAAATAAATAGTTAAAAACTAAAATATTGGCTTTTCCAAAAGCACTTTCAACATAGATAGTTCAGGCAGGGTGTTTTATCTTATGTTGGTTTTAGGACCGATACACCCTGAATCTTCTATTCATTTACATTAGCCTTTGGTAATACAACATGACGTTCTGGACAAATACGTCAACCCTGCGCAGTTGCTATTTCTACAAACAAGAGAGCACTAAACCAAATACTAGTCTGCATTTATTATTCATGAATAAAAGTTCGAGCAAGAATGAATCATTTGTTAACCATAAGAACTTGCATAGAGGGTGGACTAAATTAAAGGTAAGATGAAGCACAAAACAGCAACTCGAATAGGCTAGGCACCAGTCAAGAAAAAGACAGGGCAACTCAATAAATTCTAAAATTTCATCTCAGCTAAAGCTACTGGCCATACTATCATGCATATCATCAAGTTGCCCGGAGAGAGTAATTTTAATTTAATACAATAACATTTACTTAAGTAAATACAGCCCTACCCTTCAACTACAAAGTGACACGGGGACCTTGAAAAACCAACCTGGTTCCCTAGAAAAGGAAAGCTATTGTTCTCTTGTTTCCAGTAATGCTATATATCATAATATTTACCTAAGCCCATCATTGACATACCTTTACGAATACTATTTCTGGCTGAAGAATGTGTCCGCCAATATCTTTAATTTCCAACAACGAAAAGACGCTATAGACTGGCCTAAGTCCTAAACATCGGACAGGGCACCAATTGATTCATTCATTCCTCCACAGACAACTTCGACCCATTCATTAGAATCTAAGGTCTGGTTGGACAGACACCCAGAACTATACCAACAATTCTGTGCATCGATTGCATCCAAAATTACTCAATACGAAGGCCAAAGTTTCCGGGAAAAATTACACCAACCAAACGTTCCGCAAACACAACATGGCACGTGTGAGTGCCGTTTGGGCCACAAACCAGCGGATTTCAATGCAACCGCAACAACAACATGACCACGTTTTGTTTAGAAAACTATTACGTCATTCTTGCTCTGCAACTGTGCCTGGTGGTAAGAAGTAGAATATCCAGATTGTTCTTAGTGCATTTAGCTGACTCCGACAACTTTTCCAGGGGCGGTGGAGCAATATTTTGGTGGGAAGCTCGGATATCTGCAAGAAAAAGTGGAGGGGCTACAGCCTCCCCCAGCCTATTCCTTCTTATTAGGAGACCATAATGGCGTAACTTTACTTTTTAGCATTGGTGATGCTATAGCATTTGGGCTTTTTGCTTTGGTGGAGAGGGGAGAAGGGGGAGAATCTTTCACACCTCCAACGAGAGTATTGAAGTTTTGTTGCAACATTTCCAGTGAGCACTGCCAAATTGATATCTTATTCCTGGTTTTCAACTCTAACAGGGAAGCAGTTTTTACTTACAAATGTCGATAGAAGATATTTGAAAGTTTAGAAGTCAAAAGTACGTCAACTGTAAGACCAAATTGCTTAAAAAGAATATTTAGTTCTAATCTTGGACTTCATTTCACCCGAGAAGTATTCCTCATTCAACAAATGCATAGTTAGCAAAATTTAGAAATCATAGTTTTACTGGTTTCACAAGGTGTCCACGCAAATTTTGACACCAAGAGAAAGGGCAGTCCATAGATTTTATGTTCCTAGAGCCCAACACGTACATTAGTACAAATAGCAACCACACAAGTGGACCCAACTGTAACATCCTGGAACTAACAATCAGAGGGAAGCGAAGAGTGACAAAGGACACAATGACACTTCTGATTAACGTACCCTTGATTAGCCAACGTACTTCTTGGAAGGAAAGGGACGCACTTCCGATAATTCTCGTAACCCTGATGACTAACGGTATGATAAATTGCTCGAATCTGAAATTTTCAAAGTGATTACTGTAGCTAAAACATCCACAGGGTAAACAGAGCATTTTTCATCTGATTTATTGACCAACTGTCCCAGAACAACATTTCAAAATACAAACCAAACTAAATCAAGATTATTCCAGGAAAAGTGAAACATATTTTCAAAATCTTAACTCTCTGGGACTTCCTTCAAACAAAGGAACCCAGAGTTAACCTTGCTCTACAGCACCAGTTGGCTGACATAAAGCAGTTGCGCAACTAACAAATAAGAACCTTAAAGTGTAATTAATGTATGAAGAAGTTGAAGACATTGTTATAGACCAGTAGTTCCCAAACTGAGATTCGTGGTCCCTCAGGGACCGCAAAGGGCCCCAGGAGGATCGCAAGAGGACCTCAGGGGGCCTCGAGAAGTGGGTTTCGCTTCTTCGACTCGTATTATTTATCTACATCACTGTTGATGTTTGTTTTCCGTGAAAATATTACAATCATAGCATCTATTTACCCGTCCAGAGAAACCAGGATTCCAGAATGCATATTGTGGGGCTCTGATTCTCAACCTGTTTTGGGCTGTTCCCCCTTTTATATAATGTAGTTAAAGAGATTCCCCCCTCCCCATCACCAAAGTAAACTGAAGCCGTGCTTGCATCTACAATGGATTATGTTTTTACATCAACTTTATGTTTTATATGAATTTGCCAAGAGTTAGATACAATCAACTGGACTTCGCACGAGACTTGAACAGTAGCTCAGATGTGAGAATTTTTCTACCTGGAGAGCTCTTTCTAGAAATTAACATATGGACAATTATTTGATACTAGAGACTAAATTGTTGCTAATCACAGAGCGTCCAGAAAATAAACTCAATGAGACGATTGTGGCTGTTTCATCTTCATGAGTTTTTGGACACTTGGCTTTGTGGTAGCTAGAAAAACGCGTGTCGGCCTCCGCATGTTATCCATTACGAAATCGGCTCTTTATCATGCCAATCTAGCAAAACGCAGCTTCCCACCCCTACCCTCAAAAAGTCAATTTTTCCTAGGGGAATTCCCACAGGTTGAGAAACAAGGCTGTAGGGGTACTGCCATGCAAAATAATTTGAAAAGTTTGGGAACCACTGTTATAGATTAACATTAACATTTAGACCATTCTATTTATACTTTGAAAAAGGGAGACTAAAAACGAATTTCTTTAACTGACATATTTTAGAAAAGTGTATAGTCCCCTCGTATAAACCCCTTCCCTCCAATAAGTCCCAATCAAAAACAGCACAAACAGATAAGCCCCAAGGGATCTAAGGTATGCTCATTGCCTTCGGCAATGCTATTAGTGAAGGTGAGATGGGCAATGGCTTTAGTGGAAGTCTCATACAAACTACTCATGGCTATTTGTCATAAATGAGTCAACGAGTTAAAAACTGACGTTCGTTTAGCACATGGGAAGAAGTTTAAAGATGAGTTTCACAACGGTTCCTCCTAAGACCTCCCCCGTTTACATCCTTTAGTATAGCTTGCGTACACGCAATAACAACTAATAATCAAATTTAAAAAGTGATCGTATTATTTACAAAAATGTCAAAAACAAATCGAAGTAGTGGCCGGTAAAATCGTAGAATTCCCCGGCTGTTTGGGGCCACTGAACATCACGACGACGACGACCGCGACGACGACGACCGCGACGACGACGACTGCGACGACGACGACTGCGACGACGACGACTGCGACGACGACGACTGCGACGACAACCTCGAGGACCACGACGACCACGATAACCACGACGACCACGATAACCACGACGACCATGATAACCACAACGACCACGACAACCACCATATCACAATTAAGTCAGTACTAAACATATCTCAACTATATATCGAGAAAGTGAGAAGCTCTAAATTTTCCCTAGGAGAACCCCTGAAGGTAGTGGGTACCACTTTTTACGTCTTTCGTATGACTCGGCCTGAGCTTGAACCCACAACCTCCCGAATATGAGTTGGACTGCCACCATGCCACCACTCCGGTACAGCATCAGTAGTTACCAGATTCCTTCCTTTATACATTAGTTACCAGACTCTTTCCATCATATATCAGTTACCAGGCTCTAGTCATAAGTTAACAGCTTCCATTCTCTATGGTTCATTCGTCTAAGAGAGGCATGTCGGTTAACACATAAGGTAAATCAAACAGCGTATTTTCTACACTTTTACTGCGTATATATTTGACTCATGAAAATATAGTTAAATTGCATATGTTCTACACAGTAGATTCAGCAATACAGAGAAACTCTATGCATCATTAACTTCATGTGACATAAACAGTCTATATTCTGGAGCTATTGTCATCAAATGACACAAAATCAATTTTTCAGAAATTTGATAATCAGTGATAACTGCAATGGCCCTCCTCATGACAAACAATGGATAGGCCAAATGCATAGCAATATAAGATTTGACTGTTTGGAAGTAATAAATAAAAAGATATTTGAGATAAAAACAACACATCGTCAAATCTAATCACTACAATTTGGCCTTTGTCTTTAAGTCAAGGTGTAAACCATTTCCGAATTTGAAGACAGGAAATAATGGTAGACTGCTTTTGAAACGAAGTACATCTGTGATGAATATAGGACCAGTCTGTAGGAAAAGTCAACAAAACACTTGAATAAATAACTGTGGGCCCCAAAATATCATCTAAAAACATTCTATGAACAGTTATAAGGGAAGTCGCAGAAAATAAGTAAGATCAATATGGTTAGGTATAACGCAAATATCCATGAAATAATAACAAGAACAAATTACGAGCAAACCAGTCCTGAAATAAGCCCACATCTGAGGTTCCTCGAAGATGTATGGTATCAATTCACAAAGATATTTCAAGGAGACAACGACAACTTTGTCGGAAATCGGCTCCCATATTTCAACTTCAACTCAAAATTTCATTATCAATAACAACTTATGAAACTGACTAAAATGGGGGTTTTGTGTCAACACCGATCAGTGAGATTTTGAATAAGTAGAGCATTCAGTAAGATAAAGAGTAATAACAAGTCACCTCTGTTTCATCTATCTTTTGTACCACTTTCTCTTCCATGGGTAATCCATTGCCCAAAATATATACACAAATTTTGTGACGATGTGGAGCAGAGGAGCTTAGAAGGCTCTGTAAAATGAAATTTGAATATTCGTCTAAAACACGAGGAATTGTAGTCTGATAGACATAGATCTATCTGATGACTGGAATTGTATTCCAATGGGAAGAAATCGATTTGACGATTGGATTAGCGTTGCAGTGACTCAAAAACGAAACGATCTCAACCTTAGGGGCAATGTATATGAGAGGAGACATATCGAATTTTGCTTACGATTACTATGATATTTTCCAAAAACTAATGTTCTTCAAAGTTAACGATAATAGGTTTCTAATGCTCTAAACTGTGCTCAGATTCAAAAGCAACCATTCATGCTGCTTTATAAAATTTTACGGTGGCCTCCCTCCATGGTGGAGGAGTTGCGCAACGGGTGAATGATCCATTCATTTACTTATTTATTTGTGTTTACTTTTATTCTTATTAATGGCCAAAGGATTCTTATGCAATTCTATGCTTTCTCTGGCATCGTTCCTATATATGTCTGTTTTGTAAGTATTTGGACGAATAAAAAACCATTAATTACCAAGTAAGCTTGATATTAGAACTAACTCATAAGCTTACACGTAGTGGGGCAAAATACCCCTGAGCAAAAATAAATTATGATAAAAGTTTAGTAACTGTATGCTATCTAAATATATATAAAAATATGCAATAAAGAATATGTATATTTGTTCTTGAAATAGAAACATTTCTGACGTCTCTGGTTCTTTTCAATTAGCTACAGGTCTAAAGGGTAAAATGTAAGAACACTCAGACATACAACTAAACTGAAATAGAAGATAAAAAGAAACCTCGTAAAAGTCCAAAATATCCTTTTTCTCTATTTTCCTCAATTCATCTGCTTCAATTGTAGCTATAACAAAACAAGAAGAAAGCTCAAATAAAAAACGCAAATCATACAGCGAGCATTAATATAAAAATTTGACGTAATCAATTCATATCAAATAGGAAAGGAAATAAAGGAGGGGTGGAGAAATAGTGGAGAAATTCAAGTACAAGCAATAACGTGATGTGTCAACAGTCCATGTAGAATTTAAGCGACCCAATAAGATCGTGTTCGTCACGTCTAATGTTGAGCATAGCTGTCTCAGTTACGGGAGCAATGTCACTAATAAAAATGACTGACTCAAATTTCCAAAACATTGCAGTAGCAGATAACAGAATCGATCAAATGAGTGTCCTAATAGCAAGGCACAGGTTAGTTCCATGTACGATCCTGTATGTTTGGGAGTGCCTGTGGGAGAGGAAACAAACATATCTTAGGCCGATAGCATAGTGAGACATGATGGCCAGTTCCCTTCTTCGCCGCCTTTATGTCCGAAGTGTCGTCACAAGCTACCCATATGCTGCTGGAGAGGCAGTGAGCGAACATCTAAACTACAGCCTGAGGGTGTGCAACGAATCATTCATCTCTCGGAATACTCTCGGGATCTAACCGCTGTGTCAGTCCCCTATTCAAAAGTGTCGTAATACACATAAGTAGTAGATAAATATATATATATATATATATATATATATATATATATATATATATATATATATATATATATATATATATATATATATATATATATATATATATATATATATATAAATATAAATATATATATATATATATATTTATATATATATATATATATATATATATATATATATATATATTTTACTGATATACGAACACACCTCGCCATTTAACAAAAAATCTACTTACGTCTTCTGAAATTGTACTGTTTCGATATTATTTCAGCCCAATATTTTCTACATTCATCTACTAGTTTCTTTGGTTGTTCAAGTTTCTTCATAATCAGTGCATTTACGTGGTTCTGGAATTCCTTTTCAGTAAAATTCTCAATCATCTCCTGGAAACAGGATTTCAATAAATTTAGAACGCGAAACAACGTGATGAAAAACTGAGCAAGCAAATGGAATCATGTGAAGGAAGCTTGGTTGTATATTAAGATTCATTATATAACGTAAACATTCATTATATCACACAAACAAGACTGTGCTAATTTTCAATACACTGCATAAATATTAACCTATCAAGTTTAGTAATAATCCATATACCGGAAAACTTGTAACAACTTTCAGCAAATGAATAAACATAAGACCTACTTTGGTAGTCTTGAGAAAAGCTTCAATTCTCTGATCAAGAATTGCGGGGTTCTTTTCTGATTGAATAATGAAACGCAGACCCTAAAACATAATAGGATAAGAGTGAGGTGTAAGTATATATCATCAAAGATACCTCACTAGGTACGTGCATTTCTATATGAGTACTATCCGCGTACCTGCACGGTAGAACTAAGGTAAACAGCTGCCACCCTAGTTTTCCATTTCCAAATGAAAAAATTCTGCAAAAAAACTGTTCCACTGTTCTACAACAACATGAAATTTTATGATATTTTGAGAGTTATTGTACTCATTTTTCGTTTCAAACAGGGATTATTCAAAGAGATATCTCAAAACTCCAGCTGAACATGAAAATTCTTATGGCATTACATCTTCTGGAAGCTTACATCTCACGAAGCTGAGGTTGCCTCAGAACAGATGACTTTAATATTACAGGTTCAATGAAAGCATGATTGAAAACTAAAGAAGCACTCAATTTACTAGTGAATTAATCAACTGGATGTCAAAGGCGAAGAAAGGTGTGAATAAAGACAGGGTGCATCGTTGGTTTAAAGGAGTATTTAAAAAAGCAGATAGAAAATTAGAAAAGCAAAATGTAGACGAATAAATATACAAACAATATAAAGATAGTTTAACGTGTTCTATCATCAATGCAATAAATCTCAATAACATGATTTCTGTTGGATATCAAAACATGATCCTCTTTTTGTAGATCTCAAGAATTCCAGCATGTTTCGAACTTCAGAGATTTGGATTTCCATCTCCAAAAAAATTTTCTCCTTCTCCAGGAAACACAAGAAGTACAGGAAAGCAAGCAGACAAACAAAAATAGCAATAATTCATTGTTATTTTACCACTGATATGAACGGTCAAATGAAATTCTAAACACTAATAACCTGAACCCCATTGGCTCTTCGTACACCAGAAAAAACCACATAACCTATAACAAAGAAATTAAACAGTGACTACTTAGATTTGATGTCAGCAGCTTCCCGCTAAGAACACATTCAATTGATAACTTTCCTATAGGGGTACCAAAACATGGAATAACCTTCCTACCAAATGCAAGCAAGTGATAGCAACTTGTGATTTTAAATCCTACTGATCGACCTCTTTTTTTATTAAGTTTTGTACAATAAAGTGTTTTTGACTTTATTTGGGTACTACGTAATCTACTAGTCATTTAATCTAATGCTCTAAATCTGCATTTGGTACTACTTAGTCTTTCATATAAAGTTAATCTAGCTTTGTAAGTTTTTAAGCAGAGGGCCCCTTGAAAATCAGCAATGCTGAAGGGCAACCTTTCCTAAATATTTGAAATCAAATCAACAATCATATCATACGTGGCAATAGATACCACATGGCTTGAGGCCAATTGGAAGACCAAAGCACTACCAATTGACTTTCTAAAGGCAACAAGATTCCCCAGTACTTAGTCGTAATGCATCTGAGGATTAAAATAATGAAACAGTGTACGATTACTTGAGCATTTAGCGTGTCTCAGCAAAGGAATGAAGATTACTTGCACTCTATGGGTGTAACGTAAACATATCCACAATGCAACACGACAGTAGCTGACAGTTAAAATCAATTCAAAACATTGATCAATATGCAGATAACAAATTTTTCTTACCTAATTGTTCTTGAGTACGCAGCTGATCGAAGCACTTATCAAAAATCACTTGAGCAAATAGATCTAAGAGCACATTACTTCTCGTACACTGCATCTCAGTCTACAGAGAAACTGACGTCATTTACTATTGAAAAATACGCTGGTAGGGGGAAACAAGTGGATGAAACTTCAAATTAAAACTTTTTTACCATTTCGAAATAACGCATAAGCTTACAGAAGGAGAAGGATAATTGCTTGAGGCCCAGCAAGCTTTAGAGAAATCACTAGATTAGCTATGCTGAGAAGCATAGCAGCCAAATATTTAACGAGTCCGATCAAATCTATTTTCTCCCAACCTAATTGACCAATTATCATGCAAAATGGGCCTAGTCTTTGCTTGCGTGGCCAGCATGGCGATTCCTGCATTGTGATCGGTTAGCATGGTGAATCCTGCATGGTGACTGGCCAATTAGGTTGGAAGAAAATAGACCTGACACAGCTTTCAAACATTTGGCGACTATGCTGTACTGAGATACAAATAACTATCATCTCCTTCATTTAAAATGAAAATTACTTTTGCTGTTAAAGGCTCTTTTGAAGGACGGGGGGGGGACCATTTTTTACACAGCAGACAGGCGCATTTCTTTAAAACTGAAAAGAAGACTTTCATAGACAAGAAACCATCAGATGGACGCAAATGCTGCCTCGTTCTGGAATAAAAATTCATACGTGAAAATCACGCTGTATCTGCAGAGTTAGCAGATATTAAAAGAATAAGAGAAGGTTCGTTGATCAAACAACCCCAGAAATTTATCCTGAAGATCCAGGAGGCTCAGATAATTCTAATATCATTGAAAGAAGATCATTTGTGAGACAAAATCATCATACCTGAAAGTAGACTTCGATGGAGGAGTTACTTTGTACTGTATGCTTTCTTTGGTAAATATAAAAAGCCTCTGAAATTAAAAATAAAAAGTTTAACTTTTATTTTACATAAGTATAAGATATATATATATATATATATATATATATATATATATATATATATATATATATATATATATATATATATATATATATATATATATATGTAAGTGAACATTGACATATTGGGATAGAAATCATATATGGACACGACTCCATATTTCAAAGCAAAAGATTCAGCAATCAGAACTTAGCAATGAAAGAGGATAATTCCTGTTCTCCAAATGACATAACTCATACTACACACTAGAAACACTTCTGTGCCATGTACATGTTTGATCTCCTATTACTCCATCTACTAAATATTGCAAGCTTACAATGGCGCACTGGCGATAGGTACCTTAGCATGTGTACAAATGTGAAGACACGCGTAACAAGTACATGTTTCGGCATAATTTATCTATATCAATCACTGATGTTGCCAAATACCTACAGAATTCTTTATTCTCTTTCAACTACGATTCAAATGTACATTGCACATATTGCACATAACCAACTATTCCTCGTCACAAACGTTGGCATTAACGAGGTGAAATAGCATTTGGATATGGAAGTTGTACGTAATGGAGAATATAGAACAATGCTAGCTTCATCATACAGAGGTCCCAAGTATGCCGTTGAGAATAGCTCCCATATCCCGTTAGGTAAGCTGCTAAAATGGCTGATGAGAAAAATTCAGGGTAAAAAAACTTCCGCAGAGATGTGGAAAACAACACTAATAATAATTTTAAAATGACATTAATATTAAGAGACAGCAGAAATTCAGAATAACGTTTTTCAAAAAATTAATTCTAAGCATACTATCAGGTAACTGGATTTCTCTTCGTCTGATTCTTTGAATAGGAAGAAGTGCCTTGGTATTAGCATTCTCTTTCATTAGATTTCCAACCGTGTTCACTATTTCTATCGCTTCCTGAAAATAAAATAAGGGCATGGCAAATAGTAAATCCTAACGAAGAGAACCTAATACCTCAAAATACTGAGGCAAATTCTATCATAGTAAAGCAATAAAGACACCATTGTCAAGACACATAATTACTTTAAAAGCTCTGTTAAGCTTGGGGGCGTATCTAAAATCCTGAGGCTCCAGAGCAGGACTTACTAGGGAGAGAAGTTTTATGAAGTGAATATTCAAGACCGAAATGGAATGAAAATACCACTAGTAGCTTCTAAAATTTAATTAAACTGTTATATAACAATGAAATCGTACATACGTAACATGCCTAATCTATTAGAATCACTAGGGTCATCTAGCAACTCTGGAATATCTAGAAAAACATTGGGGCTTAGTATAGAGGAGGGGGTTATTTCAAAGTTTTTCTTCGCAAGGCGGTTTAACAGGGAGTAGGCCTAACAGAAGGAGGACATAGTTCAGAAGAAGGTTTAATATATAATCTACAGTTGCAGTTGCTTAACCTCTGTAATTCTTATTGAGTATCTAAGTCACTTGTTCTTTCCCTGTTTGGTTGTATAGCTAGGACAAAATGACTAATTCTATTGTACCAGTGATAACAAAAGAATCTTATATAAGGTCTAAAAGAGCACTACACTACAATGTCACATTGCTCTAACCACAAGAATCTCCTGCAGTCCATAACCGGTAAAATACAAAAGAAACAATCTGACTAGACAATACAGCATACGACATACGACACATGCTGGCCAGTTCGGCATCAAAATGTCACATGACAGTCAATTTCAATAGAATGCGCTAGCATATACTACCATTTCCAGTAGAAAATTGGCAAACTTTGTAAATTTTCGGCATCCCAACCTCTTTCCTCCATTCATCTCTCAATGCCAATGATATAGAAGCGCCGAAGGCGCTAGATGTCTAACTTGCGATTATTGACATTGTTGTGAGCGAGGCAAAATCACTGGAGCGTGAATACTGGCAAAAGAGGAAGCTCCTACATGGGCGTAGTATGGGAATTTATGCGAGATGAGAGAAAAAGTGAATATTTTTAGGGGACGGAGCAAAGAGGCTGGAGTCAACCTTATGATATGGATTAAAGTATCAATGAGGATTGAATATATGGGTAAGTTGTTAAATTTAACCGACTTTTGTGAAGTTCATTATACGTTTTAGCGATGCGGCCGAATCATAGGCCTAAAGTTGTTTTATGATATTTCTGTGGATAGGAGTTTTTCTGTTTTTCGGCAACTACATTTGCACTATAGTCATTCAGATTATTAGGGTTAATTACGAAGAGCCAGGGGATATTCTAGCGTAGTAGAGCCTGCGCTTTGGCTCACTTCTCGTTTTCGTCCTTTCCTATGTGAACGCTTTCATAACGTTTTCATAAAATGAATAGAAACGGAACAGCAGTATCAACATATCATGAAAGTTTCAACAAACAGAAATGCTTTATAGAGTTAAAAAGGATTGTCATTATATTCCTATGAAAAGAACTAGCTTTGTTGACTGCTGTCTCATTCCAATTTTATCCCTATGCAGTACATCCTTATTGAAATGTTTCCCATAAGTGAGTAGTCTGATAGAGACATATTTCTCCACAACTTTTTTAATTAACTGAGTTGAATGCAAGTCTTCTGTGAGGATCTCGTTTTCTAGATCATGCTGATCAAGTTCTGGGAAGATGACTTCACTTGCAAGTTGCTGGTAGATAATATTGACAAGTACGGCTTTCAAGTTTTTTCTGGCGGAAATGGCTGGCTTCCTTGGATTTATTCCACAAACAGCAACACGAAAAGCTTTTTCGGATTTGACTAGACTACGGCAGACTCCTTCAGATGGAAGAATAAGACCACCACGATTCTTTAAAGAAATCAATGACAGATATGACAAACCAGTGAAGTGCGAGTATTGATGGTACCTAAGTGCATGTTTGCTTGCATCAAAGTGAAGAGCATGTGCACATTCTGGACAGTGCAATTTTCCTATGATTTTCCTGACAATGAATCCTGCAATATAGCCAAGAATTGCCTCTTTATAGTAGGAAATAGAACATGATTCAAGGTCTGGGGAAAGATCACGTACCAATTTCTTTTCATCTGTGAGATCATTCCTTTCACACAAGGGAGCATTTCTTTTATTCCATTTGAAAGAAAATATGGACCCAGCTGAATTGCTTTCAAATGTAAGACAATTTGCATGCTTGGAGCCAATAATGGAATTTCGGAGGAGTAATTTCCGCAGACTTGATTTCAACTGTACAACATCTGGATTGTTATTATACCCATTTTTGCCACGAATACATGCAAACAGCAATTCAAGGTGATCTTGGGATAATTTGTATGTGAGAACATATCTATATGGATTCTCAGGCCTTGTTAAGAGGAGAAAAGACAGCTCTGCAATGCTCTTTGATGCAATAATGAAGCCAAGAACAAATATTTTCCTTCTATGTGTAGCAAGTAGAGACCCAGAAGTAACTTTCAACTTAATAAGGTACTCAATAGATTGATTGATAACCTTCTGCCACATGGTACACTCATGCAAAAAGAGAGGCCTTTTGTAACCTTTACCAAATGGACTTCGTGAATTGAAGAGGTCAAAGAGCCTATCTACAATGCTAATAAATCTTATGGTTCCATTTGCATCAGCAAATTTAGGATGACCAGACAACATAAGGTACTCTATGCTATCTGCAACTGAAGAGCTCAATGTTTGGGCTGCTACCTTGACATTCATTTTATGTCTATGGTACTCTATGTGGCTCTTTCCAAGTTTATTGCCAAACTTTAAGCCCTCTTCTTCTTGTGTTATGTGAAGACTTTTAATGTGTTCCCATTTGATCAATTTGCCATTGTCATCAACAAGTACTTTAACATCAGCTAAAGCATTTCGAGCAAGTTTTAGCATATGGCATGCATCAGGAACAAAAAATACTGAGTGGTTGAAAAACTGAGAGGAAAAAGAGCCTTTTATGTCTGACAACTTTGACCCAAACTCACAACCAAAACTTCTCATGGAATCAAAGTTAGTTGCAGTTCCATCACAAGTGACACTGTAAACTTCTAAACCATGACTAGATGATAACTGCAAGGCCTTTGCAATAAGAGAGCTCAAATTACTTGCATTTATTCCAGAGCATAGGACGTAACCCACTGGGCACTTCCAATGTCCTTTTAAACCAACTAGCATAAACACAACTGCCTCAGTTGCAATCTCATCAGGATTGAATGCAATTAGATCTTCCCCATAATCTGAAAAACCATCATACTTCTCAGTGCTTCGATTATAAATTACTCCAGACTTAATGTACATACCATCAACAATGAGAGCACAGTCCTTGTATGAATTATCTTCGAAAGCCTTCTGCTGTAAATGAGCAAACACATCTCTGAAGAATCCAGGTTCGCAGTTAACACTTGAAGTCCAATTAGATAATGAACTTGGGCAAGGTAAAGCAAAAATTGTTCGAACAAATTCATATGCCCGAGGGGAATAAAAATGAAGAGTGAGGGCAAACTTCTTGACTTCATCAGTAAAGCGATGACCTGTAGCTGCGTGATGCTGGTTTTTCAATTCTAACTGCAACAGCTCATGTTTTATGCCTGAAAAATTTTGTTTTAGCAAACTGGCGGCATCTGTAGCAATATACTTTTCATGTTCCAACTTGTTAATTATAGATGTTAAAGATGCAATCCTTGACTCTTTTCTTTTCACTTTCTGCTTGAGAGTTTTAATCTTCCTTAGCAGTTTCCGTTTTGAAGGGCTTACCTGTGCGGCAGGACATGACTTTGCCATTTTCATGGGGATAATTTTATCTTCCTCTGTAGGCATTGTTTCGATTTTACGCTTTGGTGGTTTTCTTGTTTTAGTCATTGCTGTTCCAAGATGCTTTGGGAAACTAAAGATTGATGGCACAGCATTATCCTTTAGGCGGGGTTTAGTTGCTTCCTTACTTGTGAGGTAATCCTCTGCCACGAAATGTGCACTACAGACGTAACTATATTTAGTTGGCACAAACTTTTCCCGGCGCAAAGCAACAATCCACTTCTTGCATAGATCACCGTGTTTTAGAGGGAATTTGTGGAAAGATATAGTTGATTGTTTACGAAATCGATTCTGGCAGCCATATGCACAGCAAGAAATAACCATGATCTATCAGAAAAAAGTGCTTACTCATAGCGATTACTACAGTTTAACTAGTACACGAGGGCTAAAAATATGGCAAATCTTATACTAAAACCTAATAGAAATCACTCCAGTGCATTCCTCAAGCACACTTAAACAAGCTGTAATGATTCTTACTCGTTTGGTAATGTGAAGCTCAGGAAAACGCGATTTTTCTTTGCGACTTACTGAATCCTCCGTACTGAGCCCTTATACGCAATCAGCTTTTTGCCAGTATTTCCGCATGAGTGATTTTGCTTCAGCCCATTTGAATGAGTCAGACATCTAGCGCCTTCGGCGCTTCTATATCATTGCTCAATGCACTCTAATTTAGCTTATTGCTATACACGAGTCACACATTTAATCATTGGCTAAAACTAACCCACAACAATCAACTACGGTATTAGGAAATTTCCAATCCAAGACAATTTTTGATTTATATACGAGAATTCTACAAGTGAATTGAGAAAGCAGCATTCTGTGGTTCTCTAAAAATCTACAGAAAGGACGCATATAATCATCTCATGTCAAGCCTTTTGTCTACGATACAAAAATGCACTGCCTCCAAAGAATGATATCTAATATATCGTAAACAGCTAGCAGAGAACGATGTATAATGTATGGCAAACGATACTATACGAGAGCAATACCTCTTTGCCAATATTGCCGGCAATTAAACACTCAGTATACATCTGACCAAGAAAATCAGGTAAAAACTGCTTTAGTTTCTCGAGAGTAACATCTACAAAGATAGAATACCAGATGGATTAAACAAGAAGCAAGGCCGTACAGTTACTATACCAGAAAAATTCGCTACATGCGTACAGACTTATGGGTGAGGGTATACGGCCGATACAATAGCAACCATCATATAGCTTGAATAAACCAAAAGGAGGCTTTACATAGGGAATACAGTGATTATCTACAGCACCTTCTCAATGTGACCGAGGCCGCCGCGTATTTTTCTCTATTCGTACATGTTTGTTAGTTCGTAACTTAGTTCTAGTTCCGATCGGATTTACAGAATCTTGTTGTAAATGGTTTAGAACAGCCGAAATTGCAAATATCTAGTAAAATTAAACAAGAATGGGTACCATTTAAAGATTATACATAAATACACTTTTAATCTGATTCCTTTCAGTTCATTAAGTTACGTGATTAAAGATTTCTGCATGTCAGGTGATATACTCACTGGCAATAACACACATAGTGAAGCTAATTTGTGGGGAAAAATACAAAGTATAGGAACGGGTCACAAAAAATACGGAAAAACAAAAACTTTAATTAGACGGAAATAAATTGGATTTCCAAAGTCTTTCAATGATCTCCTGAAGCTTGGCGAATTCGAATAATGTCATCTTATCGAAGAAAGCCAAAATAGAATTACTACTTAATGGATTATCGATTTTTCCCAATTACCTCCACTCGCACTGTAAACATCCTATTGGAAAACAGCCAGAAACTTTTATAATCTCAGGGACAACATCATCATGACTTTTCGAATGGGAGATATTCCTTCATTTATATTAAATATATGTAATTGTCGTCTTTCATTTTTAACATAAGGCCATGGGGTAGTCAAAGTCTTTTGGTCCCCGAGGTATCGTCTTAGTAGTCTTGTAAACTAGTATACAAATTTTTCATAAGAATATAGTCGATAAGGGTATCAAGACCGCTGAAATCGCTGAAATCGCTGAAATCGCTGAAATCGCTGAAATCGCTGAAATCGCTGAAATCGCTGAAATCGCTGAAATCGCTGAATTTAAGAACAAGTTAAGAATAATGCAAGACTCAGGCTTCATGAAGGCTTAGATTCTTTGATTCTTTGAGTTTTTGTTAGAAAACAAAATAAGTGTGAGCTTCACTCATCAAATCTCTGAGTGATTACACTATAATGCGGCTTAGCAACTCGTTGGTGAGTGTCAGATACACACTTTTTATAATAAGAATATAGTCTATACGAGTATTAAGGCTCAGAAATCGCTAAAATTTAATAGTAATAATTTAAAAATATTCTTAGGCTCAAAATAAAAAAGTTAAGAATATCGAGGCTCAGTGAAAATTAGGTAGGCCTATTCTTACAAAGAAAGTGTGTAGTATTGCAAAGTTATGTTCACAGAAAACTAACCATAGGAGCCAAACAGAAAGGATATTTATGGTGGCTTGCCTTGAATGTACTGGCTTTTGCAAAAATAATTAAGGTACTTCTTGCGTTTAACCATCTCACAAGCTTCTTTATTGTTGGTATAAATATACACCAACTACTGTATATTTATACCAACAATATAGAAGTTTATGAAATGAAATGGTTAAACATAAGAAATATCTGAATTATTCTTGCAAAAGCCAGTACATTCAATGAATCTCAAGCCACCATAAATATTCTGTCTGATTAGCCCCTATGGTTAGTGTTCTATGACAATTAGAATATACACCAGTAAATTCTCTGATCTCTTTGACTGGGAAAATTCTGGCTAGAAGCATCATCTGTATAGAAATATTATATAAGTCCCTTATACAATGCAGTTCAGATAAAATAAAACAAATCGGCCATTCAAGCGACAAAGAACATCAAATAAAATTTCAAACCTCCTAATGCGTCAAGAATCTCACACTTTTCCCACGCTTGCTCCGACAGCACGTATGACATGTAATACATTGCATGTGCGTGTGGCTGCTCGGCTTCAAAATTCTTCAGTTCTCTTTTTATCTGACAATAATGATATATCCTCATTTCAAAACATCTTTAAAACAGAAGTTTGATTCTGTAGACTTTTGCGAGAGGTTTCAAGTTGAAAATCGAATAGTGTAGCCATGGCGATGCTCTGCTAAATCTATAACTAAATTCTTTCATAAAGTTACTGCACTGAGTCAAACTTCAAAGGTTTGTACTATATCTATGCATCTAATGGTCACATCTTAAACCCAAGCAAAAGTTGTCCCCCTGCATCAGCAAATAGTGTGCGATAGTGTTGTGGCATAGCCCACGAAGGAGGATGATACACTTTCTGTTCATCAATTTGTGTGAAAATGTGTGCCACCTAGAGCTTCATTTAACAAGCTCTGAAGAGAAATTGCAGCCCAGGGAGACAGCAATAAACGAAGTATTTAGTTGGCTAAAGTGACGGCCATCTAGCAGATATGGCCGCAGTTCAAATGTGTTAGTAGTCATGATGAAAAATGAAAATAGAGAAAGCAAAAATTTAAGCAATTCAAATCACCTCAGATTCAACAAAATATTTAGACATACCCGCTCTTTCACAATATCAAAGCGATCTTGGGTTATCTCAAGTGTTACCATCCTCTCAACTATTTTCCTCAGCAGAACGATCTGCTTGCTATTATATCCTTTTATCTTCAACTGAAACGAAGCAAAAAATGCCACATAAACAGATGAAGAAAATACAAAACACCAAAAGACCAAGAATCTTAAGATGACAGTTGGGACATTAGCTGATTCGATATTGCATGACCCCAAGATGGCAATCGCCACCTAGGCCTAATGTACAACAGATAGCATTTCATGGCACCTACGTGAAGTAGATAATCTCAAATTGCCTTCTACATCACGCATATATCATGAGATACAAAGCTGACAATATCAAACCATTCGCAAATTTTCCAATTGCATCATACAGATAAGGCTCTCAGTGAAAACATTATAAAGTGCAACTGACAAGAACACATACGACTGTGAAGGAGCCTCACACACCTGAATACCATGAACGTGTAAGTCTGTTCTGTAAGAGACACCAGCCAACTCGGCGTCATACGAAAATTCCGTAAGTGAATCTTGAAGAAGATGCAAGTAGATATCCCCCATTGCACAGTGCCGTGGGTGAGATGAAGTGATAGGGCTGCATAATGGAAAATCAAATACAGATGAGTGCATTTACAATGTTTATAATTTGGCAAAACACAACGCAATATCCTTATGTTCAAATTCCACGTGACAATCCATGCCAAGTAATATAGGACCCACTAGAATTCACTACATCTTAATCATCCAACACTTCATATCAAAATGCGGATGACTACAAATCTCTCTGAAAACTTTTTGCCTCACGCTAGAAATATTTAACAGGTGAACATTGTTTGATAAGCAAGACCTAGGTCAACCAACAAAAACGAGCCAGGCTGAAACTTAATTTATCAACCGCACCTTGTGAACTCAATATTTATGCATGCTTTTGGAAGACAGAACTTTTTGTCTTGCTTGAACCAAACTCTAAACAAGTCATTATCCTGAACAAAAAAGAGCGAAACTGAATTAAGGGAGTTGGAAGTTAGGAAAAATCACAACAGAGAAAATAGCTTATCCAAATAAGATGTAAAACAAAAACAATCTACGTAGCTCTTCCGATCATTAGAAATGCCATACTATGCAAGTTGGGAGATGCATCTGATGGGACTTTTACAGGTAAACACGCTGAACAGCAATTTTATCTCGATTTTTTTACATAATATAATTCAGTTTCTCATTTGAGAAATGTAACTCCAATCAAACCAAATTTATATCAAGATCAATAGCATCGTTGATGATTAATTATAGCGTATTTCTCAGTTTGTATTATCTACGTGCTAATTATCAATAATACAACATCAGTGAGACATTCAAAACGCAATGTATCAAAAACAGCTACAGTGAAAGACATACCATCAATATTTCTGGAATATCACTTAGCTGTGAAAAAGATTCAAAGGTAAAATTATCAAATAACAAAAATTCGAACAACAACGTTGAAAATAGATTTTCATATTTAAATTGATGTATATAAGAGTGAATGAGCTGAGAACAATAGATTTTAAAGACAGATATCATCCTATTTGGGTGAGCAGCATTTCTTTCAATCAAGTAAAGAGATCCAAATGCTCCCAACAAGGCTCTACCTGCAATGATGTTTGTGAAACATGATAGGTCAATAGAATTTTCAAAATTGCTTTGACGGAACCCCAGTGACAAATGGCAATCCTATAGTCTGAGTTATGTACAATGATGGTAGTTCGCTCATAATGACTACGGTGGTAGCAGTGGCGGGGGTGATGATGATGGCTTCTCCATGGCCAGAAACCTCCTCTTTGAGGTGAGTGGACACAGAGAGACACTACCCTTAAGCTGATAGTGATTCATTTAACAGAGATTCAGAATTGTCCAACCAGGCCCCTATAGTGTTTGCTGATGAATGATTGAAACCCCACGATATACAAATAAATGTTCAGTTCTGTTAATCAATACGAATCAATATTTTCACCTCTAAACTCTCAACTAGATCGCGAACTAAATCAACTCATGGCATTCCATAAATCAATTCATAGCAAACGGTCACTGATTCAAATGCCACACTTCCAAACATCAGTGTAAAATAGGTTCGACAGCTCACACTGAAGGTTGGCCAGAGAACTGTTCGGGAAACAGGGTGAATTGAGTATACTCGACTCGATCACCTCTTCTAAACGATTGGCAGGTGATTACTGATCCCAAGGTCAGTACCAGGCCTCCTGAGGGGCCTAATGAAAAGAGGAAGATGAAAAAGAAGAAGAAGAAGAAGAAAAAGAAGAAGAAAAAAATGACAGTGACTGATGATGGTGGTGATGATGATGATGATGATGATGATAATGATGATTGCAGTAATCCGGGTGAAAATAAAGATTATAACAATTATAAACGATAGTATCAAGAAAATGTTTAATACAATAACGATGAAAACATTGCAAGAATAAAACTGATCAGTTTCGCCCATCTTTTGAAATTGTATTTAGTTTCAATACCTCATCTGTTACTTTAGCTTTAATGTGAAATTCCGTCGGAATAAATTCATTTGGTACAGGTAGCTGTAGTTCGGGGTTAAGACCACACTCTTCCCAAGCCTGAAAATTAGATAACGCAATGAAACATTGTACATTTTGTCGCTATGGCAGCATATCATGTCTTCAATACAGCGTAGGACTTAACACACAATGATGACTATTAGGTAACACATGCAAGCTACAAAATGTGATGCAAGTATATTATTCGCAAGTCGTATTGTATATATTTTCACGTAAAGAGTAGCTCACTCAAGATGTGGTCACAGGCAAAATCACATGTGATCTCAAAAAGTTCTCTATCTGTCGCCTATGGTCTTCTAAAATTCATCACAGTGACTCATAAGCAAACGATAAATCCATCACAACCGTCGTCCTAATATAATCCATTCGAAACAGTTCAAAATAACACAAGAAGAAAATAATCTGAATTCATTATGTAGGATCCTCCATGCATTTCAAGCTTGAACTTAAGTCTAATATTCTGTGAAGTATCAGCTCCACTATGATAAACATATATTTTACTGTTCTCTGGTTTATGCAGAGTATGGAAATGCATTTTTCTGCAACCTAAGGCAGAAGATTGTAGCTGGTAAAAAATATTCACCGCGCACTTGAGCAGGAACATAAAGAAAAGGACTATTTGATATGCACCTTCTCATTATAACCTTGCCACTGCGTGGCAAACGCGAATTAAGCTCTCTCCTTAGAGGAATGCTCAGCACCTTAGTGCAGTCCTAGTCCACACTGATTCAGAAAAGACAATTAACAACGAAGAGAAACTTACTTTGATCTTCTCTGAAGGTATTTTGTGTAAATTATATTCAGTTTTATACCACTTCTCCACAAGGCTTGTCTTTCCTTCGAATGACTTTGACATTACTTTGATACTATAAATTAATTGTGACATAATCAAAACGTGGAAATCAAAGCGATGAAGAAACATCCTTAACCAATAAAAGGACATTCCAACAATACCAATATTTTCTTAATACCAATACAATATCAATTGTTAAACACAACATTGCTGATAGGTAATTGACATAACATTGATGGTGTGTGTGTGTGTGTGTGTGTGTGTGTGTGTGTGTGTGTGTGTGTGTGTGTGTGTGTGTGTGTGTGTGTGTGTGTGTGTGTGTGTGTGTGTGTGTGTGTGTGTGTGTGTGTGTGTGTGTGTGTGTGTGTGTGTGTGTGTGTGCTATCGTCTGGTGTGCTTGAGAGAAAAGTTCAGCTTATTTCCATCATATACCACAGTTAACAACAAACGCATTAATGCAATATCGACACATCAGCTAATCAAAGTCGAGTGCAATAAATAACTGGAGTGCACAATGGTATATATTTGCGACTACAATACCAACAAAACTTACTGAACATTGGACGGCAAAAGTTGATCTAAAACCACTTTAATTAGGTCCTCGTTAAAATTCGTCATCTTATACGGTGCATATAAGGCTTCTTCTACTGGATACATCTTCAAAACACGAGGAAATAAATTGAGGTGCATGATAATAATAGAAGAGATGCACCCCGAAATGACAAAGCTAATATTGCACAGAAGACAGTGTCTATTTCGATAAGATTTCCAGGATTGCATATTCAAAGCTATAACGACCACTTCCATTTTATAGTGAAATGCTTCAAACAAATAAGACTGAGGAAACAAAGTTACTGAAAACTTGGAATAACTCGAATTAATGCATAACAAGTCACGTTTATTGAAGATAACTTTTATCAATTCTCTTCATAAGAAGGCCTTTAGCTAGAGCAAGTTTTTCAGTTTTGCTACAAAGCCCCTCCAGTACAAGGCATTCATGCACTGACACTAATAGCAGCTTCGAGAAATATAAACTTCTTAATATACCACAAATTCAAATTCCAAATCCATACTCTGCAATTCCAAGACCACAACGTGTGAGGAAATTCATACTAAAACAGGCCCTGAGAGAAAAGAACAAAAATACCCAGAAGGACCAGACGTTCTAAGTTATCACTGTATGGGACTTTGTCCATTTCCCAAGTTGAAACAAACTGAAAGTTTACCGGCCAATCCCTATCTTGGACAGTGGTCCGCGCTGACAATACTCAATTCCAGCTGACGCCGACTGTCAACTAGTGGCCAACGTATAGAGGGAAACATTTCAGTTAGGATATGTGGAATCTTGCTAGGATCAAAGCACCAAAATCGTTGCATATTGAAGATAAGATCTGCCAACGTCACGTTGCTGTCTGGGAAAACCATCTCTCATATTATTGAAAGATAATAAAGATCAGCCATAGTCTGTTACCAACCTGTAACGCATGCGACAAGGTAGTGACGTAACCAAACGGGGTCTCCTTATCCTTATATCGAAAAGTCATTTCATCTAACGCCTGAAAAGGAGGAGTGAACGTGGATTATTACATTTCCTTATGCAGAAATTGAAGTTCTGCAACGAAACTTCTATTTGCTCTAAATATACAAACAACACCAAATCATAAAACCCTCTAAAGACATTTTCAAGAGCAGTTTTTTAGTGATATGGCACCTGACCCAGCTGTAAGAGCCAGTGGTCTGACAGTCGTAGGGGGTATAAAAACTACATATATTCTTCACTACCCTTAGTAGATGTCGAATAGCATTCCAGTCCCAAACGCTAAAATGATCTCCCACTTTCCCAGATCTAATGACACACCCCAAAGCGATAGCTAAAGTTGACTTGACCTGGCTTAACTCAACAATACTCTGGATATGTGGCAAGGATTATCACCACTAGGTGAACTGTATCCTTCGTTGCATGAAGAACATGATGCGATGGTACATTAGATATGGTAATACGTACATCCAAGTTGCATGGATTAACTGTTACTAAATATCAGGTTTTTGAATTCATATCTCTGATCAGTGCTCATGCTATGACAGGTGATAAGCGAATAGTATATGATATTTCTACTACAATTACATACTCAATAAAATAACCATACTCAAACAATTCTAATCACAAGTGCAAGTACGACCAGAGGGCTAAGGAATTGACTGGAATAAACAGTGCTCACACCACACAAAATCGAGAGGATATAGTGTATGTGATCATAGTTGGTGGCCATAAAGACCGGTAAGGATAAATATGAGAAAAGAGAAAGAACTAGAATCAACGCATAAATACGCTTAGAGACCTATAGCAAATTACAAGCCGATTTGAAAAATGAGAACTCAATTTTACGATTCAAAAAGAAATGCAATGACTTCAATTAAAATAGTTAAACAAACTTTATATTATATATAACTTTAAATATCTTAATTTTAGACAGGTCCCTGATTTATAGCAGCTTCCTTTAGCTGACCAAGAAACCTGTATAAATGTTGATATATAACAATTACTATTAATCGGAAATAAGGTTTGACTAGCGATTGACTTAGAGATGAAAGACTAGTCAGCTAATTAAATATCTGACTATGCAATTTAATTAAAGATGATATAATAAGGGGATGGTTAGTGAGGATGGGTGAATGAAATATTGAACGAGGTTTATGAGCGGAGATATGAGGTTTATACTTGTATGGGAGAAGAATAATTCAGGATAATACTTAAATATAAGATTAAAATGAGCTTAAAAAAGAATGGTTTAAGGAATGGATTTATTGTAACAAGAATGGATGAATGCATGAACGAGTGGATAAATCGATGAGCAAATGAATGGTCGTAAGTATGAAACAAACTAATTAATGGATGAGATAAATACTGCATGGATGGATGTTAATATCTATCAATAGAAATCTTGCTCAAAGCTATTTGGCATTTCTTATCTTTATAGAGTGAGGATATTTCAAGGAAGAGTACATTGGCTATCAGTGAATACTAGAAAGAGATACGACGAGACAAAAATGCTGAATGGATGGATGGACGAATGAATGAATGAAAGAGAGGAAAACTCTCATTCATGAATCAGGAAAAATATCTGCTAACTAATCTACAACCGTTAACTTAGTCGCAAATAGCCCTGAAAAATCAATCAAGCAAAGTCAACAAAACATCGTCGGAATCTAGTGGCAGAGTAAATGAAGGTTCCTAGGATATTTTCAGCTTAGACTTAGACACATCATCCTTTGTAACAGGATAAGTGGTGATCTGTGAACCATAATTGGCAAAAGTGACAACATAGAACTCATTGGTCGGAATTAACAAGAGCTAGCTATGCGAATGGAAAGATTAGTCAAACCAGATAACACATAATCATATCACAGCTTATTTCTAAGAGAGAAAAAGCAGGCTATTAGTTTACTAGTACAGCTATTTGAACTACAAACGACCGTACAAACAACTGCTCGAGATTCAATTCAACCATTTCATGTAATTTCAACAATGGAAAGCAAGCCGGGACAGGTGACAGCGTAAAGACCAAAACCAGTTATTATCTGGAACTGGCAACGAGGCCTGTTACTCTGGCAATTCTATTCAGTCTCTATAGGCAAGCATTGCCAATATTCTAAGCATACCCCTTCAACAGTAAACAAAATGCATCCCTGGGAAAACTGTATTTCTTAATGAGGTCAACGGTACGGAAAGACAAGATAGCAAAGTTCAGATCGGCTGCCTATAAACAAGCAACAAGATACCAAGAAATACTTGCTTTGATTTCATTGAAAATCCACTCCTGCGGCCCACTTTTCTTCAATAAGTTAATATACTGGAAAATGTTGACAATGATGTCCTCTGTATGGCCTATTCCAACGAGACCAAAACAAAATGAAAAGCGGAACACAAATTATTCTGACTGGGCAAACAAATCATATCGACTACCATTCTATTGGCATGCAGAACAGTTAAGTTTATTATTTTCATCTTTACTAAGTTATATATAATAAACATATAGTAAAAATAAAAATTAATCAAAGCAGCCTACACCTCGTATATAGCAACACAATCCACAATACATTTCTAGGATGTACCATATATATCTCATCATGACTAAACTTCGAGGGAAAGAAGTTCGCAGATGACATTCCTACTGCTATGAGCTCAGCGAGCTTGGATTGAGCTGAAGATGATAGATATTTGACACGAAACATTTGCTTTAGCTTTTTCAAGCAAGGCCTTTTTTGTTTAATGGATTTGTCACTATACCATGACTAAATGCAAAACTGAATCCTGAACTAGTCACAGAAGTATAATATGAAATTACAAATGAAATAAGAAAGCTACTGTTTAAGTCAACTTTTCTGCACTGGGGCCGGATGTCCTGCATATCGAATTCACTTGTAAGCCATTATTTCTAAAGTTTCCTAAATTTTCCCCTTTGCAAAAATTTCCCAGTAACGTCACAGACATTTTCGTAAGGATTCCTAAAAGTAATTCCCAGTGACCCTGATAAGATAGATAGTCCTTCATGCCCTTCACTCAGTCCAAAAAAGGTGAGCAACTCAAAAACACTGCCCTTAAGAAACTTCAATAAAAACAGCTGTGAAACACAGGCTGATAAGGTTGAAGCATTACCCATTCCTTCCTCAGTAAGATCCATATTAACTACGAAGAATGAGAAACCTTTAGCTCCTCTAGTTGATCCAGCGCTTAAATAGTCAATCCAGCCTGAAAGAAATATTAAATGCGACCACTAATGATTATGGAAGAGAACGGCTGGTACCTGGGACAAGAGTAGGGCGGTATCAACTTAACCAAATTTTTGTCGAGTCAACAGTCACAGCTCTAGGGATAAGATAATTCTACAATTTCTATCTCCATAGAGGGGTGTGTGCACATCAATACCATCCAATTGACTCACTTGCTGGGGAAATAACACCTACGCTTCTGATCAGTACCTCAATATAAGAGTAATAATGTTATGTATGGAAGATAGTATTAATTCCCTAAGTAAGATCCAATATCTATTTCGTAATTGATCAGTGAAACATAGGACATCAAGTACAAGATTGCACTTGACATGAAACTAGATCCTGATATCACCGGCAATGACCTTAGTACCTCAGACAGTTCTTCATAAGGCACATAAACCGTTACAACATTAGCTTGAATTACACCAAAGCCAGAAGCAATGAGGAAAGTCGATATGGCCAGGGAAAAGTAAGCATGATCAAATCATACGTAAAGAGTTCTCATAAAAATCTAGCTAGCTGGAAATGAGGCGAAAAAGAAATAAGTTGAACAATAGGTCACGCTCAATCCATTGACTCCGCAAAATCTCTCTAATGAGTCAGTAAATTCAAAAGTAAAGGAAAAGATACGGATAGTCCCACATAAGATTAGATATACAGGGAAGTGCCTGGTAAAGAGGATACTTATTCTGGGCAATTGGCATGTGAGGTAGGGTGGCCAGTTCCTTTCCTCCTTGCCATAATCTCCTCCAGTGTTGCGGTCAGGTGTCCATTTGCTACTGGATGGGTATCGAGCGAAGAAGTCCAGCTCTCTAACGACTCGGCCACTCGCGCATCAAATTCAAGAAGTACTCAGAACAACATTAATAGTTTCTAATAGAATGGAACTTCTTACCTTTCTTTTTGAGTACTGATAGTATACTTCCATAACCCTCGTGGCCAATTAAATGTGACACATAATGGTCTGGCTGAAAAACAAACACAAGACTAGATACTAGTCAAGCACACTGATAATAAACGTAAAAAATTCTTTCTAAGAACGCATAGAACCTACAAACAAAGAGCCGGAGCGCCAAATAAAACTACTGGGGGCATTTCAAATCCATTAGAAACGAAAAAAGAAAGACTATTGACAAAGACTAGCGAAGGCATCCAGTTGCTACCTGTCAAAGTAAAGATGACTACCAATAATGATGATAATGAAAATGATGATGATTGAAGATGATTGAAGATGATGGAAGATGATTGAAGGTAATAATGATGATGATGATGATTGCGTTGTTAATGGTGATAATAATGATATTGAAGACGATAAAGAGAAAAAGTTCATGACACCACATGTGAACGAGATATTGACTGGAAATCGGGCAGCACTCTGGGCAAAAGAAAGAGAATTCATTAGGGGGGGGGGGGTATATAGCCCGCTTAGCACGCTTTCACTGGCCATGGAATCCGCTTTCCATGATGCACAAACCAAGAATACAAATTCATAATCTTGTTCCTATCAGTATGCACAACCACATTAATGGAAATCTCCGTACATTTTGAACGAGTCATTTATCTTCAATAAGAATGCTGTTCTTATAACAGTTAGCAATAAAAGCTTGTCGCGTGACGTTTCTATGTAAATCCTTGCTGCTTTCTTATTCAACTTGATAATGACGTAAGGACGACATTGAAATGTCGCTCAACAAAATCATTAACATTGCAATACCCGCCAAATGTCCTTGGGATATTTACAAAAAATAAAAAAATATTCCTCCCAACTTTTCATCCTTAATCCGTACAAGCACTGCCTTTCCCCAAAACAATGCTGTTTCGCCTATGAGATGCATGAAATTGTAAGCAAGTAAAATTACTCCACTACTCCATGTGCATCTCTACAGAATAACAACATTGTTTGAGGGAGGAGAGGATGAAAGCTAAGTGCAAAGTGTTCCAGAACTATTGGCGACTAACGTAATTTTCCCAAAGAAATTTAGAACTCCCCCCCCCTTCTCTACTGAATCTTAATAGTAAACAAGTACTCGTGACGTCAATTAACAAAAAAGGTCAAATGCATATGGATAAAAATAAATTGTCTTTCAACAGATGAGCAGAAAAAAGTTAGCGATGAACACCTCTGTGTGGCAAATGAAGCGTTCACATAAAATAGTTTTGTCGTAAAAAAGGTTTTGTAAGATAATTCTGATGTAATAAACATGCGCTAAAAGTTGCAGCCATCATTAATCTCCTTACGAAGCTTGACTTCAGGTTGTACAAAGGGAAGAAAACTCAGAGTACTGTGAATTTGAGTAGCAATCTAGTGGACTTTCTTAAATACAAATCTAGTGGACTTTCTTAAATACAAATCTAGTGGACTTTCTTAAATACAAATCTAAATTTGAGAAAGTACACTACTAATACTACTGTGTTAGCTCGAGGGAAGAGCTTCAGACAAAATAAGCTCTCGACTCATTCATCCCTTTATGAATAAATCCAATTAGATGACAAGGTTTGAGACCAGCAAGGGAAATTGTTGAATAATGCAGTAGAAGAAAGTCAAATTCAACAGACAGTTCACAAAGTGGCTAAGTTGCAACGCCCAAAACGGCAGCCTATCATGAGCAATCTCATCACTCTATTTTTTATAAGAACCAGATAATCCGTGCCGATGCTCAATGCTCTTAATTTGTTTACAATTCTAGACTCAAATGTTCTTAAATTGCTCTTTTTTCCTTAAGAGTGAGTTATTTCCTCAACAGAATCTGCTTGCTAAAAGAATATTGGTAGCCGAGTGCTTGTAAGAATTCTCATCTGAGGCTAAGCGTGTTCTAGCAGTGTTCTTATTTTCTTGCCAAATCGAGGCTCAGTGTTCGTATTAAGTGCGCTCTTATAAACAAAACTGAACAAGTGGTTAAAGCACACAGAACCATAAACAATTTGCGAGAGTAAAAAGCTAAACCGTCAAAACCAGATGTATTCTGAACTGTCCAATTTTGATCTGCTTGTTGATGCTGTCTCTCATAATATTAACCTCATTACGAGAATTAAACTCACAGATATGAAAGTCAGAGTTCATTTCAATTACAAAAGGTGAAAACCACAGCGCATTCTCAGCTGACTGAAAATGGTCTAAAATATCCCGGGGGATGATTTATGAATTGCCTAAATAAAATTGCTGACGAAAAAATTCTCTTTAGTTAAATAAATCAGAAATTTATTAAAATTTTAAGTACCAGCGTCTGTATCTATTCAAAATGATATAACGTAGCTAATAAACTATCATCAGAATGCGCAGATTATCAAAACACAAAAATAAACCAGGATGATAAAAGTAATTAACAGATGGCTAAAATATGCAGCTTCCTACAACCTTAGAAACATCCAACATTCTCAGCATTGTCCTGCAACCTCAGTTCATTCTAACAACGCCAGGATAGTTTAACAATGCCAATAAGAGTTTGTCTTCATAACAAAATAAAGCACTATTGCATAGCTAGGGATACATGCCATTTAAACGTAGAGTAGCCAAGTAATTACAGAGCATACATCAACAACATAATAAACTTTGCTAAAGAACTAGACTTGAATAAACATGAAACATGCAAACACTAACTTCACATAAGAGGACCCTACTACATTTAATTCCAACATAACTCACTGCAGTACCAACGCACATTCTGCAGCTAAGGGTAATTGACTATTACAAAAATTAAAAAAAATGTCGATTAGAAACAAAAATTCCAAATGAAAGAAAGCCAGACGGAAGACAAGCATGCTCAAAGATTGAATTGTGGAAGCGTTGGGGTCAAGAGTGCGAATAAGATTATCACATACATGTTCAACAGTGTTAAGAGAGAGAAGTCCGGGGTATTCCATGAAATCGAGTTAGCTCCTTTAAGTCAGAAATTCATAACTTGAATGATATAAAACCATAACAACTCTTACATACCAACTATGACGGGCTAAAAAAAGCAGAATCAGTAGACACAATGATTTCATACATACATTCCAAAGCCTTGCGACAAAGGCAACCACGTACTCGACTAGGCTCCACGTCCAAACAGGACAAACGAATACATAATATATAAAACACACACACAAATACACACACAAATACACACACAAATACACACACAAATACACACACAAATACACACAAATACACACACACACACACACACACACACACACACACACACACACACACACACACACACACACACACACACACACGCACGCACGCACACACCCACACCCACACCCACACACAAGCACTCGCACACACATACAAACACATAATACTTCAAAGATTATGATATTTAACTATGCTATAAAGTCATAATACCTTCTCTTCGTAGTGTTTTTGTAGATCAGGCATAGGAAAGGTAAGATACAGACTCTGTGAATCTTTAATTGGCACAATATCAAGTTGAACCTGAAACAAAGTTGACATGTAAGTCGCAAAAAGCTGTGGGGGCAGGGGGAACTTTTCTTAATACACAGTTTTTCTTCAATAAAAAACAAGCTTTCTACCCTCAGCCTAGATGTCTCTTAAAATTCTTCAAATTTCCAACAATTCTAAAAACTTAATGGTCAGGTTCTATGAAGGACAAATTTTTAAAATTCACTTTTGAGGTTCAGCTTGTATGTGTTTGTTAAATGTTTTTAAGTTTGTGCGGTTTGAGCTTCGTGTTTCTTATTTACCTCTTGCTTATTCAAAAAGAAGAGTGATCAAGTTTTTTTTAGTTCTGTTGAAAAATAACCATTTGAAATACCTTAACGATTGATCAGATGTGGGTTCAAGACGGAGATATCATTAAAAATAACTAAATACACTAAGTGTGGAAAAGGAATGACAAAACAGAGTATACGACCGTGCAAGAGAGGCCTATATTGAGTAAACTATCAGTGAAACTGGACAGACTATACTTCCCCGAAGCAGACGCACAAATATAAAAGCACAGAAATCAAAAAGAGAAAAACGCAAGGTGATTTCGTAAAGGTGATTCGAAAATCTGACGAAACTAACCTGCAGGTGTTCTTTTTGCATTGGATGATCTAAATACTCTTTAACAGTCAGTTCTTTGTTCTCAACTCCACTGAATAGTGGCAATATTATCTTTTCTAATTCGGGAATGCTTTCTAACACAAAAACAATACCTTCAATTATAGGCCTGTCAATATCAAAGGAAATTAATTTGATACCATTTGGCCAGCTCCGTAATGGCCAGTTTACACACTAAGTCGCTTTCGTCGCGTGAATGAGCAACTGAGCCTACGAGCATGCGTAGTGAGCACGAACTATTTACACTTCAAGCAATACCAAGGCAGTGCAAGAGTCGCTGCTTCTCGTGATCGTGCGAGAATGTCGCTGAGGGAGGCCAGTCACTCATTCGCGTGACCAAAGCGACTAAATGGAAAGTGATCTTAACACTCACAATGACAAGCCGCACAGCTTTCCCAAAAAGATTCATCACATTCCGGTAATAAAGGAGGCAGCTGAGGAGATCACGTGCTACCCTTGATATGAAGAGCAAAAGTTATGGTTTCAACGTCTAACGTCAGTTGTGGAGCTATGGGGGTGTATGATGGGGGATACCGCAACTTGTTTTAAAATGTAGTTAGAATAATCGTGGACGTGTCACAAACAATAAAAATATCATTGAAGCTATTGAAGTTCCTTACACGTATGTATGTCGTTTTCTATCCAGAAGTGGCGTATCTCTATAGTTAAAAAGACGTCTCCTTAATATCGAAGGCGTGAATCTAATTTCCAAAAAACATTCCTACGGGTTTCAACCCCAGAATCCCATTCGTACTCACTCTCCACTTCATGACCCTAGGCATTGCCATTGTCTACCTTAGTTGTACTCTTTGACTTTGACAAAGACCTAAACGTACCAACATTTGAACACCAAAACATTCCCATCAACATAGTAAACACTACAATAAGATATATGGACCGATAGAAAAACTCGCGCAGATTTCTGTTGTAAAGTACACAATGCCCAAGTCGGAGTGTTTTTCCTGGAGATGGAGTTCATACGAAATGGCTCGAATGGGAAGTCGCATAAATCTAAAAAAGACCAATTACACTCACCTTTTCCTATAACAACTAATGACATGATATTTGCTGAATAAAATTCTTTGTGGAACTTGAGCAGTTCATCTCTAGGAACAATCCCTTGGCTTTCTGGTACAGTTTTGAGAGTTGATAAGTTTCCTTCAAAACAACATGATTATGGCATAATTTCATACATGAACATTATTTCAAAATTAAATACCTGTGAAAAGACCATTGTAAATACACAAGGTCATCTTTGTATCTCACGTTGTATTGCCGTGCAAATAAGGGATGTATTAAAGCTAAGTCATTTGTAAAAGTCTATGATAAACTTCCCTGACAAAAACAAGTTGACATCCCAATGAAATTTCCTTCATACTTACTAATAAAAACCTCACTTTTAAAGTTGTTTGTACATTGAACACGGGCACGAAAATTTACAGTACTGTTAATACCTGTTCCGAATCTGTTGTATGGGTGATTTGGTGAAAAGGTAGAGATTTCCAGTTGGCGACGCCTCCAGTGGTCACTCAACAAATTCTTTTGATTTTCTATCAAGCAAGAGAACAAATAAAATATCACAATGAGTGCTTTCTTTGAATAGCTCCTTGATACTGCAATCAAAGTAGCTTCTACTTTTGCTCATAAACTTTGCTACATATATTCCCACAGAAACCGAGTAAGCTAATTTTCATCATTACGACACACAGCATACTGTAAGGAGTTACAAGGAAACTAGTACTAAATTGTAAAATTGTTATTTAACAATTTCGTTACTAATCTTATTTTTGACCTCATAAAGATTACAAATCTCTCAAAGGGCCATATAAGATTTCGGGAAACCAATTCCAAAATCTCATCAAGATCATCACAGATTTCATTGCATTTTATTATTGAACTGTAGCGTACTCCCTACCTGATTCAATTGCATTCACTTCTCTATCCGTAGCATCTTCATTAAACAATGGGCATAAAAAGAACTGCGCAAACCTTGAGAGAACAAGATCACATCAAGCTCAAAATCATCGCTCATTGATAAATTTGAACAATGGAACTAAACCTGGTGAGTACTGAATAGAAAATGTGCTCTCGAGCTCAGAAGGTACATTTCGAAGGGTAAAACATGATCCTAGCTACATGTTCATCACATTAAAGTCATGTTCACAGTTGATGTAGATTGTAATGGATTCGGCAGTGAACTAACGCTGGATTTGAATCCTTTCAAAATCCTTTTAAAGTCTGATAAGGTCTATAAGAACTCACGACAACCTTATCAGTTACAGAGTAAGCTCTGAAACTGTTCGTAGTTCACTTAATTACCTGTCCAAAGCTTCGAAGAGGCATTCTGATCGAATGTCAAAATAATATGTCGTGTGTTCTTGTGATGTAAAAGCATTTGAAAATCCCCCATGCTCACTTAGAAACTGGAAAAATACAATAGAAAGAGAATGTTACATTCAGAGCGTCAACAATAAGAGAGGTCATTTTTTCTTTAAACATTAATTTGATACATCCATGGAATTAATGCTTACAAAAGGAATCATCTCTCTCTTTATAGTCATTCTGGACTAATAGTTTATTGTAGTGCTGTGGTTTCCATCTCAAACAGAAAGAGAATGATAAAATATTATGATGCATACTCTATGATGGCATTTGTGAGATTGAGGGTGAAATGGGGGTAAAACTAAGAGTCAAAATTAGAACTGCTGCAAGATTGCCTCAGTGTCTGAGGTATAACACCGCACCACTAATGATACTGCCTCATTTAAATAGAGCCTCACTTGCAATATTACTTCACTTACAATACTACTTCACTTACAGTGCTGCCTAACTTGCAACACTACCTCAGTTATAATACTGCCTCACCTACAATACTGCCTCACTCATTGCTCCACATACTATATTGCCTGATATACTGCTATTGAATCAACCACCAGAAGATATTTGTCATGAAGAAAGGGATAAAAAATGTGATAGTATAAAATTCTGCAATTTAATTCCTAAATGTAATTACAGGGGGAAAGGAGTGTGAAGTAGTTGACAGTAGGCTGGAGCAAAATCATTAAGAATATAGATCACAGTCGTAAATAAATCACAAATCATAATTACAAATCATTTGTGACATAGTCAAAATAATCTCTACTGCCTATTTCATAATTTACCACTGGACAGGTAAATTGAAATAATCTTTCAACAAAGCATGTTAAGCACAAACAGTTGAAATTACCTGTGTGAAAGCACTTTCAGATGGGTACTGCAAACAGAATACATCACAATGTTATAAAGCATTGAAAAGGGCAAAATGAACAACAAAAATAGTTCAAATAACAAGAAGATGAGTGCTCAATGAATTCTACAGTAATACCTAATAACTTCAAAGAGTTCTAGAGATGCATATTGCTACATGTTCCTAACCATTGTAGATTCATGGCTTAAATTTGCAATATTAGGGCTTTCAAATGATTTTTGCTGGATGGTTTTGCGATTTGAATCAATATATGATGATCTCTATTTTCTCAGGATATGCAATAAAAATTTGATAACAAACGTCTCCCAACAGAAGAAGAAGTGAGTCCAGACAAATCACCAACCTTTTCAGTGCCAAGAAACAACATGTGTTCACAAAAGTGGGCAAGTCCTGGCAATTCAACAGGATCAGAAAGATATCCTAAAAATACAAAAATACAGTAAGGGTACAGCAAAACGAAGTCTTGAGAAATTTATAATAAGTATCAAGGAATACTTCTCTCCTTCCAAACTTCATCCATACAAGAATGAAAATTTTAGCTAGATAATTACATAGATACTGTTCTTCAAAAAAATTGGGTAAAAATAGTGACAGCATCAAATAGCAGATTATGAATGCATTCAAGGAGCTTCCTTCTGTCTCCCAATTGAAAATTTGCTATGATAAGTAAATATTTAAGTTAAGAAACAGAAATATCAGCATTTGTACAGCAGCAAACAACTAACTCATTAACATATATGCTATATACAACAGTTTATGGAAAAGGTATAAAACCAGAAAGACATTCAGAGCCTGTTGCATATGCAGAAAAGAAAGAATGGATTGCTAATCATCTGGGATCCCAAAGATGAATTGCACTTCAAATTCTCTTCCTTAGTACAAATCTGCTCCCTGCAGAAGAAACAGGGTGGTGCTCACTGAGAAGATTTCCCACAAATACTTATAACCTTCAGAATATCACAGACTGCACTCTTATATCATGGCAATATTATTTTCTTTCCTGGTTACTTTTCATATGCCATTGTGCAAAACCTAAAACTGCTGCATGCAGCCCTGCAATTGTGTGCTCTGCAGATTGGGTATTGGTAGGAAATTGTGTTCAAAAAACAGACCCATTTCCAGGGTAATGTTCATGCTACATAATATTGTAAGAGAGATTTAAAGAAATACCAACAAGTTACATTCCATACTGAGGAATATAGATACATTAAGCCTATTTTCATTTGCATTACTAAAGGGCATGGAGACACACTTCAATTGACAACCCTACCAAGTAAAATACCAAATCTGCAAATTTGTAGGACACAAATCCTCCTAATCCAGCTTAACAAGGGCTACAGCAACATACTTTAGTTTCAGGGTTTTATTCCAATGTTGTTTAGAATTAAAGAGAGGTAATTGCCAGATTAAAAGGATAATACATAACAGAAGATGATATTTTGATATGTAAGAGGAGGAACAGTAGTTAGCAAAAGTAAAGGTTTTGAAATGAGCAGTTCTAGTCCTATACAGAAACTGCAAGACATGCTTGCACTTGCAAGATGTTTTCAAAAAACTGTGATACTCTTCAGTCCAGGGGGCACTCAACACATAGACATACAGGGGGGTTAGTCCAAGAATTTTACAGGCTACCCAAAGATATCAGTGTATCTTATACCCAAAAAATAAATACAAAATAATATGGACACATGATTTGATATGGGTAAACAAACCTCAGCTGATTAGGACTATGAACAATACATTTGATTCAGTTACGGAAATCCTGTGAAAACCCAAAAATATTAAGTGTTCGTAAATTTGATACAGGTCTAGAAATATCAGAATTGTATCTACTGGTTTTTGCAGGGCCCAAAAATATCATCTCTGAAAAATATTTAACCCGAAAATACCACTTTGGCTAAGTATTTGACCCAACAGTATTGGGCTGACCCCCCGCATATCTGTGTGCCAAGTGCCCCCCTGGGCTCTTTATATAGGATGGTGACTACTGGAGAGTTATGACCTTTGTTCGAGAAACCTCTTACCGATATTGACGTCTACAGCAGCAGCAGCCTTTTCTGTTGTAGGGTCACTGACCAACAACACTTTCATTTTATTTTGAAGTTCATAGCCTTTGTATTCTCTTTTGTCTTCACATGATTTTATGATATCAAACACACGACCGTAGGCCGCCATGTTGTTATACGAATAAATAGAAACAGGTTTGATATAGCCTCTCATTCGTATCGAGGCTTCAACTTGGCGAGAACCCCCCCCCCCCCCCCCGCTGCCTTTACTCTTATGGAGTCCTCTGCAAAGAACTGAAGGTGCTTCTACGAAAGCCGTTTTGCTAAGTGCTACCATCATATTATATGCCAACATTTTGTGCAAACGTATTGGGTTCATGTAAACTGGTAGCCATTGAATAAAGGTACGTTCCCTTGAGTAAGGATCAAATCTACAAGTCATGTCCTGTGAAAACCGCCTGTAGAAGGATAAAGAAGCCAGTGGAAGTAGAACTAGAGGTGCTCACTCTGTGCTGGACTATCATGGGGTGACTAGGTTGAAAAACACTATTTAACATCTTGTTGTGTCATCTTGGGCTAAATGTAATAGCGATAGATCTAAAAACTTTACTAGTAAATACCACGTGTTATGTAATTATTTGATTCAAAAAAACCTCTCATTGTTCAATAGCTTTACTATGTATTTTGTTCTTCAGAGCTGATATTGTTTACCATCCTCTGAGCCTTGAGCAAAAAGAAAGCAATTATACTAGCTTACAATCATAGCAAGTCAAGATTATCCCATAGTATTTTAATAAAATTATCCCCGGCACCCAAATAACCATGAAATCACATTTAATTTAACGCATATTTCACAATTCTATAGGCACCTCTGCCAATGTAGAGTGATATCCTGAATTGCCCTCGTCTAAACTTCCCTGAATTAAGTTGACATTAGATTACAGGCTAGGTTCTAGTGACTTACTTATAACATTGAGAAGAGGCTGCACTGGAATCGGATTTCCTTTAATCATATTTTAAGAATAAGATTCAATTGCTGTAATGACATAATCCTTGTAAATTGAACCCGTGTACCTGTGTATAACTGCAAACGCTCAAGATGAGCGATGGTAAGTTGGTTTGAATCGTAGAAGACAAAGTGCATTTCGACTCATACCATTGAGATAAATTTTGAACCTTTACATTTTACTAAAGTTTCAGTAAAGCAGGCAGTTCTCCTTAGTGATAACTCTAATTTGCTAAATTGATTCGCCAGCTTCGTGCACTTCAATCGATTTAATATAGGCTAATAGAACTTAAGCTGCTCGTCAATATTAGTCAAGTATGTAATTTTTCAGTAGCGCTAAATCACCTTGTTTTACACACAAATTGTCCCTGCCTAGTTTACAAGAGAAAGCTAGTGTTGGAGTTGGGAAGTGCTGTGTCAATTGGGCTCCATATAGATTCTAAAACTGCATTATCTGTGAATGGCAACACAGCATCCTAGATGCAAAATTCCCTTCTATGGGTAATTACCGAAACTTTTCTCTCTCAAAATGATGCAATAGTGTTGCTGCTACTATGAAACAGAGACTCAACCAATGTTTATTTTTTGCTTTTGCTTTACTCTTGGATTAAGAAATCCCTTTTGTGCTCTTCTTGCTAAGTGCTATAATATTTGAACTAATCTGATCTTTTCAATAGATGAGCTTTGGAAATACTGAATGATTCCAAGGGAGGATGTGATAATGAAAAGTGCTTTCCGTATGCTAAAGAATGTTCCCCCTTCTTCGTGTACTGGTGAAATTTTCAAGCACCAATAGGTCATTCATATAATTGAGTTACCTCCGTTGTACAGCACAATAACTTATATACGTAACATATAGAGTTGTGCTAAATATGCTGTTATGATTACTCACAAGGAACACACAACACTAAAATCACTTGCGATGATAAAATTTTTACATCAAACTCTGCTCTCTAAAGCCTCAGAGAGAGGCTTGAGTCGTAATATATAAACAACGTTTGTATTTGCAAACCGAGAAAGCAGTTCACATCTATATTGTATTGAGTTGCATTACTACTTGATCTCCATGCAACAGGGAACACTGCTACATATCTACCCTTATGCAAGTTATACCTTATCTTCTCCTTAATGTGTTAAAAATATTACAGACAAGAAGTATTCTAGGTGCCATGATATACTAGCACGATATTTTTTTAGGATATCATAAATCTGACGCTTGAGTCTCTGGCAAGGAGTCTTGATGTGAGTAGACACTGTAATTTCCCCTTGTCTCGTTTCAACCTTTAAAGTCTTGAATGCAGGTCTCCCTTTCACAATAGCACTTTGGTTCGTACGATCGCACTTCATAGCGAATGGTTATAACTTGTTTCCCTGTGCACTTCATTGAAGGTTTCTTTGGACAAAGAGGTGAGCAACTGGCAAGTTTTCCGGCTTGGCATATGCACATTAGCTTGCAATCCTTAGTGACGAATAGCTGATCATATGGGTAGGTGAACTTGCCAAGCTTGCAACCTAGAATACAATATTTTTTCCAAAATGAAATGAGTTGCAGATGCTCCGTGATAAAGCTATTAGAGATTAATTTTGAGAAGTAGAAGCTGATGCAGTTTAAAGTAGAATGTCATTAAAAAGCATATTGATAACTTAAGAAGTTATTTTCAGTTAATGACTTAAAAAGACCTTGTATAATTGTGAGATTTGTAAATTGAATAAAAAATTTATACATTGAAACTGAAAAAGAGCACATATATCTTTCTTCTAAGCGCATACTGTCCATTAAGCTCAAAATTTCTTCACATTTCAAGGCAAATATACTCATGTCTATTCAAAATAGCCTATACACTTCTTTACTTTACAGAAATACCTAACTTTTTCTGAGCCTTTGTATTCTTAAATCGTGTCTATTATGAGCCTAGGGTTATTCTTGACTTATTCTGAAATTTCAGCGACTTTGAGCATTGGTATTTGTGTAGACGATATTCTTGTCGTAACAAGTATGCTACAGGCATTTCCCGAAGAGTAGTAGAGTCGCGTCATAACGCAATTACTCCCAGACCGTATTAGAGTTCAACTTCAAACTTCAAACTTCAAACTTGTTATGTTTTCTAAAATATCTGAACTAAACACAAATGTCTGAATCTTCATGAACCTTGAACCTTGCATTATTCTTAACTTAGTCTTAGATTTCAGCGATTCTGAGTCTTAATATTCTTATAGACTATATGATTATAAAAACGTGTCTAGCAATTTTTCGTGCTGAGTTTGATAAACGGTCGCAAGGCATATAGTTACTGTCCCAATCCACAAAAATATCAATAGCCTTTATCTCTTTTCTCCGTTAAAACTTTCATTATTCATTTCTTTAATCTAAAGACGGATAAACGTCATCCTATTAATTATTTTAGAGTGGTGGAGCCCATGACACTAAGATTATTGGAAACCAAGTGGCGAACTATCTATAAATTGGATGCCCAAAAGAACTTGAGAACAGGTGAAAACATAGTGACTAATCAAGTAATGAGGTTTATTTTTTCTTCGATAGTCCTTCCGTGTAAGTGATAAGTCTCATTAATTGACTGCAGGACTGTATTATAACTTTGGAGCAGAACGGGACATATGGCTCTGGTGTGTACCTAAGTTACCAAGTTTTTTCACAGAACTATGGTTGTATCCTGGGGCGAAACTACTGAATGGTATATCATCAAGCAATCTTTTTGGTTGCTTGTATATTGGTCGGAGAATTGTGGACAATTTCATCACTGTCACATGTCATTGCTGCTTGTTACTCCATCATATAACGAAGTGCATGAAAAATGAAATCAAATTGGTGCTATATAGTGCCCGTCATGCTTTTTCATCAAGCATACAAGTAAGACAGATGTTATCGAAACTTCCAATTCAATCCTCCTTGGATGATTATGAAGAACGAAACAAGATGCAAATCAGCCAAAGATGGGATACATACGCATACGAGCAATGCACGGTTTTTTAATAAGACTTAAATAATCATGAAAAGCGAAAAGATTTATGCTCTTTCATTTGGCCTCAGTTAACAAATCACATTACAATGTCTATATGAATAAATAGACTTGTGCAGATATCATATATAACTTATCATGGATATTATCTCATATTCTTATGCAACAGGTGATCTTGAGTCAGGGTCATCCTTTAAGTAATTCGTAACTTTATGGCAATTTTCGGCATTGTGACTCTTATAAAAAGAATTATAAAACAAGCAGTGCACTGTATGTAAAAAAACTGGCACAGGATTCCTACATTTGGTATCGAATTATACAAGCAAACATGAAAGTTGAAACAAGAGAGTGTAGAACGCCTCAGAGAAGATATTGGTAGATAACAGATAAACTTTGCCAAAAGCTGTTTTCAGTGTACTCTCCAGGAACAATTAGTGTTCTATGGATAAATGACTTATTCAATTGTAAAAGAATGTTTTGAGCTACAATCCTAGCCAAAATAGTTGGAACACTTAAAATATTCTAATAGAATTTTTCTCCTCCTCCACCCCTCCCCTGATACTGTACAATGTTGAATTATGAAGATGGTGTTCTGCTTTGACGGTTCATTTGACAGGTAGATAGGTAGTCATTTCCTATGTACAAATCAACATTGTTCATGGTGAGAGGGGGAAGGGAAATGGGAAAAGGAGAGTTATCTACTGGCAGTAAAATAGGAATAACTTTAGTCTTTGAGATGAATTAATCGTTAGTGCTCCAACTAATTTTGGCAAGGATTGTAGGTTAATAATACACAAAGTTACCCAACGCATTACGGTCACATCTTCAATTTCTATTCAACTGTTATTTGATGTGTTAGGATATCCAAGATTTCCAGGACAACCAGTCTTGTTAATTAATTGAAAGTTCATGTGTTAACTGAATGAGTACTGGCAGATAAAGAAACGTCAGCTATTTAACACGGGTAGATTGTGGGTGTATAGACAGTACAGAAATAGGCTTACTCACTATAAAGGGTCATGAATGCGATTTGCCATTGAGCCACATCTTCACACGATCTTAAAATAGAGGTTTAGCCTAAGGGAGTTGTCTTCATATAACCAGGTTATTTGCTGGTTTTATTATCAGTGGCGGATCCAGAGGGGGATGGTGATCATGCTGCAAGCAATAAGAAATCATCATATGAAATTTAGCGCTTAAAATAGACGGAATCTGCTTGACTGGACTTTTCTATTATAATCGTGGCAACATAATTTATATAAGATATAGTTTGCAAGCCTTCTCAACTACTGTTTGATTTACGTAACATATCAAACCAAGATGTGTATCACAGTTTCTGTTTCTGCAGTAACATGCAAAATGACAATCAACCACTTTATAGTTCACTTTTTCATCTTGCATCGGATGGAGATAGCCTTGAGTTGCTGATTGCATACATGCCTATTAAAGAGCATCTGCTGAATGGCAGATTTCTGGAGGTTAACATCAACTTCTATAGAAGGATAATGGGTTTTCTACTTTGCTAGTTAATTTTCTTATGCAAGCACCAAGAGTCTTTAAATAGAATGACACACTTACAAGGAAGATTTTATTTAATTCTCGAACTGTTCTAAATTCTTAAAATACTCTGATAAGTTCTATGTTGCCAACAAAATGTGCATATAAATCGTGGAAGTATTTAGATCCTTTAATTTCTGGAAAGAAACACGAGTAAAGTCGAATCGAACACTAGCTCAGGCCTACTGCATATGTCTAGAAGAATTTTGGTGAGTGAAGATATCTAGAGGTAACTAAGATAATCTGCAGTGTTTGAGTTTAGGATTGGCCCATAAATAGGTGATACAGCCAGAAAGTCAGAAAACTAATGAGGAGGGAAATTGGAAGGCGATGATCGTCAGTAAGCAGATTCAACAGAAAAATTGAATAGAATGACTACCCAGAAACGACTATAGAAAGTTTCAATTTATAGAGAAGTGTCGTTATCTATTGAGAGAGCTAGAAGAGATTGAAATATGTAATGGATGAGAGATAAGGAAAAGCGGAGACAGAAGAAAAGAAATTGGAAGCATTAAAAGAAGGAAAATGGAAAAGCATAGAAAGGATAAAAAATAATGAAAGCAAAATGGAAAGAATGAAATCAAGAAGTCAGTTGTATGTAAAGTTTAAGGAATCCAAACTTGGCTTCGCATATCTTCAAAAAGTCTTTTTGAGCAAGGTTGTCAACTGCAGTTCATTTACTTAAGCATTGGGTATTTCAGCTGATAAACAGGACTATCGAAAAGATGATGCTTCTGTGGGTTTTGAAATAAAATCTTTGCTGACGAATTGGGTGCAACATAAAGGAATGGGTGTGTTTTCTGATAGCCCTGTCACAATTTTTCATTGTGCCTATAATATTGGGAATTGTATGCTAGATACCAATTTGGGCAATGTATAAAAGTAACCATGTGTCTAGAAAGTCAACATGGTTTTATCATACCCTTTTGAGTCAACAGATGATTTTACCCGAATTCCTCCCCCCCCCCTCACCCATGATTCATGCTAGATGAACCACACTATTTAGCGCAAAGTCACAGGAATTTCCGATAGAAAGCAACTTTTACCAATGAAATGGTACAGGTGGGTTGAATGCCTCCATGCCCTTCTTGCAACAGGCTGCTGATATCACACATTTCTGTTCTTCACCATAGCTCGAAAAAGCGGAGAGTATGAAATGTCGGATAACGACCGAAAGGTGAACCGAGTTATGAAACGTTGGTTCACATGTCGGTCATTATCCTACATTTCATACTCTGATGAGTGTCTGAAGAAAACAACTTTTCAGTATGCTTTAAGAATGTTCCCGCTTTTTCGAGCAATAGTGAAGTCCTGTAGTAACAACGGACTTTTCACGTACTTCTGCTCTTCCAAAGTACAAAATTCTCTGGATCAAAATCCTCCGTATTCACTTGATTATAGCCGACTTTGCTAATAAGCGTACCCACAAACCAAGCGAACAGATATTTGCTTGAAATGGCCGGCGAAAATTCTGATTGGAACCTGATTGCACACTTAAACTTTTGATTGTAAACCGCAGCAAAACGTGCCAAAAAATTATAAACCGTGGCTTCTAATTGGGAATGTTCAGAAGTCGTTTATGGTCTTGAGTCTATCTTCCACTAATGATTATGATATATGTGGTTGCTATGGCTATTGCTTATCATGGTTACCTTCGACAATTCACATTCTCTTTTTCAAAGGCCACTTTAAATTTGCGACAATAAGATAAAATACTTTGGAGCAAACGCACTATGATGTACCCTTTCTTAGACAACGAGCTAAAAAGTAGATAAAAAGCTGATCCATTTGACTGTCGAAATGATTGAGAGTTTGGTTAACTATTACTGCAAAGATTCTGTTTATCGGGAGAAATAGCTGAAAGCTGCAGATTCAGTTGAGACTGCATACGGATAAGAAAATAGCTGTGTACCATTATTCATGCGAATACAAATTTAGTGATATAAAATCAAAAAGCACTTTTGCCGAAATGTTGCTCTGTGTTTTTCAGTAACATGCCGAGATACTGAATCAAAAACATTGATGCATTTAGGACAATAGCCCATATGATTTTAAATCATGCAGTGAACGCATTTGAGTAATTGAGCTATGAACACCTATCGCTTAAAATCTTCATAAAATGAGATACGTTAATCGAAACTTTTGGTGGCATTTACCTTTAGAACCAGTCTTTAATAGTGCTTCCATTTAACATATCTATTTGAACGGTATGCCACACAAAGCTCTGAAATTCGCCATGGATCGGCGTGAAGTTTCCTGTTACAACTATGGTCACTGATTTGGATTGATAGCCAATCTGCTTTGGTCTACTGTATGAAGGGTGTGGCACAGAGAACCGAATCCGAGCTGTAATTGAATAAGCCCATGTATATATATATATATATATATATATATATATATATATATATATATATATATATATATATATATATATATATATATATATATATATATATATATATATATATATATATATATATATATATATATATATATATATATATATATATATATATATATATATGATGTATATAGAAAAAGTAGTGCGTACAAGTTGAGTTAGGAAGAGTCAAAATCATTTCCTAATTCTTCATCCTCAAGTGATAGATTGATAGCTTGTGGAGTTAGCGAATTTCTCACGGCAGTTGAATGACAAAAAGTCAAGGCTAATAATAGCGTAATATTTTGGGGGCGGAAGTCTTCTATTTTGGTGAAATTCAGTACTGAACGATCGACTGGTCCAAAAGAAGAGGAGATAGTTTCTCCATTATCATTTCATAGGTGATAATCACTTCTAAAAATAAGCAAAAATGATTAAGATCCCGTTCTTCAATCCCTACAACGTCTACGTGGATTATTTAGGGGTCAGAGCCTAGTGAAAAGCCTACTGTACAGTCATACTGGTATTAAGACATATTCACAGCATTATTTTCTCGGGCGCTTTCCCAGTCACCTAATTTGTAATGGAGGCATAATAATCAGCAGTGTTAGAATTACTTGAGAATAACATAGTGGTATACTGCATAGCCGTAGAATGTTTGAGAATTCTGTTAGGTCTATTTTCTCCCAACTTGATTGACCAATCATAATGCAGAATTCAGACCACATATGCTATGACTAGACCCATTTTGCATGATGATTGGTTAATTAGACTGGGAGAAAATAGACCTGACAAGGCTCTCAAACATTTGGCGGCTATGCTGTGGTACACAGTAAATTGCAATGGTGGACAGGGACAGAGACCTTGAGGTCTGTGAATTTCCGGCATGAAAGGTGCATCTCAGGAGAATATGTATGCTAAAATAATATCAAATAGAGTGCTATCAATCGCGTACGATGCAATCGCGGAAAGGGTCGGTGTAAAGCTGACGACAGGTCCCTAGTTCCAAGCGTTTTAAGCTCCTTCTTCTATTAAGCACCCGAAAGTACAAACTTATGTCAAGAGATAGTCATTAATTCATTCGCTGCTTCTTGTTTTCTTGCATCAAGTTTTTATTTTTCTAAATCTTTGAGCGAAAACAAATTTTCATCATAAAATTGTTGGGTAGGGAATGCGGGTACAATTTTCAAGCAAGGCGGGCAATGCGCTCGCATCGGCTTAACTTTGTGCCTGTTTTCGTTTTATTTGTTTAGGTTCAAAGCAATATGCACAGAAAGATATATCAGAAGATACTTTGCACGTCTTCAAAATTTCCAAGTTATGATGAATAATCAGTGGGTCAACTGTTGCAAATAATGATAGTGACTTTGAATTGTGAATTGTTTGCAACGGACACAAGACTTTATTGCTCATATAGCGAATGATCTCTCTTTACATTGATTGTTCCATGAACTATAAGATTTTATGAAGACAATCAATTGTCTGTTTTGTTGCATAACCTTCATTTGCAATCAATAACCTACGTCAATCGACCCTAAACTTCTGCTAAAGCCTGGACAACTTCACACGGGTATATAAGAATTTTACAATACTGCTAATAGCATCCAGTAGGACGCAGATGTGTTCCCATGGTTAACCCTGCCAGAGTATAGCGTGATTGGATCAAAATAAACATCGCTGCATTGTTAAAGTTTCTAGTTCACTCAAACAGCTTTAGACAAATCTTGCCACTTCCTCGAAGTTAGCTGATTAACAATCTTATATTCATTGCAGTTGTCTTTTTATATTTCTGTCCCTATCGCCTTGTTCTCGTGTCATATTTTCCAACATTGGTTCTAAACAAGTGCTATATTGAGTCATAGAAGCTGAATTTAACCATAACTTACCTTTTCATCCTAAGACCACTCCTAGCTATACACTTTGCAAAGCAAGCTTCCCTCTCTGCATAAACCAAAGTTTTGAGTATGCGTTGGACAACGATATTATTATGGCTGCAAATAGATCTACTCTACCGACAGTAATAATGGCTCTTTAGCTTCATCAAAGTTGAATTACTGTACTCATTTTTTGGACAATAAGAAAGTTAAAGAATTTGAGTAGAATGCAAATCAATCCGATTGATTTCAAGATTCATAATGCTAGGTAATGAAGAGAATATCTGAAGTGATAGCCCTGAAGTCACATGGTTCACTGCATAGTTCGCTGTTCTGGCCAGTAAGGAATGTCTCTATACATTGCTTGTAGCTATCCACTAACCAGAATTTTAAATTAACTTTAATACCGTTGTTTTATCAAAGTAAGGAATCTATGTTCTAAAATTCAGGGGTACTTCATGGAAATGAATGGAATCTGATACTTCCATTATTTACAGAAGAATGAGCAAATGAAAATGTCAGTTGTTTGTAGTCATTACTCGTCCAATAAAAGAAACAATTCTTGTTAAACTGCCCGAAATGGCTGGCGACAAAGAATCGAATATGCAGGATAAATTTACTAAAACATAAGATATTTACTTGAGAGTAGCAACATAGCATATTGGCTGTATGCCCATATCGTGCAGTTGTAGTCATGCAATTCTCGACTGTTTGACAATTTACTGCTTTTCAGCTTCATAGAAATAACTAAAGTGATTTAAAGAAATGGCACAACTATGCCAATTAATGGGAAATATTACAAGATTTAAACTCGTATCAGTCAGAGTCTGGCAACAGATATTCATTGTACATAGCCTTGTAATTGTGATTTTATAAATGGCAGAAAAGAAAGGCTGTCTTGTTATTACTTAGAACAATGGATAGAAAGTAGCATTTCAATGCATACCCGTCAGTGCTTTGGCATCAAGGTAGATAAACATGCACATGACAACTGCACACAACAATATTGTCCTCGCCATCTTTGGCTCTGAGTGCTGGAAGTAGTAAGCTGTGTGATTTTGGGTTGGTTTTCTCAATGAAAGTGATATCTACGCGCTGAACGGACGATTGCGCGTTGTTATAAAGGGATACTTTGTGATGTCATCAATATTAATCGAGGTTACACGCACAAAAGGTGATCAACCGCATATAAACTTGTTTTTGGCATATGGATAGATCGTGGTTGTCTCTAATTTATTCAAAACAGCTCTCCCACGCAGAAGACAGACCAGTCTACGAAAACTGCTTCTAGAGGTCTGCAAGTGTTTAACCTCGAGTACTCCTCGAGTGCTTCGTAAATGCACATTCCAGCTACTACCCCCTAATCTGGATGTTTCACGACAGATATCTAAATACAAAATTGAATAAAATTCACGAAAGAGCACTCAGAATTGTCTATAAGGATACCCATGGTGACTATGAAGCTTCATTGAAACTAGATAATGCAGTGTCTGCTCACCAGCGCTATCTACAATGCTTGATGACTGAAATTTACAAAACCAAAATCAGCCTAAACCCCAGCTTCATGAAAGAGCTTCTAAAGCCAAGAGATTTATAGTATGATCTGAGAAATAAAAATACTCTTGATACACCAAAAGCAAGGACAACGTCATACGGCATAGAAACAGTGCAATACATTGGTCAAAAACTGTGGCAAATGCTACTTCCCAATGTTAGAGAGTCCCCATCATTAAAAGCATTCAAAAAAGAATTAAGATCCTGCACAATCAAATGTGATTGTAGACTGTGCAAAACGTTCATATCTAGGGTTGGTTTTATTTAACTTTATACCGTTTAGTTTAGTTTCTACCTTGTCTAGTATATCTATTTATCTTCATACTGATAGTTGGCCTTAATTAGCTTTATAAAGCTATATACATTGTAAGCCAACTTAAAATAAATTATTTATTATATATTATTATATTATTATAATTATAATACTCCCTCCCCCAAGTGGGACCCCATTTAACGTAAACCTATAGGCAACAATCTTAGAATAAAAGATCTCGTCCAATTAAAAAATACCAGAACATTGAGATACAGGAATACAGTAGTTTGCTGATATTTAAAGGAAGCACGCTACTGAGCACCTTCTCTAAAACGATAAAATCTGTGATAAGCTACAGAGAGGCTAGGAACAGAGAAAAAACTTGGATGGGGTCCACCTGTAATTGCTTTTATTTGTCGAAAAGGAATAAAGAAAATTGTACATAGATAAATCAGTTGGCCTGCATTAGTTTCTAACGGGCTTTTTCTTTAGCACTTAAATAACGTATTAAGAAAAATTGCAGTCATCATCATTCGATCCACCTACTATATTTTCTGCTTGAGAAACAAACCCTGGACTACAGCAAATGTGCTAACGCACTAAGAAATATAGATGCATGTAACCTCAATGTATAGATTTGTATTGATGAATTTGTTGTGTGTTTCTTTCTTTTTGCTTTGCTTTTGTTAACTGTATGTGTAAGTTGTCTGCCAGATACAAATTACCTATAATCAGAGATTTTTTTACTTGTATTAGCGAATTGAAATATACAAATGAGAAGATTCAAAAAAAGTTATTGGAAGTAGTGGCTAACTACTGAATTGAAACAGTGGGGTAGCTTGCTCCTTCTTGATGAGGGTACAAAAGTAATAATTTACTAACAGGAACCCCAGAAAACTTTGTAATTTACTGACGGGATCCCAAATAACTTAAAATTTCAAGCTTCGGAGCTGTGAATCGTGAATTAGCTTTAACCCATAACCATTTATTGTTGAATGCATATTGCATTGCTAGAAAATTTCCTTCCGATGGCTGATATTTCATTGAGTGCGTTATGTGTATGCAAGTATTTTCCATGCCGATGACCACTAATAAACCTATATTTATTGATCGACTTCTGATAATGGGGCTGTTTGGCGCATCCCCACTCGCTGTAAGATGAGCGGTTTTATTTCTTTGTCGTTCTAAGTATAGTTATCTGTTTTTATGTAAGTTTCTGTATCTCGGTAAGAAGGGATATCATTATAAAAGAATTGTTATTATTATGATCATTATGTCCCTCCTCCACTAGCTATGCCCTTAGTGCTAAAGGATGCCGTTCAAGATGTGAACTGTAGCTGCACCAATGGTATATATTGCAGAGCGGAAGGGCTGCTTATGCAGAGTTCACATAGGTAATCTCAGAATTGACATCACATAAGCTTTTAGAACGACTTGACAACTGATGTGAGACACGATCTTATCTTGATTTACAACAGCAGTAGAGCGGTCCCTCGTTTATCGCTGGGATTAAGGTCTAATAATAACCCACAATAGGCGAAATCCGTGAAGTAGGCATCTTTAGTTTTATAACTATCATATATGTTTTCCAGCTGTAAAATCCCTCACCACACATTTAATACATTTTTCCTAGACGTATACTCACAGTTTTCTGGTACTTAAACTCTCCCAAGCTCAAATCCTTGTAGATTTTTCAGAGCAAGGACAGAATTATAGAATGAATCCAATGATCAGGACACAGAACACAATGCATGGTTTCTCTCAGCCAATCAAGACGTAGAACACAATTGTCTGGTTTAAAAGAATTTTTCAAATGCTTTATTTCAATGCTATGGGTGCTTATTTAATTTAATTTTTTTTTGGAAATTAACCAAGTATCAATAGAATAGACGAACTCTTTTCCAAAAAGTGGGAATTGTTCACATGGCTAGTATTTTTATTCACTATTATCGACTGTTACAACCGCAGACATTAGGCCTCTTATTGGAGATCCAAACAAGGTAGCTAGTGGCCTCATGCGAGACTCTTATGTTGTAGTGAATAAGAGATACTGGGTTACTGGGAGATACTGGGTCGCGTCCCTGGGGAAATGACCAAACCCAATACGGGCCCCTTTTATAATGTAACCTCCTTGGAAAAAGCCACCAATCCGCCCCTGATCTTAATATATTTACTGATATGATCCTGTACCGTTATTCATCACAGTCAACATGATCGTTAGTCTATTTTCTGGAAGTTCTGATTTTGATCCATATAAATAAATATATATATATATATATATATATATATATATATATATATATATATATATATATATATATATATATATATATATATATATATATATATATATATATATACAATCAGTAGCTAGCGAGTAACCAGGGTTTCTCCTTTTTCGGTGCAAGCAGAAAGGTTGATGTAATGCTCAGAAAAACCCGGAGAAAATTAAAATATATATATATATATATATATATATATATATATATATATATATATATATATATATATATATATATATATATATATATATATATATATATATATATATATATATATATATATATATATATATATATATAAAATGGTGGACGAGTGATCGAGTGGTTAGAACACTTGATTGGAATGCGGTGGCTACATCGATGGTTCGAGGCTAGCCTTCGGACTGTAGCTCGGTTCGGATACTCGCTTGCCGTCCACCCAGAAGCAAATGAGTGCCTTATGGTAACTCTGGGAGTTATAGGTGGCGATGAAAGGAGGAAGCCATCCTGCATCGGTATGCCAACGTCATACTCTCTAACAGGCACCAACACGTACTTTTACCTTTCATATCATAAATAATTATGAATGGCAGAAACTTCTTCACTGACGAAAGGAATATAGATCTGTGATCAATATCCGAAATGCAGTGGCCTCTCTTCCACGTTACGCAGACAGAGATACTGCACAAACATGACACTGAATACATAGATTTCCATAGGAAGCTTATGCAAATTAAGAAAATGAAACAATGTGCTTGCATCAAAATAGGTATCAACTTGCTTAGGTCTCCGAAGTCCAATCTTGAACTTCCTTAACTTATTGAGCTGCCGAGTACTGCTTTCCTATCTATCAACAATCTATTAACAGCTTTCTTATATGAAAAACAAGTAATGTTGTATAGTTCGTTCATAATAATAGTGTTAGTAATGGAAATATTTACAGAGGAATGCCTCTATCACTGGAAGTGCTTTTCATGAGGATCTTCTATTTGTCCACTTAAAAATATTTGAGTTAAAATTATGCCATAAAATACAAATAGTAGAAAAAACAGTGTTATTTAGCAATAAAACTATTGTATAAGTTTAAAAAAATGATACATCCAAAAACTATGTCTTAAAAGTATCAAAATTTGCTGCCAATTTATAATGGAGATGTGATTACTCAGGGTCTTTTCCTGCATTGGTTGGCCTGGTTTTAGTCTTGTCTGCTATTTTATCAAAGGAAAAAGTTACCTACGTTGATACTGCATCCACCAGTCTATGTTCTTTCGACAACTTAAAATGCCACAGTTGTTTTAATAGTGCGATAATCGTTAGGCAGTTTAGGAAGTTTACATGAAAACAAGCAAATAGTTATATGAACAAACAAGCAAGTAACTGTAAATAATAAATATCAACATGCGTATCTATAGCATCTTCTTTAGCATTCGCAAAGCCCACAAAGCTTAACCCATAAATTGCTATATTTCGACTTTACCATATCACTTGGATTATAATAGAGTTTTAAGTGACTCAGGCAGATTCTCTGCGGCAAAATTGAAAGAAATTTTGGTTCACCACAAAACTATGTATATGAAGCTTATCAAGATAAATTTAGATTGTTGATAGATGGTATAGCTTTTGTAAACCAATCGCAGGATTGTAATTCCAGGGAGAAATTTTTACTAGTTAATTTTTGCAGCTATTACAACAGGCCATAAATTTTAGTTGGTTAGATATCTAACCATTAATTGCCAGTAGAAGTCTTATAAAATTAAACGTATTTATACATTATGTTCTGCAATCTGTTTATTGAAAAGTGTGGTGTTGATCTTTCTCCACTGATAAGGGCGTATTCAACCACCAAGCAAACGTATTTGTCACCCTCGTTGATTGGCTTAGATAAAGTTATATGAATTTGATAGATTATATTCGGTCATTGCACTCAAGATGACTTGTGTATTCCAAACGTGGTGATTAATCTTAGATAATAACAAATTGGTTTTGCTCCTGAATGCCAATGCAGCTCGTATGTGATTTGTCTAGGGATGCAAGGCAAATAGAGTCAATTTAGAGTTAATAGAATTAATTTATTAGATATCATTGTTGAATTGTAAGTACCATTTGCAATGGGAGCACGATAACCTTGAGTTCTCTCCCGTTGCGAATGGTACATAGTAATGTTGATAACTTCTCTGTTAGAGTTGTTTTTTATGGTGATATATATATAAATAAATAAAAAAAAGAAAAAGACATTCCTTATGTTAAAAAAAAATTTAGAGCAGTGGTAGACATTTGACTGTTTATGGGGGGGGGGGCAGACCATGGAAGCACGAGGCGAAGCTCCGAGAAAAATGCTTAGCAACCATGACTTAAAATTATACTGTTCTTTAAAGTTATTTGAATAGCAATTGCCTCCATCCCCCTAGTGTTTGCGACTGATGTAGAGATATCCTGCCTCGTTCTCATGCCGACTGAGTAAGAAATTTCCCCTGCCTCCTTTGTAAGTAGACTACTACTTACAAGCACAAAAAGCTTATTGATTGTCACCATCTTAAAATGACTGTTGATCCATATTGACTTTTGAAAGACACTGGTGTAGTTGCAAGTGCTGTGCGGAACGATTTACCATTAAGTCTCTTTATAATTTTACTGTAAGTGTCTCGACATTTAAACCAGGGATCATATCAAAGATCATGTTTTTAACAGAGAGTCGAAGCCACTCCTTTATAAGTTACCTTTAATCCAGCATAAGTCCAAACACATACAAAGTCATACCACAACTGAAGTCATAGATTGTTACGGGATTTGTAATTATTGGCAAACTGAACACTTTCTCATGGAGACTTAATGCTTGTTTGCTCAAGAATGCACATTACCCATTGTACTTACACTGCTATTAGGTCACTTGATTCTTCATCGCAAAGGGTTAATTTGACAATCAAAGAACAATTCCAAAGGGGGCTAGCTTCAGGGGCGTACATTAGCACTTTGAATAGGGGATATAAAAAGGGAAATTTACATACACGCTTTTTTTATAAGAAAAACGTTTATAAGAAAATGAGGCTCAAATGGCCACAATCTTAAGAAAATCCTAAGAAAATCACAAGGCTCAAGTTCAAGAAAATGCTAAGAAAATCACAGTTCATCTTCTTTCCATACCAGAAATTGATATTGGCTCATTTTCACAAACTCTTGTACAAAGCTCGAGACTTATGGTGGCCCAACAAATACAGAGTAGCCTGTTTTTCAGTCAGTTTATTCCTGCAAAAGTTAAGAAAATCTTAAGAAAATCTCAGCCTCAAATTCGTGAAAAGTTAAGAAAATTGAGCCTCAGGAAAAAAGTGTTTTTCTTATAACAAAACGTGTATGAAATTGCAAGTCTTGCCAATTATGGACCAAAGTATGTGTGTGCTACCGATACAAATTTATAAATATGAAGTTGATTTGGCCCAGTACTGAACCGTTCTGAGCTTCTTAATAACCCCAGTTCTAAAATCTTCTTAAGACTTTTTCAAGTCGTAGTTTACAAGCACTAGAATCAGCATGCAACATGGGCCTAAATGTAGCTGTGGAGCACGTTTGTGGAGAGAATCCTGCATGATGATTGGACAATTAGGTTGGGAGAAAATAGGTCTGATCAGCCTCTTAAACATTTAGCGACTATGCTGCCAAGCATACGCATGCTAGCTCAAAGCTATATGCAAAAGCTATGCACACATCGTAAAAGAAAATATAGTATATTCATATTAGCATGTCAGCTCTCTCAGATGTTTCTGGAAACATTGGTATTACAAACTTATTAATTCATTTACACAATTACGAACTTACTTATGCATATACTTACGAGCTTGCAAATTTACGCTGCAACTTACTTTCTATGAATCCAAAGAAGTATTTTCAAAACGCATTCAGTCCGTGCTGTATATTCCCTTACGGTTTACTCTCATCTCCATTTTTATTATTAAAAATCAAATAACACTTAATGATTTGTCTAGTTAGTAACTCACCAATCTACTTATATACTTAGAATGTAACTAGTACACTTAATTTGCATATATGCATATTTACTTACTTGCTTATTTATTTACACGGCGGTAAACAAGTCAACAGCCAAGCGCCCCTAGAAATGAACGATCTTGTTATCCACACTATGGAGGAAGGCGATGCTTACCGATACTCAGGTCAGGACGAGAACATGGAATACGTAGGATAACTAAACTAAGAAAGAGTTATGAAAGAACTGTACACCAGATGCAGTAAACTGTGGTCCTCTGAACTCTCAGCCTACCGTAAATCCTCGAATTAGCCCCCCCTCGAATAAGCCCCCATGCTAGAACTGCAAATTGTTAATAAGCCTCCCCCTCGAATAAGCCTCCACCCTAGGTGATGATGAAGACTTTGATAAAGACTAATGCTTAAATTTAGACTGTTCTTGTAATAGTATGGAGAAAAGGAGTTTTGGCAATGAGCTTTTTATACAACATTTGTCAAATAATTTTATAAGCTCCCCCTCGAATAAGCCCCCTCAAATAAACCCCCTCGAATAAGCCCCCAACCAAAAAGCAGCAAAAATAAATAAGCCCCCAGAAGGCTAGTTCGAGGATTTACGGTATAACAAAGCTACTGCACATAATACTTTCGTATCAAATGCAATCAACCCCACCTTTGGTGTTATTGATTGGAATAAATTAAAGAGTTAAGGGGTTCATCCACTCGAAAACCTAAATTCACCATCCTTAAAGATTCAACAATAAAACTTGGCACATAAGGGTATTTAACTATGCTAATTTCAAATTTGTTAGCAAAAATCAGTCTATTTTTAGCCGTTTCCATGGTAACAGCTAAAAAATGACAGAAAAGTGATATGTTTTAGTACATGGAAATTTTTTCCATGAAATGGCCTTCAGTTGATGTAGATAGATAAAAAGCATCAGGAGTGATTGGGGAATGGGATATAACTTCTAGCTTTCAAATAAATGTAAATTATATGACTATATGAAATTTTACTTCCAGAATTGTGCTTTTTCGGTTCACACAGGGAGAATTAAAGGCCTTCTCTTCAAATCCAGCAACATTTACGACAAAATAGATGCCTATATCCCACACAGCATTATGTAAGCTTCAAAATGATATATTGGAAGTTATACTGTGGTGATGTTATCAGTGAAATTTGCATTCACTAAACATGCTTAGTAGATGGAAATGTTGAACAGAGAAAAACAACCTCGGAAGTCCGTTTTCAAACGCGAGTAAGTGCCTTTTTTCAACTTAATCTGGAAGACTTAAATATCAAAGAGTAGAACCTCAATCAATTTGTAAATAGAATGAACGGTCTAGTGTGCAATAACTTGAGAGATAATAACAGCTCAGTGAAGCAAAATCAAACAAAATCGAACTGCCTGTTGAGAAATATAAACCGAAATAAATTGAAGCGGACACTTGGGTATCTAAATTCTATATAACTTGACCTCGGAAATCCGATTCATTGCAAATGAACAAATTTTCCTGATGAACAAGACAAATGGGACTACCAAAATGCTGAACGTGATTTTGAAATCAGGAAAAACTTTTGGAACTAAACGAATAGATTCCTTGAACATCCTTTTATAATCGTCCCTATTTTTGATGTGGACATCTGCAACATGTATTCCCGCGAAGTCTCAAGTAAAGTATATTTTTGATTCGTACTCTTATATATATAGGTGCCGCAACGTCATTCGTCATGCGAACAACGAACAGAATGCTTCGAAATTCCAATTTAAATCTAAGGCTCCCCAAGAATGAAAACGAAATTTGGGCAAAACAGCTTTGCATACAGGGGGGCTACAATTTGGAACTCACTGCCTAATGACTGTAGAACAGCTCATTTATTCTTCTTTTAAGTTTAAGTACTAGTTTTGTAAAACTTTTTCTGTATTTTTTGCCATATTTTATTATTGTATTTTAGCTGTATACATATTTTTTTCTTTTTATAGGAGGGCCCCTTGAAAACCAGCTTTGCTGAAGGGTAACCCTCCTAAAAGATGTAAAAATGAAATGAAATGAAATTCGTCATCTTTGTGCCGCGTCGTCTTTGTGTCGACGCGGCACAACGACGACACGCCTATGACGACGCAGCAAAAAGACGACGCGCCACAAAGACGACGCGCCAATGACGACGCAGCAAAAAACGACGCGCCAAAGATGACGCGCCAATGACAACGTGGCAAAAAGACGACGTGCTAATGACGACGCGGTATAAAGACGACGTGCCGATGATGACACGGCAAAAAGATGATGCACTAATGGCTATGCAGTAAAAAGATGATGTAATAATGATAATGCAGCACAAAGATAACATGGCAAAAAGACGACCTGCAATGACAATATGGCACAAAGATGATGCGCCAATGATGATGCGGCAAAAAGACGACGCGCTAATGATGACGCGGCACAAAGACAACGCGCCAATGATGCAGTACAAAATTCATTTCATTTCATTTTTACATCTTTTAGGAGGGTTACCCTTCAGCATAGCTGGTTTTCAAGGGGCCCTCCTTTAAAAAGAAAAAATATCTATACAGCTAAAATACAATAATACAATATGGCATAAAAACAGAAAAAGTTTTACAAAACTTATACTTAAACTTAAAAGAGAAATAAATGGTGCTTTGCGAGCATGGCCTTTAGCTTCACTTTAAAAGCTGCAAAGGTATGAGCTGTTCTACAGTCATTAGGCAGTGAGTTCCAAATCGTAGCCCCCCTGTATGCAAAGCTGTTTTGCCCAAATTTCGTTTTCATTCTTGGGGGCCTTAGATTTAAATTGGAATTTCGAAGCATTCTGTTCGTCACTGCAGATATTCTATTGAAAAGACTGGGCAAGTAGGCAGGCGCTTGGTCATTTATTGCTTTATAAACCATGCCCGCAGACTCTTGACGAATCATTTCAGCTATACTAGGTAATCTTAATTGTCTCAGGATCGGTTTAGCAGGTGCATCATACGGGCTATCCGTTATAATTCTTATGGCTCTGTTTTGTAACTTTTCTAGAGTACAGCGGGTAGTGACTCCATATGCTTCCCGAACAGAGCAGTAGAACCTAAAGTGAGGTTCCACAAGCCCCTGATATAGTATCTTTAGCGTATGCCTAGGGGGAATTTTTTGGAATGTCTAATCATTGCTATAGCCCGAGTCACTTTCAATGCAACTGCTTTTATATGGGTTTTCCATTTAAGCTTATTATCGATGTGAACCCCTAGATACTTGACAGAAGGCTTTTGCTCAATTTGTTCCCCCGATATCACAAAATTTGCTCTTAAAGTTTCTGCAGTAATTTTATCATTTATAGTGTGTCTAGTGCCTATGAGCATTGATGTTGTTTTGGCTACATTTAAAGATAACTTATTACCGTGTAGCCATACCTTAAGATTTTCCAATTCAGCGTTCATGGTACTGGTTATGTCTTTGACATCCTTTGCAGAATGTGCAAGACTAGTATTGTCCGCATACATTGTAACCGTAGAGCAATTCAATGCGCATGGAAAGTCATTATTATAAAGAAGGAATAGAAGAGGGCCAAGGCATGATCCTTGAGGGACTCCACAGGTTATATTTTCAAAATTAGATGTTATTCCATTGACTCTACAGCACTGCCGCCTATTCCCTAAATAGAATGAGAACCATTTGTGTTCAATATTCTTAATTCCATAGTGCCTGAGTTTTTCGAGTAGGATATCGTGGTCAACCGTGTCAAACGCCTTCTTCAGGTCATATATACTCTACATATAGCGTGGGGCTCTTGGTCATGATATTTTTGTTTTTCCATGGGTTTGATTCTTCCTGGGACACAATATATATATATATATATATATATATATATATATATATATATATATATATATATATTATATATATATATATATGTAAATATATATATATATATATATATATATATATATATATATATATATTTATATATATATATACATTGATATTAGAAAAAAGCGAGAGAGACTAATTTATGCGACTCAATTTATATATATATATATATATATATATATATATATATATATATATATAAATTTATATATATATTAATATATATATACATATATATTTATAAATATATGTAAATATATATATATATATAAATATATATATATATATATATATTTATATATATATATATATATATATATATATATATATATATATATATATATATATATATATATATATATATATATATATATATATATATATATATATATATATATATATATATATACATTGATATTAGAATAAAACGAGAGAGGCTAATTTATGCGACTCAATTTATATATATATATATATATATATATATATATATATATATATATATATATATATATATATATATATATATATAAACAAACTGATCGTAACGAAGTTACTTAGCAATTATGGTATTTAAAATTCTTCATATCGAAAATTAAACATCATTTTTTAAATCTACGGTGTCCAATAGGCTAAAGTGAAGAATCTTCAAAAATTGAAAATTTTCGCACTTTAATGGTATAGTAGCACCTTAAGAGAAATGGACATTAGATTTCCAAATTTTATGAGGATGAATAGTATTTTCCATCTTAGCAGCGAGGTTGATAGGCTGAGTATTTCAAGGTACCAAGGTGGAAGGGGCCTGAAGTTGGTAGAGACGCTCTTTGAATGCAGGATAGCCTCTTTGAGCTTTATCTGCCAACAAGAAATAAATCGTTCAATACGTGGAGACAGAGAACTAATGAGTAATAATATCATCAGCAGAACTCCCGACGAGACATGTAAAGTAAATGGTAGAAAGTTACTGCGACAATTTCAGGAAAAAAATTCTATCACCTATTAACAAAAAGCCATGCATGGATATTTCTAAAAAATAATCGACAGAGATGAAGGCATTGACAAGCAACATAGCCAACTGTGGCTGCAGGACAAGTATCTAACTTCAAATTTTGCAGAAGCATACGCACGTGCGATAGAAGAGCAAGAGATATTAACAAAATACTTGATTAACAAGAAATAACATGATTCTGGTTTACTGCCTACTGTAAATAATCGATGCTGCCTCCACAAATCAAATATTGAAGAGATCATACACGTTACTAGCTCTTGTCCAATGAAGTCAAGTCGCTACTACCTGCCCATGCACCATGATCCTGTTGCCAAAGCCGCTTTCAAGTCACATTTGAAGAAGTATATGGATGAAGGGGTGCAGTTTCCAAATGAACATGAATTTATCGAGAAACATGGCGATTATGAATATTGGTGGAACGTTAGGGTCGGAACTTCAACAAAATTGGCCCATAATAAGCTTGATATACTGATATTGGACAAAGCAGAAAAAACCTGTACAATTATTGAGATAAGCTGTCCTGCCGATGTGAATATAACCAAGAAAGCAAAAGATATACTTTATAACTATGCAGCCCTATTAAGAAGCCTACAAAGGCTATACCAAGACTACAAATTTGAAATGATCCCTGCAATGTTCGGTGCTTTGGGCTACGTTCCTGAGGAATTGAAAACAAACCTGCAAAAATTGAACTTTAATGAAAAAGAACTACAAAGCATTAGAAGAAAATTACGGACTATATCTGTCTCAAGAACCGTGAAAATCATGAAAACTTTATGGAATTCAAAGAGTAGAACCTAGTCTAGAGCTGATTGCTATTTCTTATCCTCAAACCCTCTATAGCTTTACTTTTTATTTCAATTTTGAAATAGTTGTTCACTCTTTTCTTGTTCTATTATTTAGAACCGGAATATTGTTATTGTAAATAAAATTGTAATAATGGAATGTATCCAGCTAAACTTGCTAACTTATTTACCTAAAAATTTGCTCGAACTAAAAATTAAAAATCTAGCCTAGAACTGCTGTTTCTTATCCTCAACCTTTTTGTAGGTTTACTTTTTACACGTGGAAAATTTATTGGTCTCAATGCTTATTCTATTGTTTAACACCTGACTAGTTTTATTGCACGCACAATTGTAGTGACGAAATATAATCGATAAAATCCTACTTAAAGCCTGCATTTCCTTATTCACTGACTTTCTCATTTGCCCGCATACTTAATTACCATTCTGCTAACCAACCTACTTACTATTTTAGTTATCTGAATAATTACTTACCACTATAATTTAACCGAATTAATCGCTTGTTTAATTGTATTCAACCTCATCAGACCGACAGGAAATGAACCTCCAAAGAATTTAGATGCTATAGTAAATTGATACAATGGAAATATGCTAAACTGATGCGCAAACATTCTAGAATTTCATATCAGGAAATTAATATCATGTCGAAGTCAATGGGAGCATTCTCATACCACATGAAAACATGTAGTAAAAAATGCTTCAGTACTTTATTTCACATGCCCAAAGAAGTCATATGAAATGCATCGTTTTCCTGTAAACTTTGTTATTTTATGCAACATACATGCTTCAGTTGTTATTTCCATCCATACAAGTGCTCTAATAGCTTTTTTCAATGTTTCCCATATCACTGGGTCGTTTGCAAGGGGGACGTGAGGGGTGGCAAACAGTGCCTTGTACCGGCAAGTCCTATGATTTATGCAAAACAATGCGGTCTCGTTGGTAAATATTGCAACTTTCACAGATATCAGAAGCAACACCCAGTCCTTATGTGTGCCACACCATTGTCATCGGGAAATTTTTGTTTCACACATTCCCCCCGAGACATTCATTTAGCAGTGGTTCCAGTAGTTCCACAAGGATCTACTTTGAACTCGCTACTGTTTACAATAGTAATTAATGGTACTACTGAGGAAGTCAAGAAGTGCGAAATTTTGCTCCATGCTGATGGTACAATTTTGCAACATCACACAGTGGTTTATAACTGACAATCTCGTTCTAAACTTGAAAGAAACAAAAACTGAACTCGTTTTGAATAAAACACACCAGAACTTCAAAATTAGAAAAGATAAATATCTCCTTGATAGGTAAGATGATCAGCAAATCAGAATCCTACGACTATCTCGGCGCTACAAAATAGATAAAAGTCTTTGCCATGAAAGAACATCTTGAAAAGGCCTACAAGAAAGTAGCCGGCCAAAAATTATATCAAAACTATTTAACAGACTGCCGGATGTATCAAAAAGAGACAACTCTATAATAATTTTCAAGGGAGAGTATAATAAACCTGATTGGGATATTTAAATCTTATATGCCAATGCCATTTTTTACCATTGTAATTAGATACATTATAAACATTTTAGTCTTTTAGTTTTTTCTACAGGACCATGCATACTCAGGCAAACCATTTGTAAACTACCTAATTACAGAGAAATTTACATTTGTATGCTTAATATTTTTATGAAATACTAATGTTCAAAAAGCTATTATTATTATTATGATCAGGACTTACCTTTGGTTTTTGAACAAATATGGAAGGAAACAGTAAAAGAAACGGCAACAAATACAAATTGTTAAAGTCAAACCTAACGTCGAAATATGATAAAAAGTTCACTATGTCAATGTGTCCAAGGAAGCTTACTGATTCATAGAGAAAGACAGCAAAAATTTAAGCTTTCATGGCATCTGAACCTAACAGAGAATGAAATTCTGTTTCTCACTAACCAAATAATAAATACCTGTAAAAGATCATCTTAAAATATGTTTTGTCGTAGAAATAATGAGTGGACATTTCCTGAACTTTTAGGCTTGTCATAGGTAGTATTTAGAGATGTTATAGAACTTACTTATTGAACTGTGTCAGTATACAACCAGCGCCCAATTTTGGAGAGTTGGCTGGATAGATTAAGTTTTAACATTTCTACATTATTTTTAGATTTGATCAAATGAAAGCTTCCATCATTACTGTTCGCTGTACGCTGATCTTGCCACTTTTCTGTCCCCTTCTGTTATCACAGGTAATTGCTTCCTACCTGACCTTGTCTTACTTACCAATGGGAACATCATATTATATATTCCTGAGCTCATTATTGGCTTTGAAACTAATATCAAAACAACAGCGATTGTAAGGCTTCTAAATATTGTCCTCTCAGACAAACTTTGCTCTCAAAATAGAATCAAGTCTCATTTATTAACCTTTCGCTAGGTGCCGTTGGCAGTATTGGTTTTTCCTCGGAATCTTTTGTTAAACTTCTCAAATCTTTGGGTTTCAATGACAATTCACAAAAACACCTTTTATCCCAGCTTATCAACATTACTATTAGATGTACCTACTATATATTCTGTTGCCGCAATAAACCATGAACACACTCAGATTTATTAGAACTATAAGAATCGTTATCACTTTTTTCTCATTATTATCTTTTTCTAACTATTATACATGCATGTCTGTTTGTTCCAAGCCTAACAGCCAGTTACACCTTTTATGATTTATTGAGATGTATAGTTGTATTTAGTAGACAACGATTTGAAGTCAAAAAAAAGATTTAACAGCATCATCTTTGCGATACTCTGAGTAATTTTTTTAAACTTTGACATATATAAACTAAACATACAAATACAAATCTCTCTAATGATAGGTAATTTGCACTTGGCTGGCCTAATTACAGATAATGTTAAAAAAAAAGATACTATATATATGAACAAGCTAACGGAGGAAAGAAATCTGTTAATAAGAAAGAAGTTCCGGGTTAGTCCAGGGTTTGTTGCGCATGCAGAATATGTAATACGTTGTGCGAATTATTATACTAGTTAATTTAGTAATTATGAAGTTAGTGTGCCCTGTGTTAGTAGTTAGATCGTTACACATCTGAATAAACGAATCGCAAGATTGTCCAAAGATTCCAAGGGAACTTATGGACAAGTTCACAAATTTGACGTGACGGTATTTCGATGAAAGGTCATTTAGAAGGTAACGATATTTGGTAAATTTCCTATTAGCATTATTCTTAAGGTTCGTCTCAAAGCCGACGCTCAATCCAATTACGTACAGAGTATTACAAGAAGTGGAGATAAGCATGTCAGGACGTAGATCATCGCCAGTGATAAGAGAAGGGGAAAGATATTGAGGGAGGTCAACATAAAAAGTGCAGTGATTCAAACATTGCAATGATGAGGCAAGGAAGTTTAGGGCAGAGTCATGTCTACATGTGAAGCGGCCTTCGTTGAGATAAGTTTTACAGCCTGCAACAACATGGAGAAGAGACTCTGGCTGGAAACAAAAGGAGCAGTCAGACGTTTGTGAGAGATTCCACAGCGTGAGATTTTTGCGAGTTGCGAGTGTGTTGTTAAGATACCTGACAGTAAAGTTGAAAATATTTTTAGGTAGTTTACTTTGAGCAGAAGACCAGAGAGAATTTGTAGCTTTCAACGAATGATTGAGGAGGAAAGTACTGATAAAGCCTTGTGAAGTTAAGTTAGATTGAAGCTTTTCAGTATGGTTTTGGCGTGCTGCCTTTAGAACTTGCTTTGTGTTTCGGTATGCATCATATTGTATGTTCATACCAAAGCTAGTAGTTTTCCAGAGGGATTTTATTGCATCGTTTGATGATGATTTCAGGGTAGACCGTAGGACAGTTTGACATTGTTGGAATTTAACAGAAGGAAGAAGGAGATTCAAGCCAAATTGGTTTCGAGGAAGACTAATGCCGCTGAGGGTGGCGCTAATTGGAAGATCTAACCATTGTCTAATGAATCTTATCACTACATTATCAAGATTTTCAATGACCTAAGTCTTGGAAAGATCAGCAACAGTTAGATGCCAGGATAGCTTAGAAAGGACGTAGCGGTGATAGAGGAGAAGCCTGGTTTTGGGAAGGATGCGTAGCGAGTCGATTTGTTTCAGCATGTCGAGAAGAGACGATTCAAGATGGGTTTTGTGTTTATCATTGTTCATTTCAAAATTGAAGTAGCGGCCAAGATATTTAAAAGATTCGCCATTTTTAACAACTGGCAAAAGTTTAGTGTTGATGAAAAGTTTAGGCTGAAATTGTAAAGAGCGAGAGGAAAATTTCTTAATTCCAAAAGTGATGCATTTATCAACCCTTATTATCATATTCGCCCATTGGCACCATTTGGTGAAGCAGTTTAAAAGGAGCTGATTTTCACGTTCGTCAGTTGTAACAGCCGCTGCATCATCTGCAAATTGGAACCAGTGGATAGGCTTAAAGAGACGATCGGTTGCATCATGAGTAGAGAAACCGAGTTGTTTGTACTTCTCTTGCTTGATAAATTGAATAAATGTATTGAAGCACATGTTGAAAGGCAGGGGGCTGAGGCAGTCCCCCTGAAGGACGCCTCGGCCAACTGGAATAGCAGGGGAGATAAAGTTATCGGTAATGATGGAAGTCTGAAAATTGTCGTAAAGATTAGATACTAAAGCTTGTATAGTCAGTGGTACATGGTGAGGATTAAGAACCGCTTTGATGAGATTGTGGTGTACTTCTCCAAAAGCATTTTTCAGGTCTAAGAGAGTTATGACTACTGAGCGTTGTTTTATTCGTGCCTTATCAATAATGGATGCCATCATGGAAGTGTGCTCGAGTGCCCCTGAGATATTTGGAGTAAACCCTTTTTGAATTTCCGAATCAATGAATTTATTTTTACTAAGAAAGGAAAACATAGAATCACGTAGACATGAAGTGAAGACTTTAAGAGGAACAGATTCGAGAGTGATAGGTCGGAAGTTTGCAGGATCATCGCTAGTGCCTTTTTTGTGCACCAGAACGGTACAAGCTTTTTTCCATTCAGATGGCACCCGTCCAGATTCCCAAATAATGCGGATAATCTCCGTCAAAAATGTCCTGAGATATGGGCATCTCTTGAAACAGATAATGGAGATCTTATCCAATGGACAAGGTGAACCAGAAGACTTAATTCTACGAATAACTTGAGTGACTTTGGCATAAGAGGGAGGTGATTGATCGAAAGAAAAAGAAGGTTGGTTGAATGAAGGAATCCATTGTGGTATGGTAAATTTCTTGTAAGGAAGGATGACAGAAAACATTTTGATGAAGAACTAATGTATATGCTAATTAAAGCCTACTACTTATAAAAACTAGACTTAATACAATTATAACAATTTATTTATACAAAAAGAAAAGCTAGAATACATATGTAAAATGAGTAAGAAGATAAGATATTAAAAAAGTACAATAAATTAAGCTACGTTATGAACCCGACCTGGCTTACGAATTCTCTGCACAACCTGCAGTTGCAGTTATCTTTCCATCCTTTGATTTGCCTTTTGAATGATGGGAGGGTTTTAATGTTTTTAAGTTCCTCAGGTAGGTTATTCCAGAGCTTGGATCCTAGAAAGGACAAGCTCTCAATTCCATGTCTAGAAGTTTGCGTTTTGGGGATTCGCATCAGCAATTTGTTCCTAAGACTATAGGTCATGTCCTTTTGTACAAAAATTTCCTTCATAAAACTTGGATTAAGATTTTGTATGGTTTTGTAGACTTCAATCATTAGCAACTGTAGGTTTCTTTTATGTGTAGATACAGCATTTGATTCCAACAGAAGGGTGTTAAAATCAAATGTTTTATTCCGGGAGGCGATGCGCAATGCCTTTTCATGTAGTCGATTTATTTGAACAACAGTGAGTGATAAAAATTTTGTGTTTGAACAGATTGCACTTTAAAATGATAGTCTATGTCTTTCAAAAAGTAATTTCGGCAAAGCGAATGAAATTGACTTCCATCAAGACTTCAAACAGTGGTACAAAATTAAAGAGAAGGAATATATGTGGATGGCACTGAATATATGTGTGTTTGGAGATAACAGGACTTAAGGCATTTGGCCTATGATTAATTCTAAGCTGGATTCAAAACAAATCCTTTGAGTTGGGAGACCGAATCTTCAGAGTAGAAACTTGTTGGAACCCTCGGGATTAACAATAAGGAGTATCGCGGAGTATTCAATATAAATCATATCATGTTGAAAATTTCTCCATTTTCTTCCCATTTTTGCTTGTCTACATTTCGCTTTCCTAATTTACTGTCTACTATTTAAAATACTCCTTTAACCCAACGGTGCGCCCCATCCTTATTCAAGCCTATTTTCATATTCAACAGCCTGTTGATTAATTCCATACTACGTTGAGTGCTATTGCAGGTTTTGAATCGTGCTTTCATTTAGTCTAACACATCAAAATCATCTGTTTAGAAGCAGTTTCAGCATCGTTAGAAAGAAATTTCCCGTAAAAAATAAGCTCTCCAAGGCGAGGTGATTATATAGCAAGTTCAATGTTTAAATGTAGTTGAAAATTTCTCTTGGAATAACCGCTGTATTCAATACATCAGATTTCCAAACGAACTGTATTAAAAGGAATTTCAATAGAGGAAACTGGTGACAAAATGCTTAAAATTCAATGCTTTCAAAAATACGGAATTAAATACTTCATTCAGAATAAAGAGTATGGCAGTATTTCTTCTTATTTTATATACTTTAACATATTGAGAAACTTGAAGCGGACATGGACTCACTGTTTGCATTACGAACACAGCGCAAAACTGAGAATATTGATGAAAAATCAATAAAAAGAGATTACAATGAAGAGCAAAGCACATGATGAAATAACGTCAATGCATTGCAGCTAAATCATTGCATCAAAATAGGTTCCCTTTCGCTTAAATCTAAGTAAAACTGTGTTTAACAGAAGCTCTATATAACATTACTTAATAGTTCAGCTTGAGATCCATTATTTGATAAGGTAAATAGTCTAAATGATTTAATTAAATCCTCTTCATTACTCTTTTTAAAGATTTAAGCTTTATGGACACTTGTAAAATTAGAATGTTAATTCTGGAAAGCGTTTTAGAAAGATTTGTTTTTCTCTTCACTGTAAACAACTTGGAAAAAGAAGAGGGAAAAAGGGTGTATTCTATTGACAATGCCAATGCTATAATTTAGATTTGAAGTAAAAGAGTAATTTATTTGGGTTCAATAATAAACCCACCTTTTATAATTGTAAAAGCATCTGAACTTGCCCATGATCACTTAACGAGTTATCTACTAGACGAACCCATTTGATTTCAATAAACTGCTTTATACTTAGATAAACAGATCTACCGATTTCGATATAGAAAATAAAATGTTCAAGGCATCATGTGAGTAACACATTGGCTTCTGTAAACGTGTAGCAGAATGGTTAGACCTTTGTCCTACCAGGCGGATTGTCTGTAGTTTCAAACTACACCAGAGGCATAGATAGAGAGGGGCTCAAGGGAGGCGAACAGCCCCCTAGTAGAGCTAAACTGCCATTTTGTTAGAATAATGAAGTAGTCGCTTATTTTTTGTATCGAAGAATCAAGTTTCGAAAGGATTGTTATCTTCATTCGTTGTATTGTACTAAGAGATTTTTGCAGAGTGGAACCTCTAAGCCTTACATACATCTCGATTAATACGAGAACTGCTGCTAGAATTGATTTGAGCGAATCGCAATTATCTTTCTCGAAGGAGAAGAACCGGAACATATTTATGTAGTGTAATATTCAGCACAAAAACAAGAGTTTATCTTCTGTTTTTATAAATGAAATGAACGTATATTCTGTGTTTGTACCTCATATGTTATATTCAAAATCCTCTGTTTGAGACACGCATTAAGCATATTTAGGTGCTCGTTCGATGCCCACCCTGCAATGACTAAGTACCTGGTTACGTCATCAAGAAGACTTAGCTAGATAGGAAACAAAATGGCCGCAGTTCATCAGGAGACTGATCCACAAGCTAACTTTCCTCCACAACCGATACCATGAAATACAGCGATCGTACATGGAATTAAGACTATAGCCCATCTTTTGGATGTAATCACTTTTGTTTAAGATGACGACCCCAGAACCCTTATCAGGTTTAGTGATTAGGATCTGTTCATTAGAACGCAAGGATTTGATAGCCTGAAAATGTTCTTTATGCATACTAAAGTCTCCTAGGTCGACTGGAGTGCCACAGTAAGCGTGTGCCAAATCGCTTAGCTTGGCTTTTAGAGCATTGAGCTCGTTGGATGAAATTGGCTTGTGCCTGGCAAGTTGAGCGTATATAATTTCAATGGGCAGTCCTTTGGGGCCAGCTTTGGCAAATGTTTTCGTGGGTTTTCATGAAAGTAGACTTTTCAATAACACCATAAAGCCAGGTGTCTACTTTCGTTATGTTGACGATACTTTTGTCATTTTCGGTTCTGAGCTGGAATGTGACCGTTTTCACGTCAACCTCAACCAGCTACATCCAGCCCTAAATTTTACGGTAGAGAAGGAGCAAAACAACTCCTTGAATTTTCTAGACGTTTCGGTTGACAAAGGGGGCACTGGATTTCTCACCAGCATTTACAGGAAACCAACGTTTACTGGTCAATACATCCGTTGGAATTCCTTTAGCCCAAAAGCTAGAAAAATCAACCTTATAAAAACTTTAGTTCACAGGGCACTTATGATTTGCTCTAAAACCAAGTTAGATTCTGAGCTGGGCACAATAAAACAACTGCTTATTGACAATGGATATCCAGAAGATGACCTTGTTTCTTGCATTAAGGAAAAACTAGCCAACATTTCATCAGAAAAACAGTTTGGTCCTGAAAAGTGCCCGGTCTACCTAAAATTGCTCTGGATTGGAAATGTTTCTGCAAAATTTAAAAACCAAATTAACAAAGCCATTACATCTTGCTTCTATGCTGTGAAGCCCCGTGCGGTTTATAACACTAGGATCATGCTACCATCTGCTAAAAAAGATAGCGTTCCTACCACTCAAAAAAGTTGTGTAGTTTACGAATTTTCGTGCCGATGTGAAGCTCGGTACGTAGGGCGCACCACGCAGAGGCTAGCAGACAGAATAAAACAACATGTCCCCACGAGCATCAGGACGAAAAACACAACAACAAGAGAACAGCCACCTCGTATGTGCAAAAACTCTATTTCTAAAATGAAAAGTGATTCGGCCAAAGAACAAGATCTTATTACAAATCCAGAATGCGCCAAACATATACAGACGATAATTTTCGGATCATTGGGCAAGCAAGATCGTCCTTTCATTTAGGTGTTTTGGAATCGGTTTACATGGGCGAGTGGCCAAGTGGTTAGAGCGCTTGACTGCTGTGCGGAACATCGGTGGTTCGAGCCGAACCCTAAGATCATAGTTGGGATGCTCGCTCACAGTCCACCCAGCAGCGAATGGGTACCTGGTGGCAACACTGGGGAAGTTAAAGGCGGCGAGGAAAGGAACTGGCCACCCTACCTCAATGTGCCGGCGGCTCAGGATAAGTGTCCTCTCTAACGGGCACTCCCCAACGTACGGAGTCGTACATGGGACTCACCTTTACCTTTTACCTTTACATCAAGACTCAAAACCCAGTCTTGTGTAAACAAAAAGAGTTCATTTTTTCACTGGGACTCTTCAAGTAAACAATGGTGAATAGGTGCTAATTGGCCAATCATAGAGCAAAACAGACGCATTAATCATCATATCACGTGTACCCGCATCTGGCTATATATTTCGTTTCACCTTTCGGTCGCTATCCGACGTTTCATACTCTGACGAGTGTCGGACGAAAAAAGCTTTCAGTATGCTAAAGCAATGTTCCCGCTTTTTCGTGCTATAGTGACATTCATATATATATATATATATATATATATATATATATATATATATATATATATATATATATATATATATATATATATATATATATATATATATATATATACGAAAAGTGAAAGTGCGAGAAAATAACCGACCCGAGCGAGATATATATATATATATATATATATATATATATATATATATATATATATATATATATATATATATATATATATATATATATATATATATATATATATATATATATATATATATATTTATATATATATGATGCATATTTATATATTTATATGTAACATTGTGCATTTAGCAGTGAATAAGGTTGTCCAAATGCCACCAATTTACTTTGAATATAATCGACCAGAACTATCTCGCTGTTTTGAAATATGGAAGGTTTTGCCACAACTCACACCCTCTAGTAGCTATGGTTCTGGCTATGTCCCCTAAATCAGATTTGAGAAAGTAAAGAACTGAGCCACTGTGAAAAGGAGGCTGGATGTGAGATTGTTGACAAGTTGAATAATCAAGTATTGAAAGAATAGAGCAGCTGGCAAATCTAATTAAAAATACATTCTTTATTGGAGTATAAATCAAGTATGCTGCTCTTTCAAGCAAGTAAGAAATTAAAATGAATGGGTTTGTTTTAACATACCTTTTGATTTTTGCTGCAATAAGTTGGCAAAATGAAGATGAACAAGGGAAAAGCAGACAGGCTCTGTTTAACCTCGTGGCGGAAAACTTCAGACTTGAAGGGAGTGTAATCTTCTCAAAGGCAGTTAACTCTCTCTTGTTTTGCTCACATTTTTGTCTCGGTCACGTTGAATGCAACCGCATCAATTACCACCTTGACACATCCATGTGTGAAATCCTCAATGTGAATCCGTGCGAATTTGGCGAAGATGACTTGATTCCAGCTTTTGGGTGGATGCATTTGGAAGACCTGTCGTCACAAGAAGTCGATGCTGTAAGTTCTATTTGCAATCCTATCTGGAAAAATAGATATAGATTCCGTCTAGTTAATAGTCTGTTTAAGTATACTTTTTGCATACCTTGAGCTGATAAATGGATCAAATGCAATATGAAGATAACATATTTCAAGAATATCATTTATTTCTGGGTAGATGTTTATTTCCTAGTTTCTATGATGAAAATGCTCAATGAAAATTTTAAAAAAAACGCTAGCATGCACTTGGAAAACAACTAACAAAATAATATCATTATTCAGCAATATATACAAGGGGCTTAAAGATGTTGTTTATGGCTTCATAAAGCATTATTGATACATTATGGGACGAATATTTGCATACTATTTGCATGTAATAATATTTTTCAATTGGTTAAGGATCCTTCTGCATGTCGTTCGCAAGATGGGGAAGAAGCTTGTACTCCTCAGCAAGTGTGTACAATCGATGCCTCAAATCCGTCAGAATTCAATTGTCGAGATTTAGGTTAGTTTTTGTCTTTCTTCATTTTCCATGTACAATTTGCTACCGTCTGCTTTGTTGTATGATTAGGACGACGGCAAAAAGAGACATCTTCAGTTTATCATTTTGAGTATGATGACTTACACACAACGCTACTACATCAATTACAAGAAAGGCTTGAAAATAGAGACAAATCCGGTGATATGCACTTGAACGTTCGTCTTTTTTGTGGCATAATATTTCAATATTGCGTAATTTTCAGTGGAGTCGAATCATAATTGCTGTACAATATGACATCCTAGTCTTTTCTCGGAGCACATTTAAATTCATTTAAATTATGGTAACTTTGCAATGCTCTCATATGCAATCACTGGGCACTGCTTTCGTAGGCTTTATGACGACAGTCTCTCTTAAATTAACTCAGCTGTTCAGAGAAACGCAGAAATCCGCCTGAGTAAGGAATATTTACTCTAGCTAATTAACCTCTCCAGCCGTAAACCAAAGATGAAACAACTGGAGGTATGGGCGTTCAACACTCGGTCATTTCCGAAGAATTCCATTTACGTCGCTCTTTCCGGCATTGAATTCATATTAGTTATATTTCAAAGTGAACATAATCTTGCTGTCACATGAGAGAAGGTTTGATTGTTGTTGTTGCAGAGAACATTGCTCTTGGGAAAGAGACGGCACAAAGTAGTTCTTGCCTTGGGGGCTCATCGTCAAAAGCTGTCGACGGACGGAATGCAGCGCAATTCCTAGATGGTTCATGTACCCACTCTTGCTCAATAGGAAGAGAATGGTGGATGGTGGATTTTGGTGCAACTGCAAAAGTATATTCAGTAAAAATCACAAATAGAGGTGCCAATCTTTAACGATCTTGGCATTAAACCAGGGGTTATTCTAAGTAAAATTTGCAACTTGAGTTAAAATTTGAATTCTTAAGAAATCGTCTCCTTCTTAAGTGGCCGGCCGGTGGCATGGCCACTTATTTGGGTGGGTTCTCTTTTCATGAATTTGGGTTCTCTTTTCACATGATAATTATCGCAAGAATAGGTCTGCTCTAACATAAGATTTTTATTCACTTGACAAAGAAATTGTTGCTAGTTTTAAGTTTATTCCTGCCTTCTCTTTTAGCTTGCATCTATAAAACTCTCCCAAAAGCTGTCGATTTTAATTTCTAACTCAAATTATCTCTTCTCAGCCCCCCAAAAAGCAGAGGAAGTCAGCTTAGAATAGTAAAACTACCAAATGTTTGAGAACTCTGATAAGGTATATTTTCTCCCAACCTAGTTGACCAATCATCATGCAAAATGGGCCTAGTTTTAGTATGTGTGGTCAGAATCCTGCATGATGATTGGTCGATTAGATTGGGAGAAATAAGACCTGATAGAACTCTCAAACATTTGGCGGCTATGCAGCTTAGAATAACCTCTGCATTAAACAAGCTTCTTTTGAGTGAGTGTCCTTTCTAAGAACTACAAGTCTTGATCCAAAAAGTGAGAAGTATTAAAACTTGTAATTAAACTATTAAAACTTGCTGATTATAGGTTTGTGAGGAATCTGGCAAGCTTCTTTTTAGCAAATGGCCAATACAAGTGGATATATGATTTAAAAATGAAAACTCAAGAATCTAAAATCATTTAGAATCTCTCGGCTATTCATTTTAGAAGTGTAACATGATGCTGTGTTCTTCATGATCAGATGATCAACACCAGCATACATCATTGCGAACTGTGATTTAGAGAGATTTTGCCCAATAGAAATGGTTTTAAAATTTGATGTATTGGTCTAGGAAAAGAAATGTTTATAGTGTACTATAAAATCATATGAAATATTTCTGTAAATGAAGCCTTACAAATATTGACGATGCTAATTTTATATAGTTCAAAATAGTTATTTCAAAATGTAGAAATTGAGTGAGGCCCTATTTACTTCGATTTTTAATTAAAAGTTAGTAGGTGTTCACGTATATTTTCTCACCTCACCTCTGAAATATTTACAGAATTGAACTAGAAGACTTCTTTACATAGGGCATCATGATGACAATGTATCAGTGGCGTGCAGGAAAGACTCTTGAGTGAGGGGTGTAGCAAATGAAATGGGAATGCCACACCCACACCCCCAACTCCCGTACGCCCCTACATGGCATTGAGTATTGGTATGACATTGTCTGGGATGGTTGGAAATATATGTAAATGATAAAGAGGAAAGTTGTAATACAGTTTTGCAAAAGTACATTCCCAGTTATTTCAGAATGCATTATTGCACCAATCGTGGACAAGAAAAGTCACTGATCCGCTCACTTTGTCACTTCATAGGGCTATTCGCTCCTGATCCCATTGTTCTTTCCTCTCACATTACTTCAAAGCTTATTCCACCGCTAGACACTCTATCTTATCAACTGGACACCCTAATATGAATCTACATTTGAATCTCTGGGTGGATCCAAGCTTCTGACACAATAGGCATATTCTCGTTCCTATGAATGGTATCCTCAATTTAGGCATATTATATTCCCTCAAACATGAAAACTCTAACAACTGCATGATTTATGTTATTTAAAAGAAGTGCATATAATTAAATATATCTAACTCTAGAAGAGTGTAAGTTTTACAAAAATTTTATTTCAGGAGATTGCTGCTCTGAAAGGCTGTCAGATTTTACAGTACGCATTGGGGAAAATGGGAAAAGCAACCCTAATGCGAACGCAGTTTGTGCTATGAACCAAAATGCTACTGGAGAACTCTACAAATTTATCTCATGCAGGCCAGTGCTTCAAGGCAGATATCTATACGTGCAACAGAATGCTGATAAATATCTTACATTATGCGAAGTTGAAGTTTTTGGCAAATTTATGTGCATGTAAAATTAAAACGAAACTAAATGGTACAGATGAAATCCTCAAGGTTTGCTTTCCATTTTGGCAAACTTCGTTTGGTCGAGAAGTAGAAGAAATGATAATTATTAGTGAGATAAAATATCAATCTCTCTCCCTCGATCTTTGTCGTGAAAAGCAAAAAGCTCCAAGCCCATTCATGAGGGAAAAGTGGAGGAAGAAGAAGATGCAAAGATTAAAACAAAGAAGACACAAGATTAGGGGAAGATCGAAGTAGAATCTTACTGACATTGCATATGGCTGAAAATTTTGTATATAAGAAGGCAGATTGGAAATTAAAATGTTTATTTAAGTTATCAGCTGATATGCCTGCTCTTGGATACAGCTGATATGAAAGAAATGAGAAAACTATAAATAATTCAGCAAATGGGTCATCTTGTACTTCATGGATTATTGTCGATATAAATTAAATGGACACACTAAACTTCATCGTAGACATACGAACTTCCAGCTCATAGTAACAATAATCATCTAATGCTCCTATTAGTTATTTGGATTTTTATGTCTTATATTAATTTGCGCCTTGTCCCGTAACTTTCCTTTGCTCAAGGTGGCCTACAGATCTGGAAATTGTATGAAACTATATGTATACGTACATAGCATTGTTGAGATGGTCCTGCGTAAACAGCACTAAGCAACTTCAGGTATTATTCTATCAAAGCGGAACACTAACTTCTAGGTTAACTTCTGCATTTATATCACTTATATCATAGTGTATGAGACAGCGGACCAATATAGCTATTTGTTCGAAGGTTCTTTGGGTACTAATCATAAATTTCCATATACAGCTGAAAAGTGAGCCTTATGACTTACGAAGGTATAATCTTGCTCAGGCAGTTTCAATTTCTTCCAATGAGCTTTCATTGCAGCAGATGGACATGGTCTTTTTCTCGGGGTGCCAGCTTTAGACTTTTTACTTTAACAGTTGGTGTACAGGCATATGACAGTAACAGTATATTAAACAATACAGTGCAACAGTTTGAAGTCTTTGACAGTTAACAGGGAATATAGTTAGTCGAGCTCAGGAGGACAATAGCCTTGATTGGAAGGAGCAGATTTCTTCTCGTGGCTTCATTAAAAGCACAGCACTTTAGCATTGCCGAGCTGCATTTTAGAAATTGCTGTTCTCTATAAGGTTGATGTGGCTCTACTGCAAGGTCACAGTTACAGAGGTTCTAAAAGAGAACAGCTAGAATAGTGACAAATAGTGATTTTGATGCGAAGGTAGCGTTCTCATAAGGGGCTTAAGCTGGAAGACCATTAATGAACTTATCTCTTTGTACTCGAAGCTCGTGGTATTCATGTTGTTGAATAATCAGATCCCGCAATACTTGTGTAGCTTTTCGCAAGAAACTCCGTGTGTCTACCTAAGCGAACCTGAGAAACACGGCAACAGACTTTAATGGGTACCAGTGAGCTCTTTCCAAAGTAGACACAAATCCTTTTTATTGTGCGTTACTAAAGTCTGAAGTGAACTCACAAAAGAAATTTAACAGGCACATTCCCTATATAGCATTTAAAAACTGTTTTGGTACACACAAATTTCTAGTTCACTTACTTTTTACTTTTTAACGTTACTGCTACTTTTATCTAATATCTATTTTTAGCACTAATATAAATATGATTGGTATTAGCTTTACGTTGATGAGACCATTCCCGATAACAATACATCCATCTTTGATTGATAAGACATCTGAAGGCTAATATATTTATAGTAAACTATTTACACAAGCATCCCTTCCAGCGTTAGAATTATACAGATTGGACAGCGCTCTATAATAAATGATGTTCTTCCAGGAATTGGTGTTTCTGGTTCAATTCAGCTCTTCATGTGAGCTTTTGAATATCCTGTTAAACTTTGATATGGTTGAAGTTCTCTTATAGGGGTAGGATAACTGTTACACAAAGCAAGAGCTGAATTGTGAAAGACTCTTTCCACATATTTAATATTACACCTTGAACTTTATATTCTGAAAGTTTGTCGTGTTGTAATTTGAATGCAAGGATATCTGGATGAATGTATTCAAATGGGTCCTTGGGCACAACCTGCTATTTTTCAGAATTAGAAATCTTTCAAAGATATGTGCTACGTGATAGAAAATCATGTTTGTTTTGAGTAATGTCAGTTTATGTGAAGTTGGCATACATTGAAGTAACTGCAAATAAGAAGTCAATTAATTTTGGAATTTTACCTTTGTTCCCTTGGTCTTTGTGTTGAATCTTGCTTATGAACTCTTCTATTGTGATATTTCATGTCTCTCTTGGCTTTGTAAAACAGTGCTTTCCTTTCTTACTCTTAGCGGGTTTTCTATTTTTTCACCCCTTGTAACCTAACCTCTTGCAAACGTTCTCTTTCGAAATCTTGTATTTTTCCTGGTTGACTGTAAAGAAAAATCGTTGCAGTCTCATTGCGCTTGTCTGAGAGAATATAGCACACATTTTCTAGCTCAAGTAGATTTGTAAATCGATGCAGAAACCATTTGATACAACAGAAGTGTTCAATATGACTCGATGCGCAAATTCGCAACCTCTTAGAAAATTCCGCTCCTTTTGAAAGCAAATTTGCTTAGCATACTTTCCTCACAATCTCTAAAATGCGTCTTCATATCAAATGCAGTTGAATTTATTGATAAAATTGTAAATAAAAACTGAAATTCTTAGAGAAGAGCTCTAATCTGACTTCTTTTATAAACAAGTTGCTCGGCTCATTTTTATTAAAATCTCTGAAAAGTCTCTTCATATCAAACACTGTTGAATGCACAGGTTGAATTGGAAATGGCAACTAAAACTTCCATTTTGCACTAGAAAATTTCATGCACGCATTTGAACATTGACTTTAAACATTCATCACCTTCAAGCGCTAGTGGGCAATTGAGCCTGATGAATTGCCTGCTATGGAGAGTAGAAAAGTAGTAAAAACCTTTGAATTCACAACATATAGAGATGCCAATTCACGTTCAGTTTATCGTTAATAATTGCTTACCCATATATATGATTTTTAATTAAAGCAAAAAGCAGCATTAAGGCATTTTAGTATTAAGGATTGAATCTAGAATTTTTTACTTTTATGTAATTTCTCATTTGCCTATTTTTAGAATAATATGGTATATTTGGTCGGATGAAGAAAAGCTCAAGTGTAACAAGTTCTAGCTGAAAAGGATCAACTAAATTGAGTTTGCTCAAATGGGATTTCCTTTTAATATCATGCCTAATATGTAACAAGTCTATTCTTTCAGCATCTTTTTGCGGCATTACAAATAAAACGCTATTACCACAAGGAGGAAATTCATGCTTGCTATTTTTATTAGCAAATGCAATGATGAAACAAACATACATGCGGTCTTATGAATGCTTAAGTTTATTGCTACAATCAGCAACATTAATGCACAGATTTTCTGCACCTAAGATTGAGTGATAATCAATAGATAAATAAATTAGATAAATAAAGTTCTACTACAAGATCGTGTCACAAAACAAATTTCAAATTCATTTTATTAGGTAGTATTATCAGGTAGTAGGGTTCTTGAGGAGGAGACTTCAAAGTAGTTTAACTAGCAAGATGAGGATTCCTCCTTGTGCTATTAGGAATCACAATGTTAACGTAAATGATAGATATTTACTATCTCACAAAATCATAATGTGTTAAGATTTTGATTTACATTCAGATGGCGTTTTGCAAAAGAATCTTTCGATCTCAATTGAGTGAAGATTTTGAGGTAGAGTTTCTAATTTCTAGAGGCAATTCATTCCAGAGTTTTCCCTCATGTATCGAATGGACCATAAGTCAACTTGCTGTGTATTTTGCTTGTCTACATATATATATCCACGAGATGATTGTCGTGTCTCGTACGAATGAATCGAAGAATTTAGTAAAAAGTAAGTATCAAAGAAGTGTGGTGCTAGCGTGTTTAATTATTCACATATAAATGTTAAAAGCTGAAGTTTAAATATATACGAAACCTTAGTAGTTTTAAACTTTTGAGAATAGGTAATGTATTGCAGAACAAAGCTTGATGTGAAATTATCCCGACAGTCTTTTTTGTAATTTAATAGTAGGATCAATATAAGAGTAATACCATATTTAAGAAATGACATGAATACTGAATTGTAGATACATATGAAGGTTACAGTTGGAAGAAAAGGTCTAATTTTAAGGATAACATCGTAAGTTCTTGCAAGTTTGTCTGAAAGTTTGCTCAAGTTGTATTTCCAACTCAGAGCATCATCCAGAAGAAGTCCCAAGAATTTACAAATTGTACCCTGGAAATATTTCTTTCATCAATTTTAACTGAAGTGTCCGATGGAATGGACATATGAGGAGAGTGAAATATTATGCAATTTGTTTTGCTAATAGTGATCGAAAGTTGGTTGGCATCTAGCCATTTTTAATGGTCTTAATTCAGTATTTGCTTTCTTAGAAAAATTGGTCAATGTTTCCGGTTGAAAATATATATTTGCATCATCAGCAAAGAGAAAGAATGCCAGCGTTTTTGAGACATTTGGCAAATCATTTATAAAAAGAAGAAATAGTAAGGGTCCTAGCACAGATCCCTGTGGCACATCAGATGTAACTTTCAATAATTATGAAGTGTTTTATTCACTGCAACGTATTGGTACCTGTCTGAGATATAACAAAAACCAATCAAGGACATTCCCTCTAGTACCATAGTGCTCATGCTCGCTAATCAAAGGACTCTAGCCGACGAGAAAATCAAGGTCTCCCTAGTAGCTACTGCTGCAGATGTTGGCTTTACTTTTAGTGTGGTGCATTTTGCTTTTGTATTCAACTACGTACAATACTGGCCAACACAGAGGAGAATATTATGCAACAATCCAATGCAGTCACAATCGTTATGCAGTACCAAATGTTCGGCAGCATGCCACTGTCAAAGTCAGTACTCTTGAGATATTCTCGAGAGCTTTGATATTACAAAGTACTTATACAAAATATCAAGACAATCTACGTGCTAGATGTTCTTTGCTTACAATGGGGGTTGGGTTTGGAATACCTTGGTCAATGCAATTCAAATGTCACTATCAATTCAGTCTTTCAAAAGTAAGAGTTCTAATAAATACCATCAGAAGCCCTAAGTTTAGGAAAATTGCAATCTCTATTCTTGTTGTTCATACAGTAAAAACCTGCCTTATCTCTATTTTTTATATATTTATTGTACATTCTTTACATATATTTACTCTCTAGGCTTATAATTAGGTTTCTTTGCAAGGTTGATGGTAAAGCAAGTTATTAAAGCAGGTTATTAAGAAATGCAAAGTAAAATGAAAATAAAATGAAACTACACTTGGAATTCTTCTTTGGTTATTTAGCATTATGTCTCAAGCGTAGTAAGTGCAATTTCTGATTATTATTGCCTTTTACGAAGCTATTATCTGAATACATAGGAAGTCATAGTGAATCCATCAAGACCTCGTGCACCAAAGTTAGGAGAAAGAATGAGATTTACGAGTATCGTAGTTCTTGCGAACTATTTGACTAACACCATGTTATTGGTCCATTGAAATTGGCCATATTACCAAATGCATTAAATTCTGTTACAAAAATATTTTAGAATAGTTCCATTGACCTAGTTATATTTCTGGTCTTTCTGTACGTTAGATTCATTCGCCTGTAAGTTAATGTGCCACCTTGAGTGTTTTAAGTGGTGTGGCCAAAAGAAAATTGGAACACGGCTAGAACATGGTCAGCTTCAGACGAAAATTTTCACAAGAACTCAACTACGCAATTTCTTTGACTAGCACAATCTGATAAGGTTGTTGATATAAATCAACATTCGTCCCTTTATTTTTCAAATGTAATCCGTTTCAAATGTAACAAAGAACATCTATCCTCTGTAGAAGTTGCCAGGTTCTTATAGCAAAAAGAGTGTGTGACGTTATGAAAAGAGGTTAGACTGGAACGAGGCTGTATAGAGGAAATTCACTGTTGGTATGTTGTGTATTGTATTGTGATTAGAGAATAAGTAAGAGGTAGAGAACAGTGGGAGTTTATTGGGAGGGGTGTCGATTAGAGTGATGCCTATTGAGTTAGGATAGTTATAGTTGTTAGGAATTGAATAAAGTGATAAAGAAAAAAGTAGAAAAGTAGAAATTATGTTTATTTTTTTACGAGTGTCTGTTCTTTTAGGCTTCATTACAAGTGTATCAGGATTATCATATTTTATGATTTGGCTGGTAAACCATGAATTTCTTGCACTTTACGCCCAAAGCACTTCCACTTTTGCCCAGGTGCAATCGAGTATCTCTCAATATCACTGAACATGTGGAAAAGTGTCGGAAACTTTGTCTTATAACTTTGCATGGAAGTAGCACGTTCCAAAAATGCTGCCATCTCTTCTTAACTCTCATAAAAAATCAAAAAGCCCATTCTACTGTCTGCAAATACAATGGCTAGGTCTTACGGTTCAAAGTTAGATGTTTATCTATTTATCTTCCTTTGATCTGGAATTTTGGTTCTGAATCAAAAGACTTACGTAGTTTGAGCATCTGTTGCGAATGTTAACGCTGTCATGGCAGTAAAGAGAAAGCCACTGGTCCAGGCCGCAAAACCGAATGATGATCACACGTACATTTGTTGACGGCATACAACTTAAAAGAAGGAAATAAATACCACAATGTACAGAGGCGAGGAAATATAACCAGTGGTAACTGATTGGGAATTCCTTTCGTGGTTGAATCGGTGTTGTTTTCAAAGATCCAGTCACTTCCATGCTGTTGAGATGTTTAATCTGGGAAAGAGCTCAATCTAGTCTCCAAGCTACTACGGTGACCTTTTTGACATCATTATACGTTGAAATTTAGCTGAGAGGTTCTAATTGAGCTTTGTGCTAACATGTACTATGTCAGATATAAATATCAAAATATCTAGCTACAGAATCAAGTCAATGTTCCTTCAAATACACCTGATTTCTAGAATGCCAAAAAGAGAGACAGGTTTGGAACATCAAATAGTGCTCCAGGTTATCAACAGCCATAGTCACTAGTTAAAGCAAAGCAAGGACTCTAGAATTCAAATCAAGAAATTCTGAACCAGACAAACGATTTAATTAAATGATTGCCTTATCTAGTTAGTTTGTAGAAAGAACATGGACAACTGAGCAAATAAATCATATAAACAAAAAGTCAAGCAATAAAATAGAAGCTGAAATCTGCAAAATAGCACTGCAAGATAAAACTATTTGCTGATATGAAACACCCTTTTAATTTGAATTGAGCAAGTGTATTCGTGTTATCTTAAAGAGCACAGTCCTGTTCAACTTCTTTCATCGGCATACATCTGTAATTATTATCTTCCAATCTATCTATTTCCTCATTGCATCAGTACAATAAAATTTAATCATAAATTGGAGAGTGAGGATCATTTTAACTTGTTGTTCTCTCTCATCATTTTTTCTATTTCTCATAACTGCTGAAACTTTGGAATGTTTTTAATATGCTTGTAAATTCGAGATAGATCTTCTGTGTTACAAATTTCGTCCAGTTTCATTAAAGCCATTTTTCAGAGAGTTAGATTTTAAGGTACCTAACTGCGCCTTGATAGTGGGCTGTGAACTCAGAATCCTTGTAATGTGATGGTAGAAGTAGAGTTAGCATAGAAGAGTATCATGATGTTTTCACAGTCAAGGCCACAAACAAATTGAATTTCAATTTTCTACCCATTAATGGAATATTTGCAGCAATCCAAGGGGGTAACATTAGAAAAGGTATTGGCAAGCTAGAAGCAATGGCATTCGATTGATTGCTTAAAATTACAATGATACCAGAGTATGTACGTACATAAGTAAGTAAACAAATGAATATGTAAGTAAGAAAGTAAGCAAATTAAGTAAGTAGCTTAAGGTGAGCTAGCTAAGTAAGTAAATAAGTAAGAAAGTAAGCATGCAACTAGGCATGTGAGGTAAGTAAAGTAAGACTAAGTAAGTAAGTAAGATTCATGTAGATGTAATATATTTGCAATTAGCATTTCTATGCACCAATCCGTCTAAAACCTTGAGACAAGATTGAGTATCAGATGGTGAAATAAATATCGCAGTAAACCTAAAATCAGCACATTATACTCAAATCAAAGTTAACATAAATCGATGAAGTTTGGAGAGATTCAATGCTAAAGAATGCTTTACAGCTTTTCACTTTTCCGTTAGTTACAACTGCTTGCATTTTGCTACTTTTTTTAGTAGCTTTCTTCTTTTATAGTTGAAGATGCACGAAGGTGCATATCCAAGTGCTGCAACCATAATAGGCAACATTTTGGAGCGATAATCAGGTAAGTCAGTAGATTAATAGGTGAGTAAATGAGCGACAAGGTAAGTATGCAAGTATGAAATTAAGAAAGTAAGCTAGTAATTGAGTAAGTGAACCATCGTTCCAAATAATTGGTTATATAACGACTGAAAATTAAAGAAACGTGCCACAAAGTCGTTAAATAAATGAAGCTGTGGCAACACAGTTCGATGTAAACTTGTTTCACAGCTACTTTCAAATTTGCATTTCTTTTACAAAACTTCGCTAAAACCTTGGGAAAAAACATAAACCTTGAGAGGGCATAAAAGACATCCGACATTTAAATTGCTGGGTGTCATTTTGGATAACAGTACTAAGGAAGTATCAATAGGGCGTTTCAGTGACGTCAAAGAAATGCACCGACACCAAGCTGGAAGGCAATTTCAGGAACGAACTTTTGGCAGGCATTGCAATTCTGAGGCATAATTGAAGTTATCACATTGAATAAAGTATAGCCACAGGGTCCAATGAATTGATACTTACATTCAAACTTTGTTTATTTAATTTTCCCGATAACCAGCTCAGTGCGGTTAAGTCGAGATGACCCTCCTATCAAATTAGGTCTTCTAACCACAAGTTCACCCATAGGTGGTCTTTATGAAAGTCTCTAAAAAGTAATCACAATCGAAATTACCTTCGTTGTTTTCAAGGGTAAATTTTGCGACGCAGTTTAACATTAGAGATAGCTCTAAGCTGTGCGAGCTGCATGAAACAAGAGGAAATACTACTTTAAATTTATGTTATTTTGATATTGATCAGAGGAGCTAGGTTGTGATAACTGTCTTTTTAGTGAGTATAGCGAAAAGGAAGATATTTTCAAGTCTATTTCCTTAGCAAGATTAATATTTCTATAACCATTCAAGTGTCTTTCTGAAAATCTTCATTCAATCGTTCATAATTGAATATCCATGTGAGAGCAGAATTGTTTCAAATAATTTTGCAGCAATCGTCGATTCACATTTGAAGGAGAGTCTACATCTACTGTAAAACAATTCATATTTTATTCACTGTGCACTGGATTTGTTTAAAAGAGTAATAGTACTGAATATAGCATTATTCAGTCATTGCCGAAATAGGTTTATCGTCTGTTGGTACTACAGAACTTCGCTATTGCTTGAGCAATGAGGAGAACAAGAGTTAAGTTATGTAGTATCAATCTTATCTGCGATGACTTTAGGAGATTGAGAGGGCTTACTTCAAAAATTTCTACAGTAACGTTTGTGAATAAAATGTATTGTAAATAAAGCCAGCTAGCTTGTATAACTTCACTAACTATTTCTTTAGCCAAATGAAAAGAAAATGAAGAATACTGTTTCAAAATGTGTACTGAATCAAGCTTCGATAATCATCATCTCCATTTCATTACTTCCATGCTATCTGCTATTATCATCCGCACAACATAGGCCTATTATGTACTTTGTATGAGAGACAAACCATGGCGCAACCTCGAGCTAACATTGTAAGCCAGATAAGTACAGATTACCTGTTTGGATGACTTTTATTTATAGGCTATAACAAATATAACATTAATTTTGAAAATGGCTGTTATTGGTTAAATATTTGAACTTGTCCATACGTAGTCTTCGTGCATCCGATCAGCTCAATACAAGATCTCTTGATTTCAAAGCAAAAAACATTTTGCATATTCTGTCACCGTAATAAGTATTAGGATTCTCCAGAACTTCTTATTCTTAAGTTGAACTAATGTATTCTTCTTCCATTCTTTCTTGTATTATCCAAGTAGCCATCTGTAGACTATCTTATCGCGCAAGGTTTACAGCTGTATATTTGTTAGAATATTCCATGAACCTCTCATAATTATTAACAATTTTCTTATGTATCAATTGCTCTCATGTCAAATACAGGAGCACAACTAGGAATTTTTGAAAGCTGAAGTTTAATCAACGAAAAAGGCCCACTGGACAATTTTTTTAAAGAGCATGTATCTTGAAATTATAGTTTCAAATTTAGAAACAAAGGAAATCATACTGGAAATTTTAAGATTTCGTTACTGTCAAGCATTGCCAAGATTAAAAGCAGGTTTCCGCAAACAACATACAATTAACAATTCCAAAATTCTCCAAGGAAAAGGGCACTTTTACCTTTTTTGGGAAAAGAGCAGGGATCCAGACCCCCAGGACCCACCTGCGCGACTTCAAATACCTTTTTGATTATTCATCATTGAAATTATAATAAGTGTATCAAAAGGAAGTCTCTGCGGAGTAAGGTCCAATAAGATGAACTTCCTGTGAGTCTGATTATGAGGACCGTTGAACCTCGAATTCAAACATGTGCAACAGAATCGTCCTACTCCTTATCATAGATTTTAGAAAAAGCGATTGCACCGAGATATAACTTGTCAAATTAGATTATGATACAAATGGAATATGGAATGATTCCTTTGGTCTGTTGAGTGTTTTGTAGATTGGATCTGTCTATTCGATTGAAGAAAGAGTTAGAGACAGACCAACACCCGAATTAATAATCAATGATTTGTGTCATCGGTTCACTGGATATTTGAATTTTAATAACATGTATTTCTTTTGCTGTCTCTAAAAATGTTCTTCTGTGCCTCAAAATGAGAAGCTCTATAACTGAAATTGATTTAGATAGGGAAACTAAGAAGAAAAAAGGGAATTCAATCCTCCTTTCTATTCTACACAACCTTCCTTGCCATTTTCATTCCATTCTACAGTAAGCACATTTATACTTTACATCTGGCTTATTTGAGAGCCTAGTTTATCGGCATAATTTCGCTAGTCGTTAATTAACGAGTAAATGCATATTTGCTATAATCCCAAAGCAACTAATGACTTTTGTTCGAAAGTATTCGGAGAGGTAAGAAGTATTTGGAAGGTTGAGTGGCACCTTACTTGAAGGGCGCTTATGCTGCACCATACATTTAAAAGCCACAAACACAAACTATACCAAGCAATTTCAAAACACTCCTGGTTCCTAAATCTCTAAAAGTAGTCCTTATTGCCAAGGTATCTTATCAAAGGGAATGTCATGATGGAAAATGGCCTATAGTGATAATAATTTTTTTGGGGGTAGTATTGTAATGTTGTATATCTGTAGAGTATCAGTCAGATTTCAAAAATCCTATGCATTTCTACACAGTAGATGTACATCAAATAAAATCTCATGTTAGCTAGAGGTGATTAGAATCTGACAGTTGTATTTCTGCTTTGATAACTGTTATTTTCAACGACAAAAGCAATTTAGACTCTTGAAGTCATCTGGTAACACGAGAAGCAGAAGAAGCAGAAGCATCACCGAAACTAACTTGATAAACGAGAAGAGTCCTAGGTGTGAAGTGATTATCTGGAGCTTGTAATAGCATGTGCTAAATAATATGCCGGTAGTAGTACTGAAATGCTAGACAACTTGCAGTTTATCATAGCAGCTCTGCTCAAACAAGTTGATAACATTAATAAGCAAAGGAAGCTATTTATAATAGCTTACTTGTAACTTGGATTACTTATGCTATGATTTATTTCTCCTTTACTCTAATCCCTGTAATATAGTTAATTTGCTCTTACTAACTTGTTTAAGTTAATTAAAAGACGAAAATAGGTTTCTAAAATGATAAAAGTTTGTGGTGACAGAAATCTTGATAATTACTGAAATGTAGCAGATTGAAGTTATGTTTACGCTGAACAATTTAGTGATGGTGAGCATAGCTGCCAAATGTTTAAGAGTTTGATCAGATGTATTTTCTCCCAACAAAATTGACGAATCATCATGCAGGGTCTTCCCCACCTTTGGGTTCCACAGCTAAATATAGGCCCATTTATGCATACTGACACATGCTAATTGGCCAGTTAGTTTGGGAGAAAACAGACCTGATCAGAGGTCTCAAACATTTGGCGACTAGGCTGTGATGGTGAAAATAATATCGTACTGATTTGCTGAATGAAGATCACTGTAAATAGAACAGTGTTTCAGAGTGGGGTTTGCGCTGCAACATACAAAGCCTACAGTATCCCGTCTCAACGCTAGACAGGTATTGTGTCTTTTAGTGCTAAATGTGCATTAAGAATCAATGAACTGTCAGGGAACTGTAAGCTACAATGCGCAAAAAGACGTCCAAACTAAGGATACTTAAGAATTTGGCTTAGTGCTGGGTTCCTTGCAAAAGACTCTTAATCTATATGCAGGCGATAAGTTTTCGGATTTTAAACATAATTCTTATATTTCATGCATTACAATGCAATATAAAACCTCACTGTTACATATAGTTTGAGTTGGCTAGTCTAGTTACAAGTGACAAATACCGTAAATGATCGATTAAGCACCTCTACTCGATTAAGTGCCGCAACAAAAAACCTGAGAACTTTATTAAGAGCCATGGTGCTTCATCGATCATTTACGATAATCAAACGAATGTACAAACAAAAATAGCAATATACCAAGTAGCTTTAATTGATTAGAATGATGTCAAACAGTACAGCTCAAAGTGTGTTTCTGCGTCAAAATATGTTGATCGGATGATTATGTTGGAGGTTTTTCTCATGCTGAAATGAAAATGGCCTTTATTTATATCTAAATCTTTACAAATATCAATGAAAGAGTCAGAGGAACGAACGAAAATGCCAAGACAGCTTATAAACAGATCTGCGAATGTAAGAAGAGAAAATTGAGGGTTCAATGTATGGAGAAGCTGTTGGCATTCATATCTTTTCCTTTGTGCATTGATATTCAAATTGGTTTCAAAACCCACTGTCAGTCCGAGCACAAAGAGTTTTCTATCTGCATTGACAAGAAGAAGATCCTGGCGGAACGTTGTTGTTGTTGTTGTTGTTTGCTTTATTTTGAGTAAGATATTATATCTAGCGTTTCCAGCTAGCGTTTTTAGGCCTACTGTGCATGGGGCCCCTAGTTTAACTCGAGGGACGGCTGAGTGCGTTGCTTTGGTCGTTTATCTGGGAAGTCGCCCTTCCAGTTGCTGACCTAACACAGTCATGCTTTACTTCAGATAGCTAACGGAAGCTACAATCGTTGCCAAAATTACTTGGAACACAACACATTTCTGAGATTAAACGGCATGATACTGACACATCTAGTGCTCATACTAAACAGGCCGTGTAAGTGATTTAAAGCCCCCTCCCCCCCAGAACAATGTTGAATTCTATAGATAAGACGTTGCTACGCGTCAAATCGATCGATTTCTACGAGACACCAAGCGTATACGACAGTAACACAACATTGTACGGGGGAGGGGGGAAGCTAGGTATTGAAAAGTGTGAAAAATCTGCAATTCGTTCCAACAATTTTGGCAACGATTGTAGCTGAACTGCTTGGCCACTCATCCCACAACGTATCACCATTAATGATAATGCTTATAATAATATAATGACTGCTTTCTTGATGAGACCATAAATGAAGGTAAAGAAGTCAAACAACAGAGATATCAAGCTTTAAAGCTGGAGCTGAAGAAGATTTTGAATTGTGAAAATGCAATACTAGTGTTATTCATTGCTGATTCTTAGGAGCCACGCCAATTTTATCGGCAAATTGTACGTCTTAAATCCTCCTCCGCAAAGAAAGTGTCTGGGAATGGACATGTTGATCTCAACTGCAGTATTGGGTGAGCACGGAAAGTAATCATGTTTGGTGCAAGAGGAAAAATCTTAAGTAAATGACACTTTAAGTGACTTGCAGTTACTTGCTATCCAGTCCAGGGGCTACAAAACTCTTTTCACAGCGGACCAGATTACTGAATCAATAACGAGAGCGGGACGCATAATCGTTCTGCTTAATGCTTGCAAGCCAGAACGAAAGCTCTGAGGAAAAGGCGTAGACATAAAAACAAAAAGATGTAATACTATGAAATGCAGATGATTACAAAAACAAGACTCAACAGGAATACAGTAACAACATGCTACTTAACGATTACCTATTCATAAAATATGCGATAAAACTTGTACTCTAAGGCCACGTGTTCACTAGCATGGATCAGAATAGGTACGAGTCCTCTTTAGAACCCTGCCCACTTTGCTGGTGTTACACTAGAACGGATCCACTTTAAATCACGTTTACACTAGCATGGATACCTACTGTTTGGCTATTTGACCTGCCATTGATGTTGATGAACCCCTTCAATGTTTCAGCTGTGTTTGGTACTAACAAGTGGCCTTTTACTAGAAAGTTGTATTCCTCGTTTCCGAAGTGTACTTTTTTGGATCGGTTCGTACCTTTTGCACTAGACCTAAACGCGAACGGATCCAAATGAGTGCGCTTTGGAAAGCAATCCCAAACGTTTCCAGATAGCAGACCCAATAAGGCGCGGATCTAGCAGGTCTAGTGTAAATGCAAAGCCTATCTGTGCTAGAATTGGTACGGATCTACTTGGATCCGTTCTGGTGTAAACAGGTCCTAACATCAAGCACCATCGGCGGGCAAGACGGATTGCCGTCGCAGGTCGTAGTTTGGTGACCCCTGGTCTAGACTATAACGTTAGCACAAACATGGAAGCTGTGTTTGCATATGTAAAAGCAATTATAGCTGTTCCCTAATTTAAATATATTGGAGCAACTAGGCTTGGTTTTTTATTTATGTTATAGGAAATTTTGATACTGACAAAAATAATGGCTAAGCACTATCCTAAATCAATAGTCAAACTAATAAAATCACAGAGCCCAGAAAATCAGATCTACTAGTCATCAACCAAGAAGCAAATGTAAACAGCTGGATATTTAAAGAAGTCCAGGAAGAATGAGAAAGCATTGATAAAGACAAAGAGCTGAGATTTTAAATTGGAAATTTAAAAACAGACAGCAAAATTGTATTAACAAGCGTCGTAGCACTCTCGAACAGATTGAATATAGACTTGAGTGATGTAGAAGCAGACATATCTAAAGAGATCATTCAGAAAATGTCAATTGCTGGGAGCAAGAGTCATGAAAAGTCTCTGAAGTTGAAGCATATGGACTCCATTGATCTTGCACTATGGCTTGGGTCAAATACGAAGTCAATAGTAGACTGCAACAATTCCCCAGAAATTCGTTGATATAATTACTTGTGTAAACTTCTCACTTCAGTCAAAACGATGTTGAGTTTTTTCAAGATAATAAAACTCTAAATAAAATGATGAAATTACGTAAGAGAAGAATAAAAGGTGTTTGATAGACGCAGATAAAGCCTGTTTTCTGGGAAGAATGAGAAGTTATCATACTAACACAGTTTGATTTACCCTATCCAAATTCGGTGACTGACAAACAGATCAAAGTACTGTAGTAGCCTGGCAGTTCAAATGGCAGCGAAGACAACTGGAGAATTAAAGTGCTAGCTGGAATGAAGGAATTCTCAGTACATTGGATTTATGCGTAGAAATGCAGAATAGACAAAGGAAAGAAGTATCAATTGAAATTCAGTTTATGGTTTGTGGGAGAATGAAGATGAAAAGGTTGTCTAGACCTGCCTAATTGACAATCAATCTCTTCTATTAACTTTAATGTAAACCCGACGTTTTCTTTAAGATAGGAAATCAGTTACCGACACTAAACTTTGGCAAGGAAATCAATACTAAACAGTCAAAAAAGCAACCGTTAGGCTGTTAAAAAAACCAACAAAAACAACTCGCAACATGATGACAAAGTTCCTTTCACTTATCAGTCAAGATAAACTATGATTCAATTAGCCTTCGTAGATAATGAAAAGTTTGAAAAGACAAAAGTCTCTTCGATATGTTCTGAGGAGCTTAAGCAAGCGATGGCTGTTATCTCACAATAAAGTGTCAATGTACAGTTGAGTATCGCTCTAGAGCAGTCGCTCTTACCTACTGGTCTAGTGACATACATCCTTGGACACTCATCTAAGGACCCCATGAGGCTTTTGATTCACAATCTTAATAGCTTAGTGTACTAGTAACACAACTCTAGGAAAACTGACTATTCTATTAATAGAAGTTAGGAGATGCTATGGAATTCTTCTGGCATTTAAACAAGCCATTCGATAAAATGAAGGCGATTATTTAGTTGGTCTACACGCTTATTTTTATAGGAAAGTGGCTTACAGGCAAGGAAGATTCGACTGTTCAAAAAGCTAAGAAGGGCAAGTATTGGATTTCCGAGAATCAGGAAGGTTGATAAGTTGATACACACATGAAATTGTAATTTTCCCCTCAAGCCCGCCATCTCTTTTGTCTAATTTGAATAGCTTGTGTTTGATAATGTATTTGCTTCAGCGATGTGTTTGTGTAGTGCCTGTCTGTATGTGAAACACTACACTGTTACACAAACATTCCTGCTAAGAGAGATGAATTTTCAGTACTGAAATCATGAAAGAGCTAAGAAAGTTTCGGCACCAAGCAAAGAGTCTCTTTATAAAAAGAACGTTTAATAAATTTGATTGATATTACAACAGTTTTGATCTAATTTACGCTAAGCTGTATTGAGAAATTGTAATCTTCTTCTTACTCTGGTCTTTACAGTGCTCAAAGAATTTTCATGTACTTTCAACAATCCACTTTTGTAAGTTGTTCAAATGATCGGTCCAAGAAAAAATCTATTGCTATTAGACAAATCCCAATCAAACATGGTTGCCATCAGTTTCTTATAAAGCTTCATCAATTCATTCTATGGCAGTGTAGTGTAGGAACCCTATCTCAAAGCTTTCTTACGTAACAATCAGATGGCCCTACTTTTCTGTATTGCAAGCATCTATCGGGCAATATGACCTCGATTTGATAACCTGCACTTTACAACAGTCAGTTGTTGATTTGGACATGCTACAGCATGTGATACTAACATGCTGCCATTCATAAAAGGCTCTGCTTTTTCAGTTTGCTCCTTTTTTTTCTAGAGTTCTTTCAATAATGTCGGCTAGGCTGTGAAGTGATATTAACCAAGTCTATAGAGATAACGGTTCAGCTAAAACCACATACGTGAAAGGAACATTTATTTAACAACTTGAATTAATGAGTAATATGGTGACAAGATCAAGTATTGAAATCGTTGCTAGGATGTTGAACTTACGGAAACAGCGCTTACAAGAGAGTGGGTTTGATGAAAGATTGCAGAATTGTTGTTACTTCTTAGATGCAGAGAAAGCCGATTTAAATACAGATGTACTCTGATAAATGGGAGATGATGTGGTCGTTGAAAGTATAATATGAGCCATTTTCTTTCGAGCAGAAACTGGGATTAAATGTTATGAAATAGATGAACAGCACCTTTTCGGCAAGGTCTATTGGCCCAACTTTGAGGCCCAACCGAGGCCCAACCGAGGCCCAACCGAGGCCCAACTGAGGTCGCGAAAGGTCCAAAGTGCAAAGTGAGGCCCAACCACTGAACTGGATCAGGAACATTGGAGACTTACTATATTGTTGTTTCGTAGGATGGAATTCGATGTTCAACTATTGTGTCATTTTTGCAACGCGCTTATCGACCAGGGTCATTTAGGCCATCATGCCAAGGTAGAACAAGCAAACAAACAATTCCTTTGGGAAACTTGTCATTCTTACATGGTTGGGCCGCCCAACTTTCAAGGCCCAACTGAGGACGAAAGGTCTGAAGTTAGGCCCAACCATGAAATAATGATGACTTTTTGTAGTGTTTTTCGTTGTTTGCAATTTTCGCATCATGATAAAATTCGATATTCAACTGCTGTGTCATTTCTGCTCATGGACCAGTCAATCATACCAAGACAGTGCAGGCAAACAATTCTTTTAGGATACTTCCCAAATTCTTGTATGGTTAAGCCTCACCTTTCACCATAAATTGGTCCCCTAAGGGATAAAAAGTCACCATTATTTCAGGGTTAGGGTCTCAATTTTAACTGTTTACCTCATTTGGTGTTTATTTAGAAAGTATAAAGAATGTAGTTTAAGTATGCAACTGTCTAGCAGGTGTGTGCAATTTTCTTCTCATGAGCTCTCAGCAATTGCTTGCTTTTCTCTACATTTTCTTCAACTTCAATTGCTGTGACTAGCATCTTCCTCTTTACTTCTTTCAGCTTCACTTTGTTAGTATCAACTACTCCTTTATCTAAGTTGTCTATCAATACCTGCGAAAAGGACTGAAGTTTCTTCATTTCATTGTCTAACTCACTTCTTTCATCACGACTCTCTTGGAAATTCTGTCCACTTTCACAAAGCTCCTTTACTCTTTTGCTGATTTGTTTCTCATGCTTTGCTAGTTTTTCAACCCATTTTGAGTTTGCCTGAATGACATATGAAAGTGAGAGTTCTAAGTCTTCTTCTGTTTGATCTGAGTTTCTGTATCTTCTGTCGTCTGGGGTCATATAAAACGGATAGATTGGATGACATGTGATCTGATCACATTCACACACAAGTAGAAGAGCCAAATGTACAAGTTGTGTTCTGTTAAAGTCATGAAAACTAGTCTTAATTATTGTGTTCTTAACATTATTTTGGTAAAACTGAGATATTGCAGCATACAGTTCACCTTGTTGATGTGCTACTGAATTAAAATCATATTTCGCAATTATTTGCTCAACTTTATAATATTGCTCCAGGGTAGAAGGGAAGTACTTGGATTGTGTAAGATGTTTCACTCTGGGAACAAATTTTCCAATTTTGAATGCAGGTAGTTTCATAATTTTTGCAGCCACACTCTTAATAGCTTGCACATTAGGTTTCAGGTGACTTTGTTCAAGAAAATTATATTCTCCAGATTTCCTACACTGGTAGCAAAGAAAACACTGTAATTGTGCAGCAATAGTATTTCCCCGTAAACTTGCACCCATCATGTAGCAACTTTGATGGAATATATTTTCACATTTGTCACAGCAAACAACATTGTCATAATTTTCTGGCATACGGCAATCACACACAAGAAGAACCTGATGGATTATTTTTGGTAGCAGAACCATTTCCTGAATTCTTGCAAGTACGGGTCTCATAAATCTATATTCAAAATTCCTATTGCTATTCCGTAGTGCGAATTCTGGCATGGATAAGTGTCCCTGTCTAAACATGCTCAGGAGTTCTTGTCGTTTGTTTTGACTTGTATAAATTAGCTCCTCTGGTAAATATCCATTAGCAAGAGCAATTCCATTGAACATTGTGAACACACCACAATCTGAACCATTTTGTTGCTGCTCACATGGGGTCACTAGAATTTCAATTACTTTACCATTTCTGCAGTTTTCCTTTGGAATTAACTGAGCTGCTTGCCATTCAATGGCAGGAGGAACATCACAGTCAACCTTTGACTGGTACTTGAAGTTTACCAAACTGTCATATAAGCATACCTTTCTGCCCCTTTCCTCTTGTTGTACATTTATATTGGTCAGCAAGGTCCAGTGAATTGAGCCACTGTGGCATGGTTGGATGAACACCTTATCACTTGAGACACTATCATATCCTCTTGAAGTGTAGAGAACAGTATCATTGAACCCTTCTATTTCAGGAAATTGCTTTTTCATCAACTTAACATACCATGCAAAGTGGTTATCCGTTAAGAAACCTGTGGAACATTCAAGTATGGCAAAGTCCGTTCTATCCCATTCATGGCCCCCAAACAGTTTCATGGTTTTGTTAACCTCTACCTGATAGTCTTCCAGTGGTTCTTTGTCTGTGTGTGTATGAATAGGAACCCTACTTTTCTTGCTTCCAGTATTGTAGCCTCCAGTTTTCAAATGAACCTTTCTTCTAGGTGACAGCCCTATTTCTATTTCATTTCCTGTTTCATTTGTGTCTGCCTTTACAGTTTCTTCCCCAATGTCATCAATCACAGGGGTAGCACCTGCATCAACAGATTTTGTTAAGCAATCAATTTTCCTTTTGACAGTCTTTCTTTCATTGCTAGGTAGGCTAGTTAGCACACGGGTGACATTTTTTATTGTCTCAGAACTGTCCATATACCTCTTTTTCAACCTGGATTGCTTTCCTGTCATGGGCTGAACCAGTTGACCCTTTTTGGTTGGAGTGCTTGTTGGTGTTTGATCAAGTGAAATTAGCCAATCCTGTTTAAACATTGCTGAATCTAAAAGATCTTCTTTGTTATGCTTCCTTGTAAACAGAAGATGGGCACAAGGAACTCCCAAGTTATCAAAACAGAAACATTCTCCTGAGATTCGAGTACATTCTATCTGTTGGGAATCCAATCTGACAGATTCTTTTTTTACTCGTTTGGACAACTGGTATTGAGATAACACCTCTTTGATTGCTTCTTTTGTAACCATTTTTTGACCTTGTATTAGGATTTCTTGCTCATACATGTCAGTTATATTTGTTGGTAGGAATGTCTTGTTTTTTGTATCCCAAACTCTTTCCTGTCTCTTTTTGGACTGATGGACTTGAAATTCAGCTAACTTTGTTACAACCTTGGAAATGCTGCTTTGCTTCTTAACAAAATCTTTAAATATTTTATTTATATTTTCACTGCGGTTATTTGTGAATGTTCCTTTTAGGGAAAAGTGCTTCAAAATATGAAAGGCCCACCTCTCTCGGTGATTATGCCAATTTTCTTCCATGTATCGCTTGAAATTGTCTACTGTTAAGGAATCAGCTTTATCCAGCTTTTCATCTGACATTCCACACAATTCATCCCAAAGCCGGAAGTATTCAGTTTCTGTTGGCTCATAAATCATTTTAGTGAATAATTTCTTGAACTTATCTTTGAGGTATTGTGCATTTTTCCCCAAGTGTAATTCACGAATGTGTTTGACAACAGCACGTTCACAGTGCCACCTGCAGATGATCCAGTGGATAAGGGGAAAGACTTCAAATAGTGCTTGAATTTCAGTGTAGTCTTTATCAATTACAATATAATCAGTCTTGCCTATTGCCTCAGTATTGGCTTCCTTAAATAAATTCATTGCAGCAACTAGAGTTTCTGCTTTTTCATTTGCCAGCATTGCCCATGCTATTAGTTTTGTACAGGAATAATTGTCAATCACTGCAAATGTAAGCACTATGAACCCTCTATTTGTCAAGTTGTAGGTACCATCAATCATCAGGACACTACCATATTTTTCAAAGAGTTTTGTGCATGAGCTGGGCTGAAAAAAAATGACTTGGACAGTTTGATTTTCACTGTAGCATATCCTAGCAAATGCATGTGGGTCATTCTTTTCTAATACTTTCACACTACTAAGCAGCTGTTCAATGTCAGTTTGCTTTTCATCCATTTCTGCTTTTCTATTGATCAGGTCTTTGGAAGAGAGACACTTCCCAGTTTCTTTTTCAATGACTTCCCTGACTTTTCTGCTAGGTACCTCCATATTCTGGTAATAATCTCTTACATATTTTTCTTGTTCTTGTTTTGTCAATCTTTTGGATCTGGAAAGCAGTTTAAAGTCCTGTGGGTTTAACGTATGATTGGTGTGAACATCCATGAATTTGGTAATTTGGTATTGAGCATGGGTTTCATCCTCACTGGATTGAAGCAGTGATACAGTAAGCTGAACTTGGCATTGTTTGTAGAGGTAGGACTGGTTTGGTCTATCACTTTTGGCTCTGCTTTTTCTGTTATATCCATGTTGGCAAATCTTCACTTCATATTTCTTGGGGTACCTTGTCTTGTCTAAAGAAGTACCTGTGTATGGTTTGGATGTCCTATTTGTGAAGTAAAAAAAGTTCTTCTGCTCATAGTCTTCAACAGCTTCAGTAAATTCCTTGTAATCTTTGAAAGTCTGTCCTGTATACAAGCCTGCCTTTTCTCTTTCTGCTATAAGATTGGGAATGCCATGTCTGGCAGAGCCACCTTCAATATCTGCAGCTTGCTCATCATTCTCTGTATCTGTCAATTGTACATCATTCTCAGTCTCTCTTGCTACACTTTCTGTCTCTGTTCGGTTTACACCTGCTTTTCCTCTGCCGTTGTTTTGAAGGCCTATCATTGACATTTCAGATATGTCTTCATCATACAGCATCTCAGGTAGAGTTTGCTGTTGACCATCATTTTCATGATGTTGAGTACAAAGGTCTAGTTTAGCTATTGCTGATGCTGAAAGAGTGCCAAGTAGATGTGAGGCCTCTGCTTCATCTATTTCAATTTGCTGGGACTTACATATGGAATTGTTGGAGTTTGATATTTTTGATTGGTGGTAAATTTCAGTATCTTTTTTGCTTCCCTGGAGAAGTGTATTTAGGCCCCGTCTGGTGGTGATGAGGTGGGCATGCTAAACAAAGAAAATATGGAAATTGAAGAAAATTATACCGCACACACAGTATTGCTGACCCTTGGAGGTGATAGGAAATGATAGTGGAATGTTGTGCTGTGATAGGAAACTAATAGTGTTCTTGGTACAACAATTTTTCCTTTCTATTGGCCACACCTGGTCCAACAAGGCATTTGGATACTATTTCCTGAATGGATCACACCTGTTCACCAGGGCAACTGGATAGTATCTGGTCACATATGGTCACACTGTTGAATCAGGGTACTGTCCCCACAACAGGTTTTATCTAGTCACACCTGGTCACATAAGGAATCAAACTATGATAAGATCACACCTGATCACTTTGGTTATGTCTTATATCAACAGTTAAAGGTGTTTTGCTTTTAAAAGGTGATCAATATTTTGTGGTTGGGCCTCACTTTGGTCCAATATTCTATCCGTTGGGGATCAATTTAAGGTCCAAAATGAGACCCTAACCCTGAAATAATGGTGACTTTTAGCTTAGGGTACCAATTTAAGGTGAAAGGTGAGGCTTAACCATACAAGAATTTGGGAAATGTCCTAAATGAATTGTTTGCCTGCACTGTCTTGGTATGATTGACTGGTCCATGAGCAGAAATGACACAGCAGTTGAATATCGAATTTTATCATGATGCGAAAATTGCAAACAACGAAAAACACTACAAAAAGTCATCATTATTTCATGGTTGGGCCTAACTTCAGACCTTTCGTCCTCAGTTGGGCCTTGAAAGTTGGGCGGCCCAACCATGTAAGAATGACAAGTTTCCCAAAGGAATTGTTTGTTTGCTTGTTCTACCTTGGCATGATGGCCTAAATGACCCTGGTCGATGAGCGCGTTGCAAAAATGACACAATAGTTGAACATCGAATTCCATCCTACGAAACAACAATATAGTAAGTCTCCAATGTTCCTGATCCAGTTCAGTGGTTGGGCCTCACTTTGCACTTTGGACCTTTCGCGACCTCAGTTGGGCCTCGGTTGGGCCTCGGTTGGGCCTCGGTTGGGCCTCAAAGTTGGGCCAATAGACCTTGCCCACCTTTTCCGTTGATTGGTGAAAGGCCGGTCCCTACTGTGTGGTGTGGGGTATCATACCCATCCAGGTAATGTCCTGTCGGCAAATAACCAAAAGTTACCATTTCTATCGGCAACTTGCTTTGTTTTTTTGCATGCTAGGAGCCTTAGAAGAAGAACTAAGTGCTGAAGAGTAGCAGACAGTTCATGAATTTTTCACATTTATAAATTGACACAATTAGCAAACTGAACACATAACAACTAGCAATTTTAAGACATTTCTCCTAATCATGAGTATCATACCAATGTTTCACCTATTTATAGACCCTAAAATCCCAACAAAAGTTTCTAGGAGCGGCCCTAATAGGTGACATAATGTAGAATGCAAGATGGGTCTAGTTTTGTCAATTTGCTGTGGTAAGCAAAAGACTTTGTAAATTTCTAGTGCCGTTAGCATTGTTGCCAAAATCCAGCTACTCAAGACTTTAAAACAGTGGTTATTACCACTACAAGTGATCTTGAAAATTCAACTTGTGTTCTTCAAATGGAACTAGCGGTGTAATAATGCACACTTTTTTATACGGAACATAGCTCAAGGCCTAGTTCCAAAAGTTCCTCATTTTTAGACCTCCAATGATCAAATTGTAGTACTAAAAGTTCCTTAACAGTTCCTTAATTTTCACTGCACAATTAGTGCCATAAAATGGTACAGATAAATGTAAAGCAATAAAGTCTTGAATGTTGCCTTTAATTTTGCCTGTAACGTAAGATCAATGAAAAATGAAGGACTTATCACAAGCATAGCAAACAATCACAATCTATATGGGTTTTGGCTGCAAATGAATGGAGCCAGCTTCTTAATTCTTGATTGTTTGGTGTTATAAAACTTTTTCAAATTGAAAAGTTCCTTATGAAATTTTACTTTAGTAGTTTAAGTTCTTTAAATATTTCGGCATTCTACATCTAGGTTCATATAGAGTTGTTCCTTATAAAAAGCATGTAGGCGGGTATTGCACAGCCGCGAAAGGTTCTTGAAGACGGAATTCCATGAAATTGCTTTACACTAAAATAACATTTCCTGTAGGCAATTATGATCCCCGTAGAGTTTCTTTGGGGTCCCATCCGTAAATGCCTTCTACTTGATATTTGTATTGTAAATTTGTCTTATGTTAGGTCCTCAGCTATAGCCATATACCTCATTATGAGCATGAGAGCCACGTGAAATTCCCTATCATAAAGTTAGAGGCATCATTGTTTTCCTGTTGCAATATCTTTCAACAATACCAAGTAAGTCAGAAGGATGGGCAAATGGACGAGTAGTTAGAGCATTTGACTGCTGAGCAAAACATCGATAGTGTAAGTTGAACCCTTCGATCATGTTCAGATGCTCGCTTACTCACCCAGTAGCAAATGGGTACCTGGTGACAACACTAAGGAGTTAAAGGCGGCAAAGAAAGGTACTGACCATCCTATTTCACTATGTCGACTGCTCAGGAGGAGTGTCCTTTCTAACAGACACTTCCCAACCAGGTACGCAACTACGGGATGTGTCCTAGGGGTCTAAACTCCTGCCCCCTTTCTTGCCATTTTTCTTGGAGAAGTTTGACCCCGTAAAGTGTATTTGTATTAGGTAGACCTGCTTATAATCTTTGTTACACATGAAAGTAATTAAATTCTGAAACTGTCAGTACGATTTCTTTTGTTGCCAAATCAGGAAATTACTATTTCAAGATAACTTCTCTTCAGACAGTGTTTAGTGTGCCCTTTTTGCCTGTTTACACCCCTACCCTAAAAAAATTCCTAGTTGCATGCCTGTCAACGTATGTAATCATAAAATAAACAAACCTTTACCCTTAATCCAAAAGGACAGGGTAGAAAGCTTGCAAGCACAAGCATAGCCGCCAAATGTTTGATTGGTTGAGGGCTCTGGCAAATTCTATTTTCTCCCAACCCATTTGACCAATCAGTGAGCAGGATTGTGACTACATGTGAGCTCCACAGCTAAGTTTAGGCCTGTTTTCGGCGTTTTTGCATGTTTTTACCACCCTTCCTACAAAAAACATTGCACGCCCGAGGAGTGCGATTTTATCGCTGATTTTTTGTCCAACTGGTCTTCATACATTGTCATTTAACCTATATTGGCACCGCCGTGCGATCTCAAAGGGGAGGGGAACAGGACCCATCCAAATATTGAGAATTGTTTGCATTTCATTTTTTCAATATTTATCCATGGCTCTCTTTCAGCGATAATATATTTTGATGTAGATAATACATAAGCATGCTACAATAAATCAGCGATAATACATAGTGATATAAAATTAAAATACATAAGCATATTAAAATAAAACTTAAACAATGAAGACTACTATATACGACTTAAAAGTAAAAAACTGCTGCTCTTCCTAGAGACCGTGCTTTTGGGAAGCTGCTAGTTGCTAGTGTAGCAAGTACGCTTTTAGTTTTCGCTTGAACGCGGAAATTGTGTGACGATCTCATCCCAAAATTAAGCGACAGAATAGTGAAAACTTCTTTTGGAAAATTCTAGGTTTTGCTTTGGGATGTTGATATCATGACAGTTTCTTGTCTCATATGCAGATATCTGAGATCTCATGGTGAGTTTTCCATAAAGACTGCTAGGACATAAGTTATTCAATATCTTATATGTAATTACGGCCTTATTGTATTTAGCAAGGTTAAGGTCTGATATCCAATTGCACACCCTCTCGTCCTTTGAATATGCATTGTCAATAAGCGTACGAGCTCTATCTTGATCTAGTTTTGTACCTAATAGGCTACCTCATAGTTCGTTTCCATATCTTAGATTAGATTCAACGAGGGATCTGTAGATCTGCCCTAGCTTGGTTTGAGGTAAAATATCTGCTAGCTTGCGAATTGAGTTTAGCCTACATTTAATTTTGTCCTTGAGACTTTGTATTGTTCAGTGCAAGTTAAATTTTCATCAACCGCTAGCCCAAGATATTCTACTTTCTGAATCCTTATCGAATCATCGCCTATCTTTAATTGCACCGGTTGCTGGATACTATTGAGTTGCCATTTATGACCCACGATCAGAAATTCGGATTTGCTAGCGTCAAGACTAAGTTTATTGCTTCACATCCACTCTGAGGTATTGGCTAATTCCTGAGAAAATGGACATACCTAAATGTCTCTAAAGCAGTGTTATTTATGAGTAAATTATTGAAAGCATTACCGAAAAGCTTGTTATTTCATTTAACTTAGTTCACTTACCTATATTCACTGTCACAAAAACAAATTCTGTACTGGGATTGGGATATGCAGTGCATGTAGATAACGACAAGTTTCATTCATAAATCAAGTCACAATCTTTCTTTGGGCAAAGCCACTTCTTACTCCTCTATGTGCAATGTTCTTTGCTGTTCTCAATACCAACTTCTTTATCTCAAGAGTATCAAAATGAATCGCTCAATCCTTTTAAGCAGTCATTGCCAAAGACCTACTTTCATTCTGCGATGCGATCAACACCTTTTAAACTTATGGCAAGACGAAACTGACGACTACACTTACGCAGTCTAGGACTGGAGACTAAAACTCACTCAAAAACGGCGGGAAAATTTTAAGAGTGGGCGTTTTCGTAACATTTAGGTAATAGTTCACGTTTTTCAAAACAAATTCGGAATGCCTAGAGGAAAAAAGAAATTATGCTCCAACATTCTTCATTACAAATGGAATTGTTCTTCTCCAGATTTACTCAATTTGAAAGATAAACTTGGACCTGCAAATGTTTTCTCCAAAGCATTCATATACAATAAAGCCAAGCATGGCCTAGTCTGCACTGACTGTTTATTGAAATGTCTTTTCAAACGATACCCTTTGAGATCGCACGGCGGTGCCAATATAGGTTAAATGACAATGTATGAAGACCAGTTGGACAAAAAATCAGCGATAAAATCGCACTCCTCGGGCGTGCAATGTTTTTTGTAGGAAGGGTGGTAAAAACATGCAAAAACGCCGAAAACAGGCCTAAACTTAGCTGTGGAGCTCACATGTAGTCACAATCCTGCTCACTGATTGGTCAAATGGGTTGGGAGAAAATAGAATTTGCCAGAGCCCTCAACCAATCAAACATTTGGCGGCTATGCTGCAAGCACATTAATTCAACCACCGATTCATTCAACTATCAATTTGTTTAGTCATCAATCTATCTAGCCATCACCCTATCTAACCATTATATCACTACAGGGAACTTTTCAGGACAGGGTCGGGCGAAGACTGAGAAGTGAGGAATTGTATGAAAGGATCTAGCTGAAGGATGGTCTGTTGCAAAAAGTCATAAGGAGAAAACTCAGGTTTTCTAGTGATATTTGGAGAATGAACTGAAACCGGTAGATTAAGAGTATTTTATTAGGGAAGGTAGAAGGAACGAATAAGAAAGGAAGGCAACGTCGATAATGGATGGAAGATGCAAGTATTTTTTATAAGAAAATGATTTATAAAGAACCAGTGCTCGAATGCTAAAAAATTTAAGAAAGCTCAGTAACTGATTTTTGTAACCAAAGTAGGTTGTTCCGTTCATACATATTCTAATTTCCTATTTTTACGAGGTCGCTTGTTTCTTTTGTTTAATTTGCACATTGATAATCATATTTCTTGTGATAATCAATGTATTTCAGTGTTATGTTCGTGAAGTGCTTGTTTGACTTTGCAACACTACAGTATTACACAAACTCGAATATTCTCGCCAAAAAGTCTTAAGAAGGTTTTAGTACTGGAATCTTGAAAAAGCTTTGAAAGTCTCACTACTGGTTGTCATCCCCCATCAGCATTCTTGCATGGGTGGAGACTATGACACATTAATACTGTTAAAATAATAATGTTAAAGGGTAGATGCACCTAAAGGGATCTGGGTCGGCCTGTCGGTCTATTGGATGGCATAGGAAGGGGTAGTATAACATGGAATATAAATCCGTTTCAATCGTGGGTGGTTAAGGCGTGTGGCAGAATATGATGGAATGATGACCTACTACTGACCTGGTAGACGAAAATGCAAGGACTTCGTGGCATATCCAACCGTTTGAATGTCCTGATGTATCAGATAAGCGCTACAAATACAGTGCTACAGTACTAACAATTTGTGATTTAAGGACGGACCACTTAATCAAACCTGTGGTTTTTCGTTGTGAGATCATATTGGATTAACAAACCCTAAAGGTACTTTCATTATTCACTATAAGGAAACAACAGGGCAGCTTCTTACGGAGATTGTGAACTTAATATGATAGCTAACGTAAAGATAACGCCGCCCAGGATATACATAATTTCAATTCAAGCTTTGATTCTATTGGCTTAGAATAATTTGTGGTTGGGTATCCCCTTCAGCGTGCTCAATTATTAGTGAGGGCTCTTTAAAGTTGAATTAGTTAGAGCGAATGCTGCACAAGACCGATACAGCAGGATTTAGAGAAAATGCTGCCGACTTCAGCTTTTGTCATCTTCATCTGCACTTCCCTAGTTGGAAACTTCGGTAAGTGTCAACTGTCTATTTATTAGTAATTTTTATATTATTTAGTTTTATTATTTTATGTTTATTTCCAACTAGAATTTTCAGCTAATATTTTCTACTATTTATCTATTCTTGATGCTTTAACAATTCATCAAGAGTTTGCTATGATTCGGTGGGTGTGAACTATTAAAGTTCATATGTATCATATGTTAATAGAGAATGATTGCAAACTTGGCAACGGTTGTAATACCTTCAGTGTCATCTATGTCGAAGGGTACTAATGGAGTTGCCATAACAGATTTCTAATGGTAATATGATACCTAGCACATTGAACTTTTAACGGATGAACCTGACTGTATCGAGAGTTCACAGTAACTGTGAACTACTTACCTGGCTGAAGTCAATGACACTTTTAGATGGAGCACACATATAGCGGGATGTTACCTGTAACATCAGTTTGTGCATATGTTAAAAAGCTGTACAGAGAGGTCAAAGTAATTCTGAAAATACCAACAAAAATGTCTAAAGTCTATGGAAAATCCACGGCAATGAAATACCGAACATTTATGCAAAATACTCTATTTAATTGGCCATTGCTAATGCATGTATACATGAAGGGACAGGTAGAACTTTTGCTTGGTGAAGAGGAAATAGAATACCAAGCATTCTCAAGAATAGTGAAGAATTTTATGCCCTAAGACTCAAGAATAGTGAAGAATTTTATGCCCTGAGAGCTTAGTGTTTATACTGAAGAAGTCTGAAGAGCACATTATTTATGGAAAGAGGGCCTTGATTAAGTTCAGTAATAAATGTGATAATCGCCGTGCATAAATGTAAGTAAGAAGCAAATATTACTTGATTATCAATATTTTAGTGAACATTAGAATCTGCGCTTGCCAAACATACTGCATCTGGTCCAGTGCTGACTGACGGTACTCATATGCCTATTGCTGATGGGCGACAGCATACGTTCACCAGCACACCAATTTCTTTCCGAATACATGAACGAATCTCCTATTTCCTTGTAGTTTTAAATGCTAGGAATGTCTATCATTTCGAAAGCACCTTTGAAATATCTATATGAGCTGTAAATTACTGCATTGAATGCATCGAAGGAATAGTCAGAAGTGGATTTGCTTCTTGTAGAAAACACATTCCCATTAAGACGTAAGTTACATGCTTTAGATAGCTTTACAAGATTTTCTTGAAAATCAATATAGTTCAGTAGAAGTTCTGTGTTTCTTATCGTCCCTATCATTCTGTCCTCTTTAGAATGAAGAGACCTCAGACATGATGGCTGTTAATTTTCGAGCATGCATGTATTATTCAGCTTTTGGCTCTTTGTGTCTTTTCTGAACTGTTTTTGCCCAGATATTTCAGCTTCCAAGAGAGTAATATCTCATTCTTTGAACCTTTGTTCTCTCCTTAGAAGATCTCATTTGCAATGAGCACAACTTGGTATTTCAGGGAAAACTGTATTTAATACCGAAATGAAGCAGTGTTTTTCTCTCATACCAGTGCCGCTCTACTGCCGTACTTGATTGAATTAGATTCGGTGCATGAAAACAGCGACGTCTAACTTGTGCCTCAGAGTTTTGCGTAAAATACTTCACCTCCTCTCCCTCCTGGGTGTGGAGATTTACCTCAACGGATTCTGCGGGGGTGGAACTACGCATCTTGGTCGACTTTCTTTAAAATATTTATGCATTTGAATTGCAAGAAGCAACCACTGTGGGGAAGGAGGGCAAATAGACGAATGTCCTTCCTTTTGTGGCTCATACATAATGAGTCTAGAACAATTTCTTAAGAGGGATTAACTGTTTAGAAATTTTCTTTACTGTCTTGCAATAGCAGAAAGTTATAACTAGTTTAGGTGTTTTCTCTCATCACTTAGGTATAAAAAATATGGAGTCATGTAATAAAAATAATGATAATAATATAATCATAACATGGTATAGATGAGGATATCCACTACAAGCGTGGCTCTTCAAGTCAAAGAAAATTAAAGATAAGTGATTAACTCTATTTACAAAGTTAAAAGCACTTACCAAAGGAACAATAAGCAACTTTACAATGTCGGATATGATCATTAAGAATGGATATTAAATGAGCTCTTAACTTTTGCCCATCATGAGTAGTAACGAGTTACATGTTCTTAGTCACGAAGAGCTTACATCTGAGGCTTATGGTTCAAAGTCCGGGACTGGTGCTCGTGTTTGCTTCACGCCATCCACGCGAAGGGAAAAATATTTGCCGATCAGTAGCAAATAACTAGAAAAAATGCATGATAGTTGTAATATACAACCTGACTATCAAGATAGTGAACTAATATGGGAAAATAGCATTATTTGATCTTAAGTCACAGTTTTAAGGGTTGAGGTCAAGAGAGATTTTAAAAATAATTCATCAATAATGGTTGATCAATGTCATCTTTCTGGGTTAATCGTTAAGCCAGAACCGATTAAGTGGAGAAATATCCCGTCCTTAGCTACATTCTGGGAATATCTGATCAATGTTAGGAGAGGTGAAAGAGCTCGATCTAAGCAGAAGCTTAGATTTTAAAGGAACAAGAGAGCAATGAAAGAAGACATAAATACTGGACAGAAAGTGTATCAGATGTCTATCTATTGCGCGTGAAAGAATTATGCTATAGTTGGCATTAACTTAGAAAGTTTTCAGTTTCGAATATTTTCTCCCACTGACAACGACGGAGAATTAGGGAGCCGATTCCATTGATTGCAGTCAAATTCGCATGTGTGTGCTGTCCGTGTAATTGTGTTTCATATTAGAAATTGTATTGAAATATAAGCGACAATAAACCTTGAGCTAGGACCCATGCAAAAGAGAACATGTAGAAATGTATAAGGAAACCCTGCAAACAGTGATATATGGCATAAAAATTTTGCAAGACCTAGTTATCACAGTACCCTAGATAGCTGAGCTAGATGGGGGAAAATTGACTGTGTACACATAAATCCCAGCGAACTATTGGGGACAATGTCCGCTACAACCGACTTACTTCAGGCCTGGGTTTTCAACCTGCTTTTAGAAATATGGACTAGGAGAAGTAGTAGATAGATATATGTTATGATGAGATACAGAGAATTGTATCATGTATAAGATGTTATTCATGTTAGCGGCTATCACAATCGTAATTGTAACGGAGCACTCTTCATTATCGGTATCTCTAATTACATAAGCGATACTATAACGACAGTTAACCCGGCGCAAGATAACAACCACATGACTTTAGGCTGCAGAGAAGGATAGACTTCTTGCTAGCTTTCTCCTCAAAACCGCTGCTGTTTAACTGCTAATCATACTAAAAGCCAGTTACGATTACGCTATCAACCCGATGTGGACGAGAGTCTCGACAGGATTAACCCTACGACCCTAGAAAAATATCGGTGATTCTCAAAGCGAAATTATGCAATGGAAGTGTACTACAGAGCTGAGTTCATTATAATTCTGCTCATTTCTGGCATGAAAATTAACTGATTAATACTGCTTATATTAATAGTGTTAATTTGTTGTTCAAAATCTGAATCATTTTACAGAGCTTAAGTACAAATTTCTGCTTATGGCTTAAAGTTATTTTCCCATGTTTCCCATTCTATACCCTATTCGAAATTCTAAGCCTGGTTTCCATATCGTCGTAAGTGACGGGACACGTCCCAGTATGGCATCAGCGATGCTATTGTGACAATTGACAATGAAATAGGAACGTTTTTGGGTTATGTCACCGAAGTCTTTGTACTATCGACGACGTTCGAGAGGAGAAAAGTATAGAGGAGTTCAACGCAGGGAACGTCCCCGATGACTGGGACGCGTCTCTGTCGCTTATGACGATATGGAAAGCAGGCTTTAATTTGCAGCAATGCTCTATTGTACAGTATAAAGCAAGTCCCAGTTACAGACAGTACTATATTGAATCAATATCTCCCCATGCCAACAATATGCCTATTTGGAAAGCGAATCGACTACTCTCGTCAATTTGACAGGATTTATTTCCTGCCGCTATAATTTGATCGTACTTATGAGTTCTGAATAATCATTCCTTTACAGGAAAGATAGCACATCTTCATTGTATCCTAACATCAAAGAAAAAAGCTTAAGAAAGGATTCCAGTACTCTTATCAGCTAATCCAAAAGATCTTCTAATTTTTCAAGGTTGGAAAGTTAAGGAGTGTAAGGATGTGTCCTTGCATGGTTATATCAATACTAGAGGGTAGTGGCGGATCAAATGGGACTGAGTGGGGGGGGGAGGGAGGCCATGGATCCTCAAACAGTAAAAAGCTATAATGATTTTACCATGCCATTTTGAGCTAATATGTGATTTTACCCAAATGCCCCCCTTAATACTCTATGTTAGCTCCGGCAATGCTAGAGGGAAGAATTCACGGGATACATGGTTCTGTGGGTTCATTGAGTAACCCAGAAATCAGGAAAGTGGAAGGCTTTGCTTTACAATCATAAACTAAGCATTCTTGCCTTCATATATGATTGAAACGAACAATGTTGAAGCAGTATCTGCACCACAAAATACAAAATTAACTTATTTATCACTCTAACTCTAGGAATAATTAAGCCAAGTACATAGTGATTCTGGGGTTTATGTCCTTTAACACTGATCTTCATTGCAGGCACTTAGGACTTTCTGCAGTGTACAATAATCCCCTAACAAAGTGATTGGGAACAATTGGCTAAGTCACATTTCCACGGAAATCGTTCATATTCGATTCACACGTGATTAATGAGAAAGAAGTACTTGGTGCCGCCTAGGGCGAATGGAGTGAAAAACTTGATACTTGAGAAGGACTGTTTATTCAGGTGAATCTGCTGTTCAACTTTCTACAGCAATTTGAAGGACTTCGCCACCCGGTCAGCCAATTTCACGTGGTTTGAAGCCAATTTTATATTCTGGGATTGCAAGTGCCGTGTGTGCATATCAAGCACTTTTGAATGTCTTGTGAAGTAATTGCCTGGTACTAAGAACATCTTTTCAAGAAAAATATGACCAAAAAAGTCTCAAAGATCAGGAGAATTGACTTCGTTTGGTCCATTGTAAATCTATTTAAGCCATTTCAATCTTCTTTATAAGAACTAGATATTTTATGCTGAAGTCTAAATGTTCTTAATTTTTTGATAATTTTAGGTTCAAATGTTCTTAGTATTGTTCTTATCTTCTTAAGACTGATTACTGGCAAATATTTGAGAAACTATATGTAATATACAGCTTCTAAGACATATGGCCGAGGGCTACTATTGAAAATAAAGCAGACAATGCTAATCTGAGTTAGTAATCACATCAAAACTTGTTTGCCAAAAGAATGTAAGTAGTTACTTGAGAGCTTGTGGAATTTTTATCTGAGGCTGACCATGCTCTAATGGTGTTCGTATTTTTTCGGATGATCTGGCCTCAGTGTTCTTTTAAAATGTGTTCTTCCTAGACTCCAAGTTAACCCAATACTTCTGTAAAAGCTGGAATTGAGACAATGCCAATGATGAACTTTTGATTATAAAGTTTAAGATGTTTTCATGAGTTGCCAAAAGTTTTCATTACCTAATAGCTTGGTTGAATGAACGGACTTCGAAGTTTAAAAACATAAAAGTCCAGACCTATGGCTATACTTCAGCAAATTTTGGAGGAGCAATTCACTACTTATCGTGATTAAGTAAGTTTAAATTAAAAGTGAAATATAAAATAAATTCCGAGGCCAACCAGATCACTGAAGAACTTAGTCAAAGCTTTGATCGAAGTTAGAAAGTTGTGATTGAAGTTAACCCATTCTAAGTTGACTTAACCTTTGAATTTTACGACAAATCAGCAGATAAGTTTCTTGGAATGTTGAAATATGTGCATCACATGTCACGATTAGAGAAAACTTTCCATTTACTTTACAATAAGCATTTATAAGTATCCTTTCTGTCAATCAAAGAACAAGGAGTCTAAAAGGCATCCTGGTTTGTCAAATATCATTGAGCCCTGATTGAGGCATGCCACAAGTGAAATGTATCATTCTCTCGAATGTGTCAACTAATTTTCCAGTAAAGCGGTAAAAGAAATTGCCAGCCCCTTTAGCCAATGAAGATATCCATATCTCTCGGCACTATAAGACTACTGCCTAGTCTAGTTTTCTATTACCTCATTTGATTTTCAGCTATTTTGTTCTCACCTAATTAAAATATACCGCAAGTGTTGAATGAGCTATAAATCAGATATTATTGGCACGGCCGCACACCTGGCAGTCACTGCCTGGAAAGAAGAGCTAATCTTCCTTTGAAATCTAAAACTGATGCAGATGAGCATATAGGTCGAATAGAAATGCCGTCTCCTAGCTGCAGACTCAAGAGACTAAGTGAAGAAACGCTTACAAAGCACCTTTATAAAATGGGTGTGTTCTTCCTTTTGCAATTGCAAGATGCGTCATAGAAAATAAAATTTAGTAGGCTACATAAGAGGGTAGAAGAATAAACCTTAATATGATATTCTAAAGTTAAGGAATTTCAGCATATGTGTAATTTGCACATAAACTAATCTGTGATAGTTTTTGGTAACGTAATATAGAGATCTGCCATGTTTACAAATGCACACTTTCCTCAAATTCAGATCCTCAGTTTCGAGTTACTGCTCCACAAAGTGAGTCCGAAAAGCACTTATTTTAGGCCTTCACAAGATCTAACTCTGAATCAAATTCAAACCAGGCCAACTCTGAGCTCCCTTTAGAAACGGAGCACCTGAACATTTGTTCATAAATTTGCATTTTTTTGCCAGAAGTCAGCCCAAGTCGTGCAATTCAATGTATTTTTGGCACCACTGGGGGCTACCAGACCACTCGGCTGATCCTTGACAAAGATTCAGATTCGCATTTCTTCTCTCTACTCTGTGAGAAAATGCTATGGGATAATAGTCCCATGACTTCACGCTTTGACTGAGAATTTTCAGGCTCAAGGTCGAGTCCTTTGCACTATCATTTAGTGACTTAAGTGCAACATACTGTCTCATAACTCTGTTTATATCCCATTTCGATTCTATGATTGAGAAGTACATGGGTGATATTCGTAAAGATTTGTGCTCTTGCTGATAACAATCACTAAGGAATACTGAAAGATGCAGCCAGTGCAGGGGTAGAAAGATAAAAAATGGCGGGCTTAGGGACAGCCCAATTCAAGTTGTCCAATCTAAGTAAGTTTTTATTATCAGTGGTTATTTTAAAGACCTGTGTGATGAAGGGAGCACCAGTTGCCACATTACCTTTACTGAAGCTGTTGTCTTCGTTAATATGACCCAATAACTGACAAATCAGCCCGCGTGTGAGACGTGTATTAGCCAGACTAACTAGATAGTGGATTCATTAGGCGCATTCTAAACATAGCATACCTCTAAATGAGAGAAGCACGATGCGATAGGGCTCAAGCTATGTGATATAGTCAACAATCTATACAAAATTGATACAACACTTTCACATCCAATAAACCGATTATCAGCACTATTACAAGCAACAAGCACATTGACTATCCCTCAAAAGTCTTTGATATCCTCTCAAGACAATATAATCATAGGAGTGGTCAGACTTTTGAGATATCGAGGATAACTGAGTAATACCAAGTTGTATGGCTAGCCTTGACTTTGAACCGTAAACGTTGCTAGGTGTTATCCATGTATTGCCTTTGTTTATTAGCATTGATGCATTGTAGTGCATAAGCTGTTGTGGGGTAATCTGTGCAGGAAGGCTGACAGACGAGATTGCTTATAAATCAAACTTTGACATAAAGGCAGCTCTACAGCCATGGTCATACAGAATAATATGCAACAGGTATGCATTGTTATACAACGGCCAACTGTATAAAGACACTGATGATGCACACTTCGTTGAAGAGGTTTATTGCCAATTGGTAATATATAGATATTGATGGCAGGGCATTTTTTAACATAATAACTGCTGGGGAAAGTTCTTGATGAGCCCAGTGTTTTCCCCAGTAGTGGTCTGTTCGAATACTTTTTCGTGGGGAGAGATGTACTCCTTGGATATTTTGATTTTTCATTGTGGACGTTAAATGTGTGTTGCCTATTTTCTCTCAATATGTCTACAAGTCATGGTCACAGAGCTTGTCCGCATGTTTGTCGCCCTTTTTGAGAAAATTCCCTACTAGTTGAAATTCCTTTAAAAAATGCTGTGATTGATGCCGTATGCAATGTAATTTGTGCGATGAAACACATCTAATTTGCTTCTCGCGACTGTAGTTTCACGAGGCTTTGCACAGTGCCTGGTAGGATCTACACCAGTTAACCCCTTGACACACTTCAACTATTTATGGATATGGTTATATAATAGGGATGTGTGTGATTGTCTTTGAAAAACGAGGTCGTATGGTTTGAGCTCTCCACACAGCCTTTGATAGATCAAATCAGTTCCTAGATGACCCTGTGCCTTCAGTAGAAAAGAAATATTGAATGACACAGTGAACAATTTGAGGCCAACTTTTCAACTAATTACATATGTAGGGTCTTCGTGATTCATAGAGCCATATGTAAGGCAGCCAATGCAGATTTCCTAAGTGCTTGACTAAATCTAACAGAGAACCTTTTGACGGAAAAGTTCCTAATATTACAAGGGAAAAAAAGATGGGTATCCCTTCATTCACTCTATTTCCCTACTGCTACTGCTTCTATCTTTCCGACGGAAAAGGCCTGCCCTAAAACGTATATGTACACCTATATAAACATATACATTTTACTTATACTGTAAAATAACACTATTTTACAGCGTAACAACTATACAGAACTTAACACAAATAAATCACAAAAATACAGTCTTCTTTTTACAGTCTTCTTTTTAATGCCAATATTCTCTGTACTACAGCAGTAACGAATGGTGACTCTCCAATAAACTTGATAGGCTAACTCAATACAGTAACGAACTCAGTAACGCTAACGGCAAACAACAAATTCCAAGAAACAGCAACGCGACAAATCTTAACACAACCGACGACGACAACTGTTAACGACGACTTCACATAACGACTGACTTCACAGAACATTACATGTCTTATTTATATTAACACATATGACGTAACAAAATAATTATAACATATGACAGACTAAAGGGGCAATGCAATGGCATGGTAACACAACACAACAAACGACAGTACACTAAGATTAGACAATACGTCACAGACAAGTAAAGCAAAATGATGACAGTAACAGTTGGAGATGATGATGATGATGATGCAACACTTATGATGACGGGGCAACAAAAAAACGGAACACATAGGAACAGAGAACCAACGTTACTGAACATGACGAAATGAGGATAAAAATAAAACTAGTATTATAACAATACATATAGTTAGATGGCATTGAATGTAACATTCCTCACTTTTGAAGTTCTGCATTACGAAAAACATACCCAATTATTCCCGGACGCATTACCATTTCATTTCAGTGTATTATATGCAGTCATATAAATCTTTTGCAGTGAGAAGCGAGACGGCATTCTCCTTGGCGAAATGTTGCAACGAAGGCAAAAAAGCTGCTCGTATCATCAGCGGTCAAACATCATGTTACAAGAAACCAACGGTATTTTCAAACCCTGGCAAAATGTGTTTGACTGTTTATAAATTTTGCTGTTTAAACATGGAGAAGGACCAAGCCTGTGACAAGGGGGAAATGGCTTCAAGGTATATCATATAATTAATTATAAAAATGCTTGAATCTTGGATATCTAAGAGGAACTAAGAGAAAGTTTCTTGAAAAGCTGTGATTGGAATCTTAACAAGCCCACGGGCAGGTCTGCCCACGGGCAAATTGGGCTCTAAGACACTAAATGGTAGGTTACGAAGCCGCAATATTGAATGATATGGTTAAGAGGAACGCCAGTGATAGCAGAGAATGTTAATGCCCATGTAAATTTGCCAGACACTGTATGCAGATATAATCTTCTGGTAAAAATAAGAGGAGGTGGGACGGATCATGGAAATTATGTTAATAAAAGCATAGAGAGAGTATTTTTACTTCTGGGGATTTTAATCACCTGTTATATAACTTTTGCAAATGAGCGCGAAGCTGAGTACTGTACGGCATCCTTCTGCTATGCGTATGGTTAAATGCTCACATCTCGTTTTGGACCATAGTTTCAAAGCTTGCTCACTCTCCACCTAGAAGCAAATGTGCACCACTGGTGGCTAAACTGGGGAAAGAAGGTAGTAAGGGAAGAGATGGATCCCTTTTTCTCATGGTTTTCGATCCCCAAAATCGTAAATACGACTTACATTAATCTACAATTGTATCTATAGGATGGTAAGGATATCGTAGCCACAGAGCTACATTCAATCATTTTGGAACTGTTCAGCCAGTGGTATGGCTACAGAGGGGTATGGGGTCACTTGCTCCGTACCTTTGGTAAACGATGGTCATCGGGATGCCTTTAAAACTGAACTGAAGGATTTCTCTTCAAAACATTTCCTTTAAGTCCTCTGTTTCATAGAATAACTGTCACAGATATATCGCTGAAAGTCAAAGCAAAAGACGTGGCCTCGAAAATTTTCCTGGGAGCTGTGTGCCCAGGCTCCCTTGAGTTCTTATATCACAACTTTATTTACCACGAACACATCACTGTGTCTAATGATCATAGCATATTACGCTTTCAGTATGGAAGTATTGTCTTCGTGTTAAAAGGACTAATGCAGATATGAGTCCTTTTTTGAAAGTGTGACACCTTTGTTTCTTTTCCTCAAAAATAAAGCTTCAGTTTATCACGTACATAATTAGCTTCTTTAATATGATTTTTGACAGAACAAGCACAGACAGTGATTTCTCGTGCTCAAAGCTATCACACAGGAACACACTACACGGGTCATCCTTCCTTGAGTGCTGTGAATGCTGCCAGCTAGGCAGATTTGGCGCTAGAAACAACAAAACTTGTTTACACGATGACCTTCCTTTCAATGGAACTTGCGGTGGAATTTACCAGAGATGTTGCGCTATTTCACGAAAAGGTAACCATAAAAGACGGTTTTACTTACAAGCCTCAGAGCTGCGTTACTTTCAACTTTTCTATCGCTTTTTGAAATGTATATGAAGTCTAAAGAAACGAGCTAATTAGTCATCAATATAGTAGCAACTGATGGATCTCAATCTTCTCCTCAATCAAAAGTTATCTGTCAGGGCAGATTTCCCTATAAGGGAAGAAGACTAGGACGTGTCTGCACTAATAGCAACCGATAACAGTTTAATCATTCCATCAATCAACCGAACAATGGATAATCAGTTAATCAGTTAATCAGAAATGTTTCGCTGTTAAGCTACTAAATCCATGGCAATAACCTGACAGTATTAGCCAAACCCATTCATCAGAATCATAAAGAGCACTTATACAATGTTAAGCTCTTGTGAGTGGAGTATCGGTATCCGCTAGAGTGGGATCATGATAATAAATGAAGCATATGATAAAAGCAGGCCTGGCTGCTTCTCGTGTACCTCACTTCTGGTAAGATAGCTGGCATTGAATATTATCTCCACGGAAAGAGTAGCCCGTGTCTGCACAGACATCGAAAATAATAATCCTTTGACCCAAGAAGGGATCGGTTTCAAATACACAAATCTTTGGTGGACTATAGCTAGGCTACTACCTAATTAGTCAAATTCACTCAAAGAGTTTTGTTTATTCATTCTAGAGATTGTAAAGTCGGGACCTAAAACATGCATAGATGCAAAATGTGAGCAAGAATGTCATCAAACTGTGGCAGGTCCTGTGTGCTCTTGCAGGAAAGGTTTTCGGTTACTTAATGACAGCCGTTCATGCAAAGGTAAGTGATCTCCTAAAGGAGGTCATTCACATAGTACGTGCGAAAAAAGGAAACGGGCTTGGACAAAAAGCATATATTTGAATAGAGCATGTATGCACCCAGTGTTATAATATGTTGATATAATATAACGAATCTTTAAACAGTATATACATTTCAAGTAAAGATACTGCTATCAACATGTGTCCAGTGACGTAAGGAAAAGAAAGTAAAAGTTTATAAATACCTATAGGATGGATATTTGGCAAATCCTAATTGTAATGACAATTGCTATTTACAAGTTCCATGTATATTGCGAGTATAGTATAAATGTTTCGTTAACATTTCAGCTGATATACACACGCATAACACTATTGTCCTTACTTGTCAATTTTTCTATTGTGGCTTTTTGGCAATTAAAAAACAGCTGCTAATCATTGAATGCATAGAAAAGCTATCAAATGTGAAAGTAAGAACACAGACAGAGAAAAATCTAAAACGCGTAAGCGTATGTACGAGGGTGGAATGGGGAGTCAAAATCTTGAACATTCGTGTGTATGTATTATGTGAGTGACCACAATGGGGAACAGATAATCAACTAAGTTAATCGTATATAGTCCTATTGAAATCATATCCTTTCATCTAGACTAGTAGGATACTAGTGCATTTTGAAAACCAATACTTCAGATTACACCAACCTCTTTAGTCTCTCGCCCAATACCTTGAAGCATTCTTAACTATGATCAACGGGATATTAAAGGGCTATTGTTCAATAAATTTCATTCTTATTCTCGTGTTAAGAATATAACTACAGCCTTTTAATACCAATGCAGGATTTTATTGCATGTTAGAGAAACTGAACATTGGAGGGATGACCATTTGAAAGCAAATCTGCTTTACTGAATAGTCTGTCATTCATTTGATTCAGGTGCTCTTTTCACAATGAAAATGATCATAACATCATAACCCGATGGTTTATCAGTACATTAGCACAAGAAACCAAAAAATTGCGACTGATCAACCTTGCTTTCAGTTTTTCCGACTCGGGATATCTTTTCAACACAGCCGGCCTTCAAGAGATCAAAATCTTTCCGTAGTTTTTGCCTGAGGAAAGCGTAGCCAGTCCAATAGGTTTTTATGTGAAGATGAGTTGATCAATTGGAAGCACAACTATCAAATTGATGCATTGCTCGGTATACCTTTTGTAGGTTGTCTGGCAGCAAAATGTCAAACGATTTCAGTGTACGCTACTGCTATATATAGAGACTGTCTTACTGTTTATATTGATTTCAGTACCAAAACTTTGCTAAGACGTTCTTAGCAAATATCCTTTTGAATTTGTGTTACAGAAACATAACACTAGAATCCATAGATTAACACAAGAAGTATCCACTAGTCAAATCAAAGAGATGAAGGACTCGTCTGGAAATTTAAAGTTTAAGTGTGATGATGACTGCTTGTTAGTGCAGTCGAATTATACAGTTATAAAGAAAATGTAACATGTTTGCTTTCATTTTCTCAAACATAAGGATTCTGGCCATCTTGTTTATAATCACGCTACTTGTCCAAATTAACATTTTTCATAATTTCAAGTACGTATCAACTTGCAAACTCTCTTAGATCTTGGTAATCCAGCACTGAATTTTCTTAAGTATTTGAGCAGTCGCGCACTACTGTCTTACAAGCCACTGCTTTATAAAAAGACGTGATTGTAGCACAGAAGCAGCTCCCTGTGCTGTGTCCAAATCGAGCTTCAATCGCTTCACCCAAAGAAGCTTATTGGACAAAAGGTCTAAATCATGCTGACAAATACGGCCCCATAATCTAAAATCTAGTATTGATTTTATCTTTTGGTTAGCAATTATCTGATTAGAGAAAACTAGAAAGCTGCCTAATCTGTGTTATCCCCAAAGGGAACTCTCCTGCAAACATTGCGTCTTTGTCTTATAATGTCATTGTTATTTGTCCAAAATCAAACTTTATTTCATTTATCAATCTCTAAGCTTACACTAGAAGCACAGAAAAGCAAAAGAAATAAAGAAACTGGCTGTTTCATTGGTAAAATCGTAAAAGATCTATACTAATTGATCTGTCTGATACTTTGGTGGTTATATCATCATCATTACATGTTCTAATTGAAGAGGAACAATGCAGGCCAACGTAGTTTTACGCAAACAGGGGAGAAAAGTATAGTCCCGCCTTAAAGTCTCGTTTTTTCAATGTCTAGCTCAAGTTTGTTAAAACCGCCAAAGACAATAGAAGAAGTTTTCCAGAGATTTCAATAGCAAGTATTGTTCAGTCGAACCAATCCCAAAGAGAGAAATTGTTCTGAGAAACGCAAGACTATTTTTGCCTTGATTAATAAGCAATAGTTAACCATTGTTTGTTGGAATAGTCTCAGTGAATAGTACTCCAGAAGTAAAAGATGCACGGGGATTTGCTTATTATTGAGGGTTGTTGTTCATTTCAGAGCATTTCAGACATAAGACAGAAGCTTAAGATAAAATTTACCTACTTATGACAAAATATCATATGCCTCAAAGGATAATAGCTTATAGGCTTACCAAGACTGCCCATTTCTTGTCAACCTGTTCCGTGGATTTAATTCATCACAAGAATGCTTGAGAAAGTTACATGTGCTGACATTCGTACTCCAAATAGTCCTCTTGTGCAAGAAGTTCAGTCTAATCCCAAACTTGCAAGCATTAAACTGAAATAGAATACGAATAGGAAAGATGGTATAGTGATAACACACGATCTATTTTCAAGCATTTCTTTTGCGGCAATCGGCCTGAAACCCATTAAAGCAGACCAGTATGAACCTACACAAACCCACATAATAATAGGTGAATCCATAACAATAGGTTTCAGTTTACTGCATGCATATGCAACAGAATCAATAACTGATTCTAGTATCATTAATAGCAAAACTGGCTCCATAATTTTACATCCTCCGTGCCATATAACTTGCATCGCGAATTTCCTTCAATGCATATTTGATAAATCAATACATGACAATATCAATAACATCAATGGCAGTGCCAGGTACATGATACTATTTATTAAGCTGACCAGATACAGTTTGGGAAACAACGCCTACTTAAGTGTACAAAGCTCTGAACTGTTTCTGTAGCTTCTAGACTTAGCTCCTAGCATTTTTCTGGCTTTGTGCAGGGTTAGGAGGCACATCATTTTTACAGTTCGTATGTATGAGTTTGAGTTTGTGCGTTTCAATGTGTATTTGTGTTTGCGCCTGTGTTTGTATTTTTGTTTGTGCATGTATTTGTTTATTTATACTTTCTGGTGTATTTGATTAAATGCATGTGCGTATCTGTTTGTATGTGTCTATTTGTAAGTGTCTGTTTGTATCTGTCTGTTTGCACCTGTGTTTGTTTGCATGTGTTTGTTTGCATGTGTTTGTTTGCATGTGTTTGTTGCATGTGTTTGTTGGTACATGTGTCTAGTTTTACTGTGATCTACTGTAAGGTCCTTTAGTTAATAGGTGCTCTAATTTCTTATTCTAGATATAGATGAATGTGAAGCTGGCACACACAAATGCATCACAGGCTGGAAGTGCAAGAATTTAATTGGAGCTTATCGATGCTTACGTAAGTTCACTCCGAGATCCTGCCGCAAGGGCTACAAATTTGAGAACGGAATTTGCCGAGGTAAGAACATTACAAAGTGTGATCTGACAATTTCACATTCAAGATATGAGGTACTATAAGTTTTATGTATAAAACATCGCACAGATGTTAAATACTTTGAGAGAACTTAGTCCAATTCCTATTTCCCTTTTGTCTTTATGTTTTGATGAGGATATTGAATTGCAACACAGGTATTAAGTTTCTCTTCTGATTGGTACTTTGATAACACTCACTGCTCCATATCGTTTTTTAGATATTGATGAGTGTGCGTCAGGCTTGGCAAAATGTCCTCCGGGAACAGTATGCGAGAATGTGCTAGGTGGGCACTTGTGCACAAAGAAACCAATGATCAAAACATGCCGAACAGGGTACTATCTTTCTGGGGCACGTTGTATTGGTAGGTAGAAATTCCCATGACAGCAAAGTTTTGCGCGTAATTAACTTATATTCTATAGCGGTTCTACATATAGCCACGGACGCAAGAGTTTGGGGGTGCTACCTCCATCTCTAAAACCTGGTCGATAAATCTATATTCAATAGTGTTCTTCAGTACTGTGCATAGTTGGGTGGACATGATGTACTTAATGGAATATCAATTATTAATTACTTGAAAGGCATTTTCTAGCAGTTCATACGTATTCAGCATACTAAACAGCCACCAGTATAAATATATCGCTGGTTTACAGTTCTGATACTGAGGGTGTAAATAGCTAGGATTCCCAACAGCAAATTACTGCTTGCTCCCCTCCAAGCTAAAGAAAACCCACTACGCCATTGCAAATAATTCAAAATTCAGAAATATAAATGTTTTATTATAAGATGCTTTTGTTCGAAGAGGTGCAAATCTCACGCAAATTAGGGCAAAGCTACGCCACATCTGTACTTGTTGCAAGCGAGCTGAATTCTTGTCTTGATTAGACATCTAATTTAGGAATCAGCTTTGCAAAGTCCAGTAGCAGATAAATAGCAAATCAAGTCTAGCAAACTGTAAACAGTATGGTCTTTGCTCAGATTTGTAATCAATTTGTAAGACATCTCAGAAAAAGAAATGACTCTCATCAGTCACATCCATCAGTCACTTCTTAAGAAGTCCTGCCTTTTGACACTGGCAAACCACAGTTAATTCGACAAGTGTATTTTTGTCAGCGAGTTACTCGCAGGTGGTGACCATTAGAATCAAGAAATGTGAAAGCTGACAGTTCCAAATAAGACTAGGACCAAAGCAAGAAAGAATTAGAGTATAGGTGCACATCTTTTAAGATCTACACGTTTTTGTTAAATGAAACAAACTTTTTCCCTTCATCCAGGATGTTTCTTAATATTTTGTCAAATCCAGCCATAAATGTTTCTTAAGTGTTTTTTGTGCTTTTTGAAATACCCTATAACAGCAAGGCAACTGCGAGATGAGAAATAGACATTTTAGTTAAAAATATTCTAGAGACGAGTGCTAGTTGCATTTCGTGTCCACTGTATAAAAACGTTTCGCGCAAAAACAGGCTTTCAAGTTTAATTTTGAAACTCAGCCTGCTCGTATTTCTTAAATGTTTCTTAAATTTTGCTCGATTTGAGTCTCATGTTTCTTTTAAAAAATGTGTATACTGATATTGACTGCTTTGGCGAGGTCATAATCTGTGTTCTCTATCCATATTCATGTGGGAAAGTACGTAATAAGCTATCAAAGCGGATGATTCAGCCAGCCATGGAGGTCACAGGTCTCCTAGGAAGGATATTTGTGTTTTCTTTCTTTTTCTCATATGAAATCCATCTAGCATGTGGCTTTTGAAATAACCTCTACAATGTTCTTCGTTTACAGATTTAAACGAATGCAGGGTGGGCAATCCATGCAAAAGAGGTCAAAGATGCGTGAATACATATGGGTCGTATATTTGCTCTGCTGTGAAGCAAAACTGCCCTTCAGGGTACTATTTCAGCAATGCTTCGATGGCATGTCTAGGTAATAATTCTTCAAATCAACGAGATCTTTTGCTCAATGATATTACCCTCAAAACGTTGTGTAGAATAAGTAATAATTGTTTTCAAAAAGTTATGCATAACTGAAAATATCAAGCTTATACTTGATACTCTGATGTCTGATGACTGTCGGCCAACAAAGCTTTCAAACGATTTCGCTTATGCATGCTTTTTCAAAGCAAGCTTTCTAAACTGCACGAACAAGAATATGTCCAGGAATATTAATACAATAATAGACACCCCAACGACGATTACAACCCAAACGGACATAGATTATGCTTCTGCAAGTAATTCCGTCTCCGCAATCAGCATATGTCTGAATTTTTCCCGAATGTATCTCTCTATGTACGGGGTAAACAGAATAAAACTGCAATGGACTTAGGTATAATGTGCTTTGATACATCCTTAATTTTTGTCTATTTTCACAATTTAATGATGCATTCAGCACCAGAATTAACGATTGAAATGAAAGTTGTATTTAAGGAACTGTGGAGGGAGAAAAAGATCAAGTAATGATTGCAATACACGGAGAATTATCTTAAAGTCGCTTGGATACTGATTCATACTGTAGAATGGACAGCTCTGCAAGGGCAATGTTCATAAAGTTTTTATTGAGTTTTCTTTAATTGCAGATGTAAACGAATGTGTTACTGGAACACATCAATGTAAAGGAGATGGCGATGTTTGCCGGAACACTCATGGATCCTACAGATGCAGTTGTGCCAGAGGATACTTCAAAAGAAAGGGCGTTTGCCAAGGTATGATATGATTAATTACCAATGCTTAAGGAAAGCATTCCTGATTTCTTGGTAACCCTGCACTCCTGGTATAGGATATCTCCTGATAAAAATTTTCACTGTTTTTGGTTTTAATAATATTATTCCTTTTCGTGATGAACGCTTAATTACGATTGAGTGATAGTTTTGGTTGTGATAAAATACTCTCAACTCAGTAGCTTAAAAAGCAACTTATTGGATTGACTCTTTAAATGTAGATAGGAAATTTCTCCGTAGATCGAGATGAGTGTAAGATTTACAACGGAAGGCTTTGTAGTCATAAATGCACAAATCTGCCAGGATCATACAGATGCGAATGCATGAAAGGGTTCCACCTTGCAAGAAACAAAAGAACATGTTTGGGTAACGTGCAGTAGATTTAAATTTCTCAGTTTTATTTCATCTGTGTTTTGTGACTCTTGTAGTTCTAGTCAATTACCTAGCTTTTAATGAATAAATCATCTTCCATGTATCAGTTCTACCTAAGCTAATCTCCATACCAGTTCCCATAGTAATTTTCATCAATTGTCATGGTTGTGATTACAGACGTTCACAGTTTCAAGATGAGAATCTTTCAATTTAGATCTATCTGCAATTTTTTGTACCAGCTCGGGTGTTGTGATCCAATTTACTGAAGATGCGAGAATGTTTGTTTCATTAGCTCCTTTCTCATGAATCCTTCTATTCAAAGTCCATCTGTAAGCTTGTAACGAAAACTGTGTAAAGTGAAGCCATACATAGAATATTCAGGGAGTCATGAGCAAATTTCCAATACAATATACTAACGAAATCAACAAGGCAACCTGATATACAGAACATGCGCAAACGTTTCTGAGTAATTTGCCCAAGCGCAAAGCTTTTCCACACTTTTAACATCGAAAAACTCGTTGTTTCTTCACGGCTATGGTTGAAGGCACGTTGAGTTTATTCCTGATGTTCAGTGATATCAGTTCGTATAGCAGTGTTCTTTATCAGCTATTTTCCTGGATACGAACTACACAGCTATGAAGAATTGCTTTATTAGGATTTAGTCACAGTGTATGTTCGTTTGATACCTAATTCTGTATCCATATCTACGATCCGATTGACATCAAAGAATCAACAAACATAACTTCTTTTCGGTATTCAGAATTCTATCAAATTAGGTCTTCATCTTAAAATTGTATTTATTTACCTGTTTCTTGTTTTTCCTTCAAGTAATATACAGTTAACTCTCTCTATGTGGAAACTTCTATAACGTGGACACTTCTTCAAAGGGTGCCCGCCGTAGAGAGAGTTGACTGTATTTTTATTGTAGCTTATGAGTTTACCCAGATTTTCTTTGAGTATCTATGTTCTAGAAACTAAAATTCTTCTTAACATTGGTCACGAGTTGTCGATCCACACCAGTATAGGCTCTAAATCTCTGATTGGCTTAGAGCTCTATTCACATTTAAATTCTCCATACCGTATTAGCCACTTAGAGCTTGCGATTGGTCAAAACAATATGGATCATATGTATGCGATCAGAGCTCTTAGCCAATCAAAGATTTGGAATCTACTCTATACATACCTTAATGTTCAAGATAATACATGATCTAGAAAGCTATCTAAAAGCTGTTAAAATATCTTGAATTTCTAAGGGACTTTTAGAATATATCACATGACTTCAGTTGATTATGCTTAATGCAGTCTCTATTGTGATGCTCGGCTTTTCTCTTAATAATATCTAATTTTCCTTACCTGCTTATTGCTCATTGTAATGAAGTCAAGTTACATCCTTATCCGAGTTAATGAAATGAATTAAAAAAGCTCTTCGTTCTTTCTTTTAACAGATACAAATGAATGTAGAAACAAGAATATATGCCCAAATGGGGCGAGCTGCTTCAATATGCCTGGGGAATACAAATGTATTCAAACCACATGCCCGCCAAACTACCTCAAAAGATCTGCAAGGTTAGCAAGCAAAATGTCTTTAAATATTTTTAGCTGAATTCCTGCACCGAACCAACAGAGATCGAGATAAAAATATTTTCCTCCATCGCCGTAAAACAAGCTAAATGAAGTAGCTTGCAAAACCTGCAAGTGCAACCCAAAGATGCAAGGGACTGTTTATCAATATGCCTTTCTACCCTAGAGGGCCTTCACATGAGAAATTTCAGACTCACGCCGGCTTGAGTTCATTTCGGTCGGGCTTATTTCCTTTGCATTCACATGGACATGAATTTCAAATCGGCTTGAATTTGAATCACGCAACACCAACAACAATACTTCGTTTTCCAGGATGTAGCTTAGTATTTATTTTGAGTGTTCACTTCTCCCCGGTTTGACCAAATCGCGTTCACATGACAATTTCACGCCGACTTGAAATTTCAGACCGGTTTGAAAAGTCAAATTGAAACTCAGGGTGACGTGAGTTTCAGTTCACCTTACTCATGTGAACACTCAGGGGGATTTGACCACACACCAAACTGAACTAAGGCCGGTGTGAGTTTCAAACCGGTCTGAAATTTCTCATGTGAAGGCCCTCTTAATGCTATTCTTGCATTAAGTTTAGGACAGTATTAACAATTAGCGTCTGGTGCATTGGGGTTATTTTCAAGGTGGATTATATATCCCCTGAGGTTTAAGTTTACAAAGAAACTTTTCAAGAAGTTGCCAAAAGAAGCTGAGAGCCAAATGAAAGTCCGAGGAATTAAAATATGTCACTTGATCTGATTTGATTTTGAATCCACTTGGGAGGTTACGATACCTGATCACGGATAAAAAAGAACTGCAAGCGTTGAGCTTTGATTTTGAAGAATTAGTTAAGTGTGCAAAAGGAAAAGAAGAGGAGAGAGTGTCGTGAAAAAATGCATGATAGATTGTACATGAGACACAAGTGCAATAGAGGCTCACATATTGCAGGATGAAAATTATTGACGAATAAGCAGTACTTTGTATCTAAAATACCTCTTGGTAGCCTCTGTTGTCAAAGAGGTGAGAAAAAGAAGGCAAGAGTACCAGGAAGATCATGTTTCCCTCAAATAACTGTCCAAACTCATTGCCATAAGATGAAAATGCAATAAGATGCTTCATTCTATAGCCTTCAGCATTTCACTGCCCCTAGTATCCCTCAAATCTGCCAATCCATATGTATTAGTGTCCTGTGTCAGTAATACTAAGGTTTACCACGAAGACCTGGCACTATAGTACTAACGTCTATGTCCTGCCCAGTGGTGTTGGGTGATGACATGTGTTTAGCTGCATAATAGTTAGAGTAGCGCAAATAAAGTGAAAATAAGGGATGGAGTTGCTAATCTGTAGGATCTGGTAAGAGAAGGTCAAGGACCTGGACAGAGTTATGTGTTATTTGAACTGATGTATAATGCTAAACATTCACTTGCAATTCTCTGTTCAACTACATAATTGTCCATATGAGAATACGAATGTTCTATACATCAAAATGGCTTGCTAGCTGTCAAGTTTGAGATAATCTACTTCGCTTGTAGGAGCTGAGATATTTTTACAGACATAACTTTCCACCCTATAATCAGCAAACAACAGACTTCTCTTTGGGTTGAAACTGTGGTGGATTAAATAAGCTATTGAATAAATAAACTTATTACTAGTTATGAATTATTGCTTAACGGTAAAAATTATAACCGTGATATACAAAGCAATCTGGATTCTGCCAGCAGGAAGACATAATTACCGCGGAAATTTGCACGTTCATTTTTCACTTTGCTATGTAGAGCCTAGCTTTTACCGAGCACGTTTGACTTTGATCTAGTGCAGAGCCATCTTAGCTGTAGGGCCTAAATGAGCTGCATAGAATTCTTGCGAAGTTTGACAACTGTCATAAGACTTCAATGGTCCATGCTAAGAGAGATTCATCCACCTAGATTTCATTTCAAGTAACCAAATGCCAAAGGTAATGTAAAGGGGATCTTATAGCAACCCTAGAATCATCAAAATATGAGATCTTTACTGAAATGGAAAAGAAACTGTAGCCAACGTACTCTGAGACCATTGTCATCCTGACCTATCCCCGCATTTGATACCTGCAGATAAATAAGTGCATACCTGAATATCATCTAGATATCAATTCTGCTCTTCCATATTGACAAAAAAGCTGATTTTAAGTTCTCAAGCAAGCTGTGGTTTCCACGCGGTGGGAACTGTAACGTGGAAACTAAAGCTGTTACGTAAGGCAATTACTTTGGGACAATAATTCACAAAATGTGTCACCTCGAGATCTCATGGGCATTATGGCAATTTGATTTGCAAAAAATGACTTCGAGAGGGCATCTGTTAGAAATATACATAGCAATAAGACAATGGCCTGTTAATCGAAGTTCTTATGAACTGAAATGATGGAAGAGTGGAAGAGAAGGGGAGAGAGGGGGGAGCTATTGTAACTAAAATAGCGCTTAAAATTTCCAGCTTTCAAATTTTTGCACACAGGATTGAATCCAGTGTTTCTGATAATATGCTACTCTTGAACCTCGCGATAATTGCACAGGATGAAAGTAACCGTGTATATTGTATTCTCTTGAGAGGAAAAGATATACATTGATAGACATATTTCGGACGTATTTCCCGCCCATGTTTGGTAAGACATGTCTAATAAAGAATGTTTTACGGATTCATTAAATCATTAATATTCAAATTGCTTGAGCACTAATGATAAAGAAATGCTCTTACAACATGATTTGAACATTGAATTTGAAGACCTATGTTTGAAATCTCGTTAAGTTAGGTTCTTAGTGCGGATTAGTGCTTCGTTTCCAATAAAACGAGCCACACAACAACGCAACTCAGATCGACAAATTAGGCCAAGTCATCTAGTAGTTTTTACTTCAATTAAATTCTTTGTAGGAGTTGTAAGCTGAATTGTCCACCTGGTATAGATTGCAGTTCATTGCCGGTATCCGTCAAATGGTTTGCTGCATCAAGACGAGGGCCCGTCAGGAGATTTGCCTTCAGACTCATCTATGACGTAGATGTCAGCGCAATTTTCAATGTCAACAGAGTTACCTTTAGATACACCAATGGTAATGTGCCTACAAATGTTCTTTTAGCATCTAGTACAATACCAGTTTACTGAATAACTTTTTGATTTCATCCTAGCATCATTATCAAGCTACATGAGAAAACAAGCTGTTGATAAACATACATATATATAAATATACTGCATAAATATATGTACATATATATATATATATATATATATATATATATATATATATATATATATATATATATATATATATATATATATATATATATATATATATATATATATATATATATATATATATATATATATATATATATATATATATATATATATATATACTAAATGCAAGCCAATGGCATTGTTTTTGGTATTACGTAGATGATTGCAAGCATTGCAGCAGGGAGTAAAAGCTTATCAGTTAAGCATTCAACACGGAGATAAGCTATAAGAACATCTTCTTACCTCTTGAACCAGCACTTGGCCACCACTGATAAGTTTGAAAACTGTCTTAGGCCAAAATTAGGCAAAAAGAACACAGCATAATTCAATATCATTTCCCTATTGAGGCAACATATAAACAGAGCTTTTTCTTCACAGGGAATGACGAGAGAAAGTTTGGATTGCAGAAATACGGCTTCTCGAAAGTCATCATCTACAATAGAGAAGCACTGACAGAGACAAAATACTATCACCTGAAGGTTGTTGGCACCGCTGTGCTGGCACTAGGAAGGCGAATCTCCTTTGAGTACAATCTACACGCATTTGTTTACGTCATCTAGATGTGTGTACATGGCTATTTCACACTGGAAGCCAGCACGAAATCCAGCAAGTTGGATAGATTACGACAAGGAATAGAAACGCGTCATACTTGTGAATACAGACAGCAATCGAAAAGTGTGTGATAATAAAGCTCATAGTAATCATTATTGTAAATAAGAAACATGCAGTTAATTTAAACGAGACAGTAGAGGATATTGTCGAGACTCTTAAATGTTTATCAAGTTACTTTAATGGAAGAGGATGCAACTTCACCAAACATAAAGACCTTGGTGTTTCTATTGCTATACAGATTTGTGGCAATCATCAAGGCAAAAATGCAATAAAATTGCTTAAAAGAAAAAGCGAGGGAACCATGTTTGCATTAGTATACACATGAAACGATTTGGAAGGACGGTGTTGGATTGAAAATTTCATAACAGAAATTTTACTTGTTGCTGGCTATCTACAAAAACAATACATAGAAAAATACACCAATACATTTTTGGGGTAACACAAAATCTCTGCAAGTGAACATAAATCATTTCTAGTAAAGCTACACAAGGGACAAAATTATCCAAGGCGCCTGATTACACTTTTTCGCATGCATACAACACTGATCTTGTTACTGGCACAGTTCTCCATTATTTATGTCAAAACATCGACAATGCTGCATGAATTCTAAATCAACATAATCAACGAAAACCTAACTTATTTGCAAAGGACTTATACATTGTATCTATACTATGGAATGACTAAAAATTTAACGCTACTATCATAAAAAATTTAGCTGACACATACTGCTGCAGAAACAATGAATAACCGACCAGACCAGAGGACCTATAACCGCCATAGACTACCCAATTTGATTAGCAAAAATCATTCAGTTAACATTGGTTCTAACTAACCTGTCCAAGAGAACAGAGCATTTTTTCCAGAAATTTCAACTACTTGGAAAGTTTACAGTAAGGGTCTAAAACGATGAAAGACATGCAGTGTCTTTAGTCACCACCTTCATCACATTACAGAAGGAACCAAGCCACTGCAGACTATTTGAAACTGTCTGCAGTGGCTTATAGTTACACTATAGGAAAGGAACTAAACTACTGGGAATGTTTTCATTTTAACATTAACTATAGGAGAAAGTACTGGTCCTACAAGTGACCGTCCTCGTATTGTTACAATACTAAAAATGCTCTTAGAACGAATCTCATATTATCTGTATATGTGCCTGCTGGTAGCCAGTGTGTATAAGCTATAGCACAAGTTTAACACCGATATTTTATTTGGAGATAGTAATGGTGTCATGTATAGCTGATATTGTTGCTACTATAATCACCAACTGATATTGGATTTTGATTAGGAATATCATAAGTTATATTCAAGGCTTTGTATGCAAATATGTTAATATTTTTCCAACTGGTGATCAAATGACGTACTAAACCTGCGAGAAGTCTGATTCGTCTTTTACTCTTTACGATAAGCTCATATGTGGTTCAGTTAACCACACACTCGTTTCTGGGAAAGTGGAACAAAGTCCTCAAAGCATAGTCCACTTGGTAAGATAATGACCAGAGCATAGTCAGTGGAAAATATTTCAGTCTCAGACAACTGAAATTCTGCTAACTTCGAACAAGATCGGCTAACACAGGAGAACTGCCAACACAGACATCACAGAAGTAGCTGCGGCGATGAACTGGCTTCCAGATGGGAGTGATCACAGTTGCATCATACAGAGACCCCCAAAAATTACCTCCCAAACAGTACTCCAAATATGAAGAATAGAATAGAAACTAGAAACTTAATTAACCTTACGATTCCATCTCCACTCATATCGGTGGAGGGGGGTCTCATTACAAGCCGGTTCATACTGCTGGTTGCCTTTGAGGCTATCGTAAGTCATTGTGGCACATGTTCAACACCCTCTTCACGGGCTTTCTGGCCTCCTGTGTGTGAGCCTATGTTGTACGAAACCACCTACAATATCATTTGTCTGCAATTGAAAAGTCCTACAAAGACTCTTCTTTAGTGAATTATTCTCTGGTAATTGGGAAATGATAACGAATTACTTCACAACTTTACCCGAAATGGGTGAGAGAAAGTGAAATTGCCATAGTTTTAGAAACCTACAGCTGGAAAGGAGGATTTACAGCAAATGTGCCTAATGGTGGGGTGAAAATTTAGAGATGCAGATGAATGCACTAAAAGGTGGAATTCACGGGGCTTAAACTAAGTAGAACAAGGCTGCGTTCACATACTATCGTCATACCAAGAGCAATTCAAATACTAACAAAATCGATTAGGTGGAAAGCGCCGTTATCTCTCTAAAACTTCGTTTTTAGTAGCAAGTGGTGGTTGGTTTGAGTTAAATAAATTCTGTTCTGCAAGAAACGCTCGTCTTAAATAAGCAACTACAGCGGACGAATAGTAATTTCTCTAGATTACCCATTAACAACCTAACTCAAACTTAGACCTTCAATTTTAAAAGATTTTAGTACAGAAGGACACAAGGTTTCAAAATATAACATTATATACAACCATTTCTGCACAGTGAGTTCTATTCCCCAGTTGCCACGTCATCTGGTAATGCAGCGATCTCGGCGCCGTACTGAAGACCAAAATCAGTCCTTGAATCTCTCCATGATAGTATCCTTGTAACATCTTCTCGTTCATTACTTACAACAAGCTTTGCAAATCTTTCAAAGATTTCATTGGCAGATATAACCCCACCTTCTGTTCTGAACTTTGCTATGACATCCAGCTTATCCATCTCCTTGGAGCTTTGGAAAGCTTGACGACAATACTCCGTACCGATCGTGTATTGACCCTAAATAATTGGTCAAATGTATGTTTAGTTGATGTGAAACTACTATCAAAAAAGATGAAATAAATGAGGAATATTTCACCCATCGCTGCACAGAAATCGACACAAATTAAAGATTTTGATACAGAATGCTGATCTTAAATCAGTCTAAATAGGATTGCACAAATTTGTGCAAATCCTCGTTCGGATAACTTGCATATGTAGGATAGAACATTCTCTATCACAAAATCCTAAAATGCAAACTTGTATTCCAATATGTTAAGGTTAGAACAGTAAGTTTTCTCATCATAGTGCAGGCAAATAGCTCGGGATTTTGAAAATATGCCTAAACTTATTTTATACCTAGGCAATAATTTAACCATGCTGTTCAGATATACGCTTTATATTCTGATTGCGAGGGTTGTTACAAACTATGAAATACTAGACAGTAAAACAAATCAAAGCATCCTGCAATACTGAGTCAAAGAAACAATACCTAATAATCCTAATAATCATAGAACCATAAAAAATACTAGTTAATGACGGCATATGTCCATAGTTTATAAGCCAGGGGGAGGAAATCGACTAAAACGATCATCAGAAATTTAAGGAAAAAATGGGGTGATATAAAAACTTTACCAAAGAATTGTAAAGAGCAGCCAGTCTACTGCAAGCATATCCCTGGATTTCCTTGTTACCAATCCTCTTTGAAATATCCAAATACATGGTGAGATACTGAATAGCGTTGTCAACATCACCAAGACTGAAGAACAAATATTGGGAACATATTTTTTTAAAAAGAAGTTTTTTGGCCCAATACTGAAACTTTCTCAACGTTTTCACGAATCACGCAGTAAAACTCTCGATATTCTTAGCAAGGGTGTTTGCAATTCGAGTAACACTACAATGTCACACAGACAGAGAGGTATTACAAAAAGATAAAACTGGAATACCTAAATTAGCATAATAATATATATATATATATATATATATATATATATATATATATATATATATATATATATATATATATATATATATATGCAAATTTTAATTTTCTCCTGGTTTTTCTGAGCATTATATCAACCTTTCCGTTTGCATCGAAAAAGGAGAAATCCTGGTTACTCGCTAGCTACTGATTGTATATATATATATATATATATATATATATATATATATATATATATATATATATATATATATATATATATATATATATATATATATATATATATATATATATATATATATATATATATATATATATATATATATATATATATATATATATATATATATATATAATATATATATAATATATATATATATATATATATATATATATATATATATATATATATATATATTTTTATATATATTTATATTTTTATATATAAACTAATGAAAACACATGGTAGGCTTTTGTGAATACTGGAATTTCAGACGTACACGAACTTAACGATTCTCTTATGTGTCAAAAATCTAGTATTGAGCTTTCTTAAGTTTTCGAACAGTTGAGCGCTACTTTCTTGTAAAAAAATTTTTTAGTAACAACAGTGCCAGACTAAGATATTCTTTGTCTATTGCAGCAAATTATCTGTTCGTACCACAAAAATTTAACACTGAATGAAAAAATGGCAACACTAATTCGACTACTAATTTATATTGACCTTATTTACAAATACTGTGGGTATATCTAGCTAAAATTGCTACAAGAATATGTATTGATCCTACGAACAAACGGATCCGTCTGACCCTATTCAGAATGTGAAATATCGGTTAACGAGCAAAAGGTGGATGGAAACACGCAGCCAGGTGCGGATGCAGTCAGGTAACAAGATAACTATTATGCTCGAGGGCTGGTTAATGAAAGTACAATAGTCGCCAAAAGTCCTTGGGACACTTAGAAGAAACAGATAAAAAACCACTTTCCTCTACATATTGTCATAGTTGCTACAAACATCCTTCTTAACGGGAAGTACCGAGAGAAAAACTTCTTACCGGGACCGAATTTTCTTTATCAATTTACTATGCCAATTTTTTATGAAAATGTCATATTATTGATATTATGTTAACTGATATTAGTTAATATCGCATTGTACTTCACTTGGCCAATAGGCGCTCACTCTCATCCTCATTTGGTCAAACGAAGAAATAAACTCTTCTCATTTGCCGGATACCAGGCTCTGAGTCTAAACATAGACACAGATTCCAGCTCATCTATATGAAAAGGCAATTTAGCTTGCACAATAATGTCCCATAATCAGACGAACTATTCTTCCTATGACGTGAGTCCTCTAAATATGGTTGTAGTAACACAGTGTCAATAGTGCTGTATCAGTACTACTGTAAAAATAAATTCGATTTCCCGTGCAATATTGAAATCATTTATTTCATTCTCTCATTTCAGGTGTTTACAAGAACCTGTGAGAATCATCAAAAGTATATATAACAGGCAAAATAGCTAAAAAGATATTCAAAAGTCACAACTAAGCCTCCTGACCAAAAAATTCATATAACTATGCATCCATGCTCCAAAGCTTCATTGACTGCCAAGCAGTACACAAAGAATCTAAACACAGAGGGAAGATTGCTACATCACAGTGCTTACGTGTGATAGGCATTTGCCAATGCCTGACATGCCTCAGCTTTGCCATCATCATCACTAAGACGATTGGAAGTTTCAAGATAATCAGAAAACAACTGAAATAAAAAAGGTAAGAGCTTCAATAATACTACTCTCTGCCTCATATACCTAATCTCCAATTTATAAAAATATAAATGCATAAATAAATATATAGATTCCTTAATTACTTGAAGCTTTTAAGAATTTTGCAGTACGTGTGTGTGTATATATATTTTTATATACATATACATACACACAAATATATATATATATATATATATATATATATATATATATATATATATATATATATATATATATATATATATATATATATATATATATATATATATATATATATATAATTCACAAACATTAATATAAGTAGGTAGGTTGCTCTACAAAGACTCAGAAACATTAATATAAGTAGGTTGCCAATGTAAATCTTTTAGTTTAGCCTGAACAGCCCGCATGAACGGGTGAAACTAGTAGCGAAAAATTGTCACTTGAAGATTCAGAGTCATTTCTTTGTTTATCCTATCTCTTGACTGTGCACAGATTAAATTCAAAGTTTTCACATATTACTGTTCTGGAGCACTAAGATGACATTGAATCCAAGAAGACAAGAGCGGATAGGTTTTGATGGCCAAGAAGCTGAAACAAGTTTTCAACCAGGTCAAGCACCCTATATTCTCCTCGTCATACGACAAATAAGAGAGGCAGCAACCCTCTTATCAAAAGGCAACCCTAAAAAAGAATGTAAATTGGCGGAAAACATAGTGAGGTTATCGGAAGTCCTTGAATTCTACGTACAGAAAGATGAAACGGTGAAACTATTCAAGAATCATAAGGAATAAAAAGAAGAAGAGAAAACTGCTCCATTATTACAAACTAAAAAGTGAGAAAATTGCCGAAATGTACGAAGATCTCTGCAACAAGACTGAAATGTCATTACCAAACCACCTAGTTCCAAAGCACCAAAGGGAAGAAACGAAAGAAGACTACGAACTACGAGTGAATCAAGCACAGCAAAAATTAATGGAAGAAATTGAAATATTACGATTAAAGAGTGATACTTACGGGGAAAAGATCAAGATGATTGACAAGGAGATTGACAACATGATAATTGTAAAGTATGAGAAGCATCCTATCAAGAAAGAACATCTCAGAAACCAATGGAAGGAAAAATGTAAAAAGGAGGAAAGCAAATCAAGTCAAATTTGGCAAGACAAGGGAGCAAAAATATGAGATCTAATATCGATAGAATTATCATACCTAACTCAATGGAACAAGAATGAAATGAAGAAGGTCATCATGTCACAAAAAAAACGCTGAAAAATATGGAGGATGGAGAACAGGAAGTACTTATTGACAATACTTTAGCCATACTTAGAGAGCATGAACGCGCATACATAGAAGAACTTGAAAGAAAGATGCATGCCGAAGAAAGTGGTGAATTTTTCGACGACTCTGCACTTGAAAAGATCGGTGGAAACATAGGTAAACTTGAGAAAGTGCTTGGAACTCACAACAATCAAAATACCTATGCAAATGGAAAAAAGCCAAACGCTCGTATGGATAGTAGCGATGATTGCAGTATAACTGATACTGTAAAAGTAACAAATTTTGAGGACAAGATTGGTCTTAGGACCAAAATTCCTATTCATGTTAGAAAATTAACAAGAGCGAAGAGGAAGTTGAATCTGGCGTCATATGACTATGATTAAGCAAATAGAAATTACATTTATATAAAATTTATATAAAAATATATATATTCATTCACTTATTTATACATTTAGGCATTCAACTGCCAAACTCTCTAAGAATTTTGTGTAAAACTGCTATAAAGCTTTCATGAAAGACTATTAAGCTGTTGACTCTTGTCTTCTTCAGCAATGCCACTAGCAACTATTTTTCAGCTTTTCCAGACGTCAATGATCAAAACTTCAATCTCACTTTTATTGCAGCATCAGAATCACCATATTCTTCATATGCTTTTCCAAGCCTGAATCCTGCCTCACCAATTTGTTTTTCATTCCCACCTACAATATTAACACAGAGGATGAAGAGGTAGAATGCATCTATCAGGAGTTGTCTACTGAAACTGTCCTGCTTTTTCAAATTACCCATGGAGTGCTAACATAAAACGTGATGAAAAAAACAAGTACTTGGAACCAAAGTTCAAGTTTCTTGTTAATATGCACTTTCCATTTTATGCAGTAATAAATCATCATTGCTACAAGATCTTGAAATTATGGTAGTGCCAAGTAACAAAGGAAGGTGACATAAAAGTGATATAAAACTACACATTTTTAATGCATTGGTCATTATTGGCAATATTATGATGAGGGTTGTCTGAGGGAGTTGGGTTCATTCACTGGATCATCCATCACATTGAAATAAATGAGTCTTGTTAAAATACCAAATCCACATTGCTACAGCTTTTAGGAGTTTTCCCACCTTCTTGAGCCATTTGAAATGCTTTTTGAAGATATTCTAAAGCTTGATCTGGGTCAGCTTCTTCTACCTGTGAAAAACACTGCCAGTTGAGTTACAGTGTTTCTATTCTGGGAGCTGAAGGATGTGAAAGTCTAATAACTTCACAAAACGGACTGAAAACTGAAAACCACAAGTGGACAGGGGGCCATAAATCACCATAAAAGCCAAATATAATCCATGAATTAGCCCCATGGGAGCTTATGACATACCTATGCCACATAAAATATTCATTTTCAAAACTCCTTTTTCCAAATATCACACATAGAAGAGTTAAAGTACAAGTATTGCTATAGCTAAAAAAGTGGAAACATTCCTTAGGTATAGAGCTGGCTATATATTTGGATTCACCTTTTTGCTATCTGATGTCTCATACTCTGATGAGTGTCAGACAATAAAAGCCCTTCAGCATGCCTAAGGAATGCTCTTGCTTTTTGAGCTATAGTGAAGTTCTGTAGTACAAGCAGACTAATCACATGCAAGTATCAGTACACAGCAAAGTCTCCATCATCTTCTGTGAGAGAAGGCATGTATGAAGGGTGGCTTAATAGTAGTTTGAAGTTCAAGCATAGAGGTTCATTAGAAGGGACTTTCTAGGGGGGAAGGGGCAATTCATTGAAATATAGCTCTGAAAAATGTTAATTTTGAATACTAATTTGAACAAATTAAGTTTGCTTGAGGCTAACCTTCTTAGCCATAGCCGTATACAGTCTTTGAAGACCATCACTACTTTTATGGTGTAGTGTAGCACCACTGCTATCATCCCAGTCCTTTTGTTTACTCAAGCCATATGATATTTCCATAAAATGCATTGCTTCAATAAAATTCTGTTTTTTCTCTGCTGAGATCCCTAAGTTGAAATTGGCTTCAGCCTCTTTCCTTCTGCCATCAGTCCTTATTAACAAACTGTTCTCCAAACACTGATCATAGAAATAATCTGATAGCCAAACATCATTCTTTAAACCAAAGTATTCCGCTAGTGCCAAGTGAGCATCATAAACTTGATCAGATCGACCTGCATAAAAAATAACATTTCACAACACAGACATGCCTATCAGGGGTGCTGTTACCACCACCACTACCATTGCCACCACTACCATTGCCACCAACACCACCACCACCACCACCACCACCACCACTACCATTGCCACCACCACCACCACCACCACCACCACCACCACCACCACCACCACCACCACCATTGCCACCACCACCACCACCACCACTACCATTGCCACCACCACCACCACCACCACCACCACCACCACCACCACCACCACCACCACCACCACCACCACCACCACCACCACCACCATTGCCACCACCATTACCATTGCCACCACCACCATTACCATTGCCACCACCACCATTACCATTGCCACCACCACCATTACCATTGCCACCACCACCATTACCATTGCCACCACTACCACCACCACCACCACCACCACCACCACCACCACCTCCACCACCACCACCACCACTACCATTGCCACCACCACCACCACCACCACCACCACCACCACCACCACCACTACCATTGCCACCACCACCAATACCATTGCCACCACCACCATCAACACATTGACTTCTGTGGTTTCTGACTGCATTGCTGGTAAATATCATGCAACATGGGGCTGCTAAACACCAAACATACATTGTGAAGTAAGATAGATATGAATATTTATGTATACCTCTTCGATTTGCCGCTTCAGCTGCAGTCAAATGTTCCTTCAAAGTGCTAAGCTTCTCAGGGTCATCTTCCAAAAAAGTTACATTTGCATCATTTAAATCAGTTTGCTTTTGCATCTGTGCTTCCTTTTGCTTTGATAGCAGCTCAAATAGTTCACAAAAAGCTCTGTGAAAACCATCTTGCAGCATATCAAGACACAAGTTGTGTTTAAAGGAGTTTCGGTACCTGGTAAGATTACAGAGAAAGGTGTGAGTGATGAGAATTTCAATACAAAGTTAAATCTGCTAACACGGTGTATCAATAGGAGAATGCTTAGGAGTAATGAGAGCAAACAGGTTTACATTGTATCACTAGAAAATTAATGATGCAAACTTCTTCCTGCACTGCCCTTTGTTTGGTCTGAAATGCAACTATCTCTTTGATCAACTTTCATACACTCCAAAACTAGATTTGCATAACATCAATTCATATTGCTTACTAAATTTGCTTCACTAAATTTGCTTCTTTATAGCAGCCCAACACTTAATTCAAGTGACAATCTTGGGGTAGGTTCAGATCACAAATTCAGCACAGGTATTTCAGGTTTTACTGTAGTATTTTTTCAATCAACAACAACTGAACTGGTGCATGACAGCACCTGGCTAAATGAGAAGGTGTCATAATGCAAAGATTTCTTTGCTGTTGTTTGTCTTTGATTCCTTGTGATTAATGTTAGGAGAATTTTATAGTGCCATACATAGCCAGAACCAGATGATGCTATATCCATTCAGCTACAGAGGGTACAGAAAAGTGCTATAACTTTATATTTTATAAATAATTTGACTAACCCTGATGCATTGATATTTTACAATATCTTACTAGCAGCAAATTGTAAATTACCTTTCCATAGAGGCATTTGCAGTTGTAATTTAATGTTTTGAAATCGTGTGAAGTTTTAACTTACTAAATTATATACACATGCTATCAGCTCATCTCCAATGATGTCAAGCTGCTACTACCTACTGCCCATGGACCACAATCCAGTTGCCTAAGTTGTTTCTATGTCACAGTTGAAGAAATATGTAGGTGAAGAGGTGCAGTTTTCCAAGTGAACATGAATTTATTGAGAAACATGGTGAATATGAATACTGGGGAACAATCTGGTCAGAACTTCAAAAAAATTGACCCACATCAAGCCTTATGTTTTGATATGGGATAAAGCAACAAAAACCTGTACAATTGTTAAGATAAGCTGTCCTGCTAATGTGAATATAGTGAAGAAAACAAAAGAAAAGCTTGACAATTATACAGTCCTAATAAGAAACATGCAAATGCTATATCACGACTACAAATGTGAAGTGATCCCTATATTAGTTGGTGCATTTGAACTTTGATGAGAAAGAAATAAAAGCATTGTAAGAAAGTTACAGACTATATTGATCTCAGGAACTGTGAAAATTGTGAAAACTTTCATGGGATTCAAAGTGTAAAATCTAATTTAGAACTGATTGATGTTTCTTACACTCAAACCCTCTGTACCTTTACTTTTTACTTCTTAATTTTGAAGTATTTATTTACTATGTCCTTGTTCTATTGTTTAGAACCAGACAGTTTTATTGTACATGCAATTTTGATAATGGGATATATTCAATGACTTACTTACTTACGTACTTGTACTTACTTAACTACTGATCAACTAATCAAGTTAACACTTAGATATTAGTTTTAGCTTCCTAATGATAGCATGGAGTAAATCAGAGTAACACAACTATATTTTCAATGAACTAAATAATCACTCAAAACTAAATATATTCTTTATATCCTCTATTATTTATAAAGAAATATTCAAAAACTCGAGAACAACAGAGTTCAAAAACGTAGCTGCTATACTATTTGAAAGTGCTACTTGAAAGGCCTAATGATTTTCAAATTCGCATTTCCACTGCTATAAGCGAAATGCCAGGTATAAATTAGCAAACCTTGCTGTGTCGATAAATGAATCTGCTTTCCCTTTCACTAGGCTTTCCGGACTTAACGAAGCCGCATGTTTGTGTTCTGACGAAGATGATCTGCCTTGGAGGTGGCGATTGCTTCTTGACGGCTTTTTCACAATAGATTTCGAAGGTGGCTGTGGATTATGCCGTATCACTTCTTGAGTTGCCTTTCCGCCAACCTTAATACTTGGGAAAGTAATAACAGACATTTTCTACAAAACTCTCTCTCCTAGCTGTTTGTTTGTTCCTATTATTATCCGTACTTATAACTTCTAGTCACTCCGCCATCACAGTTTTTTTTGTTGCGAGGAAACGAGTCCTTATCTCAAGGCCTCGTTTGAAACCACGCAAAAAAAGTTGAAAAGTAGGCTGATGCCATTGAAATAGTTTGTGTTAATGTGTTGCTGCCACCTAAAGGCCGGTTTACACTAGGTTGCAGGAAATGGCAAGTTGCCGCAACCTGCAACTTGTTGCAACGTTCTTCCGGTGTTTACACATGAAAAAATGCGATCTCCCATCTCATCTGGCTGCAATAACTCGCATGAAGTTGCAGTGCTTTCAGAGGGAGTTCTGTATTACTTGGAAGCAGTACAGTTGGAATCCAGATATAAACTCTGAAGGGGACCAGAAAATAATTCAACATATCGGTAGTTCGTTATATCCGGGGTCCATCATACCGGGATTCCATTGTAAGAACAGTGGAGACAGAAGCAAGTATGCAAACCCATATATTTCATGCCTTACTAGCTGGAGAACGACTGGCAGTTGCTTTGTGATAACTTCCTTCTCCAGATGTCAAAGTCAGCTACTCAAATCTGAGCATGAGTTACCAAGAAATTGAGTTAAATCATTTCTAGCTTGAATTCGTTTGTAGAAACAAACGAACTATCTTTGTACTCAGCCAATTTTGCACTGCAGAGCTTACTGCACACATTCTAAAGAGAAGTTATCTTGAAAGCTTACTTTTCAGATTTGGAAACAAAAGAAATCGCCAGGGAAGTTTCCGTATTTAGTTGGTTCCATGTGTAGCAAAGACAATACCTAAGTCTACTTAACAAAGATACAATAAACAGTTTCAAAAATCTCCAAGAGAAAGGGCATTTTATCTTCTTGAGGAAAAGGGCTGGGGCCTAGACCCCTAGCACCCACGCCGTTGTTGCGCGCCTGACATAGCAAGCACAAGCAAGCCCCAACACTGCGGAGGAGGGTAGTTTTCGTTGAGATATCTCACCATAGAAATAATAGGACGTCCTGTTATTTCTATGACTAATAGAAGTCGTATTATTTCTATGTCTCTCACGTTCAAACACGTCGTTACCAGGTGCGTACAGGGATGCCTACGCTGGGGGGCAGGGGGCAGCCGTCCTTCCTGCCCTTTTCTAAGGGCTAAATCATTTCGTTGCAAAACTGTTTATGATGCGCCCTTAATAGGAACCTTGCCCCCCTGCCCTCAGTGCGGGCAGGCGTTTGTGGGTACGCACGCGTGTAGATACGACATAGGCTACGAAAACTGCATGCATGCGTGCATGCATCTCAGCAATGAACTTGCACACATGCTACTCCGCGTGCAGATAATTTTCAAAAAAGATACAGCCATATGGATATGGCTTCCATATTTCTCAGCATGGGTAAGCCCAACTTAGGCTTTTAGAAGTCAAGGCAGAGATGCAGAGATGCATCTCATAAAGTCACAGATAAATTCAGTATCGAACATATCTACCTCTTTTTCATGTCCAATAGATTTCAACAAATGCAATACAAGTAGTTATGTAGCCTCTTATTAACATTGTTTATAGCCTAGGGGTCACATTCATCATCTTGGCATCAACGAATGACGCTTCATTAAAGGTGTTCCTTGGAAATCTGTTTCTTCACGCCGATTTCTGCAACCTTTCTGTCTCGGCGTATCTTGTTTTGTAGCATGTAACTGCTTCTCAGTCTGCCGTCTTGTAAGAGCTGCAGGCACAGGGCATTCTGGGATTTTTTCCAAATCAGAATAAGGTAAAGAAGAATAGGCGATACACTGGTTTTGAACCATCCTCTGCTTAACTTCTACAGGCTGCACTTTATGTCTTTTCTTTGGTTTGTAATTCTTCCCAAGGACATCCTTCAGTGGAATCTTCAGTGCTTCCAAACGGTCTTGCAACTCAGGTCCGTCCTTCTCCAAAACAAAGCTTAAATCACTATCACGTGCAGAGCGCGCAGATGCTGAATGGCGAGGACTATTCACTCCGAGAAATCTTATTATATTTGAAGCCATCCTAGAAGGAATCGGGATATGATTACCAAGGATTAATCCCGCTTGAATCTCATTGATCCACAAGTCGTATCAGTCTATGGTAACAATGATTGCTTGCAGAAGAAAAGGCCTGCAACCATGGGATTTCTTATTGGTATAAATCAGGGGCGGATTGGCTGGTCAGATCCACAGGATTGATTCCAGCCAGGCCCCTTGGTTTTGGGCTCCTTTAAATTAAATGTGATGTACATATTTCTTTAAGAAGAAGCAAAGAAACTTAATAAAATTACTCTGGTCCCATAGTTTCAGTCCTTGGTCTAAATCATAGCTCATTCCCACTAAGAACAAGAGTGCCCTTTTCCTAGGAAAATTATCTAATGGTGTATTGCACATTTGTTATGAAGGTCTCCTTATAATCATTCTTTCTTAACCTTGAAAGGTAAGAAACAATGAAAATTTCTGTAATCGTTCTTCGTTTTCTGTAGACGTCTTGGGCGCTGGTGTAATTTAGAATAAACTGTGCATTTAGTGGACAGAACTGTTATATTATCTTCACATGGACTAGTCCCTACCTCCACATAGGATCAGATCCACTCAAAATTCCCAGCGTTGCGCTTGATGCTATTCTCTGCAGGTCCATTGGTAATAAGTTTTTCCTTTTCGATTCTGCAACATCTTTCATTAAATTCCAACGATTGCTCTGTCCAAACGTACCTGCGAACATGCAACAGGGAATTATCATAGACATCATGAGGACAGTGGTTGGAAAAAGAGACAAACAACAGGCTAATTTGCTACACCCACCCACCCCCGTTGTCCTTTTCAGGTGAATTTTATTCTAAAGATGGGTGGAATATCAAATGTTAATATCACTGTTACAAAACATCACCAATGCTTTTAATCATATCAGATGCTGATAGTTGTATTAAATTACGTATTGCAGAGATCGTATTACGTACTTATGTCGTGTGTACTTAACTACGGTGCTTTGTCCGAAAATTCTCTATGAACTGTTTTGCTACACCCCACTCAAGGGTCCGTTAGAACCTTATTGGTTATTAGAGCAGACTTACATTTATTTCTAGGTGCATTTCAATATGCTTTACAAAGTTCTTTAACTGCACCAACAAACTTGACATATCAACCTTCCTGGTGACGAAAGGTAGGCTACTGTGACAGTGAAGGACTCCCTGCTGGAACAAGATGATTGAGCTATATATACTGGGAATCCAGGAATAAACTCGCTCCATAATTGCATAAAGTAGGGTTTTGGCATTAAATCAATAGAACTCGTTTATCTTGAACATTGATAATGTGTTTGAAGGGAGAGCGAGGAATAAAGCTAATATGCAACACCTTGCAAATTCTTCATCTGTCATATTCATAGTTAGAGTACGTACCCACATACCGCCCCTCTATTGTCCACACTCTTACAGAGCAATCCATCGAAGCTGTAATTATCAACTGCTTATCTTCAGCGTACTCCACGCTTACAATGCACTTTGTATGACCTCTGTAAATTATTCCACATGAGATTAGTTTGATCCTTAGTGATTGATATTTTTCAGTTACTTAGGATTACGATGACACTCATTTCTTTTCTTATAGATGAGTGTGCTACACATCTAACAGGAAGAAGCCGAATACTTACATTCTTTTAGCATACTGATAACATTTCTTAGTCGAATGTATTGTTACATTATAAAGTAGTTGAATACCATAATCTTTGAAGTATCGTACTCTATTTTAGCAGTAGAAGGTAATGTCAGTATTTTTTAAATCTTCCCTTGCTGGACACCATTTTATGCTGTTTTTCCAATCCAAGTTATCAACTCAAATTGGAAAAGTTATGACTATTTCACACTGACATATTTAAATGGCACAGATGCATGTACTGTGGTTCTTACACTTGTCCCAGTGTGTGTGTGTGTGTGTGTGTGTGTGTGTGTGTGTGTGTGTGTGTGTGTGTGTGTGTGTGTGTGTGTGTGTGTGTGTGTGTGTGTGTGTGTGTGTGTGTGTGTGAAAAAGACACATATAGCCTCTAAACACATAAATAACAGAAGCTTGTTAAATTTAAAAATTTACAGAAATGTGCCAGCAAATTAAAATAGCTATTTACGTACTTTTAACAGCATTTAATTTGAATTACCATGAATTTGTTTCATATTGTCTTACATAGCAATTGCATTGCACTCCATCCCAATGCTTTATCAGTCTCTCAAAAATCTATGTATTTTGAGTAGATTTTATATAATTTCGGGGCCCTTTAGATAGTTGAGATCCCAAGACCCTTAGACTTTTATTGCCAAAATTCGTTACATTAGGTTAATGACGTCACAAATTATATGGATTTCTCTGGGAGGGGCTACTATTTGCAGGTGATTTAAAAGAAAATATTTCTTGCATAAAAATGGGGTTTCGCATCTGCTAAACATTAGGGTGGTATATGAATGCAACATGAACAGACCTGAATGTCATGAGCTTGTTCGGCCGTCGCGTATCTACATGTAGCGCTCGGTTTTTCTGAAGTTTTGTTCTATCATCTTCAAATGTTGGTGATGGCGTCGATCTCTTCTTCGTCAATGAGCAAATTGTTGAAACTGATTCTTCTAAATTAGTTATGATCACTTCAGTGTCCGTCGGCTTTATACAGTAGTTTGAAATATTCCACACCTGAGGAGAAAATCAAGCCTGAAAGATGCATGGTAAATAGACTGTTTATCTAAAACAAATCATAGTTGCCAATGCAACAAAATGTTAGCATTTTGAATTACTGCCGTCAAATCCTATTGGATGATGTGGACACCAATAGGTCAACCTATTGCCAGTGGTGTAGAAGAGGAGGAGCCTGGGAGGGTCAGTTTGCTAACGGCAAGTTGAAAGGGGCCTCAGAAGATATCTTAGAAGTGAAAGACTACATAATCAACACAAATATCATTAGAAAATAATAAACTTTTATTTCCCTACAGAACCATATATATATATATATATATATATATATATATATATTTATATATATAAACGGGAGGCGATACCTCAACTGCATCTTTTACAACACTAAAGTGCTGAACAGTTGAATGGAGAGTTATAAGATATAATAAGATATAATAATAAAAGTTATACCATTCTGTCATATGCGACTGTTGGTTTCATGTTTCCAATCTTCAGGCGTAATGATTGCGCGAAGATTGGAAACATGAAACCGACAGTCGTATATGACAGTATGGTATAACTTTTATTATTGTATCTTATAAATATATATATACTTATCTCGAATTCTTAGTTTTTCATAAAATTGCATGTACGAATAGAACTTCACTAGCGATGAATTTACTTCTAACTCTTTGTATCCCTGTTCCTATTCTACAGAAGACTTATTTGCATTGGTTAGACCTGTTGTCGCTGTAAGGACCTTTAAACATGGACCTTTAACTCTCTGATTTTCTCTATCATATATAGAGGGGTTCAGAAGACTGACCTTAACGTAACCACAAAGGGGGGCTTCATCTTTAAAGTTGAAACATGTTCTTCAACAAAGAATTCTGTAACAAACCTCTATGCAAAGCCTCATATCACTTACAACTATGAACTGTGGAACCATCACTCATTTATGTTATTCTCTACTAAAAGACTGAGAATTTGTTAGACTTTTGTACTTATTAGCTTCATTATATTGTTGCTGTTGTTGTTGCTTTTGCTGATTTAAAGAAGGCCTACTGGCTTTGATTCTATGGAGTTTACTTAACGGGCCCTGTATTGATAATGAGGTAATATATGTTTTCAGAGGGGTTCAAGAGACTGACCGTAATGTAACCCATGCTATCACCAGTGACGAGAATTTTGTTATTAGAGTCTGTCGTCATTCCGTGAACTGACTCTCCTGTTGCAATGGACGCTTGAAACTGTCCCAACAGTTCGCCACTGTGAATACTCCAGGCCTGAATAAAACCACCTGCACTTGTCAAAAGCGTGGCAGTCTCACTCTCTTGTTCTCTTTCTCTTAGGAACAAAATCTGAAAGAACACTCGATTTGAATAGTAGTAAGAATAATAGTTGGCTCAAATGGAATATAATAGGAAGACACGACAAAGTTGTAAGGCTAGTACCAGGCTCATCGGGAAGTGGGGTTTTGAAGGCGTCACATCCCCTGGAAGAACACTTCGTCAGCAATTTTCTAACTACTCCAGTTTTTGGACATATCGCTTTTTTCAATATTAGAGAATTTCATTTTCATACTTAAATTTGGGATAAAGTGATGTAGGAAGCTTCAAAAAGACTGTTTAGAGCAATGATTCGACTATCTGAATGTCTACAAGTTTATGGTGACACATCCAGATGTTACCTTATCTACTGTGGTATGCTGATTGGCATGATTTAAGATCTCCTCAGAAATACTAAAGCGTTTGTCTGTTTGAAGCTGGGGTGTACTAGAACTCTTCCATCCATCAGTCTGCTGTCTCTGAAAAGTCCCTCCATGATGCCTTGCTGGCAATGATAAATATTTGTTTGAATTGTTGACTGTCTCCAAAGATCCTGTTGATGGCAAATATATAAATATATATATAAATATATATATATATATATAGAATCCAAGAAAAATATTTCAACTTTTTAAAACGCTTCGACTTGCATCTTTATCAGTCTTCATCAGACAACTGATCAACACGCAAGTCGAAACATTTTAACCAATTGGAGGATTTTTCCAGGATGCTATATAGTATTTTAAAAATCGTAGAGATGGTAGCTTTTAAGAATATATATATATATATATATATATATATAATATATATATATATATATATATATATATATATATATATATATATATATATATATATATATTTATGTTTATATTTATGCTTATATATACATTAATTTGCTATTATCCAATTTATATTTAGATATGACAACGCAATGAAGACATCCTCACTGTATCCAAGAGCATACCTCGGTCATTTCTATACCCTTTTACATCGTTGACATTGAATTCATGAAATATATGACCTGTGTCTAAGTTCCAGACTGCTACCCGACCGTCATAACTTGATGTTCCTAATGTCGTAGGGCTGTATAGGTCAATGCACAATATATCCTCGCTATGAAGGTGAGATAGAACCTTTGGTATATCAAGCTCCTCTGGATTGCAGTCCCTAGAAGTTATATGATCGATTGCATTAGATGATAATGTGCTTGTAGCTTTGGGAAGAGTTAGAAGGAAACTTAATAGAATGTCACTAGGCTTGAAGGATTACACTGTATGTCACTATTCTAATGAAAGTGTATTCAGTTTCTCATACTGTACATCTGCAGCCTAATAAAGGTTAGAGAAGTTAAGAAGAACTGCTGTGCCTAATTAACTTATGAACTCTACTGAGTTTAATCAATGCTGGAATCTCAATTGCAATAATAAAATTATTCTTGCTTCAGGCATCAAGATTCTAACTAACGAGCATCGAATGGACACCCGAATATTGGAAGCATTGTATCACTGAATAGAGATTATAGTTCTTCTGACAAAACTGTCTTACAGGCAAAATAGAGAAGATTTATGAATATCAGAAATCTATAAGAAAGTAAATACTTAAGCTATAACACCTATACCAAGTTCGGAATAAGATCTTATTTCACTCAGAACACTAAAATTAAGATAAAAATTTTGTGGGATATTTTCAGGAGAAGGGAGGATGGTCTAAATGTTACAGCAGAAGGGAGAAGGAAGAGGGAGGGAGAAGAACAAATAAGAAATAGTTACATAACTGTTGTACCTCTTAGGATTTTTCTGGGATTCAATGGAGCTTTAGCACAGGCTTTACAGTCTGGAGATTGTCTTCCTATAACACTGAAGAAAGAGATAGATACCTATGTCTTTATGTACTGAAGTTTAAATAGACAATCACCTGTATATCTTAATCTGCTTATTCCAACCAGCGATCAGAACTTTGCGCTTTAGCCATACAATACCAGTTACCTGGAACGAAAATGCATTTTGAAGCACATTTGCCTTCAGAAGGAATTTCATCGGATTTTAAAGAGGAGGCTTGATCATCATGTTGCATCATGCTACAAAGTCTAAAAAAGAAAGGTTCATAGAAACATATTTTAACAATCAATAAGTGTCTACAGATCCGCATTCTACTCATATTTTCTTTGAGTTACACAAAGGACGTGGTTGGCCGAAACCATAAACTACCAATCTTTTTTTTTTATATATGCAATATGCTATATTACTGCTAGACAACAACTACTTCATATGGTGTCATCCATAGAGGGAAAAGACACAAGGTCATCGAGTTCCCTCTATAAATGACACTTACAATCTATTAAGCTACTTTGTCACTCTAACGAACAAAGAGACATAGAACAAAACAAAAAAGAAAAGAAGAATACAATAACTAAGAAACAAAAGCGAAAACATAACGAAGAGACAAAAAAACGAAATAAACAAACAAATAACAATCTTGTGTAAACATAAAGAGTTCATTTTCTCAACTGGATTCTTCAAGTAAACAATGGTGAATAGGTGCTAATTGGCCAATCATAGGGCCAAATAGACGCATTATTCATTATATCACGTGTACCCGCATCTGGCTATATATTTCGGTTCACCTTTCGGTCGTTATCCGACGTTTCATACTCTGATGTGTGTCGGATGTAAAAAGCTTTCAGTATGCTAAAAGAATGTTCCCGCTTTTATGTGCTATCATAAACTAGCAAGAAGGTGAGATAATAAATATTAGTATTAGTTAATAAATAGTAACGTTTACTGTACACCATGAGCATACATGTTAGTTTGTCTGTTAGTTATACAGATGTGCTAGAATTCCAGATGATCAACCCGTAGATCATATTCACTGGAATGATAGCATGAACAAATGGTTCAAATATGCATTCTGTACAGCTTGATCTTGAAATTTTGATAGGTTCTACCTGTCTTATGAAGATTAAGGCTACATTCGGGATGCACGCAGCTGTTAAATGTTCACTTGCATGTGCCAGCGAAAGTGAGCTTGTTAGCTTGTTGTTTGCTGATAGAATTGTCACACGTTAACAAGCGCTTGCAGACAACATGGAGAGTACAATGTGATACCAGCAAACTATGCATTATCGACATAGCGAACAAGTGCTTGTTTGCATAGTGTAGCCTGAACGCAGCCTGAACGCAATCTGAACATAACCTGAACGCAGTCTGATTACCTCACTATCATCAGGTGCTTGCACTTTCCTAAGACATGCACCGTTGTTGAAGTTCCATATAAGTATCGTCCCGTCTCTAGTTCCAGTGATTAGCCTGCGCTTGGTAGGATCAAATGCAAGTGCTGTAATCTCAGATTCCTCTTCTGACACCTTGAACTTGATTAACTTTTCGCCAGTGTCTATTTGCCATACGTTAACAACTGCTCCATGGCAAGCGCTTACCACCTGGTGAACAGTACATTCAATCTGATTAATTCTTTCCTGCGTATGTTTTACTTAAGAAAATAAGTAGTCCTAAGCATTTCTTATGGTGATAAAAGCTCATATTGCAATCGAAAACTTTCTGTAAGAAATTTCTCTTCTTCATAATCACCTAAGGTTTCATTTGGTTGAAATGCCAGCTTTTTTGTTTGACTTTGGCAATCGCTCACAAACTTCACTAGTAGACTATTTCATTGTCTTGGGATTCCAATGCATGTGCAAAATTTACAGATATTGGGCTCACATAGATCCATATAAATAACAATGCTTTAATAGCGATAAATGTTATATATCGAGCTGAGCAGCAAGAGGAATATTTCACGCAAGATTTTGCTTCAAACATCCCGCTTCGCAAGGATAACCCTTGAGTATCGCAGGAGAACATATAGGGAAAACACATCACAAAGATATTTCTGTAAATTTTGTGAGGTTAGGTTTTAGAAGTTGACAGCGAGTATTTTTTGCCTATAAGTGAGGTAAAAAGTGTATCTATACGTTAAGTAGAAACAATAAGCCATTACTTCATTGAACAGATCATTATAAATTGCAGCACATAGAGGCTTGTTGTGGCTTGCAACATCAGTATGACCTGAAAATTCATTTTTAATCTTTTTGTTGAAGATTACAAGCTGAAATAAGACAAAAGGACTCCATCATTTATAGTAAAGTTACTTGACAGACGATAAAAAATATTCCTAGCATCATGGTTATAATTTGTGACAAAATATCTTGATTTGATTGTAAGGTATTTCCAATTCTATTGTGTCTGTAAACTGGTGAACATGAAAACATGTGAACATGAGAACATATGAACACGAGAACAAGTGAAAATGAGACAAATATGAGCATGAGAACATGAAAACATGTGAACAGGAATGAGAACATGTGAACATGTGAACATGTGAACGTGTTCACATGGGAGCATGTGCATAAGAGAGCGTGTGAACATGTGAACTGGATTCTCTTTAGAAATGCCTTTATATCAGAATTGCATTCTGTCAACAATACCGAAGATCCTTTGCTTTTATCTAAGTCAAACCTGAGCAAACCCTTACAGTTATAAAAGAGAAAGACATATCATAGCACGCACAGTAGGATGCATTTAATTATAAATCCTTCATTAATGGGGGCATCTAGATGGAAGGAAACCTGAAATGTCATTTAAACACCACTGTACTTTATTTGCTGGCTACTAATGTCATCACTGATTTACTGGCCCATCGTTCTTAGTATTAAAGTTTATCATATTAGTATAATGTAAGAATATGCAAATTGCTAGCAAAAAGTTACAATAAGAGTGGGAAGCGGAGAGACGCTTGATCAATGATATTATACGGAACTTGCAATTTCGAAGGGCTAGAGGGCATCATACGCTATTAAGAATAATAAGCTCCACAGACTAGCAAAGGAGCGTTAGTGGGCATCAAATGCTTTAGTACACAAGAGACTCCGCAGACTAGGAGGCAAAAAGGAATCTACTCTACCGAAGATCCACCGAGCAGAAGTGACATTTGCTTTGGGTTATAATATGCAACTGCGATTGGTAAACTTCCTGTGTGTACCAGTCTACTTTGGATCGTCTGGACACAAAGCTGATCTTTCATATCCCATATCTTTATCATCTGTAAATATATATTGTAACTATTATCTAGATGTCATCTCTGGTATCATCATTCTTGCTGATAATCAGGCTAGCCTAACTTCACATCTACATCTTTTGCCTTCATCACCATCGGATACTGGAATAATGGGGAGATGATTCCGCACTATTAGCATTATCATCATCATCATCATTATCATTATCATCATCATTATCATCATCATTTATTTTTGTTTTTGTTTTATTCAGAATAAAAAGCTTACAATAACAAGTTACATATAACATTACTTACAAGCCAAACATTACTATACTACAAAGACGATACCCCGAGGAGCAATATCCTGACTACCCCGGGGCCATTACATATAAAACATAAATCTAAACTAAAATTTAAATACGATTACAAGCTACATATAAAACAATAACTAAGGAGAAAAAACTTGCCCCGCAGTTGATGTCGAGCTAATGAATTTGAAAGGGTAAATGACAGTCATCATCATTTATTATAACAATACAACCATACTAACATAAATCAACATCTAATAACTTATAGAAAAAAGTGAAAGACTGATTTACAGATATAGTCTACACATTAACACTGTGCATGACAGATTTTGCAATTATATTATCATCAGTCAAGCCGTTAATATTTTTCTTGAGAGCAGTAGGGGAAGGTGATGGATTTATCTTGCCGTCTAAGTGTTCCAAAGAAGACTCCCACTAAAGGATATAGACTCTACTCCAAAATTTTTGTCTTTATAGTTGGCAGTTTGCACAAGTTCTTAATTCCCAAATCATAGCCAACCTCTGTGCATGTTTGAAGTATCGTACAGGAAAATATTACACGATTTTTTGTCCCAAGTAGAACATCCATGTGCAAGCATAAAGTTTGTATAAGGAGAGTTGGTCACTTTTGAAAAAGCAAATACTCATGTGAATATATGGTATTAGAGCTGGATTGCAAAGCAGTACATCTTCCTGGTTAGAGTAAATTTGATAAACCACATTGCAGAAAAGAGCTCTGACATATTTTATTCAAGGGTATTCTGAAATTAGTTGATCATGATATGCAATCCTGCAAATAATGTGACTGGCTTGTTATTCTGATTCATAGACAGGGTGTACTTGGGTCATATTTGTGAGCTAGCAAAGCAATGTATGTGTATCAGGAATTTTAGGACCATTTACTACTCGTAAATAATCTAGTGGTAGCACACTAACTCGTTCCAGCACTACTATAAATAGGGGGCCATCACAAAGATAATGCTTACTGGGGGGGGAGGAAGCGTGGCATCCAAGAACCTGGTGTGGTTTCTGATAGAACAGAAAACACTCATTAATACGCTTCTAAAATTGCCAACAATATGCCAGGTACCTATTTGGAAATTCTGTGAAAATTTCAATATGTCCCGAAGAGCCAAGGATATGGAGTTAAAAGTCAGGTTTTGCCGACAAAATGTTTTTCCAGGGGATGTGACGCTCCCCCTTCTCCACGAGACTGGCCTGGCTATAAGCTATTCTTATAGTTAGTGCCTCACGATACGCTAAATGACAACCTTGATACTTTCACCACATCTTTCCATATAAAAGTAATGTAGTCATCGATTTCTCTCTTGAATTCTCCACTCTAATTCAGTACTCGTAAAAACTAATAGTTATACATTGAGCGCAACGTTAACTCTACTAAATATGGAAATCAGACCTGCTCAAAATGTTCAAAGCGTATGCACATTTGTTGCTAAAACATCTTTCAGTGAAAATGAATATTACCACACTCCGTTAGCATTACTGTTGCAGCTTAAGGCGCATTTCTACTATTAATAGATACAGGATCTATGCTTACTTTATCCTTTGAAATACTGATGAGCTGTTGACTCTCGGAATCGAGTATAATCTGGCATATAGGTGCAACGTGTCCAATAAGTATCTTGCAAAAGAGCAATTTGATGATAAGAGTTAAAGACTTAATGAGACTATCATTTTACACAAAATTTTCGAGACATATACTTATAACTAATATCACAATACATTCTTGTTGTGGTTCATCAAAATACAACTTCATATTTTATTATATTTAGTTTAGAATTAGCATCTTTTTTGTCTGTGACAAGTGTTGCTTGCTTAAGTGATATATCATCTCACTACATAATATCCTAGATATTCTATTCCAGTGGGTCTTAACCTGCAATCAATACTAAAAGTCTTGGAACACTTACTGTATTTTTTTAACCTGGCTGGTGAGCGTTCCCCTCTCCCCTTGAAAACAATGTTGATTTATACAGGTTTTATACACAGTAAGTAAGTCAAATTGCTTTCACACAACTGTCAGCTAACCCAACCGTCAATTCAACATTGTTCTGGGGGTAGGGGGGCGTAACCCGTTGTGCTTCACCGGAATCTCATAATTGTCACATAAAATGCTGCAGTCAAAGGGTGTTCCAAGGACTTTTGTCAGTGATTGTGGGCTTGATCAAGCTCCAGGGGCTTGGTGAGTCAGCCTCAGGGGCTCGGAAGGTGTCGAAATACACACCTGATTCGTAAGGTTAAGTTGTGCACTAGTAATACATATAACTACGATTTGAAGTTGAGAAATTCATGTCTCCAACTAAGAAGGGTTCGTTGAATGCCTCTATGGAACTGATGAGGCTCAGTACCTCCAATAAAGGTAATAAGAACTATTCGGTTACAGCCTCTATATAAATGTATTT